>CP126890.1:188145000-189345000 GCA_030440675.1 Furcifer pardalis | reverse complement strand
CACCATGCCCAGAAGATAATTCCTGAATCAAAACATTAGCAGGGTTGGGAAGGAAATATAGGATAAAGGAACCTCCTGTGGCTACGGGAGGCTAGAAGACAACGACACACCCTCCCGGCCCTGCACCAGCCGGAAGGATAAAGGAGCCTCCCACAGCTACAGGAGGTGAGCCTCCCACGGCTACAGGAGGCTTGAAGTTGACAATGATGACGTGCCCCGCACCCTCCCGGCCCTGCCACTGGCCGGGAGGATAAGGGAGGACGACACTGAGCCATGTGCTCCAGCAAAGATGTTGAGCCTGGGCTCCGTCGTGGACATTGAGCCTCGGGTTCCATTGTGGACGTTGAGCCCCAGGTTCTGTCGGAGACATGGTGGGCTTGTCTGTCTTGTCTGTTTTTCAGGTTTTGCTATTGAATTTTTTGTATTGTACTTCCCTGTATTATTTATACTAAGTGTATTTATGTGTGAAATTGTAGCATTGTTATAATATTGTTAGCCTCTCTGAGTTGCCTCGGCAAGGAGAGCGGCATAGAAATAATAATAATAATAATAATAATAATAATAATAATAATAATAATAATAATAATAATAATAATAATAATGATGATGATGATGATGATGATGATGATGATGATGATGGTGGTTGTGGTGATGATGATTGATGATGATGATGATGATAATCCCTGAGCTCACTCTTACTTATAGCGTATGCACAGAAACAAGGGTCAAAATGTCATCTAGTTTTGTTAAAAGTACACTCAAAACTGCTTCCTTGTTGAAGTTTGGGATTACCCCCTCACTCAAACAGACCTTTAATAAACTCCTGTATCCAGCCGGTTGATCCACTCATGCTGGATGCAGTAAACCATGAAATGAAGCCATACCATACTAATGCAATCTGTTGCTAGAAAAGGGGAAGAAAAATGACATAATTTTTCTCCTCTAGGCATAATTTTTAGATCAATTCTGAAAAAGGCAGGAGGGGAGTAGGAACAGGGTAGGGAGACAGAGAGAGAAAGAGACAGAATAGACCTGCAGAGATAAATCAAATAAACAATCACCAACCAAATCATCCAGAATTAGCATTCAAATTGAACCCAGACCCCTTGTTTTGCATAGTGACAAAAGTTCATTGTTTTTCCCATGCTCAGAAATACCTGAAATCAGAACTTTTACCAACTATATGGAAATAATATCTTGCTTTTCTTTCACTGAAAATACTATTTGGTAGTACAGATTCAGTATTAAATATTATCCTAATACTTGTTCAAAGCAGAGAAAATGAAATATTTAAAATATGATTGATATACATTTAACAAATGTTGCTTTCTTCTTTGGCATTTCTAGTCCAATAACACAATCATTTACTAGTGGCTATCATATGAAAAGTCTTCCATCACTTGTATATATGTGATCCTAAACATATACCTGAGAGCCATGATGTAATAGCCATTTCAAATAACCCAATGTTTTTGAAGGTAAAATGTTACAATCCCACCTGCCATGATGAAGACAACTGTGAAGACCTTGGGTCAACAGTGTTTTATCGCAAGCTTTAAAATAATGCATTTCCTTCATCACAAGTTTACTCAGAGACGTCCTTGGATATATGCTTAATTAGATAATTACTAAACAAATATTGTTATTATAAAGTTTATTCAAAATTGGCTATGCTAGTAGACCAACTGTAATAGATGCCCTAGGGAGCTAATCGTAGGTGCTTTTAATTTTGATAATATAATCAAAGCCTGCACTTTTTACTGACGTGCTGGAGTAGTGTGGTTCTTGCCTCAAGTTCCAATGTCTCTTGAGCCCAATCATAATTTACTGTTATTATAATGGATTTGTACACAAATTAAAGTTGACCAAAGGTATAAATAATTTTTGTACAGGAAGAAATGCCAGCAGCTTACTTTCATGTCAATGAGTCCTAACAGCCATCTGTCTCAATACTTTGTAAGATAATTTAGCAAGAAAAAAAATCGCTGTGTTGATTAAATTTATCTATTGTTTATAATTACTGCTAAGGACAATAAATGGATGCAGATTTGCATATCTGTTAAAGAAACTCACCACACACAGATGACAGACTTGATTTAGGCTGAATAATATTCTGTGCTGAAGCTTTCACTGGAACAGATCAAGAAAATGACATAAACTATAGTTCTTACGTTTCTGATCATATTATTTTCAATGTAAACTAAAAGGTAGAAATTATTCCCTGAATACATATGCATTAGAAAACAATTGTCAGCAAATAGATAAGAGCAAGGGAACATTAGAGGCTTCCTTGTTTATAATTTCCACTTACTCTCTGGTGACCTGATGATTTCTACTGATTTTCTTGTAGCCAAATTTTCTATCTGAAATACAAATTTTAAAAGATGGAATGTTGATATGATATTAGTGCAATGTCTGCCATCTTTGCCAAGTAGGAGAGAAGATAGGTTTGGTTGCTTCAATTTTAACTATGTGTCTCGGACAACGAAGCCCCTAAGACTGGTGCCTTCTTCATCCCATTTTCTTGGTAAATTATGGCAAAAGCCTACTCCCAACCCAGGACGTTGGACTCAAATAGCCTTAGAGGCCACTTCCAACTCCATTATTTTATGATTCTATGGTGGATTGACTAGCTGCTTGGACTAGTGGACATTGGCTGAATAGCTACTTGCTCTAAGGACTTTAGTGGCTGTTGACTGCCTACTTATTTGTTCTTTATAGTTATTTGGATTAACCTGGCAAACAGCCACCATCTGTTATGCTACATCACTGGCCAGCCAAGTAGTTATCTAGCTTGTTACTGCTTCCTATTACACAAACACACCAATCTGTTCCATAACCAGAGAGAAAAGAATGGAGCTTCTTCTTTCGTGTCTAGGCCAGACATGAAACTGCCAAAACGAAGTTACTTCACTAAGATGTATCATTAGGTCATGAGTGAAAGAAGCAAAATACAGTAATAACCCGGATAATGTTATGACTTGGTTCCACAAGTCATGACGTTATCTGATTTTTAGCGTTGTCTGATGCATGCATCGAACAAAGCTAAAAAAAAAAAGCCCTGACTTCAGGGACAAACCGCTTTAAAGGTAGGCAGGGAAAGAAAGAGACCCAATCGGGTCCCTCTTTTCCTCCCTGCCTTTAAAGCCACCCCCTACCCGCAGCGGTCTCTGCGACTGCAGTAGGGTCGGGGGAAAGGTTCTCTAGAGACCCAATCACATGTCTCTCTTTCCCCCTCCCTGTAGTTTAAATACAGGGAGGGAAAGAGACACAGTCTCTCTCTCCCTGTAGTTTAAATACAGGGAGGAAAAAGATCTGATCGCAATCGCGTCGTTTTCCTCCCTGTATTTAAACTACAGGAAGAGAGAAACTGCTTGTGTCTCTTTCCCTCCCTGTATTTAAACTACAGGGAGGGGGAAAGAGAGAGACATGATTGGTTCTCTAGAGACCCAATCACGTCTCTCTCTTTCCCCCTCCCTGTAGTTTAAATACAGGGAGGGAAAGAGACACAAGCAGTCTCTGCGACTGCAGTAGGGCCGGGGGAAAGGCGCGTGCTTTCCCCCGACCCTACTGCAGTCGCAGAGACTGCTGCAGGTGGGGGGTGGATTGGGTAGTTCTACCCAAACCACCCCACACCCGCAGACCATTGCCTCGGATAACGCTAAGAATCATTATCCAGAATCGTTATCTGATGCAATTTTTTTCCAAAAAACTTGCATTGTTATCCGATTCAAGCGTTATCTGATGCAATCGTTATCCGGGGTATTACTGTAGTGTTATTATATTCCCTCCCCAAGTAACTATTTTTTAATCTTCACCCCTAAAAAAATTTATGAAATGCCCTCTCTAAATTACCCTTCAGCTGAAAATCAGGAGAAGATAGCATTTTTCAACAGCTGTGGACATTATAAAATAAGATTATTGACTGTCTTCATCTGTGTCTAGGCCAGATGTGAAACTGCCAAAATGAAGGTGCCTTTTGGTGAGTTCATTCTGCAGTTCCTTTGTCCTAAGCAAGTGTGAGAAAGATTAACTGGCAACACAAGATTTCTGTTACCAAGGTACGCCCGATTGTGGTTCAAAAATACCACAATCTTTGAGTATTCTAAGAACACACAACTTGAACACTTTGAAGTTATAAGATATTCATTGCATAATCACTAAAAATGCCTTTCCAATTTCCCAATTTTTAAGGGAGAAGTACTTTGCAGTGCTCTGGAATTTTTGGTTCACAATAATACCAAAGACAACTGACCTGATCCTTTTGTGCGGTTATAATGTTTTTCTGCTCTTGAAGCTTCTGTTCTAGTTCTTCTATTTTCATTTTGTTGGTATTGAGTCTCTCACTCATTGATGCTTTCAGCTGCTCAATTTGTAATGTGAGCTGGAAACATCAATCCCCCCCCAAAAAACCAGTTAAATGGACTTAATTGAAATTTAAAACATCCAAATATTAAACTATTTGAAGAGGAGCGGAAAGGTTTTTATCATTTAAAAGTTTCACCTCAAAAACATTTCTCATGTGGTCTAAAAGCCACAGCCTGCGCCCACAGCTACCTACCTGGAAGATGGAAATATACCTGCTTATGGGGATCATACACTCTTTAAGGAATGGAAAACCTTCACCTGAAACACCAAAGTGATTAGCAAAAGGCATTTTTTTGCTTTTAAATGGTTGTATTTACGGTATTTAAAATCAGTGCTGTGTCTTCAGTAAATTTAAGTTATTATCGTTATTTTGGCTTTTCTGTGGAAAATTTCTTTCTGCAGGAACACCCTAAGAGTAAGCCAGATTGTTAAAGAAATACATACAGGAGGAAAGGGTGTTCATTGTTCTTTGTGATGCTGTTTTAAAGAAAAAAATTAAAGGAAGACATTTCAGTAGTCAATGAACCTTTAGGGTTAATCTACACCTCTCTAGTTTGTTTCCTCATAAGAAACATTTCTTCTGAATTTTTGCGTTACACTGGGATCTGCAAATAAATGAATAGTCAAGGAGCTTAACAAAGATATGATAACTGTGTGTAAGATATGTTCTGCTTATAAACTGACAGCTGTCTTCTACACTTCTAGTTAACTACTTGTAAAAGTAACTGTGACATACAAAACACTCTTATGGGGAGGGGAGAAATGTTTCACCATACTTTTTTGGCCTTCCTTGTCACATCCACACAGACAAAGCAAAATACCTTGAAGCCCCAACTGAGGTTACTTTTTGATATAGATCCCCCCCCCCCATACCCAAAGCAACATGAAGAAAAAGTGTCTCTCTAAAACCAGACAGATATGTTGACTAGGCTAATTTATAATATTATTCATCAGCCTTGAAAAGCTGTCATATACAGTATTTATCCTTTCTTATGTTCATAGTCATTTTCTGCACTCCAATAGAAAGGGAGGACACAACTTGATTAAATAATGAGCAAAGCAAAAATTAAAACTTAATGGCTGGCTGGGGTGGGGTTGGGGGTGGGAGAGAAAAGAAAACCCTTAAAAATAAGGGAGAGGGACAAAGGAAGCCCATTGGAACATTATTAATGAAAGCGTAAAGCAGGGTTTGTCAACCTACGGCCCACAAACTGGATCCGACCTAGGACACCACTCCATCTGGCCCACACCTTCACTCCCACCGCTGCTGCTGTCCTTGTCCCCTCTGTCTGGCTTGGTGTGTTGCTAACGCTGCTCCTTAGCAGGGCTGATGTTGTGAGAAGGCTTACAACATCCACCTTGCTATGGAGCGGCATTAGGGACATGCTAAGCCAGGCGGAGGGGACAAGGACAGCAGCGGCAGAAACGGAAGCATCAGACGCACACAGCCGCATCTTTCCCAGGGGCCACTCTGGATGAGCACAGGCAAGGACAGTCAGGAACCCTCCTTCACCCATGGCAGGCCAGTGGTGGCATGGGGGGAGTACTGACATGCCAGACTGGTGGCATGGGGGGGGCGAGTGTTAGTGGTGGCAGACAGTCTGAAGGGACATGATCCAGCCCCCAGATTTAAAAGGTTGAAAACCCCTGGCGTGAAGTCATTAGAGGTTTGGGGAAGAAGAAATCAAAGACCTCTGAATTATGGGATACTGATTCTGATCCAACACAACGTATACACATCATCCTCAGGTGTATCTACAGAGGTATTTTAAAAAGGTAAAATTCTTTCTAATCACTATCTGATAGGGAAGAGGATGGTGGAAGGAATAAATCCATTCCCATATTCCACTTCTGAAACAGCAATATGGCAGGATTTTTGTTCATCCCATCCGTCCATAGCCACCAAACACAGTGGTAAGGAATTGATCCAAAAGACAGGTACAGTACCAGGAATTGGAAGAAAGACTCATGTCTTGGTTGATGGGGAAGCAGACATTAACAGAGAGGGTGTTCTCATGAGGGGCTACCATCAGGCATTGCACCATCTGCTGCTAATTGGTTGTACCATACAGCTCAAGGGGTGTGTGCCTGTGACCTCTCAAGAGTGCCACACAACTCTCCACATAAAGCCACACACAATTATTTCAAAAATGTGCCTCAGGATACTCAGTGTCATCAATGGATTCTGGAGCAGACCCTTCACTCATTTATTGTTCAGTACTACTTCCCTAAATATCAGTGCCTGGTTAGTTTTGTCAAGCATCCGCAAGAACCACTGGAAGGAGAGTGAACTCCCCAAATCACAAGACTCCCAGACAGTTGAATATACAGAAATATATCTGGCATACTCCCAGGATCATCTTCAACCATGACAAAATGACCAAACATTTAGAAAAGTGACTGGATTTCATGGGGCACAGAAATCTCTAATGTGTCAGATTGTTTTCTACAATTATAGTTTTAGAAATAATCAAAATTAGGCCACAGAAGCAAACTGCATATGCTAACGGTAGACTCTTCAAGCAAGAAACAGGCTCTGTATTCACAGAGCAACTTTACATACTTTTCTACTGAAACATTTGACACTGCATTCAGCAGAACACACTCCTAGGAAGCTGTGCATAAAATTGCAACTTGTTTCACAACAGAAGAAATAAACATGAAATGCCTGGATTGAGCCTCAACAAAAATATTCAAATATATTATACATAATTAGAGTGGATTTTAAACCACCAGTGAATTGCCAGAGTTATACATAATATAAGAGACCAAGTTTATTTACATTTCATTTAACTACAAATAGGGTAGTTATAGACAAGGGATTACCACATACCTGGTGTTTTTCATTTTCATGCTTTTCTTGAAGAGCTTGTTCTTTATAAGTCCACTTAGTTTCCTGAACAAAACATATATTGTACAATCACTTTAAACACATTATGTTTAAATTCAGATATAAAAGTATAATAAACTCATTATCATACAAGAACTGGTATGAATTACTACACCAGAAAAAGAACCATTTAAGAAAGTACCTGTACAGTACATAAAATGCTGACGTTAGAACATAAACATAATGGTTCACAACATGACAAAATTTTAAAATCCACATTGCTTCTTTACAAGAAAGGAAATTAAAAAATTAGCTAGAACCATGTTGAAAAAATTATATTACAGTACTTCAATATTTTACAGGTATTAGTTTGTATCTTTGTTGCTGTGTTGTCCAGATTAGTCAAGACAACCGAATAATACTACTGTGTTTATTTAGATTGCAATAGCTAATGTTACAGAGGGGGTAACTGAAAATATTTTCAATTTTGGGACTGGGGATGGCAGTGTGAGGCTGTGAAATAAAACACTGCCTTGTAATGTATGTTAGCAACCTTGTAGTAAGTTTTGCCCTTTAAATATAATTTCCAAGCTTTAAGACAGATTAGTGCTACTATCTGTACACTATGTGGTACACTGTGGCAGAACTGTGCAAAGCTATTACTTTCTCATACAGTCTGCTGCTTATCTGATTACTACCATCTGCAGTAAAAAGCATGCATTTATTCAAATAATGTGTGGTTTATACTTTAAAACAATAGCCACAATTTCAATAACTATGGAATTTTACCCAAGAAAATTTAGTTATCTACTTGTCAAGAGATCCCAGCAGCTCCAAAACTGTAGATACTATCAAAACAGTTGTGTGATATAGCATAAAGTCTGGAACAGGGAAGTCCTGGCATTGAGATGAAATAAATCTAACAACCCATTGAGCATGCCTAAGCCCATGACCTTAACTTTCTGGATCTTTTACTTGTGAATTTCTATGACATACTATACATTTTAGTATAATACAACATAGCTGAGGATAATTTATTGTGAAAGAACAGCTGATCATGAATCTAAAATAAAAACACATACCGGTAAGTCTGAAGCTCTCAAAAACTATCTATTTTCCTTGAGAAGACACGGGTAAGATCTAAAGACCACCATATGAATGGTATGTATGAATAAGGGAATTATACTCTCAAATGATCATGCCTAAGATATGTGTTCATTTACCTCTCTTTCAAGAAGCATTACTTTCTGCTGATCTACAGCATTCCGATGTTTCTCTTTCACAAATTCGTAACTATCCTTTAAAGTGCCTAAATTGGATTTGAGATGTTTGTTGGACTTCTGAACTTCCAATAGGTGCTAAGAGTGAAACAGTAACATGAGATGAAGGCAAATACAGGCTGCAAAAACAAAATAGGTTACTACAATCTTACCAACCTTGGAGTTTTCTATTGGGTGTGGCAGCTGAGATGAATGGAAATGTAAAACAACTCATTTAGGGGGGCATTAGGTGAAGGAAGGCAATGGTTGAGATATACTATATATTTAAAAGAGTTTTCTTTTAAAAGGGTAAATTTACTGGTAGATTTAGAAGTATTTTTAGCTGCAAAAATCTAGCGAAATACAATGATCAGCACAAACATTATTACAATTATCAATGATAATAGAAATGTTCAAACTCTTAACTTCAACCTTAATTTATTCCTCAGTGCAAAGGATGACATCCTCAATCACCTGATGCTTCTCTGCTGAAAGGCAGTACTGCTCAATAAAAGAAATCCAGTCTACAATCCTAGAAGTTGTATTAGAAAGAAGAGCCATGATTTAAGTACCCATCAGCATGAAATGTCCCTGATGTCTATACGAGTACGGCTGTCCCTTGGATCACAAGGGGTTTTAAAAGATTTAGCTTTTTAAAGACCTTGGAACTGATCTACTGTATGAGTATATAAAGATTTGTAAAAGGCTCTATGATTTAAAAAAATCTTATTCCTGAGGCATTCATCATTTGTAAGACTAAACTATCAAGGTTTGCTGTTTTTGTATGTACAGATAGCTAAAATAATTAAGGGAGATGTAATAAGAGCAACCTTAAAAATATACACTGTACTAAAAAATAAAGCTGCAAAAATTAGCTGCAGGAATGAATTTCTAATCAGCACTTACACTTGCAATTTCTTGTAAGTGAATACATGACTTGATTTCTGTGTAAAGCAAGAGTTCCTACAGCTTCCAGGGTGCATGTTTTCAATAATTTTGGAATGACATATATCATGCATATAGAACACAGAAGCAATTAGCTGAAAAGCTGCAGAATTAGGCCAGCTAATGCTGCCTAGAATCAATTTTTTGCCAGAGAAAAGTAAATAAATGGTGAGAATATCAAGAGATTTACCTTATGATGAGAGGAATGATTTATTTTCTTCCTCTGAAGAGAGATGAAGCCTTTAAACAATGAAGCAGCTTTTTCCTTGATATCAGATGAACATTGATACAATTGAGATCACATAACCTTTCCATACTAAAATTAACCCTCTGAGGGATAATGTTAGCTGTGATGGACCACAGATTCAAACTACTAAATATTGTTTAAAAGGTATAATATCCTGAAATTATTGTTCAAGTGCTGAAATTTGACCTTGATGTTTTCATACACAGGGGAATGATGAAGCCAAGTAAGTTTTCAATTACACTAAAGTACTTACATTTTCTAACTCTGTATTCTTTGCTGACAACTCTTTAAACTCCTTCATAAACATTTCTTTGATTTTCTCTAACTCAGTGGACAATTTTTCTTTTTCCTCTTCTTTCCATTTGTGAAATAAATGGCGAATCTCCTCCTCTTTTGATCTGTGTTTCTCATATTCCTGAAATTATTTGAAAAGGTTATGTTGGCAGTTCTCAAATGGATGCAAACAAACGGAGGAATACGTGCAGTATAGAGTTCTTTAATTATAAATCTAAGTTTCATTCTGACATCAGCAAAGCTCCAGGAAGACATTCTAATAACTTTGGCTATGTTGCTAGGTACTAATATGTTGTCCTTTGTAAAAAAAAAAATCTTTAATTCTGAAAAAAACAAGTGAATCATAAAAACACAGCCAAATGTGAATGTTCCTCACAAACTATTCCGGCTTTCTGCATAAGCTCCTTGACTCCAGAGCCAGGTATTTAACTTTTATCTTGCCTTTACTGTTTTAAACAAATAACTATTCTTTTATTGCTTGTGGTAGTTGGATTTTGGGTGTACTGGGCTGAGCTGGCCACTGGATACTTTCCCTCTTTCAGCTTGTAACAAGCTTCAGTGTTATGGACTTATTTTTAAATATTTACCATTAGCTTCTAGCCCAAATTGGGGCCCAAACCAATTTACAACTATAACCTTTTTAAAACCGCAAAATACAACAAAAAGCAGGACTGTACAAAATATTCTGAAAACCACAGTGCAAAGCTAATACAGCTTAAAATACTAAAAAGCTATGCAGAATAGAAAGCATTCGATAGTTCATTTAATAGCATAGATATTGGCTGTGGAACTAGCTTTGGAGAATTAAAGGGTATCAGTAATTGGCTCCTGGATTCTTTGCCCACCTGAGTCATAACCAATGATGGTTTGCCTTTTACTCTAGCTAGGGAGAAGAACCAACCTATATAACCAGGGTCAATCTGAACAGTCCCATGGCAAACTCCAAAAAAGGGAATGGAAAACCAATTTTGAGTACTCTCTACCTAGAAAACCCCAGAAAAGGTGACTATAAATCAAAATTGACTTAATTGCATGCTGCTATTATTATTATTATTATTATTATTATTATTATTATTATTATTATTATTATTATTATTATTATTATTATTATTATTATTATTATTAACTGAATATAAAAAGCGGGACAGATTTCCTTTCTGGAGAATTCAATAAGCAGATTCCCTTCTAAGACATCTCTTTATTTTGATCTGTTAAACCAGGGATTAAAATCTCCAATGTTTTAATAGTTTTCTTAAATGATGTTGATTTCTTTACTAGTTAACCAAGCTATAAGCCCTCGGCAAATCTGTAAACATGAAGTCAGATCCTTGCCCTTTTTTCTGAAAGTACATAATTCCAGACGTTGACAGTATCAGTGACTAGACAATTAGAGGAGGCAAAATCAATATCAGCAATATGACTGTGATGCATTAAAATTATGACAAGACTGTATCTTTCCAGGAGGGAGGAAATCACATGGCTGTCTAGGGTTTCAGAGTAGTAATCTAAATCAAACTCATTTTGCCTGCTTGCTTCAATAATATTTACTATGCCCTTTTACATGCTTACATGATTTTTTCCACCCTACCATCCCTGAAATACTATAGCACAGTCCCTAAATTATATTTATAAACAACCTCTTTAAGTGACTTGATGCTAAAAATGACAATTCTGACAAAAATATCCATATCTTACCTGATACTGACTCAGTAATGTTTATTTGGTAACTGTGATTGGATGCCAGGTTAAAAAACTGACAATGCACCTTTACATTTAATCTCTGTGTAGAAGATGAAATTTCAAAAGGTACAGCTTACTTACATAGCCAGCTACACATGAGGAAAATTATTTCTAACAACTTTTAAAGGAGCAGGATCTTCATGCTCTTTTTCACCTTGCCACTCTGAGAGCAATACAGCCATTTTATAGTTTTCAGAAATCAGAAGTACTATAGGACATATACCTACATGCTACAGGATTTCCATTTTAGGGTTTGGCAAACCATCATTGGTGAGCAAAGAATCCAGGAGCCAATTACTGATACCCTTGAATTCTCCAAAGCTAGTCCAGCACAAAAGAGGAAACCAGAAGTCCACATCCAATTTCATAAAACTCTTGAAATCAATGAGTAGGGAGCTGAGCCTTGTTTTAAAGAAGAACTAACACTCTGAGTCTTCCAAGACTAGTAATTTTTTTTTAAATCATCCTGAAGGCCACCAGGAGGGGGCAGTCCTGGGTGTTGCATCTGTTCCATCTGATTCTCACACATACCGGTACACACACATACCATTTTCCAGTACTGTATCACCAAACCATTTCTAGAAACAGAGGACTGTATGACTTACCTTAGACAGCTTGACAATGTGTGCGTGTTGCTCAGTTTCCAATTGAGACCTGGTAAGCTGTAACTGCTCTTTCAGATTGTTGATCTCCTCCTGCAATTTATCAGTTGGTGGATTTTTCTCCTGATCTCCTTGAATAGAACAGATTTTGGCAATTTTTTGTGTATGTCTACTATTACAGAGTTCAAGAATGCTTTCCTCAAATTGTACACTAGCACCTCTGCTTCCAGTTGCCTTTTTGTTTTTCAAAACAGAGGGGACACTCTATCAGCTACTCACAGTGCTTAACAATTAAACACAATAAATAAATTGGGGATAGGACTTTCAGGGAGTTTTAAGACTTCAACTCCCAGAATTCCCCAGGCATAATTCTGAGGTCTGCAGCCCAAAAACTGAACTTTATAGATCAGCTTTCCTTACCTCTATTGATGCCTCCCATTTAGCCTGGTTCTCATTTCCATAAAGAAAGGGGGGGGGGACACCTTGCCTTGGTGCACTTCCTGGGAGGAATAGTTTTGCTGCCCATTAGGCTCTAGGGAGGCATAATACGCACTAACACAGAGAAGAATACAGTGATTTAGGAACTGGTGCAAATTAAATGGCACCCAACGGGTGGTTTAAATAGCCCACATTTCGGCAGGTTAATGTGTGCCTCCGTTATGCATCATGTATTGAATTGATTTCAAGCCTGGCAAAACAGACACACATTTAGTACTATTTGCTAATCAAGACACATCCTCAGTTCATTATGACCGGGGGGGGGGGAGAGAGAGAGATTGGCTTCAGTTGCCCATGGATAATATTGGGGGGGGGGGGGAAATATTTAGAATGAAATCTCTGTGCAAGATGAAGCTGAGTTCATCTGCATGGGTCCGTACGGGCATGTTTTACCTTCGCTTCCAGGAGCGACGAGGGCGGCATGGGCCAAATGAATCTCAGTAAACCCATTCATGTGGATTCATGGGAACTTGAACTTCTGGGAAGTGAAGTCCAAGAACATCTGGAGTCCCAAGGTTTGCCATCATGGTTATAGGCTATCTCCCTCTTTGGAAGTTGGCTGAAGTTAAGTGGAAAGCTCCCACTTACCTCAGAGTAAGCATCACTTAATTCAATAAGAATCACTTACTTCAATCAGATGATAATAATTTTGTGTCAGAAATTATTCTGGGTTGAAAGGATTTTTGCTGGACAAACTCCACTCAAGGGGCGCCCGAATGAGGCTCCTTTCATGTCCCCAAGAGCTGGGACAGAGACGGGCACTCAATCCTTCATGCAGTACCTGGGTCTCGAACTCGTGACTTGCCAGCCTTCTAGCTAACAAGACGAGTTTCTTAACCACTCAGCCACTGCACCCCCCTATTCAATAAGATGTACTTCTGCTAGAAGTCTACTGTGCTGCATTTTAACTTCCATTTTTTTTAAAAAAAAGAAAGAAACAGAGATATTATGTGTTTACCAGATTGTCCTTTTTCTCTGGAATGATGTATAGAAGAGGACTGTAGGTGTAATCATTAAATAAGGCTTACACCTAGGTGACAGAGCATAGCATTAGGATTTTTTTAAAGTCACTTGAGGTGGTCAACTGATCTGTAATAGAGCAGGGGTTTCCAATCTTAGCACTATGGAACAGTCTTGAACTATTCTTCCCAGTCGTGAAAAATGCCACGGACTTTGGCCAGTTCTATATAGACCTTTTGGGTGCTAAAATCTGAATGTATTTACAGGGCTGTGATTGTGCAATATAGCATATAGGGGACAAGGAATATGAAACGACATATGCTCTCTGCAGATGGTATGTCACAGTTTGAACTAATTACTTTAAAATGTAGTATCTCAAGCTCTAATATTTATTTAACTGCAAAGGACAGGAATACCTTGATGATACCATTGGCCTTAACTAATCTCTGGTGTCCACATCCATTTTTTGCTATAAATGTACAGTACAATACATTGCTTTCCCCCTTAGAGCTCAATTTTTGGAGACAGAAACATTTATGTTGAAGGTGACCCTTCCATGGCTCTGGTCATTTTATATTTATCTTTGCCCACAGTGTATACTAAATTTCACTGTAAAGCCTAATCTTTGAAACCAAAAAAACACCAGAAAGAGCTCATAAAAACTGGACCTTGTAATATTATAATTAACAACCTTACAGATCAGTCTTCTGTAATGTAATCATACAACAGCTGTAGTTGAAATGATGAAAACTATCCCAAAAGGAAGAAGAGAATAGAGGAAAGGCTTTTTTCAGTACAGTACCTCCAAATCATTAGGACAGGGACGAAAGTGTTCACAGGTCCAATTATATCAGGGAAATAAAATTAGTAATGATTTTAACAGTGTCCATTTAGAATGATGTTGGCTAATTGCTGTAGCAGTAATCCAAATGTCATACAAGCAAAGGAATATCCATGATAAAGAATTACACATTTCCACTTACACATAATGGGTTGAAAATATTTTAACTTTCTCCCTTCATATGAAGCCTACTGTGCCCTTTGTAACTTCTCACCTGCAGAGTCACCCATGCATGAAGACACATTTATTTGGTGATCTGAAAGCATTTATTTTACAACTCATATGGATTAGTTTGGCTTCCTGATTTATCACACTGAAAATATTTGTACATTCTCATGTTAAGAAATACCCTAGCCAGTTTTACACTATACACTGGGACCTTGTCTCTTGCTTGGAAATGACATAATTTTCTTATTTTGGAGACAGCTTTTATTACTTATTTAAAACATTGCCTAGGATCCTATTGCTGATTTACATTATTTTCCTTATATAGTACAAGTGTAAGCTGTGATGGCAAATTGTAGTTCATTAATGAAGTACAGTACTGGTTGTATTCCTAGGTATCTGATCAGAAATACAATTAGCACCTCACTACTGGGTGGCATTTTGCTACAAAGAATGCTGTTATGCAAACATAAATCAGCAATAGCATTCTGATCAACATGTTAAATTTACCCACATTCAGCTATGAGTTTTTTTCATACAACACTTATAGATTACCACATGTTCAATCTGAAAGAACTGAATGCACGTCAATTCACTTTGGGGGATTAATACCATGGCCTTAATCACCATCAAACTCCACTGCTACAGATGAAATAGCTAATTTCAGCTCCACTGCTTTCTAGGGGAGTCACCCATCATAACTATTTCACGCTCTCTTTTTCCTTTTATTTGTACTGTTTCATTTCGTTTGCATTTTCATATAGGATAAAATATGGTTTTATACTGCCAGTTCTTCAAATTTACATACTTTCCCCATAAACTCACCAATGTATGTTTCTTTCATGTGGCGTCGCTGTAAGTGACTGTGCAGGAAGGAATAGTTCATAAAGGCTTTGTCACAAAACTGACACTGCAAAATAAAATGTTTTTATCAAATATCCACAATCAAAACCTACATCATATTAGAAAAATTTGAAGCTTTTTGTGCTTACTGCTAATCTAAGGTTCATTGTCAACTGTATGGTTGCATTCTTCTAAAAACATATAAGACATCTGAATAAATTTAGTGATAACAGATTAAACAAGTGCAGAAAAATCAGTTCTCAACAAGTTCTGTTGCCATAAACCAGTGAACATACATAACCATTTAATCATAAAAATTGTTTTAAAACATGAATTTAACTGATCTCTGACATCTTACTTTTTACTAGTGTACAAATGAATTTGACTTCATAAAAAACACACAGGCTTTTGGCTAATTTATGGTCCCACTTCTATGTTTCATGCTTGCCTAGTTTTATTCATTTTTCAGTAAATAGTTTTTGAAGTGCAAAATACTTGCTCTTCCAAGCATTAAGGGCACAAATGCTGCATTTGTCAACTGGACACTTGAAAAATTAAAACATATGCAAGCTTATTTACCCAACCATTACTTTATTTTATCAAGAGCTCCGGTGGCACAGTGGGTTAAACAGCTTACTGCAGCCAGAACGTTTGAGTTTGATCCTGACAGGAAACAAGGTTGACTCAGCCTTCCATCCTTCCGAGGTTGGTAAAATGAGGAACCATCATTTGGGGGGCAAAAATGCTAATTTGTGAATCGTCCGGAGAGTGCGCTAAGTACTATGAGGCAATATATAAGTGTAATTGCTATTGCTATTTTAAGGTTTTTGGGAAGGTACCAATACTGACAGAAAACTGAAATTTGGCTGACAGCAAAGTAAACTACTATTTAATTTTACACATTTTTTAATTTTTTAAAACAATGATCTTATGTGGCTATCTCAGTGGATTTGTATCCTATGGCACATTAGTAGGAGCCAAGCAGATTTCTTAAGTGAAATCATCAATCCTCCTAAATTTCAACTTCAGTATCAAATTTTCTAAACACCAGCTTGCCTCTATAACTTGGCAGCCTTGGTTAGAAAGGTCCTATTCCTAACTTCTATCACAGTACAGTATCTGAAATCTAATTGTACAACTCCACTGGGTATAACATAATGGTGGTGATATCATTACCAGCAATGCGGATCTTTACTCTAATTTAATGTGTTAAATTGCTATAAGCAATCTTTTAAGACATTGCTGTGAAGTCACAATCTGACTCTTACTATTGAATTCTTGACTCTCATCAACTATCTGTATTTCAAAACCAACTACTGATAGCTACTATGTGATTAAATATAAATACCTTGAACCCCTAAGGATATAAATATTTAAGTTACAGTTTTGTTAGCTAAATGAAAGCACACAAAAAAGCCCAGTTAACAAGGAGTGCCAGGGAACTGCCAAAAAGCAACAGGGAATTTTCTGCTAAAACATAAAAAGGCTTAATGTGTTCAATTGGCTGTGAAACATCATTATCCAACCAAATTCCCATGTTTAAGATGCCACACATGTCTATAGTGGTTACATGCTTTATTCTTTATGCAATTACAATACAGTAATACCCCGGATAACGATTGCATCGGATAACGCTAAAACCGCATAACGACGACAAATTGGGGGTGAAGATTTGTACCGGATAACGTTCTTTTTAGCGTTATCCGATACAGTAGTTCTTAGCAGCAGGGTGGCTGGCTCCATTCAGCTTCCCAGCCACCCTGCAGCTACGGAGGCAGGGGTGGGGAGGCTGGAAAGCTGACGGGGGGCTCCCCCGTCGGCTTCCCCAGCCACCCCACAGCTATGGAGGCAAGGGCGGGTGGCTAGGGAAGCCGACAGGGAGTCCCCGTCAGCTTCACCAGCCACCCTGCAGCTGTAGATCGGGTCCTCTGATCTCTCTGGAGCAGGCAGGGGACACGATCCAAGCTGTTTCTGGGCTTCCCCGACGTCCTCAGCCAGTGCAGCAAGCCAAAACGTCAGGGTTCGAATCCTGACGTTTTGGCTTGCTGCACTGGCTGAGGACGTCAGGGAAGCCCAGAAACAGCTTGGATCGGGTCTCCCCACCTCCCTGGACCCGCCCGGGGGGTGGGGATGTCAGAGACCCCAAAATTGGTAAAAAAAAAAAGTCCGGTTTTTTAAAACCAATTTTGGGGTCTCTGACCCGCCTGCCGGATCCAGGGAGGTGGGGAGACCCGATCCAAGCTGTTTCTGGGCTTCCCCGACATCCTCAGCCAGTGCAGCAAGCCAAAACGTCAGGGTTCAAATCCCCCACATTCTGGCTTGCTGCAGCCTCCAGGGAAAGAGGGCTTTTTAAAACGTTGTATGATCAATGCATCGCACAACGTTAAAAACCGGATAACGACGAGACTTGTGGAACCAAGTCCGGGGTACTAGTGTACTTAAGAAAAACTGCTTAACTTGAAAGAAAGTTCTTGTTCATAAAAACACATACACACACACACATACAAAATTTAACAATAAGGTTTTATCCTACAGTGGAAAAAGAATACTATTTGGGTCAGGATTTATTTATTTATTTATGGATTTTGTTTATTCATTCATTCATATTTATACCCTGCCCTTTTGATGTGAGCACCACTCAGGATGGTTTACTATAATCTGATATATATATATATATATATATATATATATATATATATCAGATATATCAGATTATAATCTGATATATATATCAGATTATAATCTGCATGAATGCCAACAGATTGCCATTCATGCAAAGGGATCATGGACTCCCTGTTTAAATTGTGGCAACACAATCAGAATAGGTAATAGGTAACCACATGTAAAATAGATGTCCTGCAGTGCTTTTGCAGCCTCACAGGATACTAGCCTGTGTTTATGGCTTACTTCATACATAAAACAAGTTATATGAAGTCTAAATTTTCTAAATTGAGTTATATGCGGCACAAACAAGGTGCATGATCCAAGGCAATGACTCCCATTTTTCTATCACATGTTGTCCTCCCTATTTATTAATTTCTGGGCAGTTGGATTATATGATCAAGTGTTTTCAAGGGCAAGCATTATGACTGCAAACAAAAATTACCGAAACCCAAGAACTGAGCACACAAACTCTGGATACAAGCCAAATACTGTACAGTTAAATGTAAACCTAAGCAATAATTTTTCAATGGTCTTTATAGGTACATGGATTATACCATTTGCTGCACTATTTTAGGGCTACCCTGTGGTCAAGAGATAACTAGGGAATGACTGAAGCTCTGCTTATAAAGACAAGTAAAAAAAAGCATTGAGCTATCCTTTAATACTGGTATATAGTACAAAGGCTACCATCAGTACCACTTAGGGCCACAGAAAGGGATCACATTGTGACTGATACTTTACATTTTCTTGAAAAACTTTTCTGCAAGTAGTAAAATAACACATTAAGAGGTGCAGTGCATACCCATGCTTACACACCATCATCCCACAGTTCCAGTCCTGTTGGCATTCACAGATGTAGTAAGGGAAGTGTCCTAGAGCATTTTTGCCTTACATCTGCCCCCTTCATCCACCCCACCATTCCAAGCCAATATTGCTATAACACAAATTGTATATGTCAAGATAGGTAAAAGAAAAGGTAAAGGTCGCCCATGCTCAAAAGCTAGGTGTATCCAACTCTAGAGTTCAGTGCTCATCTCTGTTTATGGCTGAAGAGCCAGCGCTGTCTGCATCTACAGATGTTTCCATGGACATGTGGCAGGCATGACTAGACATCAGAGTGCACGGAACTGTTTACCTTCCTACCGAAGTGGTACCTATTTATCTACTCACAATGTCTTGCTTTCAAACTGCAAGGTTGGCAGGACCTGGGAAAGAGATGGGTGCTCAGTCCATCGTGCAGCACTCAGGTTTTGAACTGCTGACCTGCCGACCTTCCAGTTGTCAAGTTCAGCTTCTTAACCACTAAGCCACTGCAGCCTCCATATGTTGAGATAGCATGATCTAATTGTTTGCTTCATCTTTGACTAAAATCTGTCCACTGTTTCTTCCCAAAAGAAGCTTTAGCATTAAAACCAGCTCTTTACCCCCATCCTCATACTTCAGTTAGTACAAATAGACAAAGGTGCCTTCATGGCTTGAACTGGGAAAAGTGTACCTAACTCTAGGGTTCAGTGCTCATCTCTGTTTACTGCCCAGAATGGGATACCACCCAAATGAGCAGTATAGAAATGCAACCAACCAATCAATAAATGGGCTGTGATGGCTTAGTGGTTAAGACACTGAACTTGATAACTTGAAGGTCAGCAGTTCAAGACCTGGAGAGAGGTCCCCAGCTTCTTCCAACCTAGCAGTTGGAAAGCAAGAAATTGCAAGTAGATAAATATGTACCAGGGACTGTGGTGGCTTAGCGGTTAAGATGCTGAACTTGACAACTGGAAGGCTGTCAAGTCAGCAGTTCAAAACCTGAGTACTGCATGATGGAGTGAGCTCCCGTCTCTGCCCCAGCTCCTGCCAACCTAGCCGTTCGAAAGCAAAGAATTTCAAGTAGATAAATATGTAACACTTTGGTGGGAAGGTAAACAGTGTTCCATGCCTAGTCATGCCTGCCACATGTCCATGGAAACGTCTGCAGGCACAGATGGCACTGGCTCTTCAGCTGCAAACAGAGATGAGCACTGAAACCTAGAATCGGATACGACTGGCTTTCGAGCAAGGGCGACCTTTGCCTTTACCTAAAAAGATACCGCTTTGGTGGAAAGGTAAAACAGCGTTCTGTGTCTAGCCGTGCCTACCACGTGACCACGGAAATATCTGCCGATGCAGACGCCGCCGGCTCTTTGGCTGTAAATGGAGATGAGCACCGAACCCGAGAGTTGGACAGGACTGGCTTTTGAGCAAGGGCAACCTTTATTGGACGCATTAATGATAATTTTATTTCTAAGATGTTAAAAGTTTGCGTTATATGAGTTGGTCAGTGGGATCCATTCATTCTTTCTTCTCTAGCAACTCTTTCCTTCCTTCCTCTTGATTTTCCCCACGTGGCTGGGGTGAGGGAGCGGGCCGGATTTTGTGCCATATGGGCCAGACTTGGCCCATGGGCCGTAAACTGAGGGCCCCTGATTTAGGGCCTTCCTCTCCACCACCGCCCTTCCTCACCTGGTGGCAAGTGGCCCCGGCCTGGAGCATCATCTGCTGGGTGCCGATCATCTTCTTGCGGCGCTTGCACTCCTCCTTGAGGAGCCGCATCTCCTGAGCCCCGCGGGCCGCCTCCTTGGCCAGCTGGTGGCGGTGGGCGTCGGCGGCCCGCAGCAGCTCCTGGGTGGCGCGCAGCTGGGCGCTGAGGTAGTCCTGCGAGTGGAGCAGGTACTCGAGGCAGAGCTGGGCCAGGCGCAGCAGCTTGAGCAGCAGCGGGTCGGCGGGGGCCTGGCAGCGCGGGCAGCGCTCCCGCTCGGCCGTGCAGAAGGCGACGTGGCCCAGGTGCTCCTGCAGGGTCGCCACGTCCAGGTCGGACGCCACACGCTCCACGTCCACCCCGCTCAGGCGGCGCCAGTCCGGGCTCTCGTGCCGCGGGCGGAACTGGAAGGGCGGCAGGGCCGCCGCGGGACCCCCCGGCGAGGCCCCGCCGCCTGCCGCCATCGCTGCGGCGTCCACGGGGGATCGGGCCCGGGCGCCCCCTCGGTGGCGGTTGGCATGCCCCGGTCCGACACGGGCAGAGCTTTCTTCTCCCAGGCCGGCCGGGCGCCGCCGGTCGCTTCGCTGCGCCCGCCTCGCTGCAGCCCCGCCCCGCGCGTCTCCCGCGTTGCTATGGGGACGCGCGGCCTACTCGCGTTGCCTCCCAAATTGGGCCTCTGGCTCCTCACTTGAGGAGAAAGCCTTGATGCTGGGAAAGGTGGAGGGCAAAACTAGAAGAAGGGGGCGGCCCAAAAATGAGATGGCTAGGTATTGTGGACACAATGGGAACAGAACTGAGCGAGTTGAGGAGGATGGTGGAGGACAGAAGTGCCTGGCGGACAGTGGTCCATGGTGGGGTCACAAAGGGTCGGAATCGACTGTGCGACTGAACAACAGTCGCACAGTCTGTACAACAGAAAAATTATGGCACTTTAAAGCAGGAGTTCTCAACCTTTTAAAGCCGGGGGCCGGGCCACGCTCCCTCAGACAGCTTCGGGACACCAGCTGGCTATTTTGCCCATTATTATTATTATTATTATTATTATTATTATTATTATTATTATTATTATCATTATTATCATTATTATCATTATTATCATTATTATTATTATATTTCAATTTCTATACCGCCCTACTCGGCAGGACCGACTCAGGGCGGTTCACAGCATATGTAAAATTACAAGTTCATGTCAATAAATATAAATACATAACATCAAAATATCAATATCACTACAATAACAAGACATTCAATAAAACATCAATATCAAATAACAGTCCAGAAGTTCCACATCTCGGTCAAATCACTCCAATTATTACAAAAACAATTAACAAAAAGAAAACAATTACTAAGTCCCACGTTAGGTGAGAAGCCTCTCCGCCACGCCGCCGATGTTTCTGGCGAGAGTGGCGGCGGCGCGGGGAGTCCCGGCATCGGCATCTCTTTTTAAAGTCTCCACAGGGCAGGGCTCCGGGGCCAAGTGGAGCGGGTCCCCGGGCTGGACGCCGAGTCGGCTGCTCCGCCCCTGCCGATGTTTCTGGCGAGAGAGGCGGCGGCACGGGGAGTCCCGGCATCGGCGTCTCTTTTTAAAGTCTCCACAGGGCAGGGCTCCGGGGCCAGGTGGAGTGGGTCCCCGGGCTGGACGCCGAGTCGGCTGTTCCGCCCCCGCCGATGTTTCTGGCGAGAGAGGTGGCGGCGCGGGAAGTCCCGACATCGGCGTCTCTTTTTAAAGTCATCCTCCACCACATGACACTTCCTGGTGTGGTGGAGCCGGTGGGCCCCCCCGCAAATGAAATAGTGTCAGGTGTGCCGCATGTCATGTGGCCTGTGGGCCGCAGGATGAGAATCTCTGCTTTAAAGAGACTGACTGCTTCTTCCGTGTCTAGGCCAGACAGGCAACTGCAAAAATGAATGTGGAAGAAGGCGATACCTTTTTTGGAAACAATTATTTAGTGATCCAAAAAAGGTATCACCTTGAAACTTATACCTTTTTAAAATTGTTATGAGGAGAGACAAGACATGCTTACTTGGGGTGGATTTTCCTGCTGTACTCGCATGTCATGCTCCGGTGAAGGCTGTGTCAGTAAAGCATGATCCCTGTGAAGAGAGTGCTTTTTGTCTCCTACAGTTTATTGTTATGCTTTTCCAGCGTAGCGCCATGTCAGATAAGGACTGCAGTTTCACAAGTTCTAACAATTCAGCAGTACAGTACTGGATCTCACTTGCCAAAAAATGCTTAAAAGAAACAATGACAGAGGATGATGGGAAACCTAGTGACATTAGTAGCAAATTGTGGTGGCCTCAAAAATTCCCTGGGGGTTAGTGAAATATTCCCTTTGAACAACAACAAGAAACTGCAGTGGCTCAAGTGGCTAAGACACTGACTGGAAGGTGGCAGGTGAGTAGTTCGATACCCAAACACTGCAGGACAGAGTGAGCACCCATCGTTGTCCCAGCTTCTGCCAACCTAACAGTTCAAAAGCAAGAAATTGCAAGTACAGTGGTACCTCACTTAAAGCGCATAATGCGTTCCACGGGATTGCTCTTTAAGTGACTTTGCTCTTTAAGCAAAACACCATTGTAAGTGACCAATTGTGACTTCTGGTGGTGTTGGTGGGGATTGCGAACCCCAATTTAGTTGTTAAGCGAGTTTTTTGTTGGTTTTTCTTATTTAGCGAGGCAACCATTCAGAGAAAATTCTGCTCTTTAAATGAGTTACTCTCTAAGCAAGGTGCTCTTTATGCGAGGTTTTACTGTAGATAAATAAGGACCACTTTGGTGGGAAGGTAAACAGCACTCTGTATCTAGTCATGCCTGCCACGTGACCATGGAAATGTCTGCAAATGCAGACAGCCCTGGCTCTTCAGCTATAAACAGAGATGAGCACTGAAGCGTAGAGTTGGATACGACTGGCTTTTGAGCAAGGGTGACCTTTACCTTTACTTGAACAACAACAGCAATTTAATTGCCACAGCAAACTTCAAATTGACCTGACCCAACCTGCAACAGTTTCCTATGTAGTCACACTCTGTGTTTCAGTGAGAGTCTTAGTAAGCTAGTTTCACCCACAACTTCAAAGAATCTTGTAGATACAGTAAAAATAATTTCATGTCAGAAATTATTCTGGGTTGAAAAGATTTTTTTCAGAAGAAATTCAGCTCAGGGAATGCCCAAATGAGGCTCCTTTCATGTCCCCAAGAGCTGGGACAGAGACGTGCACTCATCCGTCATGCAGTACCCGGGTCTCGAAATGCCGATTTGCCAGCCTTCCACCTAATAAGGCAAACTTTGTAACCACTGAGCCACCGCAGCCCCTTATCTTCTAGATTTGAACACAGGATTGAAGAAAATACTAATTTACCCTCAGTCTGCAGTTTTACGAATGCTTAGGTGGAAATGTGAAGATTCTTTTGTCTCAAAGGACTTTATTACTAAGCACTATGGGGCGGTATATACGTACAGTAATACCTCGGATAACGCTAAGACTTGGTTCCACAAGTCTTGGTGTTATCTGATTTTTAGTGTTATCCAATGCATGTTAAAATCCTATGGGATGGACCGGATAAGGTTAAAGCTCCATAGAGATACATTGTAACTGCACAGGCTTTAGCGGTTGTTATCCGATCCATCCCATAGGACCTTAACGTTATTCGATCCAATTCTCCTCCCCAGATTACTTAACGTTATGCGATTTTAGCGTTATCCGAGGTAAATGTTATCCGAGGTATTACTGTAAGTGTAATTGCTATTGCTTATTCTGACTAGACTTTCCTGTTAAAGTTCATTTCGAAAGGACAATGATTTGGGTTTCCCACAGACAATATAAATAAACGCTTTCAAATACAATCGCGAGAAAGGGATTTAACTGAGTGCACATTTGCTGGGATTCGAGAGTCCCTAACCAATATTGACACAACTCTTAAGATGTACAAATCACTTCCCCTGTTTCCAGTGGTCCTCAAGGGTGGGGGGAAATACATAAGAAGGAATTTGAATTAAAGCCTTGGGGACTCACTAAACCAACACTGCCTGGGATGGAGGCTGAAAGTGAAATTTAAGCGTGCCCATGCAACATGAACTCTGAAGGCTCTAGAGGAATTTAAAAAGGAAATTGACCCCCAAGCTATGGCTCTCAAATCAGATATCCCATCTTACATTTAGGAATCAGATGATTGCAAAAGAAGAAATCAATCGGAGACTGCCAGGGGACGGACCCAGAATCCAAGTCCCCAAAGCCGCCTTCTCCCTGCTTCATCTTTTTGTTTAGGAATAAAAAAAGATTTCCAAGAAGGGATCTTGAATTCTGTGCTAAAGAGACTCCCTCTGCTGGATGCATGGAGGAAGCATCCCACACATATATTTTTTAACTTGTACAGTACTTTTAATGAGTTAATTGGGTAGACACAGAGCTTCTGTGAAGATGGTTTTGAACCACAATCGGGCGTACCCAGGGCCATAGCCAGGATTCTAGATTGGGGAGTGGGGGGGGGTCAGGAGGGGCAAAAAAATTTCAGGAGGGGCAACAATGTCACACATATATAACATTGGCATCACAGGATGGGTTGGGAGGTGGGCTGATAGCTCAGGAGAGTTTTCAACGCCCCTACCCCCCTGGCTACGGTCCTGGGCATACCCTGGTAGCAGCAATCTTGTGTTGCCGCTAATCTTTCTCACATTAGGTCTGGCAAAAGGAACTGTAGAATGAACTCATCAAAAGGTGACTTCATTTTGGCAGTATCACGTCTGGCCTAAATACAGAAGAAGAGTTGATTATACCTAATGTATGCTCCACTTGTACTTAACAATTTTCAAAATTATTATTACATAAATCTGTTTTTAATTTTTATCTGATCATTGATTGTAATGTGTGGTTGTGAGAGATGGACCATTAGGAAAGCTGAGCGCAGAAGAATAGATGCCTTTGAGATGTGGTGCTGGAGGAGAGTTTTGAGAGGTCCCCAGGACAGCGAGGAGAACAAATAGGTCAATCTTAGAAGAAATCAACCCTAACTGCTGCCTTGAAGGTCAAATAGTAAAGATGAAGCTAAAGTACTTTGGACATCAAATGAGAAGAGAGGATTCACTCGAGAAAGCCTTAATGCTGGTGAAGGTGGAGGGCAAACAGAGATTTGAGATTGGATTTTCTTGATCCATGTCCAACTGTCTATTCACTACACCTCTCTGGTTGTTGCGCAACAGGCTACACCTGCCGAATTTATTTTTACTTCACAACTATTAAAGGTGCCTCATTTCATAAGTGCTGCAGGAGATGGTTCTGTGCTCGTAGTGTGTGGGTGACTTCTTGGCAAGCTGGGATCCATCTTAAACAAATTCATGCCAGTGGGATTGCCTCGGAAGGCAAAGGGCCCCCAGAACCAGCTGGCCTCCAAGACCAGGCCTGGGGCAGGGAAAAAACCTACTGTATGCTCAGATCGAGTTGTGACTGACAACGATTAAAGGTGCAGAATCGCTAACTCCTTTTACTTGTGACCACCCAAGCAAACAAACTAGATTCCCCCATGGCAGCTATTATCCCAATGAAGAAACTTCTCTTGCATGGTAATGGGGCACTTCTTTCTCATCTAACCATACCTAGAGCTATCTATCCCTATGAACGGCTAACACAAAATAGTAGTGTAGGATTTGTGTTTTAACCAAAATCTCTTCAGCTTGTCCTGGAAAAAACATGCATAATTTTGTGTATTTGCATTTCATGTATATGTGGCATTGATTTATCTAAGGATAATAAATATACCTTGGACTTTTTTTTCATTTCGTTTCAAAGAGACCTATAAATTTGTCTTTAATTCTTCAAAGAACTCCCACTCTGGTGCTGATGAAAAGAACTTGGGGTGTACAAGTTGTAGCATCCAGTTTTGTCATATCACTATTGTGGTTATTTTATAAATATATCTAGAAAAAAGCATTTTGTGAAGATCATGTTTATATTTTTTAAAAAATTATATCCTCCCTTTTGACATAGATGGATGGCCACTTAAGTCCAAAGTCTCTTCCCCCTTTCACGCATAGACACAATAATTTGTTATTATTGGTAATAGTGGGAAAATATATTTCAATCACTCTAACATTTAACTATTAATCATTAGAACACTTTTAATTCATTGTTGTTTTGTATGTATGCTCCATACATTGATAAATAAAATAGCTTATCTGAGTTTTTCAAGTAAACAAGGGGGCTAGATTAAGCATACCTTAAAACATAAGTCAAAGTCCTGCTCATAAAAAGTTATGCAGCACAAACTGGATATGAACAATTTCACTCCAAGATTTCCCTCTTTTGCTTTAGAGAATTATGCTGCAACCCTGTCAATAGCTACTCACTCATTGTGATTAGTTGTCCCACTGATTTATAGTTGGATTATAGCAATTTTCTTCTCTGAAGTCTTCATATTAACATTTTTCCAGGCTCCCTCTTCTTTTGTGTCTAGATTAGACTTTAAATTTCCAAAATGAAGTCACCCTCTTGGCTTTGTCATTGGCTAAACTTAAGTCCTCATCAGTACATGTTTCCAGTAGTAACCAGCAGATGATCTGGATTCTGTGTCTCTCCACATTTACACAGTGTGTTGTTATCTGCCAGTAGCCCCACTTAAGCATGGCCTTACATTTAGGGACTCTGAGACTCAGCCTATCCGGGGTCTTCCGAATGATGTAGGGGAGGTTGAGTTCCTCAGCCATATCCTTCTTTAATGTTGTTAGAAGAAAACCCTGTTTGCTCCTTAGAAGATCAAATAGTAAAGATGAAGCTACAGTACTTAACTTTGGACATCAAATGGGAAGAGATGATTCACTTGAGAAAGCCTTGGTGCTGGGAAAGGTGGAGGGCAAAAGAAGAAGGGGGCGGCCAAAAATGTGATGGCTAGACTGGTATTGTAGACGCAAATGGGCACAGAACTGGGCAGGATGAGAAGGATGGTGGAGGACAGAGGTGCCTGGCGGGCAATGGAATGTAGGGTCGCAAAGGGTCATAATCGATTGTGCTACTGAACAACAACAAAAAATGTTCCTTTTCCAGTAAGCTCCCTCCTCCGTCTTCTAATTTGATTTTGCTCTTGCGTACCCTCAAAAATGTTTGTTCTTGCAATAAAGCTCTTCCTGGATCTGAGCCAGCAGACTTGGGGCACATATCCATTCACACGATGTGGATGGTCACAGTGATGGGATGTAACAGGTTCTCACCAGGTCTCCAGAACCGGTAGTAACTTTTCCCAGTGTCCTGGAGAACCGGTTGCAACTTTTGGGGGGAACCACCTTCAGGGCTTACTTTTTCACTGGTTCCTCCACTGCACATACATGCCAAGCTCTGGTTTAAAAGCTCTGGTTGATTTGTGTTGTGGGTGGGTGTATTTTAATGTATTTTATTTATTTATTTATTTTAGTTACAGGTTTGTGTTGTGGGTAGGTGGGTTGAGGTGTGTGTGTGTGTGTGTGTGTGTGCTTATTTTTATTTTATTTTTTAAATTTGTTTTCTTTGGCCCCGCCCACAACATCATGATGTCATGACATTGGCTCCGCCCATGATGTTAGCTCCACCCACACTGTGATGATGTCATGGTGGGGTAGTAAAATTTTTGACATCAGGCAAATAACTACCTGGCCATGGTTCCATTTTTTTTTAAAAAAAAAACCCAACATTTTGAGCATTGTCAGGGGGGGGGTTTCTTTCCAAATCGAAAGATGTCATTTGGAGGTTCCCCAATTAAAAGTTTCCTCCTATGTTTTGTGGAACTTTAAAGAATGACTCTACATTATTTGCTTTCTAAGTCAAGCTCGGTCACCGCCTTTGGACACTAACTACAGTGCTTCTATCTGCCAAAAAGTAAACTCTACAGGAAGTTCGGGCACCACTACATGGACTCCAGCTTCGGCTACCCTTAGTGCGCATACTCAAGCGCTAGGGGGCGGGGCATTCGACAGTAGCTTCTCCTGCTCTCCACGTTCCCCTTAGGCAAGGGCGGGACGAGGCTCGGCTCAGCCAATGAGCGGCTCCCACGACCCACCCCGAGGAACTTGGAAAGAATGTTGAGAGTTTCAGAGTTCTCAGTTCAACTGTTTGGTGGGTCGGGTGTCGCACGTGGGGAGCCAGCGCGGGCCAGTCATGGTGTCTCCCTGGGCTTGTCTTAACAAGCTGGGCTCGGCGTTGCCATTGCTCTTGGTGCTGTGGGATCTCCACTATGAGGGTGAGGAGGAAGTAGTGGCGAGACTGCGGAGCTGGCGGGGCTGGAAGCCAGCGGGGGGGGGGGAACCCTAGCCTACCTTGGCTGTCCGGGGTGGAGGAGGTAGCAACTTCCAACTAGGGAATAGTGGGGTAGGGTTTTGGAGAAGGAGCAAGGCGAGGGGGGGGGATGGTTCTCTTGGGGAGTGAGTAGTAAATAATGGGGTGCTTCCTCGGCATAGCGAACTGAACATGGGAACGGACGGGGGGGGGGTACTCAAGAACAGTGGAAATGGGTTAGTAAAATCCGCCAGGTGTAGAGTCCGGAGTTGGAGGGTGTAGTCAAAAAAGTGCCAGTAGTAGCCATGGCTCTCTGTTTACTTAATGTCTCCCAATCGTTAGGGAAGAAATAAATGCAGTGGTAATCCGGGAGTTTGTTTACTAACTCACTGTAGCACCGTGACGTTATGCTTACTCAGTTGTACGTAATTTGGTGCTCCGTGAGGCTTACAGCCTAGTGATTGCGTTTAGGGTTTTCCGGCTGTAAGCGGGAGGAGTGCCATTATCCTCTTTACTAAGGTCACTCTTTAATATTAGGCAAATTGTTGCTCCTTCAAACTCAGCTCATCTGTCAAATGGGAACACTAATGTTTGACCTATGTCCCTAGGCTTGTGATGGTGAACCTTGGCACTCCAGATGTTCTTGGACTTCAATTCCCAGAAGCCCAAGGCCCCTTGAATCCACACAAATGGGTTTGCTGCGGTTCATCCGGCCCTCGTTGCTCCTGGAAGTGGAAGTAAAACGCGCCTGTACGGACGTATTTTGGTTCCGCTTCCAACAGCGATGAGGGTGGTGTGGGCCGGATGAATCGCAGCAAACCCATTCGTGTGGATTTAAGTGGGCTTGGGCTTCTGGGAATTGAAGTCCAATAACATCTGGAGTGCCATGGTTTGCCATCACGTCCTTAGGCTGTCAAGGATGTAAGTATGTGTGAGAGGAACGTTATACCTTCAGGAGAAGGGAGCGAAGAAACTGATTATGATGGTCATACATTAGCCAAGTACTTCCTGTTAGCAGAGTCTGACATCAAAGTGATAACTCCTGAGATTCTTGGGTACAGTAATACCTCATATAACATTAGTATCGAATAACACTAAAATCGCATAACATTAAGGAATCTGGGGGGAAGAATTGCATCAGATAACATTAAGATCCTATGGGATGCTTCAGATAACAACCGCTAAAGCCTGTGTGGTTACAATGTATCTCTATGAATCCCATAGGATTTTAACATGCATCAGATAACACTAAAAATCATATAACACCAAGACTTGTGGAACCAGGTTTTAGTGTTATATGAGGTTTTACTGTATGTGTGAGAGGAACGTTATACCTTCAGGAGAAGGGAGCGAAGAAACTGATTATGATGGTCATACATTAGCCAAGTACTTCCTGTTAGCAGAGTCTGACATCAAAGTGATAACTCCTGAGATTCTTGGGTATCTGTTTGCTAGCTCAGATAGAGCTTGTGAATGGTGAATACAGTTAGTAAGCATTTCCATTGTTGCAACAGCCAGAATTAAGTTATATTTCCTTTCCTTAGCTGATTTGTTTGGGATAGTATGAGGTGAATATGCTTGGCCGTGGGAATTACCAGGCTTCCGTGTCTTTGCAAATGGCACTCAAAATACATAGTACTGTATTATAATTTAATAATGCAGCTTTGATAAACTGATACTCATTTTTGAGAGGCTCTGTAGTATACATGGGCATGCATCCATGAGGTTGAGCTGAAACTGACTTTTATGAATGGTGTTGATAAATGGCTTTGTTTTTGTTGTAGTGTGTTTTATCTCAGATATCTCCTTTACCCTTAAAGTTGGTTTGGAATATTTTGTATAAGTCAATGAAAGTTCTTGCTCCTAGTACTGATACTTTGCTTTTCCATAATGCTAGGCATACTTAAGTGGAAGTAAGCTTCAATTGCATCAATATGATACTTCACTTCTAAAGAGGGATCTTCGCTACCATGTTATAGCATTACATCTGCATATTAAGAATAATCATGAGATTAATTTCTGATGGGATGCTTCCTTTCAAGTTCTAAGTGTGAGGGGTCTCATGTTCTGTAATCAATGTATTGAAAAGCCAACAAATCAGGGGGAGGACATTTCTCCATATTACCCCAGCTTTATAGCTGTAGATAGCTGCTGTGAAATGTGCCTACACGGCAGGTGTATAAAATCGTCTAAACTGAACTATTCTCAACAGTAGTGTAGTATATGGCTACTCTGAATACATACATTGTCTTTACATTTAGTGGATGTATGTGTACAACTGTAATTCTGATTTTTTGTACTTTGTCTTGAGGTACACACACACACATGCTCTCTCATATAATTTCTAGCTATATAAACACCGACTCTGGTTTTGTAAGATAACGCTAATTCTTTATAGCTCACTCATCTCAAGTAATAGTCTTGTGTAGCCTCCATAGACACATAACTTTTTCAGGTTTTTTCTCTTAATAATACCCAGATAACCACGCTTCATATTTTTCAAGGGCATGCATGAGGTAAGAAGAGATTGCGCAGATATAATGTAATTTGGCCTCCAGAGTTTTTATTGTCTGTGATGATGCGTGAAATGGGGGAAGAAAACCATCATATTGGCTGTCAGAGCTCAGTGAGTCTGTTGAACATTTAGAGGGGAAAAGTTATTTGTGCTTGAAAATGGCAACTTTGATTTTGAAATTGGTGGGAGACCCAAAAAGTAAAAGGAAAAAGAAACCCAATTTACCAGCTTTCTCTCTTTTTTAAAATGTAATTTGCTAAGAAGCACATTTGATTTGTGTGTATTAGCATTGGTTGCCCCATTGAAAGCATACTATGCATCTGATGGGACTGAACCAAATGAGTTTTCTATTGCTTTTGACAGTTGCTTATTTCAGCATTTGGAGGCCTGAATGCAGTAGCATTTAATTATTAAGAAGTGGAGCCATAGCTGCTGGGGGTGTGATTCCATGATAGAGTAAATGTTCTGCAGTTCAATTCACAGTATCTATGACTGGAGTAAGAAAAGGCTACTTGCCTGGAAAACTGCTGTCAGTCACTATTGGCCAATATTGTTTTAGGGCCTGACTTTAGAAAGTAGTTTTCTCTGTTACTAAATGCAGATTCCAAATAATGATATTCAGATTCTTAAAGGCATGTAACAACATCATATGGGGGCGTTCGCTTGTACATGTTGCCTGTTGCTGGAATCCAGAAGGTTTCTTTGTGTGGGTAGAAGGAGATACGTGAACACACAGGGTTCTCCTTGGATTCCGCCCCCTTCACACTGTCCTGTACTTTTCATTCCAGATGTTTTGCTTATCTCTTATTTGGAACAGCTTTTCAGAGGACTGCAGTAGGAGTGAAGAATTGGGGTGGGCTTCTTTCATGAGCAGCTTTGATCTGACAGATAAGAGCAATTTCCCAATATTTAGGCTTCCAACATCAAAACTCGGCAGTGGCTACCACACGTTTAGAACTTGTAATGGAAGGATGCAGAGTAACAGTCCTAGTAACAGTTTATTTTATTTATTTATTTATTTATTTATTTTTCCAATTTTTATACCGCCCTACTCAGTTGCGCCGACTTGATCAGCTTTTCTTCTACACGTTCAGTATTTTATTAAAACAGAGTGAAGCAAATATGATTGCCCTTTTCACAATTTTATATTACAAACACAAAATGGCTGAAATCCTGTTGCGCAGCTCTGTGTGCCCAATGATGATTTTGCGATCAGCTTCCTTTACTGATATTTGAGGTGTAGATGAGTTTACAGTGGAACCCTGTATAACAAATGGTTCATATAATGAAAAATTCGTACAACTAAGTGTTTTTGTGCTATTGGCGATATTCAGCATAATGATTTTTTTCCTGTTAAGCAAGGTATACCTCGTTTAATGAAACGCCATATAACGAACTTTCCCCCCGCTATTCAGAGTATTGCCAATAGCACTTAGTATAACAAAAAAAACTGTATAGCAAAGAGCGCCTTGGAATGGAGTTTTTTCATTATACAGGGTTCTCCTGTATTGTGTACACATCAGACACACCTTTAAAACCACCTTTAATCTGCTGTAATTCACTGCTGCTGCTGACATCACCCTGTATACAACAATGCAATTAGATTTCAGTCTGTCTGTTTTGAGTCTCATGTGTTATTTAAAGCATATTTATGTTTCAGTTTTCAATTATGGTTTAGTATCAATCAGAAGTACAGTACAGTTGTACCTCGCTTAAAGAGCATAATGCGTTCCACAGGATTGCTCTTTAAGTGAGTTTGCTCTTTAAGCGAAACACCATTGTAAATGACCAATTGTGTGTGTGTGTGGGGGGGGGGGGGAAATTGTGAACCCCAATTTATTTGTTAAGCGAGTTTTTGGTTGGTTTTATTTGTTAAGCAAAGCGAATATTCAGAGAAAATCCTGCTCTTTAAGCGAATTGATTTTTAAGCGAGAAGCTCTTTATGAGAGGTTTGACTGTATTTGTCTTCGACATCTGCATAACAAACAAAGCAGAATAAATATATAAAACTATGTATATGCATGTACAACATATAAATTGCAATTGTATATAAGTGAATGTACGTACATTCATGTCCATGCACATGTGGAATATATATTTATGTCTTGTTTTGTTTGTATGTGTCTGCTGAGCTCCTATAAGTTTATTAAAATAGTACTGTAGTAGTGAAGTCTTATTCATGCTTATTCAAATATATGATTTGTTGGCCAAAATCCTATTCCATAAATTACAGCCAACAAAGGTCTTCCTACTCATGTGTAATTAGTCTCATTGTTCATGAGCCATGCAAGCTGTTGGATGGAGGCAGCAACTCTTTGCCATAGGCAAAATCAAAGAAATAAAGAGAAATATATATGATGACATTTGAAATTTGTTTCATTATGGCTTTCATGGACGAAAATCCACTTCGTCAGGTAATAAAAATATCTTGTGGTTGGTAGGGTCATCCTATGGGAAAGATAGCTGGCAATTAAAGAATTCCTGCTTCTGTCTCTGGCCTCACACAGTTTATACTCAGTATGACTAATTACATGTGAGTTAGTTGACCAGTGGGACAGAAGCAGAAACTCTTTATCAACCATTTCTCGGTAGTGCCATCACTTCTTCTTCTTCTTTTTTTTGCAGGAATACTGTATGGAACAGAATTTTGGTCACTAAGTGTAGTGGGACTCGATTCCAGACAAATCTATATCCTGCATTGAATTGCAGCCCTAAAAAAGTATAATAGATAAAATAATTAGTTGAGGAGTCTTCAGAGTGAAAACCAAATGGAATTGTAATTCTTATTGGGGTGTTAGTATCTAAAGCAGTGGTTCACAACAGGGGTCACATGTCTCCCCGGGGGAACTTCAGTTCCCAGAAGCCTACGTCAGTACATTGGCTGATCAGTGTTCTGGAGAATTGACTTAGTCTTTTGGGAATTGAAGTCCAAAAACCAAAGGTTGGGAAACACTGATCGAAAAAGATGGGGGGGGGGTTCATAATGCTGCAGTGTTTCAGGAATTTATGCCGGGCATAGGATTTTTTTTCTTTCACTTTTTCTGAAATGTCCTCTCAACGCATGAAGTCAGCCTATATGGAATTGGATCCATCTGGCGCCATGTTGCAAATAACTGAACTGAGGCCTTCAAATTATGGACTTTCAAAGATAGTTGTTCATTTTGGCTACATCCCAGGCCAGTTTGGGTCACCTTTGAAAGCATGAATGGGCAAAGTGGGGCCCTCCACATACATTGCAGCACTGCAGCTTCCAGCCGCCCACACCATAGGCTGTGGTCACTGTGGCTTCTTTGAGTTTTAGTCCAACAACATCCAGTAGGTGGCACTTTACCTTATCTTCCTTCAAAGTACAGTACAGTAATACCTCATATAACATTAGTATCGAATAACACTAAAATCGCATAACATTAAGGAATCTGGGGGGAAGAATTGCATCAGATAACATTAAGATCCTATGGGATGCTTCAGATAACAACCGCTAAAGCCTGTGTGGTTACAATGTATCTCTATGGATCCCATAGGATTTTAACATGCATCAGATAACACTAAAAATCATATAACACCAAGACTCGTGGAACCAGGTTTTAGTGTTATATGAGGTTTTACTGTATAAGAATTCTGGTGCCAGTTCTATGGTTCTTTTGATAACCCTGTGCTGTTTGTTTTTTAAAAACAAAATTCATTTTCTTTCAGGAGCAGAATGTGGAATAAATGCAGAAGTAGAAAAACAACTTGAATTGGGAAAGAAGCTGGTGGCAGCTGGGCAGCTAGCAGATGCTCTGACTCACTTCCATGCTGCTATAGGTGAGTCTCTTAAGTGTGAGGCAATTTCATTTGTTAGTACAGTAGAACACCCCATAGCAATTTTAATCCATTACACAGAGCTGATTGATATGTGGTTTTCATTGTTGTACAATTCTTCCCTATGGGAAAATCCGTACAATGATTTTTCCTATGGGAAAAACGGTACAACGATGTTTAGCACTAAGCGGTTTTTCCCATTGGAAAAACATTGTACGGATTTTCCCATAGGAACAATCGCTATGCGGAATGGCTTTTCCCCCTCCAAGCTTCATCACTATGCGATTTCATCACTGTATGGGGCGATCACTATACGGGGTTCTACTGTATTATGTTTTACTTTCTCTTGATGTTTATTTTATTCATTCATTTGTTCTCTGCATTTTCTCCTCTCTGATAAACCCCGTCAGAATATTGCTAAACCAACAAGATCTCTTTTATTTTTGTTCTCCATGCTGGTCCTCTTATTGATATCTAACATTTGAAAAGTAAGCAGCCCTCAAATCACATTTTGCAGATTTGGACAAAAGAGGAACTCTGGATTAAAGAGTCTTAATTGCTACATTGAAACCAAACATACAAAGAGTGTGGGAATCACTACAGTTATTTCTCATTCTTATTTGTTGGTTTGTTTAAGAAAGAGAGAGACTTACTGACATGATAGCTCAATGGCAAAAGAAACACTATCATTGAACTTTACCCTGGCTACTGTAAAAGTGTCCACCACCGCTGGTGGCACGGTAGTTAAACCTCTGTCCTGCAACCAAAAGGTTGTGAGTTTAATCCTGACCCTGGCTCAAGGTTGACTCAGCCTTCCATCCTTCCGAGGTCAATAAATTGAGTACCCAACATGAAGGGGCAAAATGCTAATTAACTTGTGAACTATTCAGAGAGTCCGCTAAGTGCTATGAGGAGGTATATAAGTGTGATTGCTTTGCTTTAGACAAATGTTTGAAATTGGCCCCATGTGAACCTGTAGCAGTAGCTCTAACTAGTTAGAGAAAAAAAATCCTTAGGTGTGTAGTTGATATTCTCTAGATTGCAATAGACTATGAAGAAAGTCCCATTTCTTTGAAGTAGCACCACTGCTGTTTCAAGGTTCATAAGTAATGTTTGATTTGAGGATTTCCGTCTCCTAATCATTTGGCTCTTTCTTTCCTCTTCTTTGCCCCTTTGATAAACCTACTTCAGGAACACTCCTTTTCTGTCTAGTAAATTCTGTTTCATGTTGGAATGATTTTCAGAGTTGTTCTTAGACACATCTGTTAAACCAGACTCCCCCCCCCCCATACCTAAGTCACAAATGCTTTTATTTTGTGCCATTAGAACAGTCTCTTACCTTTTAACTTTGAGGTACTTTTCTGTTTTTAGTAAAAAAAAAAAAATTGTGTGTCCTGTTTTAGATTTAAAGAAATGTTAAGGCTTGTTCCATAGGGTGTTGTAGCTGAGATCCTGTATCTTTAATCACAAAATCCAAAGGAGGAATATTGGCTGAGCAGTAGATGCTCCAGAATCAGTAGCTTGCATTTTATTTCTTCCGGGAGTGACACTTTTGTAATTAATTGGGGTTGGGGTGTTATTGTTGAGGAAGTACTAGAGGAGGTTTCTTGATACTGCAATTTATTATAAAAGCTGGGTTCAACCTGTATGTTTTCTTTATAGGCTAGGCCAGTGTTTCCCAACCTTTGGTTTTTGGATTTCAATTCCCAGAAGTCAAAGTCGGTACATTGGCTGATCAGTGCTTTGGGGAATTGACTTAGGCTTCTGAGAATTGAAGTCCAAAAACCAAAGGTTAGGACATCGTCCCAAGGACATCTACCCAGCCCACCAGAGTGGACCGGAGAGGCTCTCTGGTTGTGCCATCAGCCAGAGAGACGCATCTCTCTGGCACTAGAAGGAGGGCCTTCTCGGTGTCCGCTTCGGCCGTATGGAACCTCCTCCCGATAGAGCTACGCCTGCAGACGGAGTTGCTGTCCTTTAGGAAAGGAGTGAAAACCTGGCTGGCAGGTCTGGTCTGGGGAGTGGATGGTTCAATTTCCCCAGCCAGTTGGATGGTTTGACCCCCAGTACGTCCAAGTTATAATACCTAGCTTTTAATTAAGTTTTTAAGCTTTTTAAAGTTTTTAATTTTTTAAGTGTTTTTAAAATTGTTGGAAATCGCCCTGGGTCTCTTCGGGGAGGAGGGTGATAAACAAATATAAATAAATAAATAAATATATCCATCACTCAGTATTAGAGTGATTAGTATTAGTATAATTAAATGTTCTCAGTCTATATGGATTTGTAGAGGAGAGGTGAGGGGTGTTTAGCCATTTGTATATTGTTCAGCTGCTGTTTCCAGCATTGTTTACCATGGGCTAATATGCCTAAAACTGATGGGATGTACTATACCATAGAATTGGGGTGGCTCCATGCTGCCCAACTCTTTCCCCCCTCTTTTTTCTTAGAAAATATGAATGGAAAAGTTTATGTGCCAAGAACTTCTAATATAAAATTTGAGAGAGCATGAACCCCACCCCAGCCTACCAAAAAATAGAAAATGTGGAGGACAAGATAAACCAGGAAAAAATATTCTGTTAGGGCTGGATAAAACTAAATCCCAGGAGGGCAGCCTGGGGGAAACTGCTGTTTCTGATACTGTTGGACTCCAAATCTCATTAGCCTTAGCCAGTAGTGACGGAGGTTAGAAATTTCAGTTTGGCATTAAGTGCAGGGCCACATGTATCATACCTTTGCAGTAAGGCATGGGAACTAGGGATTTATGCTCAAGATTTCTTGGGAAATGAGAGGCCAGTTGTTCTTAAATAAATGCAGCTTAACTTTCCACCCCAACGTTGGATCTTTTCTGCTATTCTTTTTGTGATTGGATTGGTGGAGTTTGTTACTGCAGCTGCGGTGGGCCTTTTGTTTGTTGTTTACCAAGAGCGGGGAACACAGGTATAGAAATGGCAAACTATGAAGAGTTACAAAAGAAAGAACAATGGGTAAGTTATTGTTCTTCATCCATGTCTAGGCCAGACGTGAAATGCCAAAATGAAGTCACCTTTGGTGAGTTCATTCTGCAGTTCCTTTCATCTGACCTAGTGTGAGAAAGATTAGCCGGCAACACAAGATTGCCATTACCCAGGTATGCCTGATTGTGGTTCAAAAATACCAGTCTTCAAGGAGGCTCATTGTGTGTACCCCGGGTAAGCTATTGACTCATGGATTTTATTGTGTTTGTTCAAAAGCTTTTAGAACCTATGTAAAGTCAAAATGTCAAAAACGTGATCATGAGATAATACCCAATGAATAGGACTCCATAATTTGTATGATGAAGGCCATGTTTAGGATAAACTCAGTGTCTCTTCTGTTGATCTAACTCAGTAGTGTGCAGCTTCTCGCATAGCCTGTTTGCAGTAAACAAGGTGAGTTTTCGCCATGTTTCTGCAACAAGTAGAACAACTTGAAGCAGCACCAATAAGCAGAAGCCAATCTTGCCTTGTTTGATGCAAGACAGTTAACGAAATTTATTTGGGCCCTGCATATCTGCTTCTTCTAGTAAACGTACACTTTTGCAACAGCATTTCCCAAACAAAGCTGGGAGGTATTTTTTTACAAGTAAACAACAATCACATCCTCCATGTAATTGTTCTACCTAAGGACTTTTTTAAAGCTAAGCTCAAAAAACATCTGCCATTCTTTAATATGGAAGAACTCTAATAATGAATTTCATAAAGAAGATGTAGATAGTGTCATGAAATTCTGAACAGCTTGTCCATTCAAATCTAGATCAAAAACCAGTAATAACAAATAGTGGCAATAGCAACATAGCAATCACAGTTACACTTATATACCACCCCATAGCACTTAGTGCACTCCCTGGGCAGTTCACAAGATCATCAGAATTTTGCCCCAAACATGCTGGCCTCTGAAGGCTTGAAGGCTGAGTCAACCTGGAGCCCCTGTCAGAATCGGATTGTGAGCAAAGATTGGATGGCACAAGACACCGTATAGCTTTTCTAAATCTTTCAGCAAGATTAATTATTGACATTTCTCATGTTGATCAATATACAGGAGCAGTTATGGGAAGTACAGTAGTAGTGTTTGTAAATCCAGAGTAGCAGAATTTTCATCTCACAGAATCATGCTGGTTTGAATTGCTTTATCATTTCAAGGCATGCTTTTATCAGACAAGAGAAAATTTTAGGACATTTAGTTTCACTTGCTGGTTTTTGAAGTTTTATTGGTATGCACCATGGGTGCCCAAACTATGGCCCATGAGCCAGATCCAGCCCCTGATGCCAATTCATCCGGTCCATGCTGCCCTCATCACTCCTAGAAGCGTTTTACTTCTGCTTCCGGGAGTGATGAGGGTGGCATGGGCTGGATGAATTGTCATCAGGGGCCAGATCTGGCCTATGGGCCATAGTTTGGGCACCCCTGGTTTGGGCACCTTTGATTGCTATCGTTTCATATTTATCTTTGCTGTTGTTTGGTTTGATAACATGGTTTCTTTAATAATGGGAATATGATATAAAAATGTTATCTCTAACCATGTGGAACAGACATTACTATTGGAATGAGCTGCTTGCAGCAACCTCTTATGGTCTTCCCCTGAATTTATTCCAAAACCTTGACAAACATTCTATAGTGCCGTGATGGTGAACCTTGGCACTCCAGATGTTCTTGGACTTCAATTTCCAGAAGCCTAAGCACCCTGTGAATCCACATGAATGGGTTTATTGCCATTCATCTAGCCCGCATTGCCCTCATCGCTCTCGGAAGCGGAAGTAAAATGCGCGTTTAACATCCGCTTCCAGGAGTGATGAGGGGAGTGCGGGCCGGATGAATCACAGTAAACCCATTCATGTGGATTCACAGGGTGCTTAGGCTTCTGGAAATTGAAGTCCAAGAACATCTGGAGTGCCAAGGTTCGCCATCACTGCTATAGTGTCTGTCTGAGGGACACTAATCATAGCTGGGACAAGACATCCATGATTATTCTGCTTGGTTGTTGCTTCCAAAGATACATATAACTCCCTCAAAAGGCTACTAAATACCCAAATACAAAAAAGGAAAGATTGTGGAGAGTGCATAAAATAATATCAACAATACCTATAGGTAACTGTTGGTTAAAGGGAGCTGGATTGGAATTCTAGATGGATCAGAAGGCCTTTCTTGTTATGGTTCCATAGCATAGATCCATAGAAGATTCTGAATGGGAAGATTTGGCTAAAGTTGGAGACAATCAATAAAGATAACTTGACAGTATCTGTGAAAGTGGTCCTTAGTCCCCCATCCCTATACATTCAAATAGGCATGGGATTTTCAGATCCACCCCCACCCCCACCCCAATGATGCAGGTACCAAAGACAAAAATGTAAATCAGATGTCAAAAGGCAAGCCTGCAGTTTGAGATAGAAACTTTATGCAAGCAGGGGGCTTAGTGTTATTCCACAACAGCAATGCTCTTCATTGCCCATCTTTGGAAGAACTGTCTGGAAGGTAGAACCTGCTACATGACCATGGTTTTAAAAATCCCATTCAAGTTCATATGTGCAAATGCAGACAATGTCAAAGTGCATCTGTTAAGCGGAAGTACTTCAGCTAATTAAACGTTGGTGTGGTACTGTTTAAAAACACTGTTATTCCTCTTTATTGCTTGCTTGCTTATATCCAAAGGTTTGACTGGCTTAAGGGAATGTTCTGATTGCTCCTTCTTCACTTGCAGAAGGGGACTCTGATAACTACCTTGCGTATTACCGAAGAGCCACAGTCTATCTAGCCATGGGCAAATCTAAAGCTGCCATTCGTGACTTAAGCAAGGTGGTTGAATTAAAGCAGGATTTCACATCGGTAAGCAATGCTTTCCAAAGATTCCTTCAGGCTGGATGAAAATGGCTTTTCATCTTTGTTTTTTTAATGTTACCTTTAAATAAGAGTCTCTTTTCTCCCCCTCCCCAGTACTATAATCCAATAGAAAACTTTTATTATCCTATAACTTTGAGAGATTAAGTGTAGAGTAAAAACCTAGCAATTCTGTGATACAGAAAAGATGGGTTTTTCATAGTGTTAATTTGGCATGTGATGGAATACTGAGGTTTTGATTACCAGAGCAATATATTGATATTTAGGTATGTTCTAGGAATAACTGCCTGGATGAAGAAAAGATTGCAGTGTGGAAACTGTTTAACTAGCAGCAACTACACTGGAAGTACTAGCAGTAATTGACCTTTTTCTTAATGTTTGTATGACTAGGAAATATGGATTTAATTCTAGTAGTGTACGAAACTTTGGAAATTCTTAACGTAATTTTTCTTCTGTTTTCAAAGTGTTGGTTGTAGTGATTGGGGCATGCATACATTGTGTTTGGAAATGCTAAATTAAAGTACACTAGTACCCCGGATAACGTTATGACTTGGTTCCACAAGTCATGTTGTTATCCGGTTTTTAGCGTTGGCGGGGTATACAACGAACAATGCTAAAAAACATCGGACGCGTTGGCGCGTGTCAAACGCGGTTTGGGGAGCATACGGAGATTTTCTCTGTATCCTCCGCAAACCCCGTTTGACAGGCACGCGCTTGCACGATGTTTGGAAAGGGTATGGGGGACCATACCCTTTCCAAACATCGGGCGCGTTGGCGCATGTGTGTCAAACGCGGTTTGGGAAGGATACGGAGATTTTCTCCGTATCCTCCCCAAGCCGCGTTTGACAGGCGCGCGCTTGCACGAAGTTTGGAAAGGGTATGGGGGACCATACGCTTTCCAAACATCGGGCGCGTTGGCGCACGTGTGTCAAACGCGGTTTGGGGAGCATACGGAGATTTTCTCCGTATGCTCCCCAAGCCGCGTTTGACAGGCGCGCGCCTGCACGATGTTTGTAAAGGGCATGGGGGCCCATACCCTTTACAAACATCGTGCGGGCAGGCCCTGGGGGGGGGTTGGATTGGGTAGTTGTTCTACCCAATCCAACCCCTCCCCCCCACACGATTGTTCCGGATAACGCTAAAAATCGCGTTATTTGATACAAGATTTTTCCAAAAATCTTGTAACGTTATGCGGTTTTAGCGCTATATGGTACAATCGTTATCCGGGGTATTACTGTACTTAACTATCTGAATCTGTTAACTCTTAACTATTTTGAAACTAGTAGTGTAGAAAACTTTGGAAATCATTGTTGTGATTCTGCTCATTTAGACAATGTCAAGAAAGATGTCTTTACACTTTTATGACGTGATTTGGAAGATATTATCTTGTGAACGCATTTATTGCTGCCATTATGTACTGTAATGTTGCTTCTAATAGGGTTTTCAGAGTTTGTCAGAGGTTCAATGATTGGTTGACAATTGCTACCCATAGTTTCCATGCCCGTGTAGGGGTTTCAAACCAGGCCTCCTGCGTATGCCATTCTTTATACTGCTCTGGGTAATTGTAAACATTTTTCGCTTACAAGGTGGTGAGACTGGGCACATACTGGCTGTGATGTAGGAAGAACAGAGGGGTGGAGACATAGTAGATGCTAGGTGATCCAAAAAGATAGAGAAACCGCCTCAGAAATGCTCTCTACCTCTGTTTCTGAAACTGGGGGTATGGCCTGCCAGAGGGCTGTGAAGACATGTGGAAGGGAAAACATTGATTAGAGGGATATATATAGGCATCTGGCTGCTCCTAGCTATCCACTGTTTACAAGACATTGCCTGACCACCACTGCTACTAGATGTTACCTTAAGAAACAGCTTTGGCATAAAGAGCAAAAGAGGGAGGCTTATGGTCAGGGCCGGATTTACATGAAAAGAGGCCCTAGGCTATTCCACTTATGTGGCCCTTTCACCTCCCATTTTTAAGTTTGTAAATTACATGAGAGATAATAAAATACATCATTACTGTGATATACAGTAATACCCTGGATAACGTTATGACTTGGTTCCACAAGTCATGATGTTATTCGATTTTTAGCATTGTCCGATGCATGCATCGAACAACGCTAACAAAAAAAAGTCCTGACTTCAGGGACAAACCGCTTTAAAGGCAGGCAGGGAAAGAAAGAGACCTCCCTGCCTTTAAAGCCACCCCCCATGCCTCTGCGACTGCAGTAGGGTTAGGGAAAAGCAATCACCTCTCTCTCTTTCCCCCTTCCCTGTAGTTTAAATACAGGAAGGGAAAGAGACAAGGAGCCTCTGCAAGTGCAGTAGGGTCGAGGGAAAGGCGGGTGCTTTTCCCCAACCCTACTGCAGTCGCAGAGACCGCTGCGCGTGGGGGGTGGATTGGGTAGTTCTACCCAAACCACCCCACAGCCGCAGACCATTGCATCGGATAACGCTAAGAATCATTATCCAGAATCGTTATCCGATGCAAGTTTTTTCCAAAAAGCTTGCATCGTTATCTGATTCTAGTGTTATCTGATGCAATCGTTATCTGGGGTAATACTGTATATCAATATGTTAAATGAAACAATTTGAATATAGGCCCCTCTTGATCTTGAGGCCCTAGGCTGAAGCCTAGTTAGCCTATAGGAAAATCCGGCCCTGCCTATGGTTTCCATTGGTGGTAAAGGAAGGCCATGCCTATGCATACCACATAAACATGGTTGTTACCTGCTGTACCTTCCCATTCCCCATCACTTGTCTCCACTTTCCCTTTGCTTTCACCTTCCCCCTTTCATTAATACTGGGGGCTGTGGTGGCTCAGTGGTTAAGAAGCTCACCTTGTTAGCTGGAAGGCTGGAAAGTCAGCAGTTCAAGACCCAGGTACTTCATGACGGATTTAGTGCCCGTCTCTGTCCCTGCTCTTGGGGATATGAAAGGAGCCTCATTTGGGCATTCTCTGAGCAGAGTTTCTCCCACAAAAATTCTTTCAACCCAGAATAATTTCAGACATGAAAACAACAACAACAACAGATTTGTAAAGAGAGTTTGAGGAAAATTAGAAACATCAAGCAAACCTGAAGATTTTTTTTTGTGGTGGGCTTGGGGTGTGTGGATGGAAAAAAGAAGTTGGTAGGCAAGCTAGTCCTGATAACAGAATCAGATTTAGCCAGAACAAAGTGCAAAATTAATTTGGAACAATACATTTAAGGCACAGTTATAATTCTGTCATGTTTTGTTTTGCCATCTTGCTCATCAAAGAGTTGTGGAGAACTCAAGAATTTACACATTGTTGTGGAATTAATATTGTTGAAGAGATCTCTATAAGGAAACATTTGTCCCCATGTTATTAGTAGCAGATGAGCATTCAGGACAATTTACCATTTATCTGTTAACTTCATTCACATCTCACAAAAATTGTTTTGTTATGGTTGTGATGAAGACCGAACAGGTTTTAATAATTTTTATAACAAGAAAACCTATTTGTTATGGTTTTCAATTTTAATAATATTTACTATATTTTCTTTAGAATTTAAATTGCAAATTTAAAAATTGATGAGTTGATGATAAATGAGAACATAAGGGTTTCTTGAAAATCAAAGAGAGGAGGTGATGCCAAAAGGTTTGGGAATCAGACTTCTGTAATTTTAAATAGGAAAGAGAGATTTGGTGAATATATATTTTATTAACACATAGAGATATAATTTATTTGTTTCTTAGGGATTCAAGATAGTAAATGTGTGTGTATTTTTATTCCCAGATTTCATTCTTCTTTTACTCCCATGAGATTCTGAGGACAGAGAAAGAATGGGTGGTAGTCCACTAAGCTTCCTGGTGTCAGGATTTTCACATGGCTCTCTTTACTCATGCTTTAGAACTGTAGCCTTATTGCTCACCAAATGCATTATTTGTGTTTAGTAAACCTCTTCTTTCATTTCAGGCAAGGCTCAAAAGGGGACAGTTACTGCTTAAGCAGGGGAAGTTTGATGAAGCTGAAGAGGATTTTATGAGAGTGGTAAGTTAGAAGTCTCAATAATGGGTTAATTTAGGGGTTCCCAACCTTTTCAAGCCGGGTGCCAGGTCATACTCTCAGTCAGCTTCGAGAGTCAGATGGCCATTTTGCCCTGCCTGCACGAGGGGAGTGGTGGTGGTTTTGGCCATTTTGTCCCAACAGCTTCAAAGGGATGACCATTTTGTTTCTTGAATGCCCTTGGAAGGGGGGGGCACATGAAATGGTGCTGGCCCGCAGGCCTTAGGTTGGTAACTCAGGGTTAATTGAAGTAAAGTATAGCAGCATGTGCTGATGTATAAAGGAAATGCAGTTAGCGTATCACATGTGAATTACAGAGCATTGACTTGTGTATTATACAGTAGCAGGAAGATTCTGTTAACTTGTCTGGTGTTTGAGCAAATGAAACACAGGAACATACAAATGGCTACCTGAGCTGCCTTTTTCTTTCGGTTATAATTCCAAAATTGATATTTCCCCAAAACACTGGGAAGGGAGTTCCTAAAGGGAATTAGCAATCTAACATTACACTCTTGTTCTCATTGCTCAGAAATAAACTCCTTTGAATCTAATGATAAAATTGTGTTCCACATTAGGTTGTTGGGAGAAGCAGAGAATATTTTTGTACATGAGTCTTAAAGATTTTATTTTGAGGCTGAGATTATGATCCTAGGTTGAGCAGTGGCTCAGAGGTACCCTGTTCTTTATGTATGCGAGCTTTAGTGAGGTGCTATTTTGCTGTCAATGTGCCTCTGCATTACAGCGTAAATAATATCAACTGTTCAATGTTTTGTTTGCCCTTGTAATGTTTGAAAAATATAGAAAACAATTTTATGCTGTTTGTTCTTTCATTCTTTCTTTCTGTCACAAAATGAGGAAAGATTACAGAGGTGGGTTATGAAATGAATAATTTAGACGTTTGCTTGAGTATGTTGAAGTACCCTGTTGTGTAAAGCTACACTAAAGTGCCTTTGAAGTAAACCTAGTTTGCTGTTCCTCAGAAACATAACTTCAGCCCTCCTGAGGTCAAGAATTGAAATCAGGTGGTGGGCTTTCCCAACACATCACATAGCTTGGAGCAAAGGAAGAAAATATTTGTTTCTCTTTAGTATGGATTGTGAAAGTTCTGACTAATGTACTTGGGTATGAATGACAAAACTTTTTCACATGGCATCTGGAATAGATCTACAGCAATACTCCGGATAACGCGAGTACCGGATAGCGCTAAAACCGCATAACGTTACAAGATTTTCAGAAAAATCTTGTATCGAATAACGCGATTTTTAACATCCGATACAGTCGTTCTTAGCAGCTGGGTGGCTGGAAAGCTGAACGGGGTTCTCCGTTCAGCTTCCCAGCCACCCTGCAGCTATGGAGGCAGGGGTGGAGAGGCTGGAAAGCTGACGGGGGGCTCCCTTGTCGGCTTCCCCAGCCACCCCACAGCTGTGGAGGCAAGGGCAGGTGGCTAGGGAAGCCGACATGGAGTCCCTGTCAGCTTCCCCAGCCACCCTGCAGCTGTAGATCGGGTCCTCTGATCTCTCTGGAGCAGGCAGGGGACACGATCCAAGCTGTTTCTGGGCTTCCCCGACGTCCTCAGCCAGTGCAGCAAGCCAAAACGTCAGGATTCGAATCCCGACGTTCTGGCTTGCTGCAGCCTCAAAGAGGGTGGGGGAACTTCAGAATTAGTGCGCATCGGGTCTCCCAACCTCCCTAGAACCAATGTGCGCTATTTTTGAAGTTCCCCCACCCTCTTTGAGGCTGCAGGTAGCCAGAATGTCGGGATTCGAACCCTGACGTTTTGGCTTGCTGCACTGGCTGAGGACGTTGGGGAAGCCCAGAAACAGCTTGGATCGGGTCTCCTCACCTCCCTGGACCCAGTGGGGGGGTCAGAGACCTCAAAATTGGTAAAAAAACCAGACTTTTTTTTTTACCAATTTTGGGGTCTCTGACCCCCCTGCCGGGTCTAGGGAGGTGGGGAGACCCGATCTAAGCTGTTTCCAAAGTTCCCCCACCTCCCTGGAGGCTGCAGCTAGCCAAAATGTCAGGATTCAAATCCCGACGTTCTGGCTTTCTGCAGCCTCCAGGGAAACAGGGCTTTTTTTAACATTGTGTGATCAATGTATCGCACAACGTTAAAAACCGGATAACGACGAGACTTGTGGAACCAAGTCATAACGTTATCCAGGGTACTAATGTATTTGTAATACAGTACTCTTTTTTTTCCCTAGCCAGCTTTCAGGGGGGAAATAGCAAGTAGAATTTTCTATACAGTACTATTGTAATGAATAAGGATCGACTGGGTGAATATATGTGGCTACAGATAAATTTCTGTCATATAAATTTTGGTAGACAGCTATGAAGACAGTGTCAGGCAGTGGAGATGGCTATATGTGAACTGGGTCATGGACAGTGGTGGGCATCAGCAGGTTTGCACCAGTTCGCCCAAACCGGTAGCAGAAATTCTGGCTGGCCCCGGCCGTCTAGGTTTTGAAATAAAGTAGTCCTAATTCAGGTGCAACACAGGGCTTTCCCCCTAGCCACACCCACCATACCACACCCATAGTGTGGTAGTAATTTTTTCTTTTGAGCCCACCACTGGCCATGGAGTGTTTGTTTATTCCTTTGCCCCCTTTTAAACAGTTCATAGTTAGTCGGAAGAAGGATGTCCAGAACCACAGTGGCAGCTAGCTGGTAGTAATTGTTGTCTAGATTTCCAAACAACCGTTTCCCCCAATTCTGGAGGTCAGGTATGACCGTTTGGGAGCATTTCCTAGATACAGTATACAAATGAAAAACAGGCTGTCCGTTTTGTGTTGTTCCACTAGAGGCCAGCAAAGCCAGTCCTTGAGGACCATTACATTACAATTACATGGTTTAAAAAAATACACTGACTTACAATAAAAATACAGTTGTACCTCGCTTAAAGAGCATAATGCGTTCCACAGGATTGCTCTTTAAGTGAGTTTGCTCTTTAAGCGAAACACCATTGTAAATGACCAATTGTGGGGGGGATTGCAAACCCTGATTTATTTGTTAAGCGAGTTTTTGGTTGGTTTTATTTGTTAAGCAAAGTGAATATTCAGAGAAAATTCTGCTCTTTAAGCGAGTTACTCTTTGTGAGGTGCTCTTTATGCGAGGTTTAACTGTATAGCTTTAGTTGTCTTAATCCTGCCTTGCGCATCCAAGAATGAAAGTATTAATGCTTCCCATTTGTCGTTCAGTAATCCCAAGAGAAATAGGTTTTGAGAAACAATGTATTGCATACTTATCTTTTTGTCCTTTGCCTAAAGTCAAGAGTTAAAAGATACTTATAGAGACTTTTCATCTAAACTGACTGCATTTCCCTGCCATACACCTCTATCATAAATGTTCTGTTTAGCAGATAGCATTTTCTATAGTGAGCTGATAGGCAGCTGAACAAGAGGTGATGGTTTGCTCCATTTCTTTTCCACAAGCCCTCTTAGATTCTGTTTAGCCAATGTAGCTTCAGTATCAAAGTGAAGGTATAATGCTCCAGATGCACTGTCTTCCACCTCATCGGCGTTAACAACAAATGAAATTGCTCAGAATGTCTCAACACCAAGAAACACCCATGGACACAGTTATTCTGAGTAAACCCCTAAGTCAAAAAAGTGACCACAGAGCTGAGTTAAAATCATCTGACAAACAAAATTCATTGGTTTTGATAATGGATTCAGAACAAGACGATACCTATGACACATCTGGCAAGTCTGCTGACATACTTAAATGTAATAAAAACAAGAAAGCAAAAACAGAAAAAACAGAAGGAAGTACTTACCAAATCCATAGCACATCCTACACCTACCTTTTGACACCAACAACCTGAAAAACAAAAAGAGGTTAACTTAGGTCAAGAGTATAGCATTAACCTAGAGCAGAAGGACACAGAGCTGAATGAATATGCTGGCATGTCAGACTTTCCGCCAGCCTCTAATGTTGGAGATGCAAATTCGCCATCTTCTTCAGAAGACTTCCACTCATATATTGAATTAGTGATACAAATGGCAAAGGCCCTTGACTTGGAGGCACAATGGCAACAACACACACAAGCAGACCATTTCTACAACCAAATAACTAAACAGTTAAATGCACTAGCATGCATTAATATGATCCTGTTTCTACAATATGTAGTAAAGCAAATCTGGGGAAAGCATCATCATCTTTGCCTGTTTCTAGGAGAATTGAGAGTACATATAAAATAGTGGATGGAGAAGCACTAGTTTTATAAAAACATTCAGTGACAAATTGTAATAGTGGAGGCAGCTCAGTCCAAGACCAGGGCACAAGCTAATGTTGCTCCACCATCTAAAGATAACAGGAAAATAAATAATTACAGCTGCAAATGACTCTTCCTCAGTCCTAAACATAAGGTAACCAACTACCAAGGTGCAACGGGCACTTCCCAGAGGAACCAATGGAACAAGATGCAACATTTCATTGAACTTTTGCCAGAAGACATGGGGGTTCACCAACATCTTTATATAAAGAAGCAGTGTCTCTCGCAGCACAACAAATGATTGCCACCAGGATGTGATGATCTCAGCATCCAAAGGATTAGTCATTGTTCTGGCCTTAAGATGATTTGCTTGGTTGCAAAATATGGGCCTGCTAGGAAAATCCTGCACAAAAACTGATGATGTGCCTTATGATGATGAAGGTCTGTTCAACCAAAAATGGCCAATATAATAGAAAATATGCATAAGAAAATAAACACTGCCAAACAAATGGGCTTTAACACAATGTACATGCAAAGATATGTTAAATCTTACTTAAGAGGCAGTACAACCTGACTCAATTGAAATATCAGTCAGGCTGGAACAAACCTTCAGTATTACAGGGCTGACACTTCCTATAATAAGTTCAAGCAGTTGCCAGTTACTAAAAGTGTTGAGAGAAAAAAAATTAGGCAGTAGGATTGACATAATGACTGATATCCAACACCTTTCTGCTATGAGCCCTCAGTCTTATCCGTTTCTGGCACCATACATCCTTGTTTGGCAGTGCATTACAAAGACAGATGAATGCTTTTTATCATCCTGTTTGGATATTCCATTGAATTCCATTCATTACCATCTACAGGCCTCTTCAGACTCACCACATTTTCCCAAGAGCTACAAGAAGAGATTTCAGCACTCTTGCAGAAGGATGCAGTACAGCCTGTATCCAAAGATGTGCCCTGGACTTAACTCTCCAGGTACTTCATGGTACCAAAGAAAGATGGGGTTTCAAGATGAGACCATTACAAGACTGGTTCCTGAGCTGCTTTGACAAGTTAATGGAAAGGAACTAAAACTCCGTCAAGTTACAGAGGAGTTGGCACAACAACCCTGACCACAGGAAGATTTTTCAGACCTCTGATACCATCAGTTTTAGTGACCATAGATGCTAGCCTAAGTGGTTGGGGGCCCACTGCAAGGGAATGGAGATTAATTAATGGTGGTCATCAGGTGAGAAGAGTTACCATATAAATGAAGTGGAGCCATTCATGATATACAAAGCCTTTGCATTACAGTCTATCATTATGGGAAAGGTTGTCCAGGTATCAACATAATGAAGGTGATGTTAAGAGAGTCACATATTCTCACATTGTCCCTAGCAGTGGGCTTCTGGGAAAGGTGCCTCCATTACCACATTTTGCCCTATGGCAATCTGTAGGAATTCATTTTAGCCTTAATTGTGACTGTACTTTATATGTACCTGTGTGATAGATTTTAGAACTGTGTGATAGAACTGGAAAATACAATTGGGGCCCTTGTTATTGTTGTAGAAGCAGTGTGACATCAATAGATAGTCAGGATGTATGCTTGATTGAGCATCCTAGCTCCAGCGATAACAGGATATGCTTAGACGCATGAGGCCTCTCCAAGAGGCCAGCAGATGTTACGAGATGATACCAACCAACCATGAAGAAGAAGTTGAAACCACAGTATATTATAGCTTGCAATATATATTCTCTTAAGGCAGTGAGGCTATTATAAGTGTGTTTTCTTATGATTGGATATATAGAGGTGTTTTCCACCCTCTTCCACCCTCCTTTGGGCATCCACCCTCTGCCCTCTTTTGGGAAAACATACTTTTTGATGTACCACCCTCTGATGTACCTCCACTTCTTTTGATATGGAACTTCCCCTTTTTTGTGACACTATAAATACGCCGTGCTGTGTGCTGCATGTATGATCAGACCACGCAGACCAGCTTGAGACGTCAGGCTCACCATTAAACCTGTGCATCAGATCCAAGACTGCAGTCTCAATTCTTTCGCGCCAATTGTTGGGGCCGGGCCCCAACAACAATCCTTGTGTCAGGGGAATCAAATTAGTTTGCACGTGTGCTATGTCACAAAATGACTCCGGACCATGAGTGAGAGATTAACAACAGGACCTTCCTAAACATTTTCAAGTGATGGGGAACCCCTCCCTGGGATGTTTTTGGATGAGGACAGTCCTGAAAATCTTCCACAGTAAGCAGGGGAAAACACTCCAAGGGAGACACTTTCATGATCAGGTGGAACAAAGGACCTTTGCATCTGTTCCAGAAAATCCCATTTCTGTTCAAAAAAGTTGTGAAAATAAGCAGAAAGATCAAATGTCATACTGATTGCCATCAGAGCACAACAAAGAGGCTGCTTTTGGCAGAGCGGTAATTTCTTTGGTCTTACTGTGACATCCCAGTATCGTACAGATGCTTGATAGTCACCCACATGTGCAATTAACAGAGACTATGAAGAAGGACAGGTTTTTTTTAACCTGTAACTATAGTTCTTTTAATGGTCATTTGTGAATTCACACTACCTGCCCATCCTCCCTGTAGTCTGTCACGGTTGTAGCAGAAGTAAATTAGTGGGAGATAATGGGAAACTGGCAGTTAACCACTCTGCTTCGGAGCATGTGTAATAGAGGGGAGGAAAAAGCCTAACAATGTTATTTGGTTACCCCTAAAAGCTCTGGAGGAAAATGCTTTCTGAACAAAATCTATTGCAAGATAGTTTTTAAAAATACATTATACGTCACAGGTTATTTATCATGAAATAAAGTTTAGTTCTTAGTTACATAGTATAAGCCTGTATATTTATATAATGTTTACATTTTTGGAAAAATGAATTGATTCTATTAATCCATTTACAATGTTATGCTTTCAGAGGTTGGACAGTTTTTCTGTCTAGAGCAGTGATGGCCAACGTTGACACTCCAAGTGTCCTTGGACTTCATTTACCAGAAGCCCAAGTCAGCATTCTTGCTGATCAGAGCTTCTGGGAATTGAAGTCCAAGAACATCTGGAGTGCCAAGGTTGGCCATCACTGATCTAGCGGATATTATCACAGATCCATTCTCTGTACTGTAAATGTATCTCTGTAGAGACCACATGGCTCCTCTTCACAGCAAAAATGTTATAAAATAAACTTAAGAGTTGAGGAAAAGTCCTTAATCCCATCGTTTTCTTGTTATTATGTGTCCACAGAATCAAGCCTTTATCTCTTAAGTGCTAAGTCTCAGAAAACAATGAATAGAAATTTGCTGGGAATGGAGTAGATCTGCACAAGAAGCTAAGTGTAAGGAGAGATGGGCAAGCAGTAAAAACGAAATCTTCTGAGCATTTATGAGTTTTTATCTAGAAAATCATGACTTAAATCTAATCTTACTGACTAGTGATTTAAATTATGATTTAAATCAAATCCACCCTCCTAAATATATTGCACTCTTCAACATAATGGCCCCAATCCAGAAGAAAATATTAGTTTCTTCTAATCTCATTTGATTCTCTAGTGAGAGCAAAATCATGTCTTGTTACCCCTGGTGCTTCAATATTGGATTATTCCTGAGAAGATGAAATATAGAGAGCTGTGAAACTAGGTCTGGTCACTGGCTGGAATGGGTGTTTTTGTGCTGAGATGGTTGGATGTTCCAGAGTTTACAGCCTGATATGTTTCTGGAGGTGCACAGGTTTGCGGCCTCGCATGACACACCTTTTTAGTTTAGCAGCCCCCTGGTACAAACAAGTCCTTTTTTGCCACTAAATTGAGTAGATTTTCTTCAGTTTGGTTAGAATTAGAGTTGATTCTCAAACAAATATTTGCCACTCGATACACACTACTTCCAGTAGTCATTGCTTGCTATAAAATAACGGTTGCCAGTCGTAAAGGGTAGACAAATCAAACTGCACATATGCATGTATGAACCTGTGTTGACCTACCCCAGTGGCCAGGTTCTCCGCACAGCGGCAGTCTATTCAAGGAGAATCCAAATAGCAAAGTCCAAAGAGCAAGCCGAGATCTGGTTAATGGTAGTTCAAACAAATGTCTAGTCCAAGGGATGTCCAGGGATGTTGTCAGAGTTGGCAGAGAAGTCAAAGTCACAGCAGGCAATCACAAGAAGTATCTGAAGTCAAACAGGGTGCCAGTCTTTGCATGGAGGAAAATTGTACCAATGCTTGTCTGGTGAGATAAGCTTGCTTAAGAAGTCTCCCAGCTAATTGGTATCGGCTGGGAGCCTTCTCTGATAATGAGCTCTGGGGTTTTTTTTACATCTCAGCTGCAGATTTTTTCAGCACTGCTCCTTTGCTGATTGCTGTCAAAGTCAGATCTCTGATCTGACAGGTCATTTGCCAGAGGAGTCAGAGTTGGGCCAGAAGCAGGCTGAGGTTCCTGGTTCAAGACATCCTCAGGTTCAGCTGCAGGCTGGTGAGGCAAAACTGGGCTGGGCATATGAAGTGCCTCCTGATCCAGGTCGTCATCAGAGTCTGACAAGGACTGGATTACAAGAGAACCTGGACTTAAGAATGTAAGAAGAGGCAGGATCCGACTCAAGGTCTATCCACATTCTATTCCCATGGTGGCTTGTCAAGCGAACTCTCAGAAGCCTCAAAACAGTCTCCAGACCCCTGCAGATAAGGATTAGTAGGGCTTTTGTTCTCTAACATGTTTAAGTATTAAGCCTTGAAGTTATTGCTATATTTTAAAACCAAGCAAAATATTTCAGTAAACTCATTTGAAATGTTGGAGAGCAGGTTGACTTCTTTTGGATTACGTATTTTAAAAAATATCATTCTAGAATTTGATAAAATAGTTTCTGTTGCGTCTGTTGAAATATTATTGATTTTCTTTTAAGTGTTGCACTGTGGGTTATGAGATTGCTTAGCTATTTAAAAAAAATAGATAAATTACCCATCTTGCAATTTTAGAAATATGCAGACTAGAGGTGCAAGCTGATAAAGCTTAGTATGACAAATTGTAAAATCCAGTAAGTGTAGTTGTGTTTTTGGCTTGACAAAGCAAATTAAATTCATAAACTCGAGATGGATTATGCACACAAATCACTTTTAAAAGCAATTTGACCATTTGCATCTCATCTGTTTTATACTGGTGTTAAACCACTAATTAAGCTGTACTGAATGTTTTTTATTACTGACTTTATTCTGCTACAGGGAGGTCACTGCAGTATATTTTTACAGCCACAAGTTCTGCTGGTATCATTATTTTTATAGCTAGAAAGCTTAAGTTGACAAACTTTTGACGATTACGATGGTGATTTCATAGTATGGCATTTTTAAAAAAGGGCAAATTTCTGTGAGAGGCAGGGGACCACTAAACCTTACAGAATTGATGGCAAATAATCGAATTGCCAATGGGAAAGAGAGAGCCGTTTACATCATATAATAACTGTGGGGCATAGAATCCATCTCCTTGAAAAATGAAAAACATTGTAAGTACACTTTGGCTTCCCCTAGTCCAGTGGTTCCCAACAAGGGGTACACAGCCCACAGGGGGACTCCAATTCCCAGAAGCCTAAGTCAGTACATTGGCTGATCAGTGCCTTGGGGAAATGACTTAGGCTTCTGGGAATTGAAGTCCAAACACCAGCATTTGGGAAACACTGCCCTAGTCATTAGTTTACAGGTGGCTAATCAGTGGTGGGATTCAATTTTTTTTTACTACCTACTCTCTGGGTGTGGCATGGAGGGCATGGCCATGTGACTGGATGGGTGTGGCATGGTGGCCATGTGACTTGCTCCTCTTTTGGAGTGATTTTTTAATATGGGAGTCTGGGGGGGGGGGTAGAGAAGGAAGACCACCAGGAGGCTTAAAAGAGATTCTACCAGGCACAAAAGGAGTCAAGGGCACCAAATTGATGTTTCCTAGAAGGGAAAGAGACTAGATGAGGGTGTGGAACAGGAAATTGTCCCTTTTCAAAAAGCATCCCTTCCGGTCCATCATTTTCTCCCTCCTCCGGAAGACAATGGAGAAGGTTGTTGTGTGTTGGGGGGTAATTGGGGAGGCAGGTGCAGGCCTTTGACCCAAGTTTCTGGCAACCGGATGGGTGGGGCCAGCCGGAATGTCTACTACCTGTATGGGCATACCGGCTGAATCCCACCCATCTGGTTCCCAGAGCCTCAGGTCATAGGCCTGTGCCTGCCTCCCCAATTACTACCACCACCAACACACCAACCTTCTCCGTCGTCTTCTGGGAGAAGGAGAAAATTAGCCAGGCTAATATTTTCATCCATAAGTGTTGCGCTGTAAACTGGCTGATGAACAAAGTGACTCATGATGTCAATAATTTCTAATATAGGAGGCATCTCTTCATCTAAAGGAGAACTCTTGGTTTCACGTTGCTTCAAATGGAAATGTGAGATCGTTTGTGTCCAAAAAACTCGCAGCAGAATTGATCACCACTGACTGTAATTTTCAAAAAAGACCAACTGGGGAAAGTTTGCGACAATTTTAGAAACAGCTGTGCTTCAGATTACCCCTCAACCAGAGGATTGTAATCAATTTGTAACTTCCATTTTGGAATATTATCATGCCTCCATTCCAAGAGGATGCCAGATTGCATACACTCCTAAGTCTTACTCCAAAAACACACACACAATATTTAGATTATATTTCACATTTGAAAGAAAATTCTTTTACTGAACATACAGTAATAGCTGGGAGAAATGTGATTTCAACTCTTGCAAAAAGAAAAAGAACCCCCCTGGTAGACACTAAAACAGCTTGACATGGCAAGTAGTAGCCAGAGTGTTTGGAGGCTACTAAAAAGACTGAACAACAATCCAAACAAAAAGTTTTTTAGAAATATTTGTCCTACATTTCCCATGGCTTCTACTTCTGGTGCTTCTGGGTTGAAAGGATTAGCTGGTGAAAAATCTCCATTGGTGGTGATAAATCTCCATTCCTAGGGGACACCTGATTGCTGAAATAGCAATTGTTGGGGAGACACCTTTCATGTAGATGGTAGCCTGTGTGAATGCGTACAACATAAACAATCACCCATATGATACAGTGCACATGATGCCCTTCAACATGCACTGAGGAGGAACATGCACTTATGTTGGCAAGAGGAAATGTTGTTGAGGTGGCCTGATATTGGGCAGATGTCATCTAATCCTTTTAATTCTGTTTTGTTTTAGATATGTTAATTTTAGTTTTGTATATTATTATATGCCGGTGGTGCCTCTGACACGAATAAAGAAAGAACTCCCATTGGCCCAAAGCAGCATAGCCCACACTGAGGTATTATGGGATTTGCACAGTGAAAACATAAGGGCCACAGATGCCCACTCTGATTTAAACTGCTTACTACAATGTACAAGTGGGTATGAGGTAATGCCTAATAGCTCGCCTTGATTTAAGGTCTCTCAAATAGCACTTCTATTTGACATCCATATATACCACAGATTCTTATTTCCTGATTAGATTTAAAAAATATTCTTAAGTGATTAAAGTACTAGGATAGATCTAGAAAAAAAGGCAGTTGTGCTTTAGTCCCATTGAAATAAGTGGGAATTACTTTAGTTATTAATAATTTGTCTCCTGTTTGATTCCAACAGTATCCTTGCTTGGCTGTCTTCCACTGACTTCATTCCAGGGTTAGCAATTATTTCCTGTTCATTTCAGCAAATTGCTGTCTATCGGTATTTAGGTCTGAGAGTGTTGAGATTGAAACTTTTTGCAATCTAGTGTCGGCATGATGACTTTAACTCGGGGTTTCCCAATTTAAGGCCCGTGGGCCAAATCCGGCCCACTGTGCCAGTTCATGTGCCCCCACCCCTCCAAGGGCATTTGAGAAAAAAATGACCATCTCCTTTGAAGCTATTGGGACAAAATGGCCATCTCCATCATGCAGGCAGGGCAAAATGGCCATCCGGTCCTCGAAGCTGACTGAGAGCGCGTGACATGGTCCCTGGCTTGAAAAGGTTGGGAGCCCCTGCTTTAACTCAAGGGGGTGCTACTTTCTTAAGTTATTGTTGTGTATGAAAGTGTAACACAACCTTTCCTAAACAGCTATTTTTTATATACGATTGCCCAGGGATTATAGCAGCTGCAGCCTAACCTGTATGGAGGATAACAAATGGGGAAGGCTGAGAGAAGGGCATGTCATAAGTTACTCTTCATATGTACATACTGGAGAAGGATGTTACCTTCCCACCTATGTATCTACTTGCAATTTCTTGGTTTCACATTGCTAGGTTGGCAGGAGCTGGGATATATGATGGGAGCTCACTTTGTCATGCAGCATTCGGGTCTCGAACTGCTGACCTACTGACCTTCCAGTCGTCAAGTTCAGCATCTTAACTACTAAACCACTGCAGTCCCACTGGAGAAGGATGTACAGTAATACCCCGTATAACGCGAGTACCGTATATCGTTAAAACCGCATAACGTTACAAGATTTTCGGAAACATCTTGTATCGAGTAACGCGATTTTAACGTTACACGATACAGTCGTTCTTAGCAGCAGGGTGGGTGGAAAGCTGAACGGGGTTCTCCGTTCAGCTTCCCAGCCACCCTGCAGCTACGGAGGCAGGGGTGGGGAGGCTGGAAAGCTGACGGGGGGCTCCCCCATCGGCTTACCCAGCCACCCCACAGCTGCGGAGGCATGGGCGGGTGGCTAGGGAAGCCGACAGGGAGTCCCCGTCAGCTTCCCCAGCCACCCTGCAGCTGTAGATCGGGTCCTCTGATCTCTCTGGAGGTGTTTCTGGGCTTCCCCGACGTCCAGAGCCGGTACAGCAAGCCAGAATGTCAGAGTTCGAATCCCGACGTTCTGGCTTCCTGCACTGGCTCAGGACGTTGGGGAAGCCCAGAAACACCTTGGATCGGGTCCCCACACCTCCCTGGACCCGGCGGGGGGGTCAGACCCCCCAAAATTGGTAAAAAAAAGGACGTTTTTTTTTACCAATTTGGGGGTTTCTGACCCCCCCGCCGGGTCCAGGGAGGTGGGCAGACACGATCCAAGCTTTTTCTGAGCTTCCCCGACGTCCTGAGCCAGTGTAGCAAGCCAGGATGTCAGAGTTCGAATCCCGACGTTCTGGGTTGCTGCACTGGCTCAGGACGTCGGGGAAGCCCAGAAACACCTTGGATCGGGTCCCCACACCTCCCAGGACCCGGCGGGGGGGGTCAGACCCCCCAAAATTGGTAAAAAAAAGGACGTTTTTTTTTACCAATTTGGGGGTTTCTGACCCCCCCGCCGGGTCCAGGGAGGTGGGCAGACACGATCCAAGCTTTTTCTGAGCTTCCCCGACGTCCTGAGCCAGTGTAGCAAGCCAGGATGTCAGAGTTCGAATCCCGACGTTCTGGGTTGCTGCACTGGCTCAGGACGTCGGGGAAGCCCAGAAACACCTTGGATCGGGTCCCCACACCTCCCAGGACCCAGCGGGGGGGTCAGAAACCCCAAAATTGGTAAAAAAAAACGTCCTTTTTTTACCAATTTTGGGGTTTCTGACCCCCCCGCTGGGTCCAGGGAGGTGTGGGGACCCGATCCAAGGTGTTTCTGGGCTTCCCCGACGTCCTGAGCCAGTGCAGGAAGCCAGAACATCGGGATTCGAACTCTGACATTCTGGCTTGCTGCACTGGCTCAGGACGTCGGGGAAGCCCAGAAACACCTTGGATCGGGTCTGCCCACCTCCCTGGACCCGGCGGGGGGGTCAGAAACCCCAAAATTGGTAAAAAAAAAACTGACTTTTTTTTTACCAATTTTGGGGTCTCTGACCCCCCCGCCGGGTCCAGGGAGGTGGGGAAACCCGCTCCAAGCTGTTTCCAAAGTTCTCCCACCTCCCTGGAGGCAGCAGCAAGCCAAAATGTCAGGATTCAAATCCCGATGTTCTCGCTTCCTGCAGCCTCCAGGGAAACAGGGCTTTTTTTAACATTGTGTGTTCAATGTATCGCACAACGTTAAAAACCGAATAACGACGGGACTTGTGGAACCAAGTCATAACGTTATTCGGGGTACTAGTGTACCTCTTTCAACATGTGTATAGGCATTGTTTTCCCTGTAACCTCTGAATATGTCAGTATATTCAGCAACTTCTGAATTCTTGTCACATCTCCCCCAGAACATTCCTTTTGAATAATTATACCTTTTCAAGATACCTCTGAGGTTTATCAGAGCAAACTTCAATAACTTGAGATATTTGCCTGTTGTCATTAGAAATGCCATTTCTTATTTTATCTCATAATATCAATACCGCCTTTATAAGCTCCCCCCTCCTTTGTTTTGCTCTGTGTTTTTGATGTCATTAGGTTATGTTTGAATTGGGTTCAGAGTGAGGAAGATGCACGGCTTTGCTTGTTTTCTTGTTTGCAGTCAACTGTTCTTATAATCATGATAAATATATTTTCATAAATGAAAAGGGTAAAAATTCCTATTAAGAATGCAAGCGTCAAATGCTGGGAGGCGGGTAGCTTCATCATCATTTATTGTTGTTAGAAGTTTTGAATATAAATGTGTTGGGAAGAGAATTAAACAGGCTTCCGCCTGGTGAGCATTCTTGCAGTTTAAATACTTCGGAAATCTAAACATTTAAAGTAACTATGCCAAAAGGAGAAGCCTGCTTGTTTTTGTTTATTATTATTTTTCTAATGAGAATTTTCTAATGAGGGAAACGATGAGTGAAGCAGGCATGTGCGTTTTTGTGCTTCAGGTGCAAAGTCATTTTCTTCTATCAATTTCTGTTTCTTTCTTGTAAATGATAGATCGACACGGAGGCTGAAGCTGTGGAAATGGCTTCTCTTCTGAAATTTGCTGCTCCTTTTAGATATTTCACTAAAAGGCCGGACATCCATAGTGATAGGTGACAGCAGTTCTAATGATGGTTTGAGGCTTCTAATTTATATGTCATATCAAGAGGTAGCAGTTATTAAACTTTCATAGTTACCCCTTTTCTTTCACAATAAAAGCCATTAATTTTATATTAATCCCCAACTATAATTCTGTTTTATGGTAGACCACATTTCATCTACACTAATATGTATCTGCTGCCTTCCTCTTCTTCTGTATATAAATTCTTTTTCTTTGACACGTCTTAGTTTATTGAGCCATTATAATCAAGTAGCATGCAGTTCAGTCTTAGCAGTCAGAGTCTTTTCATTTATTATTCTGCTTTGGTTTTTCATGTGGGATCTTGCCCAAACCTTCATCTGATGGAACAGCAGTATTGTTCCAGCAAGTTCTTTTTTTGGTTCTGAAACTGCAGTTTTTTCTAGCAGTTCAGCAGCTGAATATAGTACTGTGAGACTATGATTTTTGCTCTGAGGAACATGATTTCCTCATGCATTTTGCCGCAGAGATAGATGACAGATGTGGTAGCATCTCAAATCAAACTTTATTGCGGTCGATGACCAGTGCAGTAGAAAGGGTTTAAGTGCATGAAATACCGTCAAAATGCACCACCACAAACACATTTGTTCGAATTAAAACAGAATAGAATAAAATCAGTTTTTAAAATTTGTGCTACATTTGGGACAGGTATCTGGTTTAAAAAGAATAAAAAACACATAAAACAGTTTAAAAGCTATAGTTACAGTTATAAAATAAGGGTAACAATGTCTCTATAAATGCACATAGTGCAGTGATGGTGAACCAATGGCACACGTGCCAAAGGTGGCACTCAGAGCCCTCTCTGTGGGCACCCATGCAGTCACTCCAGCACAGAGTTTGCTCTGCCCTCTGCCAAGCAGCTCAGTGGGAGCACTTCCTCCCTTCCCCCCAGCACAGAGTTTGTCCCTTCCCTGTGCCCAGCAGCCCAATGGGAGCATTTCCTTCCTCCCCTGTTGCCGTTTTGGCACTTTGCGATAAATATGTGAGTTTTGGGTTGCAGTTTGGGCACTCATTCTCTAAATGGTTCACTATCTCTGGCGTAGTGGATATAATTGTGAGGGTCTGGTCTCTCTTCTCTTGGAACGTCATGGGATGGGGAAGCCTATGGGGAAGCTTTACTCACTGACACTATTTTAAGTTCCTTTTGGTGTCTTTTTCCTATTCTTGAGAGGCTGTATTCCTCCACACAATCCCAAGTGAATAAGCACATAGATAAATTCAACTATTTTTCTATTCAGCCTTGACAATTAGGCTAGCTGTTTCCATTCAGAGACATATATGATAGTCCTACCAAATCATGGACAGTTCCCCATTTACTTTGCTACAGTGAAGGAAAGTCTCAGCATCCTGTGGTTTCATTCCATTTAAATTAACTGCTGTTTTACTTCATTATCTTGTTGCATATAGGCATATGTACCTTTTAAGCACTTTATGTAGGAGAACTGGACATCTTCTAAGCCTAATGGGTTTTACAATATTGGCTTCTGCTTAGGATTGGACTGTTATGTCTGCGTGCGAGAGAGACAAACTAGACATATCTGAAGAACAGTGACTAAATTAGAAGAGAAAAGATGAAGGGCTAGAGAATGTAGAGGCAACAGTGAAAGATGGCCTATTCATATCTGCCAGTGTACAGTACTTGTGGAACACAGTTTGCCCCTTTTGTTTGCAGAGAGATAGCTTTTTTTACTGTATTGAAATGAATGGGGCTCCTGGACTATTAGGATCCTCATATACGTCTCTGACTTCCATTGAGTTTGGCTGTAGATTGTTATGCTAGCAACACAATCCTTCTCTAGATACATTTTTTGGAAGATATTAACTGGTATAATCTTGCCTTGTTCTGTGTGGTAGATGATGACTTATTAGATGTCTTGGCTTTGAGGCACAATGAATGGCATTGTTGCACAATGCATTGTTGCTACATTTTTTTTTACAGCTCCAAACTAATCATGGCAACCAAGAAGAAACAGAAGCTCGTTCCCAGCTGATGAAGTCTGAAGAAATGCAGCGGTTAACTTCCCAAGCACAGACTGCATATCACAGAGGGAATTACTACACTGCTATTGGTTTTCTGGATGAAATACTAAACGTAAGTCCTAGGATTGAAACTGCTACTGTGATATAACGAGCTCTACTTTGTTAAGTGATGAATGAAAGTCCCAGTCCAGTCAGGTTTCGAGTCTTAGTATCTGGCTAGGTCCATATGTGGCTCAAATGCATCATGAACTCTAACTTCAACATGTACTGTATATACTCGAGTATAAGTCTAGTTTTTTACCCCCAAAATAAGGACCAAAAAGGGGACTCGACTTATACTCGGGTCAATGACCCCGAGGGTCCCAAAATGATGTGGTGTAAATTCAAACATACATTTTAAAAAAGCACTAACATGACTGTAAAAACTCAAAAACATACCCACACAAATGTCTAAATTAATTAATGTTACTGTATTTTCATGTACAGTAATACCTCGGATAACGACTACATCGGATAATGCTAAAATCAGATAACGATGCAAAATTTCTAAATAAATTTTGCCTCCAATAATGATCTGCTAGCGTTATCTGATGCAGTCGTTCGTAGCAGCAGGGTGGCTGGAAAGTTGAACGGGGTTCTCCATTCAGCTTCCCAGCCAGCCTGCAGCTGCGGAGGCAGGGGTGGGGTGGCTAGAAAGCTGACGGGGGGCTCCCCCGTTGGCTTCCCCAGCCACCCTGCTGCTGTGGATTGGGTCCCCCGAACTGTCCTGAGCCGGCAGGGGGGTCAGAGAGCCCGAAATGGGTAAAAAAATGGATGTTTTTTTCACCCATTTTGGGCTCTCTGATCCCCCCCCCCCGCCAGCTCCGGGCAGGTCGGGGCCCCCGATCCAAGCTGTTTCCAAAGTTCCCCCACCTCCCTGGAGGCTGCAGCAAGCCAAAACGTCAGGATTTGGATCCTGACATTTTGGCTTGCTGTACTGCCCCGGGAGGTGGGAGAACTTTAGAAACAGCTTTGATAGGGTCCCCTGACCTCCCTGGAGCTGGCAAGGGGGGGGGGTTCTCAGCCCAAAATTGGGTAAAATGGACCTTTTTTTAACCCATTTCGGGCTCTCTGTCCCCCCCCCCCCAACCGCAGGCTCCAGGGAGGTCAGGGGACCCGATCTGTGCTGTTTCTGGACTTCCTCCACCTCCTGGGGCAGTGTAGTAAGCCAAAATGTCAGGATTCGAATCCTGACGTTTTGGCTTGCTGCACTGCCCCGGGAGGTGGGGGAACTTTGGAAACAGCTTGGATCAGTGGCCCTGACCTCCCTGGAGTCGGCAGGGGGGTCACAGACCCCGAAATGGGTAAAAACCTCTTTTTCCTCATTGTGGGCTCTCTGACTCCCCCCCCCCCCTTTGCCGGCTCCAGGGAGGTTCCCCCACCTTCCTGGAGGCTGCAGCAAGCCAAAATGTCAGGATTAAAATCCCGATGTTCTGGCTTGCTGCAGCCTCTAGGGGAACAGGGCTTTTTTAATGTTGTATGATCAATGCATCACACAACGTTAAAAACCGAATAATGACAAGACTTGTGGAACCAAGTCTCATCGTTATCCAAGGTACTAGTGTATTTTAATTATTGAAACTCACTAGCAGCTGTTGCATTTTCCATTCGTGACTTATACTTGGGCCAATCTATTTTCCTAGTTTTAGAGGTCCAAATTAGTTACCTCGACTTATATTGAGGACGACTTATAGTTGAGTATATACGGTAATTACATCAATGCTAGTTTTTAACCAGATGCATAAAGTCTTTGCCACTGTTATAAAATAAAAACTGAAACACATGTAAATTAGAGGGCTCCGTTCCACAGCTGGGTGGATCTCCCCCAACTCTTACAACAGGGGATGGGAAATGTAGGAGTCGCTGAAGTGCAGATTTATCCTTCATCACTCACCATTGACCACAGGCTAGGACTGATGTGAGTTGCAAACCAACAGCAACTCAAGACTCACACACTCCCTGCCTTGGCTTTGTAGGGTACTGAAATAGGATAGGCTAATGAATGTACAGTAATACCTCGGATAACGCTTACCTCGGATAACTCTAAAATCGCATAACGTTAAGTAATCTGGGGAGGAGAATTGGATCGAATAACGTTAAGGTCCTATGGGATGGATCGGATAACAACCTCTAAACCCTGTGCGGTTACAATGTATCTCTATGGAGCTTTAACCTTATCCGATCCATCCCATAGGATTTTAACATGGATCGGATAACACTAAAAATCGGATAACACCAAGACTTGTGGAACCAAGTTTTACCATTATCTGAGGTATTACTGTACAAGCAGCACATTGTCCTCTTTTTAACCAACACATTTTTCTTTTTAACCCATATTTTTGGACCAAAGTCTTGCTTTCATTTTGGTTTCTTAAGGTTTGTGTTTGGGATGCAGAACTTCGGGAGCTTCGGGCTGAATGCTACATAAAGGAAGACGAACCTGGGAAGGCCATTGGTGACTTAAAAGCGGCTGCCAAATTGAAGAGTGATAACACCGAAGCATTCTATAAAATCAGTACGATATATTATCAGCTAGGAGACCATGAGCTATCTCTGAGGTAAGGTTATTATTTTAAACATGGGGGAGGGGGGGATGACGACGACAGTGTAGATTCTTTTCCTGCATCTACAGATTGTGGAAGTTCAGTCACACAGTCAAGTCCAACCCTCTGCAACCCGATGGGCCACTGCATGCCAGGCTCCTCTGTCATTATCCGTAGCCCACCCAGATCTACCCCCACTGTTGTCAACGATGCCATCCAGCCGCCTCCTCCTTTGCCTCCTCTTTCTCCTTTTGCCTTTGATTTTTCCTAACATGAGGGCCTTCTCCAGTAAGTCCTCTCTTCTCATTTGATGGCCAAAGTACTTGAGCTTCATCTTCAGTATTTGTTTTTCCAAGGAGCAGTCAGAATTGATTTCCTTTAAGATGGACTGATTTGATCTCCTTGCAGTCCAGGGGACTTTCAAGAGTCTTCTCCAGCACCACAGTTGAAAGGTGTCTATTCTTCTGTGCTCAGCTTTCCTTATGGTCCAGCTCTCTACTAGGAAGACCATTACTTTAACTATACAGACTTTTGTTGGCAGGGTGATATGTCTACTTTTTATTATGCTGCCTAGGTTTCTCATAGCTTGCCTCTCAAGAAGTACTGTATATACTTGAGTATAAGCCAACAGGAATATAAGCCAAGGTACCTAAGTTTGACCTGAAAACCCAGGAAAATAGATTGACCCAAGTATGTATATTTATTTATTTATTTATTTAAATTTATTATCCCGCCCCAATCAGGTAAACCCGACTCTAGGCGGCTTACAACATAAATTAAAAAACAACAACACAGATTAAACAATACAAATTCCCAAGTAAGTGTAAAACAGACTAGACAGTCCCATCATACCCTACGCATACTACAATTTAGTTTAAAATTTTAAAAGTTGAAACTATAATTTACAGAATACTAAAAGGAATTTAAAAGTTTAAAAGTTTACAAAAATTAAAACAGCGAGAAGCAGGAAGGGTGGCTGTCCCATTAGATCAGCCACCCAACATGGGACCCCACATTCCTGGATCCCCACACTTGCCCTGCCAGCCAGGTTTTTAGGCCCTTCTGAAAGGGCAGGAGCTCTGTCTGTAGGTGTAACTCAGTATAAGCCAAGGGTGGGAAATGCAGCAGCTGCTAGTGAGTTTCAGTAACCAAAATACATGAAAATATGGTAAAATTTATTAAATTGTTGGCACATATCAATCTGGCACAGTCTTGGGACCCTCTTGGTCACTGACCTGAGTATTAGCCAAGTACTCTTTTGGGGGCTCATTTTGGGGGCTAAAAATCTTGGCTTATACTCGAGTATATACGGTAAATGTCTTTTTATTTCATGGCTGCAGTCACCGCTGCCTGCGATCTTAGATTCCAAGATGATAAAATCTGTCACTGTCCATTTCTTCCCCTTCTGTTTGCCAGGGGGTGATGGAACCAGATGTGGAAGTATGCAAGCTCCCTATTTGCCAAAGTGATATTTGGGGGAAAGATGGAATTTGTTAGGGAGAAGCATTAGGGAGGGATGTTTAACCGTGCTTATAAACCACTGTCTTCCTCCAAAAAGTCTCTTAATTATTTTTTTCTTTAGTACGACTTAGTTTGGAGTTTACCACATGGATCTGATGGGATGGGGATAGGGGAAATTGCCAGGAGAGAAGTGTTAAATATAGTAATACCTCGGATAATGACTGCATCGTATAACGCTAAAATGGGGTAACGATGCAAAATTTCTAAAGAAATTTTGCATCGGATAATGATCTGTTAGCACTAACCGATGCAGTCGTTCATAACAGCAGGGTGGCTGGAAAGCTGACTGGGGTTCTCCGTTCGGCTTCCCAGCCACCCTGCAACTGCAGAGCCAGGGGTGGGGTGGCTGGAAAGCTGACGGGGGGCTCCCTTGTCGGCTTCCCCAGCCACCCCACAGCTGTGGAGGCAGGGGCAGGTGGCTAGGGAAGCCGACGGGGAGTCCCCGTTGGCTTCCCCAGCCACCCTGCAGCTGTTGATCGGGTCCCCCGCCCCCCCCCCCAGCCAGAAGGGGGTTCAGAGAGCCTGAAATGGGTGAAAAAATGGACTTTCCCCCCACCCATTTTGGGCTCCCTGGCCCTCCACCCAGCTCTGGGGAGGTTGGGGGACACGATCTAAGCTGTTTCTGGAGTTCCCCCACCTTCCCGGCCCGTGCAGCAATCCAAAACATCCTCCAGGGAGGTGAGGAAACTTCGGAACTAGCGTGGATTGGGTCCCCCAACCTCCCTGGAGCTGGCAAGGGGGCTCAGGGAGCCCATTTTGGGCTCTCTGACCCCCCTGCTGGCTTTGGGGGTTGGGGGACCCGATCTGCACTGTTTCCAAAGTTCCCCCACCTCCCTGGAGGCTGCAGCAAGCCAAAACCTCGGGATTCCAATTCCGACGTTTTGGCTTGCTGCAGCCTCCAGGGAAACATCAGGCCTTTTTTTTAAACGTTGTGCAATCAGTGCATCACACAATGTTAAAAACTGGATAACGACGAGACTTGTGGAACCAAGTCTCATCATTATCCGAGGTACTAGTGTATCTTTGTTTTCTTCCCTGAACAATCTTCTCCAAAACTGCCTTCTCCAAATTTGCACCATATTGAGCTTGTGGAGTCAGCAGAGGATTGGGAACCATGAGTTCTTTTAATCCATTTATGCCTTCCTGAGTCTGTCACTGGTTTCTGAGCCTTTCTGTTCCAGCAACGAAAAGGACTTTAATATTTTGCTTTTACTAAAATACTGATAGCCAGAAAGTATTTTTCAAAGGCTTCATTTAGAAAGCTAAATAGGCTGAAAACTTGACAGGTTTTGGGCTAAGGTCTGTTGCTCTCAATGGGATTGTGGGAAGAGGTTTTATTTTTAATTGTGCTACAGTACTTCTCTAGCTGGTGCTTCTGCTGACACTAATGAGAAGCTCTTCTCTGTGATTGAAGGCTGATGGTTTAGGGGGAAATCTAAAAAGTCGCTCAAAAATATATATTTGCTTTTATGTAACAGGTGATGACAGTATAAACTTGAGGACTTTTTAAGAACCAGTGATTATGGAACTTCTCTCAATTTTCAATCCACATTTCAGAATGTGAATGACATATTAGACTGCTTGGCATGTTCTTTATTTTTTACTGAAGATTAAAGCGAAGTTGGCAAATAATGATTAAAATAGCATGCACCCACACAGTACCTTGCAACTCTCTGCATCTATAAATACCATGATTGCCTAAGTAAATTAGAAATATGTTCCCTGAAGTAATTTGAGAAATGGTTACACAAGTAAAAAAAAAAGTGGCATCTTAAGTTGGACAAAGCACATTTTCACCTGCAGGAATGTACCTGTATAATGTGCTCAACAGATACAAGCTCCATGGTCGTTTTTACATGCAAAAGCTTTAAGTTTGTCACCACTGCGTTTTTCCTCATGTCAGATCTTTTGTATATTCAGAGGAACTTCAATTAACGTAATTAATGTGTTCTCCAGGACGTTTCTTACAGCAAAAATTACTTTAACCAAATTTCCCATAGGAATGCATTGAATGCAGTTTCCTATAGGAATGCATTGAAAACCAAAATACATTAACTGAAATGCGGTTTCCCATAGGAATCCATTGAAAACCAATTAATCAGTTCCAAAAAAAATTCCATAAACCGAGCCACTATTTTCTATGGATTTCCCTTTGTTATGTGATTTTTATGTTAACCAAGATTCCACTGTAACTCATATTTCCATTTCTCAGGGACAGGAATGAACCTGAAGAAGTAGAAGCCCCTACCAAACTCACTCTGAATGTAGGGCTCTTAAGTTTAGCCTTATCCCGAAACCCAACTAACTCTCCTTGTTTTTCCTTTCTGTGCCAAAAGTGAAGTGCGAGAATGTCTGAAACTGGACCAAGACCACAAAGAATGCTTTTCTCACTACAAACAAGTGAAGAAACTCAATAAACAGATTATGTCAGCAGAAGAACTTATCCAGGAGGGCAGGTGAGATACCGATTCTGTGTGGCGAGAGTTAACTGCACTTGAACCATCTTGCTCTTCAAACAGGACACTAACCCAGTGGCCTTTTTCTAGTTGTCACTTACTGTGCTAAGCAACAGGATTTAGGCCTCTGTAGTTTTAGAGCAGTGATGCCCAAACTAGGGGCTGGGTGCAGCCCCCGACGCCAATTCATCCGGCCCGCGAATCCCTTGTCGCTCCTGGAAGTGGAAGTTAAACGCCGCCCGTATTGGCTCGTTTTACTTCCGCTTCCAGGAGCGACGAGGGCTTTGTGGGCCAGATGAATTGGTGTTGGGGGCCACACCCGGCCCCTGGGCCTTAGTGACCAGCTCCCTGAACCACATGATCAGCCCACGGCTCAAAAAGCGATTTAGAGTATATATTAAGGTGTCATAGAAGTACCATGAGATTGACAAACATAAGAGTTCCACTTTAGGCTGTTTATATTTGATGATACAAATCTGTAAGCTTTCATAAAATGAATGAGCAGTGCAGATTAAGTACCGACAGTCACTTCAAACTTCTGCAGTATTTTTAGATATTGTAGCAGGGCACTTTTATTCAACTAGGGGTTTTGAACCAGAGCTGTGTTCTGATTCACAACTCAAACTTCTCACAGGAATGAGAGGCTTTTTTAAAGGGCCCGGGGGCAGAGTACAAGGATTGGTTGGTTGCCTGGTGCTCACCTTCTGATAACCCACAGGGAGTCTGAGTCCATTAGTGCCTCCCCCCCCCAATCCAGTTCTTGCCAAAGTCTGAACTCCTGTTACTAGGCCAATAGTCCACTGTTTTCCACATTGACCACACATTGACTTCCTCTTAGGCAAATGTTGATGGTGTCAACTGTTGAACATAGTTTAATGTGAAACTAAAGTATTGATAGTAATGATACCTGGGAGAAGGGCATTTTAGCCTCTGTCATACACAGTTTTCTGTGGCTAGGGATTTGTAACAGTATGAGTGAAGGGGTGCCTGTTTTTGAGTTGATGGCATCTACGCTTATTCTTAAAGTTGAAAACCACAAGGATTCACCCCCACCCCCTCTGAAGAACTGATGTGATGAGAGAGAATGCTATTCAAGATTACTCACCTAATTCTTATCCCTGTGCTTTATGAAAGGTACCAAGATGCCATTGATAAATATGAGTCTGTGATGAAAACAGAAGCCCAGGTTCCTGTTTATACCACCCGGGCCAAAGAGAGAATCTGCCACTGCCTCTCTAAGGTAAACACTGAGGTCAGTTGTTTCTAGTAGGTGAGTGCAAACAAAGCAAACACTGACACTGTTGTTTTCTCCTCCTTTTTTGCCAGAATGAACAGGCCGCTGAAGCCATTACACTTTGCACAGAAGTTTTGAGGCTAGAACCTAATAATGTGAATGCTCTGAAAAGTAGAGCTGAAGCATACTTGCTTGAAGAGCAGTACGAAGAAGGTAAATGTTGCAGGATAACATACAGCATTCTTTGTAGAGTTTACCGTATGCAAGAAGTCCCCAGTTTGGAAGATCTATCTGTACTTGCCGTCCCCTCACTTTGATCTTCTTGCTGCTTCCACCTCTCTGTGATCTTATATTCCTTTCGTCACACTTTCAGTCATCTGTTGTCTTCTTTCAAGGTTTGTCTTCTTTTTCTTTTGCCCATCACGTTTCTTTGGGTCTCTTTCCTTTTTGGAAATTTCTTGGTGTCTTCTTTGGTCATGACTGTAGTTGTCTGTGCTGTGGTTCCCACTGGATTGTGAATGAGCTTGAGCAAACCTCCAGTGTTTTGGGAGCAAAGAGCAGCCAGAATTACTGTCATAAGGCTTCTTTGTTGGCTAAGATAGAAATTACTTCTCAGAAGAGACAAGCTGGGGAGTTGGTGCCCTGTTTGTGAAAGTGTACTTGGGAATTTTTATCTGAGGTTGTTTCATCTTTTTATGATGGTACCAAATGAAGTGTGAAATCATGGGATCTAGAGCAGGGGTGCCCAAACGTTTTGGGCCATGGGCTGATCATGTGGTTGAAGGAGCCACTCACTAAGGCCCGGGGACCGGGTGCGGCCCCTGATGCCTTTTCATCCGGCCCGCAAAGCCCTTGTCACTCCTGGAAGAGGAAGTAAAACGCGCCTGTACGGGTGCATTTTACTTCCGCTTCCAGGAGTGATGAGGACTTTGCAGGCTGGATGAATTGGTGTCAGGGGCCGCACCTGGGCCTTAATTTGGGCACCACTGATCTAGAGCCATGTGGCAGTGTTTGCTCACTACAAAATTGCTTTTTATGGCTATAAGAATTGTATTCCTGTTTGCTTCATTTTGGAATGCAAAAGTAGTAAGGAAGGCTGAACTCTCTCCTTGGTTGGCAAATCCCTCAGTAATGAATGGCAAGGCTGGAGGTCTCACGTACTGATGTAATAATGAGAGGGAAATTGGAAGCATTGTTGCTTCGGTGCAATACTTGGTCAAAAATGGATTTTACACGGATGCATTCTTTGACCTTGGGAATATGCGTTTTATTTTACAGACAAGCACCCCTATTGGGAAGAAGAAAGAGGAGTACTCTTCACAAATTTAGGCATGTGGTTGTGGTTGCGGACGCAGGCTGCTATTAAGCGTATGGCTGTGGATGATGTAGGTTTTGAGACAAGGGAGAGGGCTGGTTTCATTTGACTTAACTAGCAGGTCGCTTTTAAACTAAGCAGTTTTTGAGAGATAATGTGGGGATGTGGCGAGAGCTGTGTGTTTAGGATGTGGTACTGTTTGTGGATGTAGCTGTCTGAGGAAGCGAGTGTTTCTGGACAGCAGGTATGCCTGCTTTCAAGGCTATTGGGTGTTTTGTAAAAGAGTGGCCTGCCCATCGCTTCAGTCCCATGGAAAACAAGGAGTCTGAAGCATGAAGCCCATTCAGATGTGACCTTGGCATGTTTACTCCTTTCTTGGGAGGGGCATTTAGCTCCACCCCTTTTATTGTCTGTTTCTTCTTGTAAAAGTGATTCATTTGAGGAGAATACTCTGTTGTATCTAAGGAGTTTATCTATCCATGTATAGAGCCTTCTACAAGTAGAAGAGGATGGGGCTTGAGATGTTCCCTCATCATGTGGAATGCATGCAGGAAGATAAGACCTGAATTGCAGGCACTTCTGCATCTGTAGACCAGGGTGCGCAAAGTACGGCCCACTGGCCAGATACAGGCCCTGATGCCAATTAATCCGGCCCACGATGCCCATGCCTCTCCCAGAAGTTGATGGGGGATGCACCCGCCAGTGTGCATGCGCATCCAGAACCAACCCTGGGAGTGGCATGGATGCATTTTCACATGTGTGGGGATGTCTAGAACAACTTCTGGGAGTGACGCGGATGCATTTGCACATGCACAAACACGTCGGCGCCACTCCTGAAAGAGGTTCTTGATGCACATGTGCAAATGCACCTGTTTCCAGGGGTGTGATCAGGCTCGCTCAGCTGTTCTGTGGGCGTGGCCAGGCTCCTGGTGCAAAATGTTTGGGCACCCCTGCTGTAGACGCTCTCCTCACAGTTCCTAACTACTGTTTGCCAGTGTTTCTACTCATGCAGAGAGACTCCCAAAAGTGGAGCAAGGTCCCCCCCCCCCCGACTCATTACTTTTGATGTGACTAGAATGATGGAGGAGTGAGCATATTCCATTAATCGTTTCTGTAATATGTGTAGTTAATCTTATTCAGGTGTTGTATAAAGCAAAGCAATCACACTTATATACCGCCCCATAGCGCATAGTGCACTCTCTGGGTGCTTCACAAGTTAATTAGCATTTTGCTCCCCAACATTCTGAGTACTCATTTTACCAACCTTGGTTCCTGGTCAGGATCGAACTCACAACCTTTTGATTGCAGCACAGCAGGTTAACCACTGTACCACCAGGGTTATGTGGGTGGGTGTTTCTAGTATGTGGCACAAGGAATAGAAAACATAACTACAGTAAAACACCGGATAACGATTGGATTGGGTAACGCTAAAATCGCATAACGTTAAGTAATATGGGGAGGAGAATTGGATCGGATAATGTTAAGGTCCTATGGGATGGATTGGATAACAACCGCTAAAGCCTGTGTGGTTACAATGTATCTCTATGGAGCTTTAACGTTATCCGATCCATCCCATAGGATTTTAACATGGATTGGATAACACTAAAATTGGATAACACCAAGACTTGTGGATAGCAAGTGTGATAAATAAATAAATAAATAAACCAAGTCTTAGCGTTATCCGGTGTTTTACTGTATAGGAAGAGTTGAATGAAAGCAGAATGTGAATGGAGTCTGTGCAGAAAACATACAGCTGTGTATGCACTGTGCAAGCAGTGAAAGGAGAGGAGGAAATATGACAGAAAATCTTGAGTTACAGTAAGGACAGTTACAGATTTATTTTTATCCCAGCTGAGAAAATCATGGATTTCTCAATTTCCCCCAATTTTATCTCCATCACAGTTTTCCGTAGTCGTAGGATGGGAGGCAGATAGTGATTGTTTTAAGGTCCTGCATTTTGAAGATTGAAAACTTTCATTCCACTGGTCGTGATACATTGCAGTTCCCCGTGGCGATAAATGGAAAGAAGTATCTTTCAGCAGGCAGTAATTCATTATGAGATTATTATAATCCAAAAGAATATATGGTGCTGTCCAGTGCTTTACTAGAACAGTAAAACCGTGGGGTAGAAAAATCATAGGAGTTTCACTTTCTGACACAGATGTATTCACGGAGTATGCATGAAGGGTTTGAATAGGCATCTCCTGCTGGCCTACTAAAGTGAATGGCCAAAGTGTGTTTTTCTAAAAAAAGAAGAAGCCTGTGCTAGACAAAGTACTTCAGAGACGCATCACAGTAGGCTGGCTACTGCGAATGAAAGAGAAGTCAAATTTGCACTTGTGTTGGCTGGTAGATGGATGTCTTAAATCAGTGGAGCCTCAGAAGTACTTTTTAAAGAATGTTTGTCTTCGGAGGGAATTGCACACAGTCATTGAGCATCTAACTGATATAAATTGGTCACCATCTCCTGCCAGCATGCCTCGAAACAGCAAAAAAGATAAATGGAATGCCTACGGAGAGAGAACAGCTGCTGGAAGATAATCTGATGCAAATACTTTGTCTTACTTAGGAAAGCTAAAAGTCTTGAGATCCATAATGAGAGGTTCCAGAATTAGAGGCAGAGAAACCAGAAAAAGACTCATTACGTTGGAAATGTAAAGTGGGCCTCGGTGAAAGGACTAAAACAGAAGCTGAAGGGTGCAGTTGGCAGTCATGCAGATATGGAAAGATGCCTTGTGCCATTCCACCCTCTACCCATGATTATACTATGAGTTCCAGGCAGTGCTGGGTTGCCAAAAATTTTACTACCCCACCGTGACGTCATCACAGTGTGGGCAGAGCTGACATCATGATGTCATGGGCGGGGCCAAATAAAATAAAATAAAAATAAGCACACCTCAACACAAACCCATCACTTACAGCAGCTCTCAAAGGATACTAGCACATAATATATATACTTGAATATAAGCCAACCTGAATATAACCTGAGGTACCTAATTTTGACCTGAAAGCCTAGGAAAACAGTGACCTGAGCATAAGCCAAGGGTGGGAAATGCAGCAGCTGCTAGTGAGTTTCAATAATCAAAATACATGAAAATTTGGTAAAAGTAACTAAATTGTTGACACATCTCAATCCGGTGTGGTTTTAGGATTATCATGGTCATTGAATCGAGTATAAGCCGTGTCCTCTTTTGGGGTCTCATTTTTCGGGCAAAAAAATTGGCTGATACAGTGGTACCTCCCTTAAAGAGCATAACGCGTTCCACGGGATTGCTCTTTAAGCGAGTTTGCTCTTTAAGCAAAACACCATTGTAAGTGACCAATGGTGGCTTCTGGTGGTGGTGGGGGATTGTGAACCCCAATTTAGTTGTTAAGCGAGGTTTTGGTTGGTTTTAGTTGCTAAGCGAGGGGACCATTTAGAGAAAATTCTGTTCTTTAAGTGAGTTAGTCTCTAAGTGAGGCACTCTTTATGTGAGGTTTTACTGTACTCGAGTATATATTATTTATTTATTTATTACATTTATATCCCACCCATCTGGGATATTTTTCCACTCTGGGTGGCTTACAACATACTAAAAATATATATTTACAATAAAAATTAAACAAATTGATTAAATTATAAATATCAACAAGAACAAAAACTTTTTTGGAATAGTAGCCGTGTTAGTCTGTAGTTCAGGCATATCAGAAAACAAAACAAAACAAAATAAATAAAATAAAATAAAAACACTGTAGCACTTTAAAGACTAATTGCTATATTTTTATGGTTAGCTTTCGTGGATCAAGTCCGCTTCATCAGACAAAGAGTGAAACTTACAGGCATGTTCTTTATATACCAAATTCAGGGGCTCGAAGGGAGAAGGGGTGTGGTCAAGCAAGATGATACCTTCCCCTCCCCTGGGTCGCCTTTGGCGAGGAGGGCGGTATAGAAATTTAAATAAATAAATAAAATTAAAACAACAACAACAACCTAGCAACAAAGAACACATATTGACAATGGAAAAAATAATCAAAATCTATTGCTTGGTGTAACAGGCCTCTTAAGTAATTGGCTCCTGAGTTTGCACAGAGTTCTTGGGAATCACAGGCTTATTCCATTCTCAAATGTTGGGGATCATTCCTTAAATGTACACAGGATACTCAGGCACCAGCGGAGAAGCCTTCTCAAGTAGAACTTTTTAGATCCATTGACACCTCCCAGAGCTTTGCAACTGGTGGTGCCCCAAGTATTATTTTGGGGTGCAGAAGTATGTTCTATTTTAGAGTCTTCTTTCCCTCTCCCCTATCTGATGGGTTCTTAGTTATGAGGACAACCCACCTAAATGCAAATTGTCAAAGTGAAAGTCTGCCTCAGATAACCTGGTCAGACTTCCAATTGATAATGGCGCTCTGTGGTCTGAAAGTATAAGAGGTTAAAGGTAAGGGAGGTAGTGTGAAGCCCAGCAGATGATGTTGAACTGCAACATCCATCATTTCTCACCATTAGCTGTAGTGGGTAGGTCTGATGGGAATTACAGTCCTACAAACTGACTGGATAGCTCTGTGGTTTAGGAATCTTGGCTGGGGAGCCAGAGGTTGGCATTTGGGTTCCCTGCTGTGCCCCCCAGGAGAAGAGCCAGCCTGTGTGAACTTGGGCAAGAAGCACAGTCCCAAGGTGGTCCCAGAGAAGGGAATGGTCAACTACTTCTGAATACTCTCTTCCTCGGAAACCCTGGAAAGGGTCGCAGTAAGTCAGAATAGACTTGATAGCACTCAATTATTATTATAGTCCTACAACATCTAGAGCCAACTTAGGAAAAGTAGGAGTCCTGGGATCCATAAGTAGATTTTGCCCGTTCCTGGGTTAAAGAGACCAATAGTTTCATGTACTAAGTAAATGAGATGCACAGAGACTTTGTAATATTTGATACCTACTCTTCTATGCTGGAGATAAATTTAAACAAGATAATAAAGTATTTTTTCTTTCTTTCCTGGTAGCTATTCGGGACTATGAAACTGCCAGAGAACATAGTGATAATGATCAGCAGCTTCTTGAAGACCTAGAGAAAGCCCAACGGATGCTCAAGCAATCTCAAAAGAGAGATTACTACAAAATTTTAGGAGTGAAAAGGTGAGCTTTTTCTTGTCCACCAAACTCTTTTCCATTTGCTTGTCACACGTGTATCCTGTCCTTTCTTCATGGTGCTCAAGACCGTGGCAGTCTGTTTGATCTTTATACCAAGCCTGCCAGATGTGGGACTCCCCAAAGTTCACTTCACGTTGCTAAGCAAGGATGTAACCTCTCAGATCACCATGTTACTGTGATTGGAGTGTGCAAGTCATAGCTATCATAGGTAGCAATGTTGCCATTTTGCATAAAATGTGCTTCCAAATAAACTTTGTAATTTCATTGTGTGAATATAATACAAGGCATAATTACAGCACGGAACAGTTTGCTAGTGCCACACCCACACCCACCCACACACCCCATGCTCCTTCCCAGGCTAATGGCAGCACTGTCAGAGCTATAAAGGCAAAGTCAAATCAAATATGTGTGTATTATTATTTAGCATAACATATATGTTAGTAAGATGACATTCTGAACTGTCCAGCTCAAAGGCCCAGTTAGTAGAGACAAGGACAGCTTGTGGTCACAGATGGGGAGGACCTGATTTGATTCAGGTAGGCCAGTCTTCTACCTACCTGCCCTCGTCAGAGGCCTGGTCTAATGAATGTTGGGTAAGTTTGCCTTCATTTGTCTTCGTGAAACCTGAAGCCACTGGAAGTAGAAGTAAAACGTGCCTTGCAATCTGTTTTGCAAGAGAATGAGATAGATTTTAAGCTGCCATTTTCCCAAACTACAGCCCACAGGCCAGATCTGGTCCCTGAATCCAATTCATCTGGCCCACGCCGCCCTCGTCACTCCCAGAAGTGGAAGTAAAATACGCCCACATAAATAATAAAAGTTGTCATAAGTCAGAACTGACTAGGTGGCTATGGGGACTGTTTTAGCTGGTTGGATAGCTCAGTGGTTAGGCACCTCGCTTCAAACCCAGAGGTCGAGAGTTCAATTCTCCACCGTGTATCCTGTGAGAAGAGCCAGCTCATGTAGCCTTGGGTAATCTGCACAGTTCCGGGGTGCCCACATATATATAAAACCTCACATATCTCTTCCTATTGTTATGTTATTTTTTGTCAAGACCAAAGCCATTTATTTTCTAACGCTGTTCCTTTGCCGTCATCATATTCCATGTAAACTAAGCATCCCCCACTCCTTCTGTGGTCTTTTGAGAAAATGTGCTAACTTTATTTGTTAGGCTAGAAGCCAGGACAAAATCGAACCCTTAGTACAAAATTAAATTCAAGAATGCTGTGCGCACATTCTGCTGCCAGCTGTGATTAGATAAGTTCTGGCTCCCAAAGTCGTATACTTCATCCTAAACCCATGTTAATCTTGAATAGAGAAACAATCCATTTGAAGCAGTCAGTACCAAAAAAAAAAAGGCTGAATGAAACATTAAGCAAAGAACAAAGGCAGAGATGTGGAAAAACGAATCGCTATGCGTGAGCTGAAGGATGATACTGCGTAAAAGATCAGCGGCTCGGATGAAATGGTGCATTAAGAAGGTGGTTGCTTGGGAGGGTCCTTTAGAAAGTTGTCCTTTCTGTGAGGAGATTGAGGATTTTAAATCCACAGAGTCTTAAAGACAGCAGAGAGCTTTACAGTCAGAGGTTTTGCTGTGGTATGGAATAGCAACAAATATAGAATTTTTTGCAAGGAGATAGTTGAGCTCCCATCTCAACCATTCCTGCAGGGAATTGTTCTGTTGCCTTCCATGTTTCCCCGGCAGTAATAACCATTGCTAGTGCTGTAGCAGTATAGAGGAAGAAGGCAGACAAAAGAGGAAGAACATTTAGGTGTAGTCAGAATAGCTGCAGTGGGCTTTTGTTGGCTGTCTGGGGGATCCTAAGAATACATCGCTCATCTGACAGTCATAAAAGGATCACTTCCCAAATGAAGCAGATTTGGGAAGTGATCCTTTTATGACTGTCAGAATCCCAGGGGGATGGGGTGGGGTTTAGTTTATACCTGTTCTCCATTTTGAAAAACACCTGCTATTTGCTCTGGCATGGAGCTGATCACTGAAAACCACATGTGGAGCCAGAAAGCAGACAGATACCCATTCCTGGACCGGGACTCGTTGCTCATGGTCGGTCACACACTGGTCACCTCCTGGTTAGATTATTGTAAAACACTCTACATGGGGCTGCCCTTGATGACCATTTGGGGGCTGCAACTGGTGCAGAATGCGGTGGCCCACACAGTGATGGGGTGTGGCCATTAGGACCACGCCTCACTCTTGCTGTGGGAGCCGCATTGGTTACCGGTGTGCCTCCGGGTACAATTCAAGATTGTTCCGAACAGCCCTTTGTTCTGGTGAAAGGAAGTTCTGGACCATTGACTTCACCATTACATCCTATATCTCTTTTGTTGGCCTAGCAGGAGGTTCAAGCTTTGGTTTGTGTTTTTCATTGCAGGGGGCGGATCTGTCTTGTTTACCTAGGATAAATCTTCTCTTTGACAAGGGCTAGGGGGAAAATTCAGCTAGGGAAAGTTAGCTTTCTAGATATGCCTTCTGAGGATTGGGAGGTCTTAATATTGGGATGATAATTCTTGGAAAGTTGATTTTGCAAATAAACATTCTGTGGTTCTTATAGGAATGCCAGAAAACAGGAGATTGTAAAAGCTTACCGGAAACTAGCAATGCAGTGGCACCCTGACAATTTCCAGGATGAAGAAGAGAAGAAGAAAGCTGAGAAAAAGTTTATTGATATTGCAGCAGCTAAAGAAGTTCTTACTGATCCAGGTATATGGGTTTATGGCTGGTAGTAGTTAGTGATAGACAGATTGGTCCTACTTCACTCCTTAGGGGTCTTTCAAATACCACATGACCATTTTAGGGGGGAGGGGTTTGACCAAAAGCCACGGAACATCACAGGGGGAGGGGGGTTCAACGTGAAATCATGTGACTCCAAAATTTTAGCCCCCTGGCCAGGTGGAAGTCCGGGGGTGGGGCAGCATGTGTCCTCAGGCTCTGGACGGAACCGTCCTCTGCTGCTTTTGCCGACGTGGCTTTTGACCCTTCCAGCCAAGTGGCAGTCCAGGGGTGGGGCGGCAGGTGTCCTCAGGCTCCGGTCGGCCATGCTTCTGCTGTTTCTCTTCAAATCAGGGAAAATGGAGAAACCACGTGATTGGGGGGGGGGGGAGGCGATCAAAGGTCACGGAAAGTCACGGTTTGTGTGTCAAAAAGTGGCCTATTTTAAGTCACATGGTATTTGAAAAGTCCCTTATTTTTCTAATATTCCAACACCCACCAGCCAGAGCCAGGGACTAACTTTCTTAAAAGAGACTGTGGAGACTCCCCCCTTCTTAATTGATTCTTTCATAAGACAAAAATGGCAAGAAATGAATGTCTATCAGACATTGATCAAGTCTGATTTTGGAAGCTGCCTGGGGTCGGATTAGTACTTGGGCGGGAAACAAACCAAAGGTTTCCAGGAGGGGCTAGAAAAGAAGCCTGCCTGAAATTCCGAGCAGATTTTGCCAGTCAGAATTAAGAGATCTTCGTTACAAAAAACAGCGGTCTTACTCAGACTGTTTCTTAAACTACGAGGAACTGGCGATAAAGCAGAGGTGGCAATTGAGGATGACTTAAGGTTTTAGGAAATGTTGTGGTTATCTCATAAAAATCTCATCTGGAGAACTTTATTTTTATGGATTTTTTAAATTCTAGAATTAAAACTGAGCTCATATCCTGCTTCCAGAAAATATCCAATCGTGGTTATCATCAACATTAGTTTAAGCAGTTTAATTTAGGTGGAACATGTCATGTTGTTGGTAACGTTGAACAACTGAAAGTCAAAAACATTTGCCAACTGCATGCAGAGCTCTTAGAGGTTAACCATTAAAACCCTCGTCTATCTTGATTTCCTTTCCAGCCTGTTTGTTCTTGGAGGAGCAGCCAGTAGCCTTGTTTCATTTCTATGTGAAAGGCAACAGTTTTTCTTTGAATGTAATGTTGGTTTTCCCCCCTGATCTTCTTTCATTTATTAAAAGCACTTTGTTTGCCTGATATCAGGAGCAAAGGCCATTAAAGGTTCAAAAATGTATTTCATAATGCTTTAAATTGAAAAGAAATGAGAGAAAACATTTGTTTTTGCTCTGTTGGAGTAAGTTTAGCATTTCAGAGGCCTTAAAATAGGCAGTGGTTTTTTTCTGCCTTCACTTGCACTGAGGTTGAATTTACTCTAATGCCCCTTTCAAGAAACACCAGATTTATCTAAAATAATGGGTCTGTTTGGTGAATGTCAGAGAGTTTAAAATGTCACAGATAAATGGAGAGAATGATTTCTACATTTTAAAGTCTGGATTAGTTCACTCAACCAGGGCTCTATAGAGAAAAATTTAACCACAAATACATAGGATGAATTATGTAAAACACTGAACTCATCCAGATTTGTTGTAAGGGACTCTTGCCCAAGCAGATACCATCTTTAGCAAAGAATTGCAAATGACTAGATTATGCTTAAACACCAATCATTGATAGGAGACAGAATGAGTATGTTAATCAGCATGTTTGTCAGACTTGAACATCTGTTTTCAGAATTGTCTCAGTGTGTAGGAGCTACAGGGAGCAAAATCTACTCAGGAGTTATGTTCTTGGAAACTCATTAGCTGAACATTGCCTTAGTCACAGTAGAGGAAACCTTCGGCTCTCCAGATGTTACCACCACTGCTCACTTCCTTACAAATCCTTGCCATGGCCTGTGCTGGGCAGAGCTGGCAATTATAGGTCAGAACATCTGGATGACAAAAGGTTTTCCCCACCTCTGTTCTAAATGAATCTTTTGCCAGAGAGAAAATGTTCCAGAAGCAATGAGCCATTTTTCAAATGGTGGTTGATATTTTTTTTAAATAGGTGTGACAGCTTTTTTGTGTATGAGCTCGCTTGCCATTCCAAGTAAATGTTATAATAATTTCGTTTTTCTTGTTTAGTGGATACAGTAAAACACCGGATAACGCTAAAACTTGGTTCCACAAGTCTTGGTATTATCCGATTTTTAGTGTTATCTGATCCATGTTAAAATCCTATGGGATGGACCGGATAAGGTTAAAGCTCCATAGAGATACATTGTAACTGCACAGGCTTTAACGGTTGTTATCCGATCCATCCCATAGGACCTTAACGTTATTTGATCCAATTCTCCTCCCCAGATTACTTAACGTTATGTGATTTTAGCGTTATCCGATCCAATTGTTATCCGGTGTTTTACTGTAAATGTTATAATAATTTCATTTTTCTTGTTTAGTGGATACTGTGCAAGCAACCAACTCATACAGTAAAACACCAGATAATGCTAAAACTTGGTCCCACAAGTCTTTGTGTTATCCGATTTTTAGTGTTATCCGATCCATGTTAAAATCCTATGGGATGGATCGGATAACGTTCAAGCTCCATAGAGATACATTGTAACCGCACAGGCTTTAGCGGTTGTTATCCGATCCATCCCATATAGGAACTTAACGTTATTCGATCCAGTTCTCCTCCCCAGATTACTTAACGTTATACGATTTTAGCGTTATCCGATCCAACCGTTACCCGGTGTTTTACTGTACAATAGAACCCCGGACAACGTTATGACATGGTTCCACAAGTCATGACATTGTCCGGTTTTTCACGTTGTTCGATACATTGATCGAACAATGCTTTAAAAAAGCCCTGACGTAAGGGACAAACCATGCCGAGGCAAGGCTCGGCTTGTTCGAACCCCCCACCCTGGGTAGACACGCGATTGCATGTCGTTCGGAGTTAGGGCAAGGTACGGGAAAGACCCCCGTATCCTGCCCTAACCACCGCTGAGGCGCGCAAGCCTGCAAGCTGCCCGAAGTTGCGAAAGGGTAAAGATCCTTACACTTTCGCAACTTCGAGCGTGCACTCGCATGTGTCGTTCGGGGTTAGGGCAGGATACGGGTTTTTTTTTTACCAATTTTGGGGTCTCAGCCCTCCCCCCTGCCGGGTCCAGGGAGGTGGGCAGACCCTATCCAAGCTGTTTCTGGGCTTCCCCGACGTCCTCACCCAGTGTAGCAAGCCAGAATGTCAGAGTTCGAATCCCGACATTCTGGCTTGCTGCAGCCTCAAAGAGGGTGGGGGAACTTCAAAATTAGCGCGCATCGGGTCTCCCGACCTCCCTAGAGCCGATGCGCACTATTTTTGAAGTTCCTCCACCCTCTTTGAGGCTGCAGCAAGCCAGAATGTCGAATCCTGACATTTTGGCTTGCTGCACTGGCTGAGGACATTGGGGAAGCCCAGAAACAGCTTGGATCGGGTCTGCCCACCTCCCTGGACCCGGCCGGGGGGGGGGGGGTCTGAGACCTCAAAATTGGTAAAAAAAAAAAAAAAACAAACGTCCGTATCCTGCCCTAACCCCGAATGACGCGCACGCGTGCTCGAAGTTGCGAAAGTGTAAGGATCTTTACTCTTTCGCAACTTCGGGCAGCTTGCAGGCTTGCGCGCCTTGGCGGCGGTTAGGTGAGGATACCGGGGTCTTTCCCGTATCCTTGCCTAACCCCAGCCAAGGCACGCACGCACGCTCGAAGTTACGAAAGTGTAAGGATCTTTACCCTTTCGCAACTCGAAGTTTCGAAAGGGTAAGGATCCCTGAACCCTTTCCAAACATAGTGGGGGCGGGCGCTGGGTTTTTTTTTTTTTTTTGGATTGGGTAGATGTTCTACCCAGTCCAACTCCCCCCCCCCCCCACGCATACGCTTGTTCCGAATAACGTGAAAATCGCATTATTTGATACAAGATTTTCCCGAAAATCTTGTCACATTATGCGGTTTTCACGCTATATGGTACTCGCGTTACCCGGGGTATTACTGTATTTGCTTTAAAGCCAATAAAATACTATTACGTGCCCCATCATGTGGCTGAATTAGAGATGGGAAAAGTTCCCTTTTTTGGAATACAGCATGGTGAATTCCCTGTACTCCAGGAAGAGGAAAATAATCCAAACTGTAGCATGGTTGTTCTTGGATCTTCTTTGCATTCTGTGTCAAATTGGTTATCTTTATCCCCCACTGTTGCTGTTTTTCAGAAATGCGGCAGAAGTTTGATGCAGGAGAAGACCCTCTAGATGCAGAAAGCCAGCAAGGCGGCGGAAACCCCTTTCACAGAGGCTGGAATTCTTGGCAAGGGTTTGATCCGTTCAGTTCTGGAGGACCTTTTAAATTTAAATTCCACTTCAATTAGAAAGCCTCCCCTTGCTCCAACTTCCCTTGCCCGGATTTTGTTTCTAGGGGCCTGTCTTTTGTTTTTATTTCTATATAATTTAAGGTAGTGGCTTGTTCCTTGCACAATGAACTTTAATGAAAACCAGATTGGAGAGTCTAAAAAACCCCATGTCCATAATGGAGTCATACATTCTGTCAGTAACAACTTACTCCATACTTCTGGATGTCCAACTGCTGATCTTGAAAAAGGAAGAGGACTAGTTAGGGCTGTACTCTTTGCATCTCTCTTCTGAAATAGATTGAAACATTCTCCTCAAGAGAAACATGTGCTGGAGAAGAAATTTTATTCAAGGAAGCACTTTAAAATTTACCGATTCCTTAATGACCGATTGTTAGACTTGATTTCCATGACTCTAGTGACCAGAAACTACAATGGGGTCTCTTTGCAATAGTGATTGTACGATAAATTCTAAGGCCTTGATTAGCCGTTGACATATTTTCATCCTTGGGAGACACTGGAGAACACTCCCCTATCTTAGCTCCGAGGTCACCCATGTGTCTTAAGAAGAAACTCCTTCTTGTCTCTCTTTTGATATTCATGCACCTAACGATGTTACTCAGATTATGACTGGTGCCTGCTTTTCCAGAGAAGATACCAGTGATGGTGATTTCAGAAGTGACTTGGTTTATGTCTGAGAGTAGATGCAATTATTATTCCTGTGCTTCTTTGGAAGATTATAATTGAAAAAGGTATTCAACTGTCCTGTGATAGTTTTCTTATAGAAGCCACTGTACACAATCTTTTACTTATATAGAAAGACGTCTGCTGCATTTGACGTATGAATGGAATTGTCTAACTTATATTTAAAAGGATAATTAAAACTTCTATTTCCTTCAGAATCCTACATAAATAGAATCATATTCTTAGCTGTGTAACACAGAGCCATTTAAAGCATTTTCACTCAACATATGCTTGGCATTTGAGAAGGCTGAGTGGGGGGGGGATGCACCAAATATAAAGAATTTGGTTTCGACCTTTTTTATAAGGAGAGAAAATAGTAGAACATGTGGACAGCTTTTAACATGACAGTGTTGTGATTTGTGTTAGATGAGGACATCAGTCATCCCCCCTCCAGTCAGATAAAACAATTAGCATTTTTTTTAATGCTTCATGGCCCATGGCATGAAAAAAAGGTTAAGTTTTACAAAAAAAGTTAAATGTTTCATGCTATTGTACTAGGTTTTCTGTCGCAGCAAGTAATTAGCCCCAACGCTGACTCCCTTTTAGGTCAAGAGCCCGGGATGCTTCTGCTTTATGTATGGTATGTCTGAAGTGTGTTCATCATGAAGACTCGTCATGATGTGAATTTGAGTATGTGAAAATGGTAAATTGCCTTTTAAAAAGCTTTTCATTAAAAAAGGGAGTTAAGACTTTGGAAAGAACAATAGCCCAGTTCAAACTCAAGTGGTGTAATTAAATGTTTTCTTTTTCTCTCTGATGCTCTAAATGTAGAGGTTCAAGATGAAACTATTGTAATGACGGAACTGCACAGTGCCAGTATTCAGTAGCTGTTCATCAATATCTCGATCCTGTGAGGGAAATCTAGTACAGTAATACCTCGGATAATGATTGCATCGGATAACGCTAGAATCAGGTGGCGATGCATTTTTTAAAATTGCATAGGATAACAATCTGTTTGCGTTATCTAGTGCAATCGTTCGTAGCAGCAGGGTGGCTGGAAAGCTGAACTGGAGCTCCACGTTCAGCTTCCCAGCCACCGTGTAGCTGTGGAGGCAGGGACGGCGGAGCTGGATAGCCGACGGGGGGCTCCCCCGTCGGTTTCCCCAGCCACTGCAACTGCGGAGGCAGGGGCAGGGGGACTGGATAGCCGATGGAGGGCTCCCCCATTGGCTTCCCCAGCCACTGTGCAGCTGCAGAGGCAGAGGTGGGGTGGCTGTGGAAGCAGACAGGGGACTTCCCCGTCGGCTTCCCCAGCCACCTTGCAGCTGCGGATTGGGTCCCCCTACCTCAGAGCCGGCAGGGGTACCGGAAAGTCCGAAATGGGTGAAAAAACTTTCATTTTTTCACCCATTTTGGGCTCTCCGGTACCCCTGTCGGCTTAGGGGAGGTTGGGGGACCCAATCCATGCTGTTTCTGAAGTTCCCTGACCTCCCCGGCTGCTGCAGTAAGCCAAACCACCGGGATTCGAATCCCGGTGTTTTGACTTATTGCAGCAGTCGGGGAATGTCGGGAACAGCACAGACCAGGTCCCCCAACCTTCCTGGAGATGGCAGGGGCGGCGGGGAGCCCAAAATGGGTAAAGAAAAATGAACTTTTTTCCCACCCATTACAGGCGCTCTGGCACTCCTGCCACCTCCAGGGAGGTCGGGGGACTCAATCTGCACTGTTCCAGGCCTTCCCAGGTGCTGCGATCGCAGCATGTGATCAACACTTGGGTTAGGGGTGGAATCCCCACTGCCCTTTCCAAAGAGGCAGGTTGATCCCCCCCCGGTTCTGTTTCCTCTTCGGAAAGGGAACAGGGCTTTTTTAAACGTGCAATCAACCAGATAAAGACGAGACTTTTGGAACCAAGTCTCGTCGTTATCTGAGGTACTAGTGTATGTTGGGAACAGACCTCTGCAGATGCTGTGCTTTCCTTGATAGGGAAGTGTGCAGACTTAGATGTAGACTTTGTATGTCCAAAAGGAATAAGTCATGCTATAGGTATGAGAAATAACAGTTTGTTTGTTGAGTGCCACTGTGTCACCTTTGATGTTCACGGAAAAGTAATTCATTGGTAGAAGAGCTCCAGTGGCTTTTGCCATTGCACTTTCTTCAAGTTGTTGTTTTCAGGAGTGGCATGTCTTTGAAGAAACATCACACTAGCTAAACCTTGCTCAGGGTGTTCTTGAGACACTCACATGCCTGATGCTGATACTTCTCTGGAAATTGAGAGACCTGGCAGTCAGCTATGGTGTATGTGTCTTGAGCAGTGTTTCAGATGCTTTGTTTGAAAACTGTCATTAGAGTGAAGCAGGAGTACCAAAAGCCCCTTGCTTTGATGTGACATTCATTCAAGAGGAATTCTATTTTGGCTGCACTTGACTGTCCAAGAACCCAACAGTCTTACCTGAGGCACCATTAAAGCCTCCAAATTTAGTTGCTTAAGAGCCTATCATGGCCAGTTGTGTAATCACATTAGTAAGGACCAGTGTTGGTTAAAATAAGCCTCTGCTGTGTGTGCAAAGTTAGGAAACATATACGGAATAAAGCTTTTTTAAAAAAAACATTGTTATGAAAGCTAAGAAGTTCTTTTGAAGATAAAGAAGCCTGAATCATAGAAGGTCTTGTACTGGCAGCAATGAAATGTAGATTACAACTGTTGCGAATTTCATTGGGTTTAAAACTTGTTAACCAGAAAGGTTTTTTTTTGTGTGAATCCAGATTAATGTTGAAATTAATGATTGTGCCAAAGCTTGGGGGGGGGGGGGAACTATACCAGCTAAAGAACAGAGATCTCTTTGCTACATTGAAGTTTCTATGTAATTGTGGGTTTATTTTTTATTTTTATTTTGCCAATGGGACTTCATCTCCTCAGAAGCGAAAAATGCAAAGACCATTGAATTATCATTTTCAGGATTGCCATAGATGGTGCTCTTGTTAAACATTAAATGCTATAAATTAGAACCAAGTAGACGGATGTGTCTTTTTACTATACTCCATTTAAAAAATGAGATGGAATAATTTCCTCTAACAATTGAGTGGAAGCAGAGTTGTGTTTCCTCACACAAATTGCTGAAATAGGAATGCATAATTCTGGATTCCAATATCCATTCCTCCCTCCCCCCCCCCCCAAAGTTTATGTGTAAACTGTTAACATTTGAGGAAATATTCCATCAAGCAAACTCCCATTTGAAATGTGAACTCATGTGTTGTCTAAGCAAGAAATAAAACAGCCGTGAGCGAACAGGCCATGTTTATCTTCTGTTGGTCTGCAGTCGTATGCTCTCCTGAACATCAACTCTGATTTGGTGGGGCTTCTTTTTGGGAACAGAGCGGCATGCTCTGTTATTCATATAAAAAGAGTTTGATGTGTTTGTGGGAATCATCTTTATAGGGCAAGGAGGGATGTGAAAATCTGAAACCTCTACCTTAATCTTATTATTTTTTAGGAAAAAGTTATTCCGGCAACAGACACCCCAGTGTAATCCAGATGAGGTAAAAGTCACGCTTGCTCGAAAGCCAGTCATATCCGACTCAAGGGTTCAGTGCTCATCTGTTTATAACTGAAGAGCCACCGCTGTCTGTAGACATGTGGCAGGCACGCCTAGACACTGAAGTGCACGAAACGCTATTTACCTTCCCACCAAAATGGTACCTATTTATCTACTTGCAATTTCTTGCTTTCGAACTGCTAGGTTGGCAGGAGCTAGTACAGAGACGGGTGCTCATTCTGTCCTGCAGTACTCGGGTTTTGAACCGCTGACTTTCCGCCTCCCAGTCAGCGTCTTAACCACCTGAGCCACTGCAGTCCCCCCGTTGAGGTAGATGTATGGATAAATCAAACACAGCAAAATTAAAAAGTACAGGTGTAGCTATGAAACTGGACAGACCTGAGCTAGAATGCAACCCCTCTTTAACAGGGAGCACTTACACAGGCTCTCTTGCAGCGGTGGCATTACCAGGGGAGCCAGAAAAAGGGCAGAGACACCAGTTGTTTTTTAAACCAGTAACAGGGATGCAGCTTTCCTGTTTTGGTTTTAGCACTAGCTCTGGAAAGGAATACAGGGGACACGAGTCTCTGTGAACTTTTGTCTTTAACCAACATCTTATCACCTAAAGATGCACCTTAAGTACTGTGAGGGGAAATCATTTGATTTTTATGAAGCCATACAAGAAGACCTTGCATGTTACCCCCAAATCACAACTCTTGTTTATAAATGTGGTAATAACCTGTTTGTTTCAGTTCAAGTGTCCTATAAAAATAAGCAAGCATTATCGTTTTAATTGTTTCAGTTTAAAATCCGGAGGCTATTCTGCACCAGTGGATTTTTGCATTAAGTTGATGGAGAGTGCTCTGGCTATTTCTGTCGAGTCTGAATTCCACATATTTAACAGAGCCACCCATGAGGAATGGCAGTGCAAATGCTTTATCAAAGGTTTTTAAAAAGCAGTTTTGTTCCAAAAAGAAAGCAGAGGCTACCACATAGTTATAAGAAAATATTGCCACCCATGATGCTCACAAAAGCTCATGGTAATCATTCAGCAGGTCAGTGTTTGAAGGGAGACAGCGATACGTCTTCTTCCCTTCTATGTGATGAGGTTAAATTCTGTGGTTGTGGTAGTAGTTACCAGTGAGCTAAAAGGAAGGCAAAAAGTTGCTTGCTACATTTTCTTTTGTGTCCTGATCGAACCCTGGACTGCCAAAATGAAGCCACTTTCTTGGCTTTGTTGTTGACCAAACTTTAAGTTCTCATCGGTGCATGTTTCTGGTAGAAATTGACAGACCAGTAAATGAGCTGGATTCTGTTATCTCTTCACATCCAGTGTGGTGTTGTCTGCCAGCAGTCCCCCCTTGCTGGTCTTACATTTAGGCACTCTTACCCTCAGCCTATTCAGATTCCGCCAAGTGATGTAGGGGAGGTTGAGTTGGTCCTTGTCCAATGAGCTCCTTTCCCCAACTTTTTATTTGGTTTGCTCTTCTGTACCCTCAAGAATGGGCGTTTTTTGCCACCAAGCTCTTCCTGAATCTGAGCCGGCGGACTTTAGGCTCATATCAATTCAAGGGTCCTTCTGTTGCTTAGCTCTCAGCGTCTGCTGCTACTTCTCTCCTTAGCTTAGGAGGAGAGAGACCAACAAGAGGGTATATATCCTGCCGCTATACACATGGCTTCATTTTCAGCGATGTCAACTTGTCTTGCGTGTGTGGATGCACTCCATACTGGAACAGAATATTCTGCTTCGGAGACACTAAGGGCCAACGCTGCTTGATACATGACCAAGTAAAACTTGCTACATAAGAGGCAAGCAACCTGAAATATATTTTATTTGTTATATTTTTATTCAGCCATGGCACAAAAGGGTGTTGGCATTCTGCTGGATTTTTCCACTTACTCAGAAAAAAGGAGGACCTAGAAACTTATGTTTTTCAGAAATAGTAAGGCCAATTGTCTTAAAAACAAAAGACCAACATAAAGACAAAGGTATGACTACTAGTGAGGAAAACTGTTTTCATCTACTTGCAAAAACAGGAAGATGTACCTGAAGGGAAAAGGTTAGACTCTTTAGATAAGGGAGACTCTTCAACAGCCATAGGACATATCGGGGCAACAGGAAAAGTTCTTCTATTCACTGGGAACTGATTAAAACCATGGCAAGTTGTCATAATTAGCTAAACAGAATCCTTGAAGGATCACTGCTTTCGGAACGTGTGTAAATGAGCCTGTGTCAGGGTAAATAATGAAATGTTCATGGCTGTTAGCCATTTCTAGTTACTGCATATTATAAAATTCACTGGCCTGCTGGAGGAATGGGTAAATTAAGGTTTTATGGGTCCAGCACCAAAATTGTACCAAGCTTTCAATTATAAGGAAGAACTAAAAAAGTAACCAAGAAAATGCACTGAAAAATATACAGTAATACCTCAGATAACGTTTACCTTGGATAACGCTAAAATCGCATAACGTTAAGTAATCTGGGGTGGAGAATTGGATCGAATAACATTAAGGTCCTATGGGATGTATCTGATAACAACCGCTAAAGCCTGTGCGGTTACAATGTATCTCTATGGAGCTTTAACGTTATCAGATACATCCCATAGGATTTTAACATGCATCGGATAACACTAAAAATCGCATAACACCAAGACTTGTGGAACCAAGTCTTAGCGTTGTCCGAGGTATTACTGTATTAAGTTTAGGAAAAATGTCATGAATGAAAATCATAAATGTTGGACAGAACTGGAATTCAAGAGGACCCTTTTGTTTAACACAGAGTGCAATGATTATAGTAGCTGGAAACTTGGCAGTGGGCTGTGTGTGTGTCTTTCACATATGGGTCTACAGTTCATGCTGTTCCTGATCACTGTCCATGCTGACGGGAACTGGGACATGTGCAAGGCCACAGATATTTCCACTCAATGAGTAGTTGGCCTCATGTAACTACTCTTTCCAGTTCTTCCCTTCTAGATCTGTGTATAAGAACTAGTCAAACGGTTTTCCAACTCACAAAAAAATTGGCACTGATGTCTGTTTACTGAATGCCATATCTACTATGAGACCAGGCTGAATTTTTCAAGCTAAAACTGGTTGCTCTAGAACAGGGGTGCCCGAACTATGGCCCTTGGGCTGGATCCGGCTCCTGACACCAATTCATCTGGCCCACGCTGCCCTCATTGCTCCCGGAAGTGGAAGTAAAACGTACACATACAGGCGCATTTTACTTCTGCTTCTGGGAGCGACAAGGGCAGCATGTGCTGGATGAATTGGGAGTGGGGTCTGGATACAGCCCACAGGCCATAGTTTGGGCACCCCTGGTTTAAGTAGGGAAAATGGCAGTCTAAAATTATCTAATCCTATTGCAAGGCATATTTTACTTCCACTTCCGGTGAGAGGAAACATGTGACCGGCCCGCGGCTCAAAAAGTTTAGGCACCCCTGCTCCAGAGACTCTTGACTATTGCTCAAGAAAAGCAGCCATCCCTCCTCTGTTTCTCCCACTAGTAATATTGAGCCTATGATAGATGATCATAGCACTCAAGTTGTTCCACTCTTCTTCATGGGAGTCTGTGCTTAAGTGATTTGTGTGGCGTGGGTAGGTTAGAGCCAAGGCTGCTCAAATCATTAGCTGATGTGGCCATCTAAATCCAGCACTTATAAACTGGGTGGATTATTAAATCACAAGAGCGCCGTACAAAGGACAAGCTGGTAAAAAAAAAAAGTACAAACTTCAAGTACTATTTCAAGTCGACTTTCATGGAGCAAATGCAAAAAGAGAACAGTTTAAATAAATAGAACATGGGATATTCAGTTTGTTTACTTCAATCACACTACTGAACACTCACACGCTTCTAAACGGCATGAAATTTCCACTTTTCAAGGAAGTGGATTTTAATTCATGAATGCTCATGTCAAAATTAACTGTCTTTGAAGTGTGGCAAGGCAGCTTCCCCCCCCCCCCCAAAAAAAAAAAAAAACCTTTTGGTTATCCAACAAAAATATACATGAAATAAGAGCAATATATTCATACAGAAAACAGCACCAGAATTTATGTCCTTTGATACCATAGAAGTAGGCTGTCACCCAGATTGAACAAGCAGCCATATAGCCAGCATGTTGCTGTATCCTGTTCCCGTTCTAGATACAATAAGTGTACACTCAGTTCACTGTCTAAGCCAGGTAAGGGGCCACCTTGCTCAGACTACAAGCTGCCACTAAATGAGTGTCAAACAACCTTTAAAAATGCACAATCATGAGTTGGGGGAGGGAGAGAAATACATCAGTGAACAGCGGTGTATTCCACTTCTAGTCTACGGACAGTGGTAGAATTACATTGTGTCATCGGGATCATTTCCAAATAGTGCTAAAGTTCATCATGTTTGGAATCTGTAATAGGAAAGCATAAAGGTATTAATAATTTGTGAACATTTACACAGTCGATTCAGTGTTAATGGAGCAAAGCAGGAGATGCTCTTGAAACATTTGCTTAATGTCCTCGACATTAGAAGCATTGGTCAGAATCCAAACGAGAATTTAGGCAAGCATAAATGTGGTGGTGTAACTTGGAGCAGCAAACAGCTGCTATGACATATCTCTTGACTGAATTCCTAGGGATGTGCCAAGTCACGCAACTGGCACACAACCAGGGATTCAGCTGTATGTTCATTAATTCGCAGCCGTCTGCCTCTCCAGGTCACGCTATTGCACTTACACCATTGTAAGTAACCAACTGAATTCTGATCATTACAGTATTTTATTTTGCCATGATCTCTGGTACCAGTTGATGGTAGCATCGTAACTCATTAAAACAAAGGAAAATAGCCACTTTATTTCAAGGCTTGTCATATTCCTACTGTAAACTTGTGATACAATAAACTGAGGATTCTCATGTCTCTTAGATTTCCAAATAGAGTACAGTATTAGTTGAACCTCCTCCATGTGGTCACCACTGCTGTACTGCTTGCTAGATATTACGGTTTTCTGGGCAACTGTTCTAGATGTGAAGACATAGATGAATGACTTCCTTCAATACATAACTAGGACTCATTCACATGTATATCATTACATAATTACATTGATTTTCAAAAGGGCATTGAAGTATAATCCTTACTGTATCCACTGGGGGAGTGTTCTTTGGTGCTTTATTTGACTACAATTCCCAGAAGAATTCCAGAACCTGCTAGCCCACAAACCCAAATCTGCACCACTTGCTGGTTTGCCCCTCCTAGAGGACTTGTGAAAGCCCTAAAGAAGACCTTTCAAACAATTTACTTCCCAGCTGGCTTATCTGGCCTCACTTGCTGTTGCTGATTAGTTTAAAAGAAAAAGCTGTCGTGGTGCTTCCTGGGAGTTGTAGTCTTGCTGTCCATTATATCTATAAAGGGTATTTCCCAAACAACTATGACTCTCAGGAAGCACTATGACAACACTTCCTTCCTAGAAATCAACAACAGAAAACAAAGGCCACCAGTCCATAAAACAAAGGTCGTTTGAACTAGTTTACAATTCAGGTTTCTTACCCACTACACCACAGTAATAACTTGTGTGTGCGTGTGCATTAATTGCCTCTATCAAATGCACAGATGCCCCCCATTGAAAACCACCAGGCTTGTAATGAAAGAAAGTGACACAAATTCTGCCTGGATCATCCTAGGCAGAATTTGTGTCACTTTCTTTCATTACAAGCCTGGTGGTTTGTTTCATCTGCTGTGCCTTATTTGCCTGTTGCATGTCCTATAGTTTTGCACATATCAGCTAATGAACGTAGATCTTCTGGGTGTGTGAAACAGACCCACATACAATAATTATGACTTAATAGGGCTTAGCCGTCACCACATATAAAGGTGCCTCTTACACAGCCCTGAATGGTCTATTATGGACATGGGCACTTTATTATTTTCCTTTTCTAGAAAGACTCTTATTAAGCACCCATAGCCCAGAGCCTAATAACAGGTAACCAAAATTGCATTAGAAATAAAAGGGGAAAAGGTAGAGAAATAACCAGGAAGGAAATGGCCAGCAGACAGAGGTAGAATATAAACAACCTTCAATAAAAGTGAGACTAGCATGCTAAAAAACAACTAGTTTGTTGCCAACCTCATTCAATTAATAGATCTTCTGACTTTTATTCAGCCACTGCATGTAACACTAAGCCTTGTAAAATAAAACTAAGCAAGACTAAATATTTTCATGTACATAAAAATATCTTCTGGCACCTTTGAGATTTATATTAGTGTAAACTTCTCCAGCTTACCATTCATTTCCTCAGATACATGTCATTGCACAGTATTTAAGCCCAGGTGCATAGGTGCCATAGACACAGTTTTGTGGTGTTGAAGTCCAAGTGAAATGGGATACACGGATCCATTATTAGCACTAGAAATGAGCTTTCAAAGTGCTGATTGCTTAAATGCTCTGGTTAACAGAATAATTTGCTAATTCAACCTTCGTTGACTCGACTGCAACTCGTATCCGAGAATGTATTTTTCCCCCTGAAGCAGGAAAAATGTTACTGGTGTGAATTTGTTTAAGGTGGATCCCATCTTGCCATGATCTCGGAGCCATCACACATGAAGTGTGACATGCAGGATTTAACACTGGGACTGCAATGGACCACCGCAGCCTTGAGGATATGGACAAGGAATGCCTTCATACCCAGTCCATCTGGCATGGCCTCTCCCTCCTCCATGACCATTGGGAATCAGAGTTCTTCCTCTGCTCATTTTGCCGCTGGGCCCAATATGATGGTTTCCAGTGGCATTTCCTCCACTGAGGGGGGACATCACCCCACCTAAAGGGGCTCCTCCGCCCGTAGCTACTGGCCCCTTTAGGGAGTCAGGCTAGTTAACCGTACAGTTAGTAGACTGTACAGCCAGTGACTCAACGTCAAATTCAACCTTACTGTGTAGGTTAATACTAATATTTGAAGCAATGAGTTTTGTGTGCCACTTTTTGTGTATAGCTAAAAAGTTGCTCTCTTTTCCAAAGCTCTTCCATTGGCTCTTTCTTTTCTAAGAGCAGAAGTCCACACTCTGAATGAGAATGACCTCTGCTGGCAATTCTACTCTCTATTGCACTCAGGGCAGTCTGTCCAAAAGAGCATCATTTTATGGGGACCACAAAGATGAGGAGGTTGTGAAGCATTTCTTCTACTAGGCAGGTGTTGGCCAAAATCCTACTGCAAAATTCCTTAGATGCAACAGTGTGGTTTTCCAGCTGCACTAATGGAGAGCTACGGGATATGTAAGCAAGGAAATAGTTTGCTATTTGTGTCAGCTATGCTATTGTTACCCTTGTAGACTGATACCAATCTTATTCACAGCTTGGTAGCCTATTCTGTCACCTACAAACCATTATCACTTTATCCATTATTTCTATCCCTACCTGGCCATGTATAAATGTGGCAGTCATATAGTCTCATTATTATGTCTGAGGAAATGGATCGGATCCATGAAAGCTCACATTAAAATATATCAGCTAGCCTTTAAAGTGCCACACAGTTGTAGTCTCTTTTGTTGCCTGCGCAGGAGGCAAACATATCTCATACTGCATGTACAACTGCTGTTATGAAAGACCATAACACAGGAGGATTCTGGCCAATACAGATGGATACTGTTTGGTCAGCCGTGGCTCCAGCACCTTGTTTAAATGCCAGGCTCCAACCCTTTGAGAATCTCCCATCTCCCTCAAAAAGCCTCTCATGAGCTGCAGAATATTTCCTCACATCTTCTGTGCCTCACCTTTGTGATGGGGATGGATCGCCTTCTTCTTCTGGCTTCTGATCCGACTGATTAGCTTCTGTATCTCTGAATCATACTCTGCCCATTCGGGAACTATCCTGATTGCAGCTTCTAGTTTGGGTTCCTTGGTTTTTGGATTGTTGCACTAAAATGTGATTTTAAAATCAACAATCAGTCCTCATTTTCAACTTAACATTTTTAACTTAAAATCAAAACGCGTGTTTCCTGCACAGTAGACCCTCATATCTGTGGAGTCCGGTATCTACAGTTTCAATTATCCATGACCCGAAAATATTCACTGAAAAATCCCAGAAATACGTAATGTGTATGTGCTTCCAAGGGACTGTGGTGGCTTAGTGGTTAAGGGGCTTGTTAGGGCATTTTGTGTACATTTTTGTGTACAAAGATTTCTGCCCAGTGTGTTAGTACAGCTTTAAGGCCCTGCAAGAACCTTAATCACAGGTGTTTAGGATTGAGGCACAGACTGATTGCACAGCTGTGTCTGCCTGGTGTATGTGCCTCAGCAACAGCACAGCTGTGGCTGATTAGAGGAATAGCATAGCAACACCACAGTATAACTATGGCCAATTGGGGAAGGTTATACTGAGGAGGGTGAAACTGTTGACAGACTGACCACTGATTCGAGAGGGAGAAAGATGTGCTCTGTGAAGTTCTGTTTCTCTGAGAACTGACAGGTACCTTAAACCACTGAGAAGTAGCACACTGACTTTGCCAGGCTGCAGTCAGTGTTTGCTAACAGGACTCTGTACATGCTCTTTGGACTGGAGCCACCAGAGGGATCCAACCTCTGTTGCAACTGTGGAGCTTGGAGAGAGAGACTGGTACCTTTGTATATAGATCTGTTTATGTAGTGTTTCCCTCACTCACAAGTAAACTGCACTATCCACTGAAGCTGTATGTGTGTGTGTGTCTTTGCACCTGAACCTTTTGCTGCGCAACAGCTTAAAGTGCTACTCTGCTATCCTGACACACATATCGCTAGGGGAAATCCCTGACAGGGCTGAACTTGACGACTGGAAGGTTGGGATGTCAGCAGTTTGAGACCTGAGTACTGCACGATGGAGTGAGTACCCGTCTCTGTCCCAGCTCCTGCCAACCTAGCAGTTCAAAAGCAAGAAATTGCAAGTAGATAAATAGGGACCACTTTGGTGGAAAGCTAAACAGTGTTCCATGCACTCTGGTGTCTAGTCCTGTTCATGGGAACCTTTGGAGATGCAGACAGAGCTGGCTCTTTAGCTATAAACGAAGATAAGCACCACACTCTATAGTTGACTGGCTTTCGAACAAGGGCATTTATATATGGCAGCAATATATAGAATGCACTCTATAGAGATTTCTATTTTCCATGGTTTGGGGGAACTGCAGTAAGTCTTGGAACTTAACCCCTGTGGGATTGTGGGAAGAAGGCTACTATTACACAGTAAAACCTCGGATAACGCTAAAACTTGGTTCCACAAGTCTTGGTGTTATCCGATTTTTAGTGTTATCTGATGCATGTTGAAATCCTATGGGATGGATCGGATAACGTTAAAGCTCCATAAAGATACATTGTAACTGCACAGGCTTTAGCAAATGTTATCCGATGCATCCCATAGGATTTAACATTATTCGATGCAATTTTCCCCCTCCCCCAGATTGCTTAACGTTATGGAGTTTTAGCGTTATTCGATGCAAATGTTATCCAACTGCCAGGGGAAGAAGCAGCCAGGGCAGGATGAGGACCTTGCCACCCCTCCCCCTGTGCCTATACCAATTGCCAGGGGAAGAAGAAGCCAGGGCAGGATGAGGACCTTGCTGCCCCACCCCTGTGCCCACCCCAACATATTGTATTGTAATGTAATGTAATGTAATGTCTGTAAGCTGCCCTGAGTCGCCATGGTGAGTGTGCGGCAATATAAATTTGAACTAATAAATAAATAAATAAGTAATAATAAATTACTGTATTTTATTTTTAAACCAGCTTCCCAGTTCTTGTAGCACAACAGCAAAGTTGATCTGGAGAAGGTGTTCCCACTGTGTGGAAAGTTGTCTGGCCCTGTTTTCAACAGACAAAGGGATGCAAGCTAACTGCAACCTGGAGGCAAAAGGTCTGCTGTGAGCCACACCAACAAGAACGTCGCATGTGTCACAACCCGCCAGCGACTGTTGCTCTGGAATGCAAGATGCTCTGGTACGTGTCATTAACATTCTTACTGTTACAGTTTGCAAAATAAGAGTGAACAAATCTACGTTTTCCAGTTACTTGTATTTTTTACCAACTTTCTAAGCCCTCTGTTAACCTCATGGGAGTTATGTACCATCAGGTGGATCTCTGCACCTCTTCAAGTTAAAATCCTAAAATATACTCCTTTTTTATTTCCAGAAGAGCAAGTCAAGGAGCACAGCTGTGCCAATGTATCAGCAAACACTGTGCACGTTGTTTTGTGGAAGAGCAGAGGAAACCCACACATTAATATTTTACTAGAGAACAGCATGCCGTGCTTTTTCAGCAATGCTCTCTCAGACAAAACATCTGGATAGCATTCTTTTTAGAAACAGAGCCATCTATCACTAGCCACAGGGAGCCCCTGGCCCAACCATTCATTCCCCCACTATCGACTTGTCCCCAGTCAGTTTTTCTGTCGGCATTGCAGCTATTCTTAAAAAAAAAACCCAGGGTGTGAATCCTGAAAGCATCTTCAGCATTCTAATGAACAAGATGGTGGTGGTAGTGGGGCACTAATGAAGTTAAGTCGAAGGTGTCTTGTCTTGTGCTTCATAGCTGTACCAACTTAGTCCTCTTGGGGTCCTCTTGGACTCACGACTACTGCTCGAAGAGCAGGCGGCAGGCGTGGCCAAGAGGGCTTTTGCACAACTTCGTGTAATACGCCAGTTACGCCCGCTCCTAGATCAGGACTCCTTGCTCATGATCACAAATGCTTTGGTCACTTCCAGACTTGATTACTGTAATGCGCTCTACATGGGGCTGCCCTTGGTGACCATTCGGAGGCTGCAGCTGGTCCAGAATGCAGCTGCTCGGGTAGTGATGGGGTGCAGGCGTTATGCTCGTGCCTCACCACTGCTTCGGGAGGTGCACTGGTTGCCAGTATGTCTCCGGGTGCAATTCAAGGTGCTGGTCATTACCTTTAAAGCCCTACATGGTAATGGGTCAGGATACTTAAGAGACCGCATAACCCCAAGAACATCTGTCCATCCCACCAGGGTGGATCGGAGAGGCTCTCTTAGCATCCCATCAGCTAGAGAGGCACATCTCTCTAGCACCAGAAGGAGGGCCTTCTCTGTGTCCGGCCCTTTGGAACCTCCTGCCAACTGAGTTACGTCTACAGACAGAGCTCCTGCCCTTTCGGAAGGGCCTAAAAACCTGGCTGGCAGGGCAGGTGTGGGGCTCCAGTAATATGGGGTCCCATGTTGGGTGGTTGATCTGATAGGACAGCCACCCCTCCCTCGCTCTTTTAAACGTTTTAAACCTTTTTAAACCTTTTAAATCTTTTTTAGTATTTTGTAAATTTATAGTTTATTTTTTTAATTAATTTTGAACCTTAAGGTTTTAATTTCTGAATTTGTAGGGGTATAGTGGGAGTGTTTAGTTTGTTTTGCACTCATTATGAATAATCTTTCTCTTTTTTGTAAGCTGCCTAGAGTCAGGTTCGCCTAATTGGGGTGGGATAATAAATCTAAATAAATAAAAATAAATAAATAATAGTCCTTTGGAAGAATTAAACTTTTCAAGCTGTGGGCTGATCATGTGGTTTAGGGAGCCGGTCGCTAAGGCATGGGGGCCAGACGCGGTCCCCGATGCCATGTCATCCGGCCCACAAAGCCCTCATGATTCCTGGAAGTGGAAGTAAAACGTGCCTGTACAGGCACGTTTTACTTCCACTTCAGGAGTGACAAGGGCTTTGTGGGGCGGATGAATTGGTGTCAGGGGCTGCATCCGGCCCACTGGCTGTAATTTGGGCAACCCTGGACTACAGTCTCTTTCTCCCACCTACAAATTAGAAACAATAAATGATCCAGAGAAATGCCACTTTTAGATGCACGCAGTATCTGTCAAAAACAGCCAAGCACAGGGATGAGAAACACAACAAGCAGGAGCTCCACAGCTGGTTGTTCAGGACACAGAAGCAAGTGCACCAATACAGTAACCGGTGCTGGACATGATCACAACTTGGATCGTAGTGGGTGAATGAAGAAATGCGCGGTAAGATTTAGGGCAGGGGTGCCCAAACTTTTAGGGCCATGGGCCACTCACATAGTTCAGAGCTGGTCACCAGGGGCCAAGGGCTGGATACGGCCCCTGGTGCCAAGTCATCTCATCCACAAAGCCCTCATTGCTCCTGGAAGTGAAAGTAAAACGTGCCCGTATGGGCACGTTTTACTTCTGCTTCCAGGGGCGACGAGGGCTTTATGGGCCAGATGAATTGGCGTTGGGGGCCGTATGTAGCCCCCGGGCTGTAGTTTGGGCACCCCTGATTTAGGGCTTGTGGAGTCCCACCTAACCGCTCATACTGGCAATGCAGAACTTAATTGACTTACCAGATCGATAGTTTTGGCCTTTTTCTTGGATTCATCATCGCACCAAGTTTCACACCACAGCCATTCTTGGGGAAGAGACTTGATGGCAACCTGATGAATCATGTTATTTGGAAGATCCTGGAAAATAACACCAACGTTTTAACATTTTTTTCCTGGAATTCCAAGAGCAAACCAACAGGTTACTGAAAATATTCTGCTTGATACTAAAACAGGCCAGGCTGCAAGGAAGAGATGTTTCTTTCCTTCATGATGATGATAACGATTTAGGAAGAACACGGGAGAAAAAACTCCCGTTTTTTTTTCTCCTTCCCCGAGTACCAAAACCTCCGTTTACGAATGTCTCAGTTAACGTTTGCCGTGGTTTATGACAGCAAATTTTACTAAAACGATGTCCTGGTTTACGTTTTTTTCCGGTTTACGTCTGGGAATTAGATCTCCAGCGCCATTTTAGACTCTAAAATGATGGCCCCGTGCCATTTTAGTCTAAAACGGCACCTGCCCCCCCCACCATCAGAAGTCGCAGTTCTTTACTTACCACTGTGGAGGCAGAGTTGGCAGTGTTTAGCCACTGTTTTCACACTGTCTGCCACTTCTACCAACAGCAGGAGAGTGTGGGTACCTTGTCCGCTCAGTTCTGGTCTTCATCTGAGCTCCCTGCTCAGTGCTATAGCCAGGAACGCACACCTCCCCCAGGTGCACGTTCTGGCTGTAGTGCTGTGCAGGGAGCTCAGATGAAGACCAGAACTGAGCGGATAAGGTACCCACACTCTCCTGCTGATGGTAGCGGCAGACTGGGCTCCCCTGGCAGCCGGACAAACTGCTCAAGGAGAAGCAGCAGTGTGGAAAAGGTATGGGGATCGCTTCATCCCTTTTGTGTGGGTGGGGGACGATTGTGCCTAGCTTTTTAAAAATTATTTTTGGTCTGGTTGAGACACTTTTTAATTTTTCAATGCATTCCTATGGGGAAACGTGCTTTCGTTTACGATTTTTCCGGTTTATGATGAAGACAGCCAACCTTGTTTTACTGTAACGTTCATGGTGATTCAGGACAAGTGAAACTGTAGAGTAAATAAAAATCCAATGACACAACCTCACCTGTCAAGCTTCAGACAGTCACACCCTATCTCTTTGTCTTGCTAGAATGCGACCAAGTGGCATGAGATAATTTATACATACAGAGTACAAATTGTACTTATTTTCCTGATGTACATTACTTATTAGGATTGTGGTGGCTTAGTGGTTAAGACACTGAACTTGATGACTGGAATGTTGGCAGGTCAGCAGTTCAAAATCCAAGTGCTACGCAACAATGAGTTCCCATCATCTGTCCCAGCTCCTGCAAATCTAGCAGTTTGAAAGCAAGAAATTGCAAGTAGATAAATAGGTACCACTTTGATGGTGAGGCAAACAGTGTTCTGTCTAGTCATTCTTGCCATGTGACCATGGAAACACCTGCAGACACAAACAGCATTGGCTCTTTGGCTATAAAGAGAGATGAGCACTGAACCCTATAGTCAAATACAACTGGTTTTCAAGCAAGGGCAAACTTTACCTTTTACATTACTTATTGGAGTGTACCTGATCTAGATTGGAGAGACTGTTTGGATCCTGACTCAGTGCTTGATATTGACCTCGGAGTCTATCTCCTGCAGCAATCTTCCGGAACCTCTTCAAATCCACGACGTATAAAGCACTATAAAAATGACCAAGGTTTGTGGCAACATGTTAGGACAGGTTTTTTTGTATTTGAGAAAAATAACAGGGGAAAATGCTAACATTTTCAAAACATACAAGCAACATATTTAATATTTGCTGAGGTGGTTCTTCCCAAATGTCAGAATTAACTGGTTACTCTTTTGTTCCAAAGTGGAAAGTACTATAATGGTAACTCCAACTGTGAAAACAATTTTATTTATTTCTTCTTCTTCTTGTGTCATATCCGATATACAGTAAAACACCAGATAACGCTAAGACTTGGTTCTACAAGTCTTGGTGTTATCCAATTTTTAGTGTTATCCGATCCATGTTAAAATCCTATGGGATGGATCGGATAACGTTAAAGCTCCACAGAGATACACTGTAACCGCACAGGCTTCAGCGGTTGTTATCCGATCCATCCCATAGGACCTTAACGTTATTCAATCCAATTCTCCTCCCCAGATTACTTAACGTTATGCAATTTTAGTGTTATCTGATCCATTCATTATTTGGTGTTTTACTGTATTGGTGATTGTCATGGTGATCAGTCAAGAAGAGTGTCCCGAGAATATCATGCAGTGGCCTTCCATCTGCCTTCCGCATCGCAGTGTGACACTTGAACCACTGATGCAGCTCCGTGAGTCACTTCTTGGTCCTGAGCACTTTTGGCAAGCAAAATGCTCATAAGCTCCAGGACAGTATTAATGAAGCTGCTGCCCTCTATCAAGGTGGATTCAAATAGGATTTAATCAGTGGTGGGCTCAAAAAAAATTTACTACCACACTGTGGGAGTGGCATGGCGGGCATGGCCAGGGGGAATGCCCTGTGTTGCACTTGAATTAGGACTAATTTTTTTTCCAAAACATGGATGGGGAGGGCCAGCCAGAATCTCGGCTACTGGTTCTGACGAACTGGTGCGTACCTGCAGATGCCCACCACTGGATTTAATCTACTTGAGGACCATCACCCATCCCTATGGACTTTACCAAGGCCATTAGTTCTCAGAATTGTCAGGTTAGTTAACCTCCACTTCACACGCAGTGTTGAATCGCTGGCAGTATGTTCTGCTCTATTATCATAGCAGGATAACCTGGCCAGACATTATAGAATTACTAGAAACACTTAAATAGGGGAAGTGGAGGAAAGGAGCCTGCTTAATTATTCTACCTGATGTGGTATTTCCTTTTTCCAAGATGTGAAGCCCAGTACCCTGACTTCCAGAAACGGTAACCATCCATTTCTTTACGGCTGTCACAAAAGGGAGTATAACCGTAAGGTGCTCCTTTCAGATTCAGATCTCTGAGTTCTCTCAAGTCACTTCTTACAATCTGAAAAGAAAAAGGATGGTATAAGTCCTGTTCTTCATGAAGCCACAAATTGCAAGACAAGTGAAAGCAGGGGAGGGGAATATTGGGAAAGAGCAAAGCAAGGCCCATTGGTTGAACTGATGACAGCTTGAAGAAATAGTGAAGAAGAAGAGAGCGCTGGAGCAGAGGAGAAAAGGCAGACAGACAGAATACCTAATGGGGGGAAAAGAGGGAAAATAGGCAAAAAGCAACGAGCTGGTAAGATTGAACAAACTGTGTACAGAAAATGCTGTTAGCAACAGTTAACACACCGTTTTGTATAAATAACAGGAGCCTGAGACTGGGTCATTTCTGTTGTGACGTTCATCCTTACTCATTATCACACCTGCTAATTAAAAAGGATTTAAACTAAACAACATGAATTTATACAATGAAAGGAATCCTGGACATATCCATTATATTCCAGAGTGACTGCCAGTCTGCCTCTTCTCATTTACTATGAGTAAATTGCACACAGGATCACAGAGCAGGAGTATAAACAGCATACAGATTGTATATTGTGGTTTTCTTTTCCCTCTCTGCATTCAAATGAGAATGGAAAGGGTTATTTCATATAATAGTGCAGCATTCTTTGAAGTTTTGGGATGCCTTGACATCGAAGGTCCATGTCTGGATTAGATGCAGAACTTTTGGACAAGTTTGTTATTTTATCTTTTCTGTTTTATGTCTGTACAAAAAAATGTCCAGTATTTCAGAGCAGTAGCATTTACTGAACAAATGTATGTATTGCTGTTCTGGTCATGTATCCAATGCAATATAGTTCATACATTTGAAATGCTAGAATAAAAAAAGGTTTAAAAACATGACAAATAATGGGATGGTTCCTGCAAGCGCTGATGGCATTAGCTATGGCCTCTGTTATTTATTTATTTAGATTTATTATCCTGCCCCAATCAGGCGAACCTGACTCTGTTACCACAGGCCCAGGGAACAAGGAAAGAGACGCCATAACCATTTTCTCATTCCAAACGTTTTTCGACTTCTCAAAACAAAGAAGAAGAAGATCTTATTCTTCTTCTAAAACAGGGAATATGTTTTTTAATCAATCAAATATTGTCTACAAAATTGGAGATCTGTCCGAAATAGATTTATTATATGACTTGGGAAATAAGCAGAAAGAATGGAATAAGAAAGAAATGATTATCATATTGGTAACAGCTTTGAGATGGATTAGCTTTAAAAAATTGAATTTTGTGAATTTGATTGTTATATAAAGAGATATGGAAGTTGGCAATAAGAGACTGACATGTAAACTAAAACTAAAAAAGAATTGGTAAAAAAAACCACCCTGACTTTAGAGAAATATGGGGATAATTTATAGACTATGTATTATTGAAAGGAAAAGGATTAAGGCCAGGACAACATCTTTTATCTCTTTGAGATGAGGGGATACATTTATAAATAAAATATGATACATAGAATAAATGAAGGTCTATAAAAGGAGTCCTCAAAGTTGTCGTGCCACGCTGGACAACTCCCCCCTCAGACAGCTGAACGGGCAGAACATGTGGTTTCCCCTTGCCGCAAACGCTGCCTTAAACTGGGGGGGGGGGGAATATGCACATGCACATCCACTTCCGGGATTGCCACGGGCCACATGGAACGGCATTGGGGACCATGTCCGGTCTGTGGGCTGTAGGTTGTGAACCCCTTGTCTATAATGTACCATTGGTGATAAGTTCACATAGTAATTCTATATAAGTTTGTTAAGATTTTTGTGTATTTTTAATATATTTGTATTTGTACTTTTTCTTTGTTTCTTTTGAAAATGAAAAAAATAAAAAATAAAATAGTGAATATGTATCTTCAATGTACTTTCATGCACTTCCCACATAATCACTTCCAATATTCACCTTTTCATGGTCTTTTTAACATTCAACAAATTAATATCAGAGGGTAACAACAACAAAAGACAAAAAAAAATGTGGCACTTTAAAGACTAAATCTTGCATTTAAACATTTAAAATAATTTTTAAGGTACCAAAATGTTTTTTTTCTTATTGTTGTTTTGTTTACTCTCTGACATTTAAATACAGGAGTTATTCTTTAAGGTGCCACAACATTTTTTGTCATTGTGTTGTTGTTTTGTTTCATTTACTCTCTGATATACTTGCACAGACTAGCATGGCTACCACTTTAAAAAACATTAGCAAATTAATAGTCCAGTGTATGCTCATCAGGCAAAAGGAACTGCAGAATGAACTCACCAAAAGGTGCCTTCATTTTGGCAGTTTCACATCTGACCTACACTCAGAAGAAGTATATGAAAATCTACTTCTTCATTTCTTTTTCCTTTGCACACATGGGGGCAAGGGTCTCATATTTAAACCTTCTTCACCTTCAAGGCAATATTGAACATTCTTCCTAACATGCTAGTCATTCGTGTGTAGGGAAACCAAGGTGCAAACTTTCCCCACACTTACAAATTCATGCGGTACAACACAGCAATCGCTTTACTAAACAAAACAGCATGTCTAAGCATATGACAAAATGAAACAAGAATTATCTATGTATATGCACTTCCTGAAATTGGTATTTTCTTTACCTGGTCAGCATCAACAAATATTATTTTATCCACAGCTAATGGGAAGAGGACATCCAGGAAGAGAATTTTGTAACCCCAGATGATTCTTTGCTTTTCTGTCTGCTGATGAAGCCAACGGGGCCATCTGTACTGCACAAGTTCATATTGGAATCCATATTCTTCTGCCATGTAAGGAATAACTTTCTATAAGACATGAGAGAAAGCAAGATGCACACATATCATTGCTAGAACAACAAAAAGTTGCCATTTCTAATAAACCAATCAGAGTCCTGCAGAAAATGTAAAGCAAACAATGCTCCTTATATCAGTGATTCTCAATCTGTGGCCTGCCTCCACCACACTAGGAAGTGCCATGTGGTAGAGGAAGGGCAAATTGATCGTATGACCCCCAAAGCTGTCTGAGAGAGCATGACCTGGCCCCCGGCTTTAAAAGGTTGAGAACTCTGGCCTTATATCATTATCCAGTCAGAGCTTAGGGAAAAAAATTTGCATTACAATTCTAAGAATCTGTCAATCAGCCAGGGAATTCTGGGAGTAAGTGAAAAAAACCACACACCCTCAACACCTTTTAACTTCTGCCCCCAATTTCCAATTAACCATTTTGAGACCTATCTCAAACATGATTTTCTTCTTCTCTTTATTGCTGCTCTGTTCCCTGGCATTAGTCAGAGCATACACACAAACATTCCAGCAAAAAGGTCAACAGCTACTGGGAAATTACTTCTAACAGTAAATGTTTCAAAAATCCAGGGCACATGCTCCTGGGCAATACAGCATTGAAGTAGATGCCTGAGAGAAAGAGCATGTGTAGGTGTATCTATTTGGCTTCTCCAGAAAGTGCACAAGATATGAAGAAATGCACACTAAGTGTGATTACTTCTCTTCTGCAGAAGTTAAATAGTAAGCAATTGTGTGTGGGTTTTTTTAATTAGGGCAGGTGGGAATCTTCAAAAGACACTGTGGAGCCCTTGCTTCAGTGTGTGGGATTTCTACCCCCTAAAACCATCTTCCATTATGCCCCGCCGCCCCGCGGAACTGCTTTCAGGCATTACTTTGCGGGGGGCAGACTGGCTGTTAAAAACCCTCCTCCAATTTGGCTACTCATCCCCCTCCTCTATGCCCCTGGCCACTCTCTTCTCAGTTTCTTCACACGTCTAAGCCAAGATGACCCCGGCCGCATAATTGGACAATGCGACCCAGGTAGTCTCCCTGCTCAGGATCTCGCCGACGATGTCTTCCAGAGACAACTGTCATTGAAGATGCTTCTGTAGAATTTCCTGTTCTGCATCAAAGCGTGGACAGTGAAAAAACCCGTGCTCCACATCTTCATCCATGGGCTGGCAGATGGGGCATGAAGCATCATCATCCTAAAGCAGTGTTGGCAGGCTCTGAAGCAACAGCTGTGAGAGATAATAATCCACCTCTCCATGCTGTCTTGTTGACCACACGTTAATGTCCGGGATGAGACGATAAGTCCACCATCCCTTGGTTGATGTATCCCAGATCTGCTGCCATTGCACTGTCCTCTCTATCCTGGCTTCCACAGCAATTGTGCACCTGATTTTCTTGCCTTTGCCGGTAAATCTGTCTGTTCCTCTGCCATCAGATGGATTGGCATCATATTGGCAATGACGTACGTATGTACGTGCTTGCGTGCATGCGTGCGCGTGTGTGAAACCCATGAACAAGTATTCCTTAAGTATGGTTAAGTGCACTGTTTCAACTGTGGTTGAAAAAATAAATTTCTGATCCCATTGTCCAGTTTCAATGTTTTGACTATGGTTAAGATACCAGCTCTGTCTACATGTGAACTCTGGAGATCTTCAATATATTCTCTTTCCTACTTTGCATATTTTAGTATTAAGTTGATACTGGATCTCAAATAACTGCAGTGCTAAACTTTTCAATTATTTTAAATTACCCAGCTCTATTACAAAATATTAGTCACCAGAACTGGATTCTACCTAAGAAAGAATAAATAAGTTGCAAATCGCCACAACCTTAGCAGAGCAGAAAATGAGTAACAATAACCCAGCTAAAAGCCATACGTACAAAGCTGACATTTAAAAGCTGAGAAATATAATGATGTTTCCACACATATCTTATAATTCAAAATGTCAGAATGAAATAGGAGCTGACACTGACACCTTTTAGTTAAAAGTCAAACTATCGTTTTAAATCCGTATGAAGTGTATAATTTAAGAGAGAAATTCTCTGCTTACTTTAAAGGTGGATGACAGATAATTTTTCAGAAACCAAAATTTAACTGGTGTCTTGGTGTGGCGCAGAACGGAAAGCATCATAATTCTGTGGAAAAACACAGCCATGATGAGTAGATTACCCTTAAGCACTCCATAACACTATCACAAACAGGCCAGAAATCTATTTATCGAGAAGCAAAAATTTAGTAAAAAGCCTGTTCAACTACATGTCTTGCTTATATAGTTCAAACCAACTAGTTTTCCATATTCCTATTTTTCATGTTAGAATATGCTTCTCACTTTCAAGATTAAAGTACAGATAGCATCCTAATATATTTGGTGTGGTATAGTGGACAAAATGATGGAATATAATGCTGGAGACCGAAGTTTGAATCCTCACTCAGTCACAGAAACTAAGGTGGAAGCGGAACTGGTAAAACTTCTCCTTAAATACCTTGTTTACCTTGAAGGCTCTTCCAGGATCACCATAAATCAGTTCCAACTTAATGGCACATAGCTAACCAATATCCTAATAAATGAAGAAAAGCTGTTAGTTACCTTAAAAAACGTTCATATAAATGCCCAGATGCAACAGAAAAGATGTTTAATATATCCATTCTCTTCTCTTTATCCGAGGTCTGAGTTCCTCCTAGAGAACTTCAAAAATATAATTATTCAGTTTATAATTAAAATCTGTTTGAAAAGTGTTTGTTGTTGTTGTTCAGTCGCACAGTCGATTCCGACCCTTTGCGACCCCATGGACCACTGTCCTCCAGGCACTCCTGTCCTCCACCATCCCCCTCAACTTGCTCAGCTCTGTGCCCATTGCGTCCACAATACCATCTAGCCATCTCATCCTTGGCCGCCCTCTTCTTCTTTTGCCTTCAACCTTTCCAAACATCAAGGCCTTCTCAAGTGAGTCTTCTCTTCTCATTTGATGTCCAACGTACTTTAGCTTCATCTTTACTATTTGCCCTTCTAAGGAGCAGTCAGGGTTGATTTCTTCTAAGATTGACCTATTTGTTCTCCTCGCTGTCCAGGGGACAATCAAAACTCTCCTCCAAATCCACATCTCAAAGGCATCTATTCTTCTGCGCTCAGCTTTCCTAATGGTCCAGCTCTCACAACCATACATTGCCACCAGGAATACCATTGCTTTGACTATACGAATTTTTGTTTTACAGAAGTGATATATTTGTGTTCCATCAAAACAGAAAAAGGAGAGAAAAGAAGCAAGACCTCACTAGAGAAGCAAAAAGAAGAAGATAAACCACAATGTTTGAACACACTGTTTCTTTGACCCAGGCACAGACTTCTCTAACTTAATGTCACAGCTTGGAAACACTTTTCACAGGCAGACTCACCTTGAGCTAATTTCTACATCGTTTTAGCTATGACATACAGTAATACCTCAGATAACGACTGCATCGGATAACGCTAAAATCGGATAACGATCTGCTAGCGTTATCCGATGCATGGTAGCAGCAGGGTGGCTGGAGCTGTGGATCCTTCCCCTGTCTGGCTTGGTAAAGGTCTTAGCTACCCAGGCGGGGTGGTGGTCTTCTTAATAGAGTCTTGGATAAGGGATCCAAACCTCTCTTAGGAAGCCCCCCCCGGCCTGGATTGCTAAGCTCTTTAGTAAGCCAGACGGAGGTTTCTAAAAAGATGGGGGGGGGGGGGGAGAATCCTACCTACTTTTTGGAACCCCTCCCCCCTTGCCTGGCTTGGTAAGGGTCTTAGCTACCCCGGGGTGTGTGTGTCTCCTTAATAGAGTCTTGGATAAGGGATCCAAACCTGTTAGGAAGCCCCCCCCCTTGGATTGCTAAGCTCTTTAGCGAGCCAGACGGAGGTTTCTAAAAAGAAGGGACCCAATAGAGGCTTGGGTCCCTTCTTTTCAGACCCCCCCTTGCTAAGCAAACCAGATCAGCCCCCTGTTCCCTTTCCTCTTTGGAAAGGGAACAGGGCTTTTTTTAAACATTGTGCGATCAATGCATCGCACAACGTTAAAAACCGGATAACGTTATGACTTGTGGAACCAAGTCATAACGTTATCCGAAGTACTACTGTACAATTATATGTGGTTACCCTCCTGCACCCACCAAAGGCTGTCCATTTTTATCCCCACAAAGATCATGCAGGATAGTTCCAGCTGACCAACCCAAGGTCACAAAGTGACCTTAATGACTGACTTGAGATGAAAACCTGGATCTCCAATCCCAGTGTATCTACCGCAAGAGTTCTTCTTTAGATTGTTTGTTTAACTTGATTTCACTGGCACCAATATGCTCAATTCAGTTTTATGGTGCCAAATGCATTGCTTTTAAATGTTCCACTGCCTGTGAGCTAAAAAAGCATGTTGAGAAAACCCTGTAACCAACAAAAAGTGAAGAAATGTCCTGCACTTAAAAAGTCCTACATTTTCTTTTATGTTACAGAGCTTGGCAACTTGTTGCTTAGCACAGCAGGCCACACTAAAGTAGGGCCTCTGAATCAGTGGGGATTTGGTGAGTCAACTTCTTCTTAAATTCTACTGCTAAAATAAGTTGCAACTAGAATAGGCCATCTGAACCAATTGAATTTACAGGGGAGTCAACTCACCAAATTCCCATCACCAAATTACCATCAGGTCTATTGCAGTACAATTTACTATGCTAAGCAACATGGTTTCAGCCATAAATCCACTCTTGAAAAAGAAACATAAAGGCAATTTTTTCTATATTGGCCAAAGTGCAAACAATTTACCTTGTCATCAAATCTTCCTCCTCTTCTTCTGCCAGCCTGTCACTCAGGAGATTTTCATTAATTTCATCAGATTTTTTCTGTACCTAAACAAAGCAAAGAATGCCATTAATAGACATAAAGTCAGCGGGGTAGCCGGGATTCTAGATTTGGGGGTGGAGGAGTTGAAATTTTTTTCAGGAGGGACAAAAAAATTTCAGGAGGGGCAACAATGTCACACTCACATATATAACATTGGCATCACAGGGTGGGTTGGGGGAGGGCTATTAGCTCAGGAGGGTTTTCGGGGGTGCTGCCCCCCCCCCCACTACAGCCCTGCATAAAGTACCCAGCAAGCCTCATTACTTAACTATGCTGGATCTTAACCTTGCTGTGAAGAAAAGAAAGATAATCACTCCCTAAAGGATTTATTAGCAGACATACTTGGATTTTGATGATTTTGCTTCTGAAACTATTTAATACCACGATAACCTCTTCTAGAGCTTCAGAAGAATCAGTCCCTTCATGCCTAGAAGGGAAGGAAGAAAACTAGTTATTTATTTGTATGCAAAATTTATGTAAAAAAGCCACTGGTTTATTAATTATGACAGAGAAGAACAGTTTGCTCTGTGGAGATGAAAAACCATTGGTTCACAGCATGTATTACACCAGTTTACTCATTTAGAAAAATTTCCACATTTATATGCTTCCAGCAGAGGCTAGTAGAAGGACAATATATAGGGGATTTTATTAAAAAGTAGCTAACAATGTAGCAAACAAGTTGTTTCAACAAAGCCTAGTATAATATGGTACTGTTATACGCAACAGCTGCGTGCCAGAACTGAAGGCCACCTGCCACAAAATCCTGCACTTCAGAAAACAGTATCTCCAAGCTGCAGGCTGGCATCTTAAAGTTAATTGTGAATGCCAAGTACGTAGCTAAATATTTAAAAAATAACCTTAATCACACTGAGTAGCAACAAGTAATGATTTAGAAGAACTCTCTTGCCTAAGTCAATCACCCAAGTCTCAGAAACCTGGCTACGAATGCCAATCTTTCTACCCAAATCTCTCTACATATAGAGGGTTGGACTTTTCTGTTAAAAAAAAAATACTAAACAGCTCACTAATTCAGCCTCAGAAGAGCATCCTTCAGGCGATCTGAAAAAATAAGCAATCAACCATCTGGTAATCTTTTTCAGTATCTGATCACAGACACTTCTTGGGAAGCTTTCAAAACAACTCTTTCCTGAGGTAAAGCAAACTCCACTATTGCTAATAGGTACACTTCAAAAGCAGATGCCAAAACCAACATGAGTACACTGAATAACAGCAAAATATTTCATAGAATATAAACAGCCCCTGCCCTGTTCTTGTAACCCATCAACGATTTCATCCAACGTCTGTCCATTTTAGGCAGCAAGACGTGTTGCAGACTAAACAAGACATAAGTGAATATGGACTTGCTGCAGGTAAACAATGTTTTACTTCTTTGTGACTCAGTGTACCAGATCTATGACCTTGGGAGAATGGTGGATATCAGAGATGAACTAACAACAGTACATTTTCCTCAAATTTCACATCCTCAATTACCAATTTTTGCATGAGCTAACATTTTCCTCAAATTTCACATCCTCAATTACCAATTTTTGCATGAGCTAATGTTGCTAGCATTTCTTACAAAGGAGAAGATGCCTATAGATAACTAGCAGCTTTGAAGGTTTTTGTGTAGCCAAGATGTCTTCTTAAAAACGTAGCCTCTTCCCAAAGCAATGCTCATAGTTGAGTAGTACAGTGGTGCCATGCACATGTTGTTTGCCTAGGCCAGGAATGGCCAACCTTGGTGCTCTGGGTGTTCTTGGACTACAATTACCAGAAGCCCAAGTCAGGACACTTGCTTATGAGGGCTTCTGGGAACTGAAGTTCAAGAACACCCGGAGCACCAAAGCTGGCTATCCATGACCTAGACAAAGAAGACACTTAAGAGTGCCTATTCACCTCAAGAGAAGTATTTGTTTAAATAAACACATTGACACCAAAACAGTGAACAAGATCAACCACAATGGGACAATGGAAAGTTGAGCTGTGTGTGTGTGTCAAAAAGTAATTATTTTTAAACAACATTTTAAAAAATAGAAAAGGAAAAGCACTATATTTACAAGGGAGCAAAAAGCCCAGCTAAGCAGGAATAAGGAAATAAATTTCACTTGCCTTACAAGTGGAGAAAACGGAACGAAAAGAATTGGAGAGAAATAACTACAGACATGCACAACAGATTAGGTGAGGCTCCTGCCAAGCCTCATTGACTAAGAATTAGAATGTTCTGGAATGCTCTGAGTAGGTTTGATTCTCTGCAAGAGTGGTATAGTTAGTTTTAAAAAGTCAGTAAGAATATATTACTGAGGAGATTAAGAAAAGGTGGCGAAAGTACACAGAGGAACTCTACAAGAAGGACCTCTACACCCCTGATAATCACAGTGATAACATTGACGTCCTAGAGAGTATAGTCAGGAAGGCCTAAAAAAGCACTGCAAATAACAAAGCTCAGCAGAATTATTCAAAGCCCTAAATGATGGAGTTAAAGTACTGCATTCTATATGCCAGCAGATTTGGAAAACACAGGAATGAATTAAGAATTAGAATCTTCTGGAATGTTCTGTGTAGGCTTGATTCTCTGCAAAAGTGGTATATAGCTAGTTTTTAAAAGTCTGTAAGAACATATACTAAACTCTTCCAAGCTGTAGCTTGTTTTCAGGATTATTCCCTTGCTGCTTTAAAAAAAATTGAAAATCACTATTGCTGAAAAATACATAACAGTAGCAACCTTGTGTGTCAACCAAAATTGTACCCAAACAACCTACAGAAATGTGTTTTTTCGGGGTGGGGGTGGGACAATGTTTACAGAGATTCCCTTTTTTTCATTGCAAACTGTACAACCACTGAAATCTGCTTGTTGCCCCTCTAAGCTCAAACACTCAGCCTACTCCTAAAGCAAGAGTTCTCAACCATATGAGTGATACACTCTGCCACCTAAAATCACTTCTCAAGTTGTGGTAAAATTGGGAAACTTTTCTACTTTAATTGCAAAAGGTTTGTGGATGAAGGTACCATTTAAATTATGTAGCTGCAACAGTTAACAATTCTGGTCTCCCTGGGCTTCAACTGTGTAGGAAAGATGCTATGTGTTACTGCAACTTATTTTACTCCTAATAATTGTTGCATGAGTGGTCACATGGAGCACCCCAACTGCATATGATGATATGGGCTGAGCTGGCTTTGGGGGTAGGATGAAAATTTTATTGTGGTCTGCCATATAAAAATACTTCAAGGAAGTAACTGGTGGTATGGCTCAGCAAGCAGCTGTCAAAATGTAGGAACAAGGACTCTCTCTGAAAGAGCAGATGAATCACTTACAAACTTCATCTAGTAAATTAAAAAAATGGCAGGAGACATGGGCATGTGTGTGTGGATAATCGGAAAGAACTAAGGACTAAATTTTGGGAAACAATTGATTCCTAGAATGACTGCTATTTCTGGTTGTGATAGAAATGCCCCTGCTTCCTTGCACAAGGACCTGATGATCTATGTCCATCTATAGCAGGCATTCATAGCCTACGGCCAGCGGGCCAGATGCAGCCCATGGGGCCATTTCATGTGGCCCTCCACTCTCGTTCCCGCCACTGCTGCAAATGACAGAAGCACCAAAAAATGTGCAAAAAATGCGGTGAAAACACGCATTTTCACTACAACTCAGTGAAAACGTGCAAGAATACACTCAAGAACCCACATAGAACCACGTGAACAGCCCGCTCAGCCATCTGAGGGGGAGTGATCTGGCCTGCGACCTGAAAACATTGAGAACGCCTGATCTATAGGTTTCCTGTTAGAACCTCTGCAGTACCTGCAAACATTATGAAAAAAGAAACACTGCATTGGATTGCAAATGAATCATAATGATCGAAATGAAATCCTGTCACTTGAGAGGCCAAATTTAGATCTGTCATCATCTGCAGTAGCACAGCATAAGAAATTCCAGTTTACAGGTGCAGCTGCTTCAGAATGATTATTGTTGTCATGATAAGTATCACACAAGCATCTAAATATCAGAGTGCGCTTTTTAAAAAAGCATATAGCTTGATGAAGGCAGCTAGTAGTGCAAAAATTAACATGTTGCTTTAAAAGATACATCTACAAAGCCAGCTGCCGGTTGTATTTAATTCCAATGAAATCTAAAGGATGTTGGGTAATTGTAAACTGTATTGTCAGTAGTGTATATACATGTTCTGTTCAAAAAGATAAGCCAAATTCTGGAATCTGAAAAGATGCATATTTACATATATTTGCTGATTTGGTTTTAATATATTCTGGTTTTAGAGAGTCTAAAAAAAGGCCAATGTTCTTTGATATTCAAACTACAGTGGAACCTTGGTTAACAAATGGCTCGGTTAACATAAAAATTGCATAACAAAAGGAAATCCATAGAAAATAGTGACTCGGTTTACGGAATTTTTTTTAACGGATTAATTGGTTTTCAATGCATTCGGTTAATATATTTTTGGTTTTGATGCATTCCTATGGGGATTTGCATTCAATGCATTCCTATCGGAAATTCGGTTAAAGTAATGGACATTAGCCAAGGTTCCACTATAGCTAAAATTCTACTGCAGTTAGAGTTTGGACACATGCAACTTTTTTAGCCCTGCATGCAGATTATGATGTTGGATTGTAAAACCCGTCTGGCAGACTCCCAAACCAAAACACAAAAAATGGAACTGTATCTTGCTTGTGCAACAATAATTGGTGAAATATCAACCTTGGAGAGACAGAGGATGCAAGAAAGTTAAGTTGCACTTACCAGTGATAACTTCTGTTCTTCAGTATGTAGTCCTAACTACAAATCTTTAATCCAATCAGCTTTACAGTTCCGATAACGGCTTCATGCAAGCGCAGATCCCCCCATAAGTGGGAATTCATGGACAACCCAAAGGAGAATATGCATAATATGTCTCTCTGACTGTGTCCCATGTACAACCCCAGTATTATGATGAATCAAATTCCCAATTGTGAGTTACTACTTTTAGAAGACAGGCTTAGACTTACTTAAATATTCGATAGATCTCTTCAGATCTTCCTTCACGCAGTCTCAATAGCCAAGTGCCTGGGTTTGCTTTTAACTGAAAATACCCCTATAATCCAAACAAGAAAAAAGAACCCTGTCAGTATTCAGAGGGAGATAGACACTTCGTACACAGATATTGCCTCATAATTAGCAAATGACTACACCAGTAGTCAGTAAATCACCTTCTTTGTATTTGGCTTTCAAAACATAGCAGAAGAAAGTATTTTACAAACAATTATGATCTACTTTTCATTATTATGATGTTTATTATTAACAACCGAATACAAACAAAAGAGTATTTTACAAGCAATTATGAGCTACTTTTCATTATTATAGTGATGCTTATTATTAACAACCAAATACAAATTCTGAAGTTATAATTGAGTCAAAGCACTACATCATCTGCATTATTGTGTACCTACAGGTTTGAAAGGAAAAAAAGATATGTCCAAATATCAGAATTAATTGGTTACTTTTTTGTTGTTGTTGATATCCCTGTTTATCTTTGAAATGTCCACTCTACAGGTCTTGTTGTTCAGTCGCACAGTCGATTCCGACCCTTTGCGACCCCATGGACCACTGTCCGCCAGGTACTTCTGTCCTCAACCATCCTCCTCAACTCGCTCAGCTCTGTGCCCATTGTGACCACAATACCATCTAGCCATCTCCTTTTTGGCCGCCTTTTTTTTTTTTTGCCCTTGACCTTTCCAAGCATCAAGGTTTTCTCAAGTGAATCCTCTCTTCTCATTTGATGTCCAAAGTACTTTAGCTTCATCTTTTCTATTTGACCTTCTAAGGAGCAGTGGAAGATATTATAATGGTAACTCCAACTGTGAAAACAACTTTATTTCTCCCTTCTTCTTGTACCATATCCAATATACAGTTGTACCTCGCTTAAAGAGCAATTTGCGTTCCACAGGATTGCTCTTTAAGCGAGTTTGCTCTTTAAGCGAAACACCATTGTAAATGACCAATTGTGGGGGGAATTGCGAACCCTGATTTATTTGTTAAGCGAGTTTTTCGTTGGTTTTATTTGTTAAGTGAACCGAACATTCATAGAAAATTCTGCTCTTTAAGCGAGTTACTCTTTAAGCGAGGCACTCTTTATGCGAGGTTTGACTGTATTGGTGATCATCATGATGATCAGCCATGAAAAGTGTCCTGAGAATATAACGTAGTGGCCTTCCATCTGCCTTCCGCATTGCAGTGTGACACCCAAACCACTAATGCAGTTCTGCCAGTCACTTTCTGGTCCTGAGCCCTTTGGTAAGCAAAGTCCTCATCAGCCCCAGGCCAGTATTGATGAAGCTGATGCCCTCCATCAAAATGGATTCAAGTGGGATGTAATCCACTTGGGGATCATCACTCTTCCCTGAGGACTTTGCCACCCAAGGCTGCTAGTCCTCAGCATTGTCAGGTTAGTTAATTGCCACCTGCCTATGGGCACTAAATTGCTGGCAGTATAGTCTACTCTGTCACTGGATAACCTGGCCAGACATCCTTTATTTATAAATTTTATATCCTATGACTAAGACACCTTATGACCAAGTTAAAACTAACAATATATATGCACAATGGGTGGGTCACATATAAAAAGTAAACAATGCTTTAGCTAAATCAGTGTTTCCCAAACTTTGGTTTTTGAACTTCAATTCATAGAAGCCTAAGTTAATTCCACAAAGCACTGATCAGTCAATGTAGTGACTTAGGATTCTTGGAAATAAAGTCCCTCTCTGGGCCTCTGGGCCCACGTTGGGAACCACTGAACTAAATGAACACAAACATATGCAAATCTCAAGCTCATATGCTGCCAAATCCTATAACTCCTCCCACAAGAAATAAATATGATGCTTCTCTTTTCCATTTCTGACAGAATGCTACTTATTACAGCTCCAATCCTCAGATGTACTGTTCTGTAATGTTTTTTCTCTCATTAATCTATATCTTAAATGTATATTAATCTATATCTTACATTAATCTTATCTTAAGTGTGTAGCCCAGGGGTGCCCAAACTTTTTGGGCTGTGGGCCAATCATGTAGCTCAGGGAGCCAGTCACTAAGGCCTGGGGGCCAGGTGCAGCCCCCAACACCAATTCATCCGGCCCACAAAGCCCTCGTCGCTCCTGGAAGCGGAAGTAAAACATGCCCATACGGTGTGTTTTACTTCCACTTCCAGGAGCGATGAGGGCTTCGTGGGCCGGATGAATTGGCATCTGGGGCCTCCCCCGGCCCTTAGTTTGGGCACCACTGGTGTAGCCTAATTAGCCATAACATTAACATTAGTGGCCCTTCCTTCCAGCATAAGAAGCATTTGCCAGATTAGGAGTCTATTCTCTTGTCCTCACCAGGACCTACCAGGTTGGCCATCACAATGGTGTCCACTTGAACGGGATCTTTCCTTGTTCCCAGAGTAAACTGAAGTCCACGGGGCGGCTGTCGAGAGCTAACATCAAAACAGTGCCCTTCAAGCAACAAATACTCCAATTCGTACTCAGCCGAAATGACACCATCTACCTGTGGAAACACAAGCCTTCAGAACTCTGTTCATTAGACAGAAAACACATCATAGCTAAGTCAAATGTTTTTGGCTACAGTCTTGCCCAAAGTATTTGATCTCACTGAACGTAATGCATTCTCAACTCCACAGTGTATAAGCTGTGCACATCTAAGGTGCATGCTTAAGGTTTTTCATCTGCCTTTGTGAAATGATCAGGAAAGGAAAGGACGTCTTTGTTCCAGCTACACAAACAGTTTGTTATGTTACGATGGGAATGGTGGAGAGCTTGTGCGGTTAATGTACCTTTGTCCTCACACCATGTTCTGGCAGAAGATAAAAGCATGGGAAAATGCCCCACACGAGTTCCTCACCAAAGTGTCCTCATAACTGTGCCACTTTAAATCTGTGAAACTGCATTTGTCCCCAAAGTGCCTGTTTCCTTCTTACACACTGAAACAGCTACTGCCAGGTCAAATGTAGCAGATTATGCTTTAGTTAAAGGTTTCTCCCAGAATAGTTTAAGGTTTTTGCCAGGCCCAAGGTAGGCAACAAGGTAGTATATTCTTTGCCTTAAGACCAAACACCACTGATTTAAAAAATGAGGCAAAATGCCCTATCAGAATACACAGATGCAGTGAACATTTAGGTAGGGATTACTCCAAAAACAGGCTTGTTTTCATCATAAACATACAAAGCATCAGTATAAAATGATGTGATAGATTGATTTCTAGATAAATTATTGCTTACCAGCTTAGTAAAATTAGGCAGTGTGGCAAATGATCTTTCAAACCTCTTTTTATGCAATTGTGACATTTCAGAGATGAAACTAACGAAAGTCAGGCACCAGACTGTGGCCAAAATAGCTTTTGTACAGATTTTAGAAACTGTAGACTTCTTAATAATATCTAAAATACAATTATCATGCATTTCTTTTGATATATAAAACCCAGTTACAGCTTCAGGATTATTCTAGTAGTTCCTAGCCTTCTGGAACATGGGGGCCACGTTAGAGTGCCCAATATCTAAAGAAGGCCACATCTTAAAAGAGAGAAACTATTAAGCTGCCAATTTAGCTCAAAACATTCAGAAGTCAATGGAAAAAAATGCTAATATTATGGGTATCTCAGCTCAGCTGGCTAGTAAAGCACTCAGAATGGCCCAAATGCTAGTGTGGAGGATAAACCCAAGAGAGGGCTGACAGAAGGAACCATGAGGACCAGAAGAAACTATTGTGTCTATAGTGTGTATGTGTGGTGGTTTTTTGTTTTGTTTTGTTGTTGCAAGAAATGGACAGGAAAAACAGCAGTAGATGGTGGTGCTTGAGGCAGGAAAAACAGTGTGGTCTGAGGGAAAATGTCTTGAGGTTGAGAATAGTAAATAAGCAGATTGGAGGGCCCTACAGAAAGAGCTCTGGGGCTGCAGATTGGAAGCCCCTAGAGAAAACAAATGCTAATCCTCTCATACAATTATGTGAACGTGAAACCCAAAACCTCTCTCTCCCCCCCCCCCTTATAATAGTGCTGATCTGATATTTTAAAAAACTAATCTGATTTTTGGGTCCAATTGAGGGTTAAAAAAACAAATTTGGATTTGTAAAGTGGTTTTGAAAATCTGGGGGAGTACGCCTGACTCCGATACCAGAATTCTACCAAGCATTTTGCTGGGTCACCTTGACCCATAACATCATATCCATATTTTCCTCTTAGTCACCCTGGCACAGGGACAGAATGGACTTCAAAAATTGCAAGTGTAAAAAATATGAGCTCTCATGGCACTATGGTTAAGCTGTAGTACTGCAGCCAAAACTGCTCACATTGTAAATTCAACCCTAATGGGCTCCAGGTTTACTCGGCCTTCTATCCTTTCGAGGTCAGTAAAATGAGTACCCAGTAGCATGCTGGGGGCAAAAATGCTAATTACACTGAGAACTGCCCAGACTCTAAGTAATATGGGTGTTATATAAGTGTAATTGCTGTTATAAATGACACAGAATTTTCAGTAAATTATGGACATTGGGTCCTGATGGCAATTCATACATCATCAAGATTGAGGACAATTAGAAATATGAACACAACAATAAGTCTTCTGATCCTATACTATTATTCTGTGTTCATTCAGTGTCTACTTTCAGGGTCCATTTGTCCCCAGATGGCAAAAAAAAAAAAAAAGGATAAATGATTTTTTAAAAACCTTAAATTAATCATGTATTAAATTATGGTGTTCCTTGAATTAACCATTTTCTTTAATTCTATTTCTAGCATGTATTCACTGATTTTTCTTCTGTCCCTAAAGAATCTCAACTTGGAAATATAGCTGGGATATTCTTTGTCTCAACATTTACGCTAATTAAGACAAAAGATACCACAGTGCAAAATGGTTTACAGCTGTGCAAGTGACAATGTTGCACAATGTCTTTTACATTATGGGTCTAAATATATGTGGATTCAGCAACAAAGCATGATTCTATGCATTTAAAAATTATGAGAAAAAAGGAAACAAGACTATTAATTACATATTTGTACAATTTCTCTCAGTATGCTTAAAAACAAGTACTTACATCTTTTAAACAAATGTTATCGAGGTCATAGGAGCTGTTCACTGCTTCAACTAACCAGCTTTCTGGAGTGATCATGTTTAAGGTCAGGAGAAGGGACTCTGGCATTTCAAGAAAGTTTGCTCCAGGTGGAAAAGGAAAGAAATCATTGATCCCAGTGGTTGGTTCTGGCTCCAGAACAGAGCGATAAAAACTGGAGCAAAAATATTAATTGTTAAACTAAAGTAGGAAAGAAGAGAAGCTGCTAGAAGGTTTGCATAATAGCTTAAACACAACACCCTGAAAACTGAATGTTCTGATCCTGTTTTACACGTTCATTATTGCAATGCACGTAATAGTGCTATTTTTGAAGCAGCCAATCCATATGCTACAAGATATTGGATGAGATCTTTTGCGGCCTTTCTTTATTTTTAATTTCCAAAGGCTTTATAGTTCTTCTAAATCAGCTCTCATTCCCACGCAACAAATTACCAGTCAAGCTCCTGACAAACACACTTTCTTTGCTGTCAACACATGCCAAAACGTGGCAATTATTACGAGTCCCTGAAAAAAGACTACAGAGCTCAGGGTATAGCATTTCCCACCAGAATGCAGGTGTCCTCTTATTATATGGGTAAATCCAGAAGCCCTTCACAAGCAAGAGGCACACCATGATTAATCTCCTGCTCAGAACCCATTTTATGCCTGGGAGAAAGCAAAACGCAAGTCACAGAAATGCATAATATTGTAACAAATGATCTAATTATTTTGGTAGATGGAACAGGTTTCCTGGCTGTTGGTTACCAAGTACAAAGCAAGTACAACAATACGACAAATAAACAGTAATATGATGAGCTCTGATAAGTGATTCTAATTATGAGCTTTCTTCATAGGACAATGTCATTTGCTTAAAGGACAATTTTGTTGCATTAATACTCCACTAATGTTGTAGAAACACCTATGGAAAGTTACTGCATTTCTGCTCAGCATTTTATTATTTATTTATTTATTTATTTATTTATCCAATTTTGTTATCCCGCCCCAATTAGGTAGACCCCAACTCTGAGTGACTTACAACATTACAAAAAGACATAACTTAAAACAATAGTGTGTAGTACGTAGTCAGCCAATCTGACACTTCAGCATACCTAGTGCCTATTAAAATTCAATACATTCATTATAATTATAATTACAATTGACTAAATGTTAAAAAATCAGTTAAAATTAAATTAAAATTAATTTTAAAAATTATGAAAGTTATACTTACATAGCTTCAGACCAGCAATAGGTCAGAGCAAGGGGTGGTGGTGGTGGTGGCTGACTCAATTAGATCAGCCACCCAGCATGAGATCCAACATTCTTAGATCCCCATACTTGCCCTGCCAGCCAGGTTTTAAGACCCTTCCGAAAGGGTAGGAGCTCTGTTTGTGTGCGTAGTTCGATTGGCAGGAGGTTCCACAGGGCCGGGGCGGCCGTAGAGAAGGCCCTCCTTCTGGTGCTAGAGAGGTGCACCTCTCTAGCCGATGGAATCCTAAGTGAGCCTCTCCGATCCGCCCTGGTGGGACGGGCAGAAGTTCTTGGGACGATGCGGTCTCTAAGGTATCCTGGCCCACTACCATATAGGGCTTTAAAGGTAATAACCAGCACCTTGAATTGCACCCGGAGACATACTGGCAGCCAGTGCAGCTGCCGAAGCAGTGGTGAGGCATGACCATAACGCCCGCACCCCATCACCACCCGAGCAGCCGCATTCTGGACCAGTTATAGTCTCCGAATGGTCACCAAGGGCAGCCCCATGTAGAGCGCATTACAGTAATCTAGTCTGGAGGTGACCAGCGCATGTGTGACCTTAAGCAAGGCGTCCCGGTCCAGGAGTGGGCGTAACTGGTATATTACACGAAGTTGTGCAAAAGCCCTTAACACAGCACAGGTAGTAACTTAGATGCACATTTATTTAAGATTTGGGCACAAAGGAATTGGGCACATTTGGGCACATTTATTTAAGATTTGGGCACAAAGGAAGTGTGGATTGCTATGTATAGTTGGCGGCAGCAGCAGCAACTTGTATCCGAGAATGCATTTTTCCTGAAGCAGGAAAAATGCCATTGATGTTAATTTGTTTAAGGTGGATCCCACCTTGCCATGAAGTGACCCACAAGCTATGATCACGGAGCCATCTCCTGTGACACATATAAAATGAGACATGCAGGATTTAACACCGGGACTGCAATAGCCTTGAGTATATTATCAAAGTGCGCCTTCACAGCCAGTCCATCTGTCATTGCCTCTCCACCTCCATGACCACTGGAAATCTTAAGTGGTTCCTCCTCCGCTCATTTTGCCATTGGGCCCAATGTGATCGTTTCCAGTGGCATTTCGTCCACTGAGGCATTTTGTCCACCCCACCTAAAGGGACTCATCCACCTGTAGCCATTGGCCCTTTTAAGGAGTCAGGTTATTGACCACCGTCCAACACTTGACACTGAATTGCTGGCTGTACGGTCTACTCCATTACCATAGCAGGATAACTGGCCAGACATAGCTACGCATGGAGCTATGTAAGAAAAAGTGGTTTCTGGAAGAGGCACGGATGTGAGCAGGATCAGGGAGCCATAGGCAAGAAGAGATTAAGGATCAGCAATAATTTAGATATTTTAGGTGGCTTAGAAAGGATCATGTTATAGAAGGATTTTTTTATTTATTTATTTGAATTTATATTCCGCCCTTACTCACACAGGCAACTCAGGGCGGATTACAACCAATCAACAAACATACAACACACAGTTAAAATTCTAAAGACAATTATAAACAATTATAAACCATTTAACACCATTTAAAACAGGATTCGTGGATCTCTTTTCTGCCTCTGCTTGTTGGAAACTGGCTCCTAGAAGAGGGCCGTTCAGGGGTCTAAAGTGATCCTTGCTGCAGGCTTCTGAACTTAGGCTGAAGGCAATAGATTTCTCACCCCTTGCTATGAGCAAGGCTGCATAAACCACAATGTCTTACTAGACCCCATATTGTTGAACATGTTTTAGTAACATTTCACATGACCTACCTGTTCAAAGGTACTTCTGAAAGCTTGGATCTGCAGTTCAGGAACAGTCTCAGCCTCATATTGACAACCTGACCTAGCACCTGAGAGAAATATTTCCCGCATTAAAACCAGATGAGTTAGTATTAAACATTTCCCCATTTCATAATTAAGTACAAGCAACTTTACCCATGGAATTACTTTTATTCTTTGTATAGAGTAGCATAATTTTCCAATCCTGTAACATGGTAATACAGTAATACCTTGGATAACGCTAAGACTTGGTTCCACTGATGATGATATTATGATCCTGGCTGCTGTGCTAAAGGAAGTTGCAACTATCAGTCAAACCTCGCATAAAGAGCGCTTCACTTAAAGAGTAACTCGCTTAAAGAGCAGCATTTTCTCTGAATGTTTGCTTTGCTTAACAAATAAAACCAACCAAAACCTCGCTTAACAAATAAATCGGGGTTTGCCATCACCACCACCCCCCGGCCAGAAGTCACAATTGGTCACTTACAATGGTGTTTCGCTTAAAGAGCAATCTTGTGGAACACATTATGCTCTTTAAGCGAGGTACAAGTGTAATGTGAGTTTTAGGATCTCAGGTGAGATTAATGCCAAAACCATGTCTGGTATGTTTGTCAGCACTGCCCTGTCCTCAACACGACCTCTTCTTCCTGAAAAGTCAAGTCCTAAACCTAACTCTGAAACTAGCATCATTTGCATCTTCATATTGACCACATTTAAATGTTACCAATATCCTGAATGTTCACTACCTGTTCTAAAACGGGTATTTCCCACCTGACAGTTCATTAGATAAACGTAAAGATCTCTCTTGCTTGAAAGCCAATTGTGTTTGACTCAGAGGTGCTCATCTCTGTTTACAGCCAAAGAGCCAGTGCTGCCTGCATCTGCAGGCATATCCATCGACACATGGCAAGCATGACAAGACACTGAAGCACACAGAATGCTGTTACCTTTTGTGCCAAATCGGTACCTGTTTGTCTACTAGCAATTTCTTGCTTTCAAACAGCTAGGTTGGCAGGAGCTGGGATAGAGGACAGCTGCTCACTCCATTGCACAGCACTCAGATCTAGAACTTTCCAGTCATCAAGCTTAGTGCCTTAACCACTAAGCCACCACTAAGCCATTGCAGCCTCCACCTAAAGTTGATAATAGGTGCTAATTTGGTATTGTTATTCTACTTGGTACCCTCCTCGCCCCTACAACTTATGTACTGCATCCATACACTCCTGTACACCAGATACTATACTCCATGGTGTCTGAGGAAATGGATTGCACCCACAAAAAGTTACATTGAAATCAATTTGTTAGCCTTATAGTTTTTGTTGACAGACCTAACACTGTAGTGCCACTGTTCTGTAGGAAAGTATCTGCTAGCTTTATTGCAGTAGTTCCTGGTACTAATAACATGGTTTCTTTGATTGCAGCTGGAATATTTCTGCATGTAACCTAGAAATCATTCAACAAAGTAGGTCAGTTTGAAGGTTAGCAAACACCCCAAAGTGAACCAGCAAATTTAACTGCCAAACTATAGATTTTCCTCTGAACCTTGGACTATACAGATCACAGCTAGTGATCAACACCAAAAACATGTCTTACCTAAAGCAGTTAAGTGTTAAATTAACATAAAGTAAAGGCAAACATAAAGTTGGAATGATATACTGTACAAGAATTCTGTATCTCCTTACGATTAGCAAATGTGACAGCTTCTGTGCTTCCCTTGTTAGTGGATCTACAATACCAATGACATCAAAGAAAGGTTCATTTTGCTGTGGATCTAACTTTAGTACACTATGGGTAGGAAAGAGATCAAATGTTAAAGCCAAGAATAGAAGAAAAAGGCCATGTATGACTTGAAGGCATAACATCCAAAGGGGAAAAATATATAATAACACAATCCTTTTACATTTTCAATTATTTTCTAAAAAAGCAGATGGTTGCCATATCATTGGATGTTTCATTACTTTGGGAATTCATACTCGATGGAGTGAACTGCCACCATTGAATAGTAATGGTCCATCTCATGGTTTATTACAAAGCATTGACAAAATATGTCTAAAGTTCTAAAGTACTCCTTGAAATAATGGAGTATTATTTAACAACAAATCCACATGATTAAGTAACATTTGCACAGAAGGACCTGGAACATTCTAAATGCAATCACAGTCTAAAAAGAATGCTTCACTGAAAATTGACCTTTACAACTAAGGAGTACTAGATGAGGATGTCTAAACATAGCAGAATATTTAAATCCTCTTCTCTGAAAGAGAGGATAACCAACACTAATTTGTTAAACTTGACAGTCCCCCGCCCTCCATTACATACTATACAGTGGGTGAAATTCTGTTGTTTAGTATATAAATTACACTAGAAGAAAAACATTATTCAGTGGGGATCTGGTGAATCAACTCCTCAGTTATTTCTATTGATTCAAGTAGGCCTACTCCAGTTGCAACTTACCATGCTAAAGTAAGTCACAACTAGAATAGGCCTATTTGAATCAATGAAACGTATGGAGAAGCTAACTCATCAAAACCTCATTGATTCAATAAGCCTACTCTATTGTAATTTACCATGCCAAACAAAACGCTTTCAGGTAATATTATACACACATGAACATATGCACACATCCACAGAGGAACTGCAACAAAATGTTACAGTGTAAGGTGCTCCTGTTCCAATCTTTCAATTATGCATTTTTCTGTTTCATTCAATTTTCTTTCCTATGTAGGTTCCTTACCCACATTTCAGATTGAACATGAAGATGGAACATGCCAGAAAGATGTCCTCATTCAGTTATTTATTACATACTCTGCCACAAGCAGCCCCTTCCTCACATTTGAGAAGGGGTTATTTCTGCAAACCCCATACCTCCACCAAGCCTATTGACACCACCTTCTTACTCATGGGTACCACTGCTCATACTACACAAACAATGGCATAGATAGATTACTCATCGACACAAAATGAGGAAAATAATAAAAAGGGAAGTGAATGATAGTTCTTTCTCTAATACAATCTATTAAAACACAACCATTTAGAGATGGGGTACCTGTGCTGATCTTTGAGAAATTCAATATTTCGACGGGCATCCATTTTTGGCAATGAAGAAAGAAGTGCATTTACTTTCATTACTAAGTTACTGCCACTTAAAAAGAGAAAGGGGAGAGGGGGAAAATGTACTTTGATTATTCTCTAAATTATCCTTTCAGGAAAGCAATGTACTGAAGGCTGTTAAAATCCTGAACAGGAGAAGAAATGACAGTGCCTAAAGGCATTAGGATTTTTGAATGTCTAAAACTAATAACAGCCAAAATGTTCTTGCATAGTTAAACTAGAAGAAAGGAAATGGCATAATTTGCAGTGACAAGCAGTTGCTAATTAGTGAATCCTGGCTTGGGGTCCTCACTGCATGCCAGTCAGGAATCAAGTGCTAATCAAACATTAATTAGCAACAATTTGCTGCTGTGAGTTATGCCATTTCTCTTCTGTCAGAACAACTACACAGATCAATTGGGGACTGAATTTATGAAACATCAGGAAGCAGGAAATTTGAATAGCAAACACAAATATTAGCTTTTGAGTCATATTCTTGTTTATACTCCTTGGGTTTTGTTATACATTTCTTTTTTGTTTGTTCATTCCAACAATAAGCAAACCATATTTGCTGAAGTTTTCTGAAAGGAATTTATCAACTCTCACCACTTTTTTCTTGGGAAAGTTGGTATTTAGACTATATTCAGCACTGATAAAGACGAAAATCACATACACTAGTACCTTGGATAATGATGAGACTTGGTTCCACAAGTCTCGTCGTTATCCGGTTTTTAACGTTGTGCAATGCATTGATTGCACGTTAAAAAAAACCCTGTTCCCTTTCCGAAGAGGAAAGGGAACAGGTTGGCGATCCTCCTGCCTCTTTGGAAAGGGCAGTTAGGATTCTATGAGTTGAATCCCCACTACCCTTTCCAAAGAGGCAGGCGGATCGCAACGTGGGATCGGCTGCTTGGGTTGTGGGTTGAACCGGGCATCCGCCCATTCAACCCTCCAACCCAAGCGCTGATCCCACGCTGCAATCGCAGCACCTGGGGAGGTCGGGAACAGCGCGGATCAGGTCCCTTGACCTCCCTGGAGCCGGCAGGGGTGCTGGAGAGCCCAAAATGGGCAAAAAAATGGAAGTTTTTTCACCCATTTTGGGCTCTATGGCACCCCTGCCATCTCCAGGGAGGTCAGGGGACCCAATCCGCAGTTGTGGGGTGGCTGGGGAAGCTGACGGGGGAGCCCCCATCGGCTTTCCAGCCCCCCCCCGCCCCCACAGGGTGGCTGGGAAGCCGAACAGGGAGCCCCTGTTCAGCTTCTCAGCCATCCTGCTGCTATGAACAATTGCATTGGATAACGCTAAGAGATTGTTATCCAATGCAAAAAAATTTCCAAAATTTTACATTGCCATCCGATTTCAGCGTTATCCAATGCAATTGTTATCTTAGGTATTACTGTATTTTAAACCTGATTGATTACACAAAATGACTTATTACACAATCAATTTGGGATAGCAAGGGTCGCTGACTATCCTTCCATGGGCTGAACAAAGTAAAATATTTTAATTTGTTTTTCTTAACTTTGATTTGTAACCCTCTCTATCTGCATAAGCTGAAAGCAGTAAAAATCAGCTAGCTTGTTGTGTCTTGCTCCCAGTTTCATAAATAAAAATTAATTATTCTATGCAGTGGATTCTATTGTACTGTATTTGTTATGGTTGGGGTTTTTTTGTATCAGTGTCCAAGACAGGCAAAAACAATGGGCTAAATCCAATATTAATCTTATCTACAACAGGCATACTTAAATCAATGAGATTTAGCATTAGCTGTGGTGAACAAATACCATTCATACTGATGAGCCTATTAAAATGGGAATATCATTACATGTAGCACAATGCACTACACATTTGTGAAGGAAAGCCCATCCTCTTTATTTTCTTAAATTAAGAATTAAACTAAAGCACTGTGAAAGCAATAGCATTAACACCAGGCTGGAATAATCACCTCACTGTAACCTTTGTAATGACCGTTCACTGTAGCTTCATGCTTCCACCAGATATAGAAGCTATAGTAGCATTCTGGACTATCATTTACTCTCTCTCAATCTCACCTTCATAAGACTTTGGTTCCACATACAGTAATACCTCGGATAATGCTAAGACTTGGTTCCACAAGTCTTGGTGTTATCCGATTTTTAGTGCTATCCGGTCCATGTTAAAATCCTATGGGATGGATCGGATAACATTAAAGCTCCATAGAGATACATTGTAACCGCACAGGCTTTAGCGGTTGTTATCCAATACATCCCATAGGAGCTTAACGTTATTCGATGCAATTCTCCTCCCCAGTTTGCTTAACATTATGCGATTTTAACGTTATCTGAGGTTAACGTTATCTGAGGTATTACTGTATTTGGCTGATATAGTTACTCTCATAATACTCATTTGTGAACTGAACATTTCCATGAGGGTAAACCTTTGGTTGCCGTCACTGTCTGAGGTAAATCTTACCTGTTACTAGAAATTGTGAGGTACACATAAAGAGCCCCCCCAAAGGTTGTGGTAGTTTTGAATCATGATCGGGCATACCCTGGTAATGACAACCTTGTGTTGCCAGCTAATCTTTCTCACACTAGGTCAGGTGAAAGGAACTGCAGAATGCCTTCATTTTGGCAGTTTCACATCTGGCCTAGACACGGAAGAAGAAAAGTAGAAATGGAGGTATGCACAGAGGCAGACTCTTTACTGGGAAGTTCAACCACCCCAGGATTTTGGAGTTTTCAGCGTAGAAATCAGTAAAACCTGTTAACTTGTAAAAATTGTCAACTAAAGGCACATGTTGCTATGCTGAAGAGTAATGTTAAGCAATCGGGGGGGGGGGGATTGCATCGCATAACATTAAATCCTATGGGACGCATCGGATAATGTTCACCTGTGCCTGTTACAATGTATCTCTATGGAGTTTTAACGTTATCCATATATGCAACGGATAACATTAAAAATCGGATAACACTAAAACTTGTGGAACCAAGTTTTAGCGTTATCTGAGGTTTTACTGTACTGAGAAGTAAGCTCAGATGAATTTAAGCAGATTTTCTCCCAGGTTCCCTCAGACATGATCTCTTTTCCATTGTGAAGATGAAGACATTAAAATTAATTGCCAACAATCAGATTTGGAAAGAAATTCACATTGTTTTCCGCTAAACTATATCTACTAAAACAAATATATTCTCTCTCTCAATAAGTTAAACCTCACAACCCTCCCTCCCTCCCTCCCCGTATTACCGTTTACTGTCAATGCCCATTTCCTTGACAAGACTTTTAATCTTTACAGCAGCTGCGTTTAGTGTTATTTGCTCCAACAAGTCAAAATCTTCTGGATTGAATTCATTTTCATGTACAGGGCCTATTACCTGTATAAACAAAAAATTGAGACAGCAAGACTCAGTATTAAGATGGAGAGGGGCAGCTACATTCACTATATTGTTTCTTTAAAGGTCAAAGACATCATCCTGAATTGCATCTAGACACAGACTATTAGCCAATGAAGACGTTTGTACCTGACAAGATATATTCTATACTATTTATATCGGTTAATATTATCCTGACTCTTCATTGTGAACCAAACAAAGTTTCCCAAAGAGTCTCCAATGGTTAGAATCAGGAGCACATGGGACATCTCTTCAACAGATGCCTCTGAGCTGGCTACTGACTTATGGGTTTAGGAGCTAGTCCTAAGCCTAACATCCTTCACTCTCTAGGATCATAACACTCCATAGTAGTTATGCTGGAGGAATGTCCTACTTCTTCATTCTGAGAAAGAGTTCTGCCACTGGAGGAGGGGGAGATCCCCTACCAGACCAGCTGTCTGGTTGTGCCTAAACATGCCCCAAGTGCACCTATGGAGCTTGGATTTCCTCTTTCCCTTGTAATTTGCTGATTGTACACCTTATGTTCTAGATATAGTATCTTGCAAGGCTTCCATGACTACTAGGTTTTTTCACTCACTGACAGTACTCTAGGTAGACCCAATCCTAACCAAATCAAGGAAGGGAAAAGGAGAGTATGTTAGATGGGACACTATTTTCCCCTCAGTACTAGCCTTCATTACTAGAACACAACCCAAAGGCTCCTTCAGTTCTCAGGTCTTCTAATGCTAAAAGGAGTCACAGTGATACCTATGGCTTGTCCTGGGAAAATATATGTATCAGAAGCACATGATTCAGAAGGTGATGCCTTTCCTTTTTTTGAATCTGCATCTAGCCACCTTTCCACTGGCTAGGGAGAGTGCTTAGCTACACAAGCAATACCCAATTTAGGAGTCTCCCTTTCCAGTGTCCAGAAAATGAGCCCCCTCCCAATCAGAGTACATGTATTTTGGAACATATTCAATATAAAAGAGGTATGAGAAGCTGCATAAAATATATGGGAGGCACTATATGGCAGAGATGGAGAAGCTTTTAGAGACCGAGTGCCCAAACTGCAACCAAAAACCCACTTATTTCTCACAAATTGCCAACACAGCAACAGTGGAGGAAGGAAACGCTCCCATTGGGCTGCTGGACAAAGGGATGGGGTGAACTTTGTGCTGGGAGAGGGAGGAAGCACTCCCATTGGGCTGCTAGGCAGGGGCTGGCCAAACTGTGCTGGGGTGACTACATGAGTGCCCACAGAGAAGGCTCTGAGTGCCACCTCTAGCACGCGTGCCATAGGTTCACCACCACTGCTATAAGATATGTTATGTATATTCAGACACCATCTGAAGATGTATTTATATGCATTTTTGTTCCAGAACTTTGTACTCTTCAGATGATGTCTGCCATTTAATGATTTTAATTTACCATTATTCTCTTGCTGTACACCACTTAAGACTAGGAGTTCTCAACCTTTTAAAGTCGGGGGCTGGGTCACGCTCCCTCAGACAGCCTCAGGGCCATTTTGCCCTTCCTCCACCACATGACACTTCTGGGTGTGGTGGAGGCAGTGGGGGGGGGGGGAGACATGAAATGGTGCCACAGGCTGCATCTGGCCCACAGGCCACAGGTTGAAAATCCCTGACTTAAGACATTGTCTTATAATCAGCAATCCAGAAATGTTAATAAATAAGTAACGCTAAAAAGGGATTGTGTACCTGAGCAAGACATGTGGAGGAAAAAGAAAACAAAAAAGAAGTGGTCTATGAGGTGTAGCAAAACCAAGGAGACATATTTTCAGGGACAGAGAGAGAAGCCCCACTATACCTGGCAAAGTTAAAGAAAAAGCTTGATGCAAAGGGAGGGTCTACCTAAATTCCAAGAAAGGCCTTCAGGGGTCAAGGGGGAAATGGGGAAAAGACCATTTGGCCAGAATTTCTTGTTTCTTCCTTCCTGGGTTTTAATGTAGGAACAGAATGAATATCTCCTTTACAGAAGTCCAAAGGAGAAGAAAAACACCAAGAAGCTGAAAATGACGACGGCTCCTTGACTTACCCTGCCATTACTAACAACAGCCATTTGCCCTGGAAGCAGCCGAAGAACCTCATTGCAAAATATCCTCTGAGCTTGGATTATGTCAATACCCAGTGTGTGGTATTTCTTCTCAAAAGTGTCATCATCCATGCCCTAGAATGGAAGTGGATGAGATAGCATCCCAGGTTAGGGATTTTTTTTAAAAAAATTAACAAAACACATCTATGTTGGCAAGGAGAAATGCTATTGATATGGCCCGATATTGGGCAGATGTCATTTAGTCCCTTTAATTCCTTTGTTTTAGATATCTGGGCACTTAATTATTGTTTTCCTTGAACTCATGGCATGACTGTACTTAAACAAAATCATACACAAATGGATGACACAAGATAGTTTATAGCAAAAGGGGAAATTATATTCATTCCTTTCAATACTGGGATAGGAGGCGAGTTTCTTCTCTGATGTTTTATAGAACTCTTTTTCTTCACAAAATATCAGATGAGAATATTAGAAGGAAGTTCCTTCTGACATTCTCCACAAAAGAGCTTTTTTTTATGCATAAAAATTACATCCCAGAAAAGAAGAATCAGTCTAGGTATTTTGCTTAAGATGCTAATTTTCCATATCCTATGAATTTTCCTTCCTCTTTTATTAATGGGATAACATTCAACATGGCAAGTCCCTGTCCCAATACAACATGGAAGGATACACCCCAAGACAAACTTCACAACATCAACTTCCCGAGTATATTACCCAGCCACACCTCAGGATACAGAACCCTCTATTTGATATTAGCATCATCTTGAATATTCAAAGCAAGGGATGATTCCTTTTACTAATATACTGAAATCTTAAGAAATCGTTTGATTACTTTGATTTATAAAAGATGCCCCCCCAAAAAACTATTTCTTCAAAAGAAAAAGAAGTTAAAATTGTTAACGCCAATGACTTAAAAGACCACTGTCCTGAATTAAAAACATGAGCATAATCAACTTACTAAAATGGAAAATTATTGCATTTGAGGCAGCACTGGGGGGAGGGTGTGTGTGCAGTTTTGTGTTTTCAGCAAACATGAGATGACAGAATACAATGAACAAGTGCTAACCGAAACAAAATACTTCTTGATTTTAGCTCCTGTTTCAAGTGCCTTTGCTGCCTCCTCTTTAAGAATCTGGCCAAGAAAGTTTTTCAGATTTGTATTTTTCTGGGTCAAGAATGCCGCCAAGACTGCTCTCGCAATGACAGTGTTATCTTCGGTTATTTTGGAGGCAGGATTATTCACAATCCCAAACCGTGTGTGACTGCTTGATTTCTGTAAGACAAACACATTTTACCCATTTGCACAATGAGAGATATCCTAGTTGTTATTTTTACATATTGATTCTACAATGCAACGGAGGAGTGCAGTACCCCCACCCTCTCCATCACCCTCCTCTACCTAGTGGGCCACAGTCCTTTCCAGAATTTTTTAGCTAGGGAGTACTCAGAAGTGGTTTACCATTCCCTTCCTCTGAGACATCCTAGAAAAACCTTTTGATCCCTCGCAAAATATCAAAACCAATGAGCTATCCAAACAGTTGTATTCTCACTAAAACCAGTGAGTTGTATATTAACCAGAATTTATTTGTCCTACTGACTTTGGCAAAGCTAAAATCATAAATAACATTGTTGGGGAGTGGGTTGGGTGGAACCCAAATGGGATGGAACTTTTGAGTTTACTAGAATTCGAGAAAACATGAAAAAGGCCATTTCTTTACTTTTGGGGGTGGTCTTTTCAAGGATTCAAGAAATAAAGCTTCTTGAACTCAAAAGATGGGTCTAAACAAAAAGGAGGCATAAAATTTTAGTGTGTTTTTATTGTTTCTCTCTTTCATGAAACCTTTCCTTTACTCTCCTCCCTTCATTTGCCACTATTCACTTTCTCACTCTCTGTCAGCTTTGCCAGCCCTGTGGTTTTCCCTTTCCCTTATAATTTCCACATCACTGCAACTAAGTGGGAAACAAGTTAAGTCTAACGAGGTTTCCTCTTTTGTGGTAAAGGAAAGAAAAAGGAGGCATGTAAAAACTAAACACTCAAAAGACACTGCTCTGAAAGAAGCTGAACCAAATTGGAAACGTTTCCTCCATCCACACATTCCTACAACCCACAGATGGCACCTTTATAAAAGGCTTAATGAAAGATCAGGGCACCCAATCAGGTTTAAAGGGCAGTTATTTACTTGAAGGGGCAGTACTTCAAAGTTTATTTATTTAATCAGTGATCACGTCCATCCTCTAAAACAGGGGTCCCCAACCACTGGGCTACAGACCGATACCAGGCCACAGGCTATCCCGAACCAGGCCACGGGGGTGGGTGGTGCTGGGACCCCCAATGACAGCCCTCTGCCCTCAACATGCTCCACTGAGTCTTCCCGGCTAATGGAGCGAAAGCACAGGCTTCAGACACAGCAGATAGGCAAGTGGCTTGGCCCCTCCTCCATGTTGCTTAACTATGGCGGGGTTCCACCACCTGCTTGTGTGCAATGTGATACCTCACTGCCCAAGTCAAATGGTATGGCTGGCAGGTGGCTGGGCCCCGCCTCTTTGTTTTTGAGCTACAGCGGGGCTCCTCCCCTGCCTGTGCACATCACACTGCCCATATTCAAGCTGTGGCTGGCAAATGGGAGAGATTGAAAAATAGATTTTAGCAAAACTGAAATATATACTCCATGAGTATATTTTGAGAATATAACATATATGTATGTTATTGTAGCGCTCCACAAATTTGTTCTCAAAGCCTAGCAATAGGTCATGTTTTATGTATTTACTTTTGCATTAACATTAGTTACATTGTTATCTAGGCTGAAAAAGATTTATATACTTAATAAATTATATATTATGCACTTTATCGTATTTTATTATGCGCTTGCACTGTCCAATCGCATCACTCCCACTTACGGGTTTGTGGAAAAACTGTTTAATATGAAACTGGTTTGTAGTATAAAAAGGTTGGGGACCCCCTACTCTAAACACAGAAATGCAGAACACCATAAGGACTGAATTAATTATGGACTGGCTGAATTCTATAATTTTGAGTTAACATATCTTTAAAATAAAATGCATGTGTATAATGAACTTTTATAATTACAGACAATAGAGCTGTCAATGCAAATAAGCCCTTTCATCTGGCCTATTTCTTTTAGCTAATGTGTCTTTCTTTGGCTTCTTTAGTCTTTATTACTCTTGTTGGCAAGATTCATTTCACAGGGAATGACAACTTCAAAATCACTGTCAGCTTCAAAAAATATTCAGTCATTAAAATTTCACAAGTTATTTTGTTCCTTAAAACTTTAATGATAAGGAAAGGGAATGGGATCATTAGTTTAGCTGTAGTCACTGCTGCTCTTTCCATTTTCATCACTATTTTCCGAAGGGCTATCGAGGGGATAATTTACCAACGTTCATGTAACGCAGAGTTTTAAGGAACTGACCAGGTGTTTCAGTGCACTAGAAAGCAGCTGCCTTCCATCTGCTCTGTCAAAATCAGCAACAATCCACATGGTAACTGGATATATTATATTTTCATCTGAAAAATCAGAATAATGAAGGTTATAATATTTTCAGTGTTCAAGATAGGTGAATGGAATGAAAAAGTGTGGGGGAAGAACAAATACATGAATCATTTCACAGAGATTGAGTTCAAAACTTGCTAGTCAAATAAGGAAACCATGCTGAGCTGCATCTCCAACCCTACTTTTTTTTAATGTGATTATGTCCTTAAGGTACTGGAGCAGCTTCTCCATCCACCAGTATGTTGAAAACTGGAATGGGGTATTTCTAGAAGACTGGTTAAAAGAACCAATCTATGCTTCACTTCCTTAGAGATAAAGACCCACTAAATCCAAGAGTACGTGCCTTCTAGAGCAGGACTAAACTTAAATTTAAATCAGAAGTGGGGTGAGAGAGGGAGGGACCATGTTGGTTAATACCATGAAGGACAAAGCTGCAGATATTGGAAACAAGACTACTTTTGACTATAGTTTCAAGAATCTTGCAGCCAGCAGGGCCATAGCGTGGGCTGTTAAACACATCTGTTAACCTTAAAAGTGCCAAAAAGCCATTTCTGGTCCAATTACAGCTCAAAGAAGAAACTTCTCCAAGCTCTTTCCACAGCAGACAGATCCAGTCAATTCTCCTCTGTCAACAGCAAGAATCACTGCTGCTATATATCATGCACAACCCATGGATTATCTTAGAAACACTATTAGTCTGCTCAACAGACCTTCGCAAACCACTTAAAAAGTGTTCTTCAGCCTGGACACATGGAGTCCCGAGTGATTTAGCCAAATCACAGGTCAAGATCATGGTCCAGTAGGCTCCACGACTTTACTGTTTCTTTAAATATGGCATAGTATCAGTGTAATGTAAGTATATCTTCCTTATCTCTCCATCTTTTATAAGACCTGGATTACATTATGGATTCATATATTAACTTCTGCCCTTGGGTCTCTGAACTGCCCATGTTTTCTTCATCATCTTTTTTTAAAAAGACAATCACAGTGCATCTATGTATGGATATTGACTGTAAGCACAATTAGCAACAGTGTATTTGAAGTTATTTTATGGTCCATAATTCCCACAATTTTCCAGCCAGCAACCAGCTGTGATGTCAGATAAGGAGATCTGGGACTTGTAGTCCAGAAGAATAACTTTGTACACTTCTCAAGTTACAACCATGATTCCAAACACAAACAGGATTAATGGTGCATAAGAAATACCTCAAAATTAAAAAGGACATTCCAGTAGAAATGGTTGAGATACAATATTCCCTGTATAAAAACCTACAGCAACATACAAATATTATTAGCAGGCATCAAGAGATGAGTTTAATAGGCATTAACAGTAAAGATACAATATGCAAGTGAACCAACATGCAACATATTTATATAACGCATAGCCAGATGCAGTGACTTGGATTTAATAACAAAGGAGTGGACCCTTTTTAAAGCTGAATATTTGCCCAGTGGAAACATATAAACATACCTATCTCTTTCAAAAAAGGAAAGACAGAAAATATAAGGTACATTTTCTTTGCAACTGAATGAATTCTCTTTGTAAAAATAATCTATTATGCAATTGTTTTGTAGATTTACTAAAACTTAGGTTTAGTAAATCACAGATTTATTTCTTATGCAAGCTGACTATTCCCTAGATTTATTATTGTTAACACCATGGTAATTTCTCTTGGCTGTATCTAGACACAACATTCTCTTTAGGCAAGGTACAGCAATAGATTGTAATTTAAAGCCATTGATAATAACTGGCCACAAATTAGAGGAGAGATATCGGTTTGAAATGGTTTTGCAAACACTGGCTTATGTTAACTAGCGTAAAAAAATTAAAAATCATACAACAACCAAGTTTAAGGCAGAGTATCTATTTGTAAGATAAGCAGTAGGGATCTTTGGCACTCCATGTCCTCTGAGAAAAGGACTGAAGAATAAGATATACACCTTGATGTCATTGAACATTTGAGACATTTCACTAAGATTAAAACAATCAGCCAGCACAGTTAACAATTAGGTCTTCACCAGATTTGCATGCAATATTATGTACTTCAAAAACCAGGGAAAACCAGACCTACCTTTCCTTGTAATGTACTTCATGTTTTCGGAAATAACAAAAATCTTATCCTGAGAGTCCAAGTAGGAAAAAGTTGAGAAATCCCTTGTATCTATAGGCACTGGAAAAGTAAAAAAGTGGCTTGTTAGAATTAAATATATGAACAAAATAGGTACGAAAGAAGGAAGGAAGGAAGGAAGAAAGACTTGGTCTACCTGATGGGGTTATAAAGTTCAGGTATCTTCTTTCAGTGCTAAGAATTTTTTCATTTACATGGGAAATCACATTCTGTTGTTCCATAATGAAATCAACAGCATCTTTATGATCATTCAGCTGGCCCTGTAAAGAAACCACAGAAACTTCACTCTGACTTCTGCACCACTCGATATATTTTGTTTAATTGTAGTGATCAGTGTTATAAAGTACCTAATTGTTTGACATCAAATTGATGCCGTGCTAAGACATGTAAGTCACCTGCAAGATCCTTCAGATCCTTCTGTTCTTTATTGATTTAACTAATGAGCAATCTAGAACTGCAGATTAGACTGTTTCCAAAATATTCTTTCGTGCCAAAATGATGATATTCTTCCTTCCTCTAACACTGTCTAATACAACTATTTAACACAGGGGTTCTCTACATTTTCAAGCTGAGGGCTGGGTCACGCTCCCTCAAACAGCTTCGGGGGCCGGGCGGCCATTTTGCCCTGCCTGCATGGTGGGGGCACACAGGCAGGAACCACAGATGGCACTTACGGGTGTGGTGGAGGCAGTGGGGGGCACACGAAATGGTGCCACAGGCTGCATCTACCCGTGGGCCGTAGATTGAGAACCCCTGATTTTACCTATCCATTAACAAATGATGCAACCTTTCCATAGGAAAAAGTAATATTGCAAGTAATGTGTGGAAGGAGATGTCTTTTATCCAGTCCACATTTTCTTACAATATCCATGAGTGTCCCATGGCTCCAAGCGTTTCAAAAACTAACGAGTGCTTAGTTAAATTCTAAAGCATGGATAATCATTATATATTAGGCTTCAAAATCATGACTGCAAATTAAAATAATGATGCCATTTAGGTTCTCACAACATTAATTCCAAACCACCTCATTATAAAAGACGTAGAATATATGCATAGCTAAAGCAATCTCCTAGCCAATATTTCACTGCACATTTTTTTTAAAATTAAATCAAATGGTAAACATACCATGAACACTGCCCGCTGAAACGATTCCGTGGCATCCATAATCTTCAGCAGGGAGCTCCCTAGCTCTCCCACATTTATCTCTTTTCTGTCAAAGGGCACACCATTAAAGAGAGCTTGAGGCAACTGGCCCAGGCCTGTCTTCTTATAAAACGCTGCTCCTGCCTAGATAGATCAGGGCATGTCACAATTACACAGAATGGAGCTGACTGCAGAAAAGAAGTGATTAGACAGAAAGAAACAATGAACACAAACACGTGTTTATGTTTTTTTGGGGAGGGGGTGAATAGAAAAGGAAGGAAATGGTTTAATATTTCCTTACAAAAAACCCAGCTCTGTTAACTAACAGATGGGAATATGCTTTCTTGAAACAATCGCCTGAATTCATTTCCTAATATCAACTAAAGTAGGTCCACTGAATCAATGGGACTTTTACAAGCTTTCCCTTACCAACCAACAGATAGAAGGTCTAGTGTAGTCAGGGTTAGCATCATAATTGAGACCAATGTACGGTAAACTATTTTAAAAATTTGCAAAGACTCAACTTGTGCTTCAAGACTAGAGTGTAGCTGACGGCATATGAATACCTGCACTTCAGTTATTAAGACATGGAGAGCTATGGTATAAACACACAGGGAAGCAAAGAGCACTGTCAGAGTGAGACAATATTTTCGGAAAGGTTGTCTCTACTGTTCTGAAGGTCAGCTGCTAGTTCAGTTCTGATGCTTACTGACAAGCCAAAACAATATTAAGCAGAAGTCACATTCAACGCAGGTACGACTAACATTGAGATTCTTTATGTGTCTAGATTAATTCACTTAATTGTCAGGTAAGGGTGTGACACCCCACTCAACCCCTAAGCACAAGATAATATGGCATCTGTTTAAAATGCCATAGTGACACATCTATTTCAAACAATGAAACACTAACTCACACCGTTATACTGATACCAGAGGACAGAAATGGGTGTCATTGGTAGCTTTTAGTGGTGAAGAGGAAATACAGAGACCAGAATCCAGTTGGTATCCAGGTAAGGTTTGTGTAACTTTGTCATGGCTAATTGAGGCTAACTGATAAAGTGACAAGGTGCTGAGGCATATCTAAGCTCCACTGGTCAAATGCCTGATTATGCAACCAAGATACATCCCCAAACCTCTTAAATTAGCCACATTTGGCTGTAGCAAGTTAAAACTTTATGGGACCAAAAATTAAAATTCCAGACAGAATCTCCTTAATCATCTACCACTCTAGAATCATACTTTCAGTGCTGAATACAACAGAGGATTTGTGTGTCTAAGTTCTTTTGTTCAGAGGAATTTTTTTCTCTTCCTTTTGCAATGCTCTATTCTTTCTACCTTTCGTTTCTCATCATATTCAGAGTCAACACCCAGGATATCTTGCATATCAGCATGAGGAAATGCACCACGAAGAACACGCTTCACATGTTCCACAGAAAGTATACCTCCATCTTTTACTTCATGGTACATCTAATTAGAAAGAGAGAAGGGACAAAGACAAAGAAATGAGATACCCCATTCTACTGATGTATTCATTTTATATTAATTTTTATTACCCCATTGGAAGTGGATTTTAAAGCCTGCCATCACACAGTCATAGACTCATCTAGTTTATTTTATTACCCACTTTTCATCAGTAACCAAGAGACAGTATACTTTTATACTTTTAACCAATTAAACTTCAATGAACTTCACTCTAAAATTCATCTATCATATTCATTTTTGTGCACTAAGGAGAAAAATAGATTCTGGAAAAAGAATAAAACTAGCATTTGCTTCCTACACAATTATGCATATGAACTCAGGTCATTCACATATGTAGACACATCAGTCAAGTAACCAAGGAAAACACATATATCAGGAGTTCTCAACCTTTTTAAGCTGAGGGCCGGGTCACGCTCTCTCAGACAGCTTCGGGGGCTGGATGGCCATTTTGCCCTTCCTCCATCACATGGCACTTCCTGGTGTGGTGGAGGTCATGAAATGGTACCGCAGGCCATATCCAGCCCACAGGCTGAGTATTCTGATTTACATAATAAAACTGTCTACACAATCTACTCTGCTTTGGGAACCCATACTCGTAAATATGCAGTTATGTTAGAACTCTCATAGCATAACAGAACTATTTAGATTAAGACAACGGGACACCTTTGTTTCCATAGGCTTTTCCAATAGAGATTTTCCCATAGCAAATTACATAACACTGGTAAACTATTATGACTTTCTTTTGACATAGTGACATTTTTGGGACTTATTGTTATAGGTATTAATGCCATCGTAGTTTGTAAATTATTATATTGTTGTTTTCTTTTTATACTATGTTATCTGACTGCATTTGTTCTTACTTTATTTAATGTTTTCCTTGTTTGATGTATTTTGTTCTTATTGTGCCTAGCACTATACTCTTTATTTGATTAAGTCATTTTGTGCTACCTCTCACTTCCTGCTTGTGTGTCTCAATCCAATGCACAATTATGTAATGTGAGGATTATTCTGTTTTAGGGAAGGGAGCAGAAATTAACCATTTGTCTCATTCAGGTGAAGAGGTATGCACACATATGTTCATCAATGCGTAGCACCAATTGTAATTACCTGTCCTCAAGAAAATTTGCAAACTTGTATTTCATGACAAGAGCAAAATAGGATACATTCTTTTGGTTAAATGCATATCTTCCATTTTTAAAAAAGGAACTGCCTTCTGACTATTTTAGTACCTGCAGAAAAGTAAATGCAATCTTGGGTAATGTATTTTTATCTCTTTGCAAGCACTAACTTTTATTACGGAGGCAAAAGCTTCAGGAATATCCATTTCATCTGCAATGTAGTTAAAAGCTCTCCATAAAGCTACTCCTGCATCCTCATTTCCATCAACCTCTTTATCAGTATTTAGGATGAAAACAAATCCAATTCTGTTCAGGAAAAATAAAAATAAGGTAAGAATTGCAAAATGTTGATAGAATCACATTCAAAGCAGATTAAAATATGCCACTAAAAACTTCACATACAAACATAAATCTACCGTGCAAATTTCTAATAGTAAGAAAACTGACAATGTTCAAAATAGTGAAGTAGGTCATAATGCATAAAAATATTTTAAATGTTATGTACCTATATTATTTATTATTATTATTTATTTATTAGTTCAGATTTATATCCTGTTAGTTGCTATATTGTTCTTAGTTGAGTGTTAGGCGGTGGTTAACTAACCTGACTTCCTAAAGGGGCCAATGGCCACAGGCGAAAGAGCCCCTTTAGGTGGGGTGACGGTCCCCCTCAGTGGAGGAAATGCCACTGGAAACCATCATATTGGGGCAAAAATGAGCGGAGGAGGAGTTCTTATTCCCAACAGTCACAGAGGCAGAAGATGGCATGCCAGATGAACTGCTTATGAGGAGCACCTTGATAATATCCTCAAGGCTGTGGCAGTCCATTGAAGTCATGATGTTAAATCCTGCATGTCGCGCTTCACATGTGGCATGGGTGATGGCTCTGAGATTATAGTGTGTGGGTCACTTCATGGCAATATGGGATTCACCTTAAACCAATTCACGCCAGTGACATTTTTTCTGCCTCAGGTGGGAAAATGCATTCTTGGGATATGAGTTGCAGTTGAGTGTTCTTAGCAACTGTTAAATACCAACTTTAAGTTGGTAAACAAAGTTAAATTGGATGGACCAAATTCCTCTTGTGTAGTTATACATTTGGAGGGAAATTACTTCAGGTTAAGAAGCATGCTAAGTCACACAACCCAGAGCTCCAACAAGAAGGAAGAGATTGTTAAACACTTTTTGAATAGTTTCTACCTAGAAAACCTTGGGAGGGTCGCTATATTTTAGAATTGACTTGATGCCACATTAAGTCATGGTGGCATTTTGGTTTTTCTGTTTCCTCAGTAGACACTAGATTTTCTTCCACTGCTTCTCCCACAATCCACCCAAGCAGCAATCTGGTAGCTGTTGCCAAGGAACCCAAGTCCTCAGAGGGGTTTCAGCACATATATCTGTGGCCTGGTAAGTCCCTCTCTGCAGAGACCTACATTTTCTTCTGAAGAGGAAGAAAGTGGATGGGATTAGGTTAGCTCTATGGGAATAGAATAGCAATAGGTTAAGGTACCTGTGGTTTTTTTGAGAGGCACCCTGGGCATGTACAGAGCCGACTAGTAATAGACAGAGACTACTAGTTCCTCAACCCATTGCCGCATAATCCCCCAGCGGAATAACTGATAAGAGACTGGCACAAAGCTTGGAAAATCCCACTTAAAATGTTTCCTAAAAGGGGCCTTTAAAAAGAACTTTAGCATTAACTAGAAAACCTTGTGACTTGTTCCATTATGTTTAAAATGTAACTGTTACTCTTTTCTTATCAGAAAAAAAATACTTAACACAGAGTAACTATGTTACTTGTAACTTGGCATGTCTAAACTCTATGTTACATAAGCAAGTATTCAAGAGGATGAGCAAACATCATCGCTAGGCAACTATGGCATAATTCCTACAGCTCCTTTTCTGGTTCACACAACATGTTCCCTTGATACTTAGTAATACCTCGGATAACATTTGCATCAGATAACGCTAAAACTCCATAACGTTAAGCAATCTGGAAAAAAAATTGCATCGCATAATGTTAAATCCTATGGGATGCATCGGATAACATTTGCTAAAGCCTGTGCCGATTACAATGTATCTCTATGGAGTTTTAACGTTATCCGATCCATCCCATAGGATTTTAACACTATCCGATGCATGCATCAGATAACATTAAAAATGTGGAACCAAGTTTTAGCGTTATCCGAGGTTTTACTGTACAGTAATACCTTGGATAACGCTAAGACTTGGTTCCACATTTTTAATGTTATCTGATGCATGCATCGGATAGTGTTAAAATCCTATGGGATGGATCGGATAACGTTAAAACTCCATAGAGATACATTGTAATCGGCACAGGCTTTAGCAAATGTTATCCGATGCATCCCATAGGATTTAACATTATGCGATGCAATTTTTTTTCCAGATTGCTTAACGTTATGGAGTTTTAGCGTTATCCGAGGTATTACTGTATCATATTTCAATATTGCCATGAAAAGAAAAGTTCCAGTTGGTAGCAGATTCCATGCCTCTCAAACCATGATTTTCATATAACTTTGGGAATTTTCCTTCCCCCACCAGTCTATATCCTTCTTGAAAAAGTACCATGTGTTCACATCTATTTCCATGCCTTTCTGCTTTAGCTCTGGAACTGGAAAGAAGGTAATACATTATAAATGCTAACCCTCTATAGTAATATCAGATTAGCATCCCAACATGTACTTACCTAAGAGGTAGTTTCTGACTGTAGATAACCTCAACAAGTTTCAGGAAGTTAGATGTTTCCTCCTGAATAGGGTCAATAAAGATGACCTAACAGAAGAAGAGAGCCCACAGGTCCAATATCATCCTTTCAAAAGTATGTTTTCCTTAACTTTTGGATATTGAACAGTCTCACAAACATTCAATGCTGATGTGGAAATTTCAGATAGTGAATCACAGTCAACTGTCAGACAGGTTGCTCAGAACATATTACACCAATTTTGTATCTGCAGTACGGGTTACTGGGCCAATTTGAATCAGTTTCGGCTTTGGACTTTCAAAGCCATACGTAGTTAGGGAAGGACTGCATGCACATGTTTATAAGGATAGCTTCAATGGTTCTATTTATTGCTCTCCCTCTGAAAACCTGTGAGAATGAACAGGGCCTTCTCACATGGGGGTCTGTAACATTCCTTCCCAATAGTTCTGTAGGTGGCCCCTCAACTGTGGTACTTAAAGATTTTGATTAGTTTCAGTGAGCTTTTAATTGACTTGATTTATTGATCAGGCAGCTCTTTGGTTTGGGCTCCATGTTTTAGGTAGGCTGAATTATATTTCTTAATTTTAGATGCCAATTATAACATTTTTATGATACTACCTGTGGTGGGGTAATTTTTAGTTTTTTATGTCTTTCTCCCACCCCATTTTTGAGCTGCTGGTCTGGAAAAGCATTTTAAACTGTTCTCACTGTGGTGCAAACCTGTTCTGTACTACTAGTACTTCAGACAGGGCTTGCCTTTTCTGAGCCACAACTCCCAGGCTCCCCCACCTGGCACAGCTACCGGCCATCTTCACTGGTAGATCCTGGGATTTGTGGTATCAAAATAGTATCTTTTACAAATTAACTGCAGTACTGGCTCAGCACACCTCAAATCCCCATCCCCTGAAAATTCTCTTCAGAAGAGGATTTTGACATCAAAAAGAAGGATCTTTATCGAATGTATCACCAGATGCACTTGTATTTCATGTGGAAATAATTTTCTGGCACTCAGGCATGCCCCTTTTGGGCAAAACCTGTTACACCTCAATATGATATAGCTAGTCAGAGCAGAGATTTACCACCTGGTGAGAACTAGTTCAAACGGTGTATACATTAATGTGCCGTTCCCTTGCTACTGCCTAAAATTGAGGAAAATGTGAAAATAAAAAAGACCATTTGCAAAGTTTAATATAACTCTGTAATGGATATTTCTGCGGAAAAGGCTGGAATCCTGTTGGTATAATTTCCTGCCGTCTGAACCAGATGACATCTTTGTCCACCCTCAGCTATTTTTAATTAAATTAAAAAACTTCCTGTTGCCCACTGCATGTTCTGAGATTCTCAAAATATCTTGAGGAATCTTTGAGAGCCTCAAGTCAGAGAAAGCAAAGGTTCTAACACTGGACAATTGCCAATAGCAATTACACTTATATAGTGTCCCACAGCACTTGGTGTACTCTCTGGGAGATACAGAATTGGCAATCTGACACATTAGTTAAGTTGTGGTACTGCAGCCAAATCTTTGCTCACCATGCGAGTTCAATCCCACAAAGCTTTAGGCTGACTCAGCCTTCCCTCCTTCTGAGATCGGTAAAATAAGTACCCAGCTTGTTGGGGGCAAAATGCTAGTTACTTTGTGAAGTTTCCAGAGTGCACTAAGGGGCTGAATATAACTGTAATTGCTGTTGTCCAATATTAAAGGCTCTCCCCTCAACCCAAAGGCTCCCAAAGGATCTTCACCATCAATTATGACTGCAACCCAAGGATGAGGAACCAACTCAATCCAGAAACCCAGCAGTGCAATCCAAAACTAGGGTCACAACACCAAGCCAAAAGCTCCTTGAGCCAGAACTTCTCCCGTATATGGACTCCGTAAGACATTGTCACCTTATGATGGATGGTTGCCCCTGTGGTGAACAAACCTATCCCTGATGCAAAGGCCTTCATATGCCCAGGGAACTGACTGCTAGAGCTGCATAAAGCATAAGGCTCTCCACTTTTCAAAGGAAAGGTAGATCTGTTTGTTCAAAACAAAATGCTGAGCTCTAGACCTGGGGCAGGATAGATGGTAGGCTTCCACTACTAGAACAGATTCCAGCAGAACATGGAGGAGTGTCAGTTCCTCCTCATTCTTCAGCACAGCCTCTTCTGTGGCCATAAAAACGATTCTGAAATATTAGAAACACTTTTGGAGCTGATTTTTCAGTAGAGGGGAAATCTAAGTTACAAAGGTTCTGACAGCAGACCATTGGATTTAGTCCATAGTCACAGTAAGTTGTCTATTTGTAGCAAACCCTGCCTCTATATAACTTTCCTCAGGCATCTACAATGTCCCACCGATTCTGTTTTGGCAAAAAAAGGACAAATATGGATGGTATCTAGGCTCTTGAAAGGCAGAGGAAAACTACTCTAAAACATTCAATTTGCCTCTGATTTGCACAGTTTGAAAGCATAGTCTTCCAAAAAGATGCAGAAGAGGTAATGTTTTGTATCTTATCCTATTCAAATATAAAGGATGCATGGCCATATATAGATGTAAGTACAGTATAACACTGCAACACTTGGCACAGTGCGACATATAGGATCTTTGTATAGCTCTCACGTTGGGATATGTAAAACTCAATTGGTAAAAAAAAAACCCAGTACCCTCCATAATACGTACCAGATTATATAAATTCCGACGAATCTGCCGCATAATTCCGGCATATGTTGGTTTTAGAAGCTCTTGAAAACTTGTAGGCCAATTGTTATATATTTGATCCTTTTCTATATTATTGATCCACTAGAAGAACACAGCAGAGATTACAACCTTTAGGAACTGCAGTGGCTCAAGTGGCTAAGACGCTGACTGGGAGGCGGAAGGTCAGCAGTTTGATTCCCGAGTACTGCAGGACGGAATGAGCTCCCGCTTTGTCCCAGCTCCTGCCAACCTAGCAGTTTGAAAGCAAGAAATTGCAAGTAGATAAATAGGGACCACTTCGGTGGGAAGGTAAACAGCGTTCCGTGCACTCCGCTGTCTAGTCATGCCTGCCAATGACCACGGAAACGTCTGTAGAAGCAGACAACGCTGGCTCTTCGGCTTTGAAACAGAGATGAGCACTGAACCCTAGAGTCGGATACGACTGGCTTTCAAGCAAGGGAAACCTTTACCTTTACCTTTACCTTTACCTTTACCAACGTTTCCACTAACATCAAACACAGGGCTCCCAAAAGTTCAACCATGATGTCTGGAAGTAAGGTTGAAATCTTAGGCATGTTTAGGATTCATAAACTGCTAGGTCCACTGGTAAAAGAGCATTTAAAAGACAACACAGGCAAAGAATAACTGTGACCATGGAACTGACATCCATCTAACTGGATTGTTTCGGCAGTAATATACATCCACGTGCCTTGAACATAATACTCAATGGGACAGCATAGCGCTGCTGAATGTTTGTCCTATTCAGGCTAGAGGAGACAATTCCAAATGATATGGATGTTCTCCATGGCTAACAGAGGCTCTCCTCTTCAGTGGGAATGAATGGGAAAAAGAGCTGATGATAGAAGGGATGACAAATGAAACAAATGGGCAATGAAAATGATAACAGATGGAGTGTTTGAATGGATCTATCTTCCAGGCCACATGAATCATAAACTGACAAAGATTTCTTATGTGACTCAAAGACTCATATGGCCTGTTGCTCAGAACCAAATGGCTGAAATTGTCAGTATGCAACAGACTGGGCCTGCAGAGATTTCTTAACATGAGGCAATTCATCTCCAAAAGTTATGCTTTTTCATGACCTAGAATATTCTACAAAAGCTACAATGTTACTTTTCTGTTAGGTTAGCCAAACATTGTGTGCCTCTGTACCTGATGTGTATAAATTGATGCCATGAGGTCTCACTCTTATGTCTGACAAAGCAGACTTGATCTACAAAACCTCACATTTAAATAAAGGAGTTAATCTTTAAGGTGGCACAACTTTTTTGTCTTTTTGTTCACTCTCTTTTATGTTTGAAACACAGACTAACATGGCTGCCACTTCAATAATTAGAATATTTAAGACTCCTTAACTGCTCTGTTACATGCTAAAGCCAGCAGTGAGTATTTGTGATTGTAGGATGGTGGCGGCGGTATTTTTCAGGGAATCACATTCATCGCTCCGGGCAGTCTCATTAGACATCTCTTAGTAAAACCTAAAGGAGCTTCCAAGTTTCCCAGAACACAGTTCGAAAGTCATTGTGCAAAACATACCAACAAACAACAAATTCTAACCTACAGTTAACCATCAGTGGCAAAACTGATTCACTTTTATTATCTGTTGTATAAAATTACCAGAATCAATTAACCTGTGTTTGCATGCACAGTTGAAGCACACAAACAGAAATAAATGGGAGAATGTCTTCTAGACACAGTTGAAACTGAAATATTGCAATTCAATGAGAGTAATTAATCACATGAAAGTTAATATGTTTCCTGTTCTGTTTAAATAAACACACTAAAGCAAATAAGAAAGTTTAGTCCCCTTAGGAATGCACATATTATCCTTCATTGGATAAATAATTAAAATTTGCTTAAATACTACTGGAATCCTTTGGGATTCTTTCTTTCAATTTCATCCTCAATTATAAGGGGAAAACTCACACTTGATTGTAAAGACTCTTCCTTATTCATTTTATCCACTGATGTATACTTACACAATAAATACATCAATTTAATATCATGACTACATACAGGAATAATCTATACCAGTGATGGCAAATCTTGGCACTCCAGATGTTCTTGGACTTCAATTACCAGAAGCCCAAGTCAGCGCTCCCGCTAATCAGGGCTTCTGGGAAGTCTGAGAACCCCTGGAGTATCAAGGTTTGCCATCACTGATCTATACTTTATTGTTTTTTCCACATGCATCTGAGTTATTACAGAACAGTTTACAGAATTCAACAACCAAACTTTAGTTGTGAGAAGCCTGAATGTCAAACATCATAAAATCTCTAATTCTTTTCGCTTCAAACAATTCCATAAAACCATACAAAACAGGCATCATTAAATTTAAAAACTATCCTGCAAGCCACCTGTTACATATCCATCTTCTCTCGTATTACTTAGCCAAGGAGAGGAATGCAGAAGTGATTACAACTAACAAAATCGTTGAGTAACAAAAACTTTTCAAACAAAAGGAAAATAGAAAGTCAAATGCAACTTAGAAGACAGAAGGAAAATGTTTTCTTTGTCTAAATTTTTGTATCTGGTCAAATTCTGTTTGTGATTCTCAGCAACAAAGAAAGCAACTGTCATCTAAACACTCTGTAGCCCTGTTCAGTTATTGAGCTTTAAAGCACAGACAGCTAAAATTTGGGGTCATGGTACGGAGATGCACATAAACCCCTTCCCCCGTGTCTCTATGCCCCTGGAAATAAGGAAGATCTTTGCTCAGCTGACAACACTTCAAGTGCTCGGAAGATGAGAGTGATGCTGTATTAGGATTCCTAATCATAGGAGCTCTATAATCAGGAACTCTTCACATGCAGTGAGTACATGAAAGTCTACCTTACTTCTATGTAGGCTGGGAGCTAAGAAATAGTGCTTAAGTGTATATTTCTTTCCCGCCACAATCACTGCCTTTCACAATTTTAGGTTTAACACACAAATAGCACTTAGCATCCGTTGAAGAGCAAGTTTTGCATTACTAAGTACAGTATTTGTAATTTTTTTTAAAAAAAATTTAACTTTTAAAGAAAATTTAACAAAACAGAAAATCATAATGCAATACATATCAATGAAATACAAATACAAAACACTACAGTTAAAAGAAAAGAAAAATACCCTTTTTGACATAACTTTTTCGTATCATAATCTTAAAGTAACCTCATTTTTAACATCCTTATAATATATAACTAATTATATGTTAACTATATATTTAACTATATATTTCAATGAATATATATTTTATTCTTAACATTCTAATACTATAAAAACTTTCGCTTTGAATATCACCTTAGTATTAACTGACCAAAAACTAAAAACACAAATAAAAATCACCTGTGATATTTACAAAGCCCTGGAGACTGGGATTTTCCCTCTAACTCTTACAGTCCCAAAAACTCAGTTGGCCTGGTACTGGTCTACCACCTTTACCCTCAGTAGTATTTGTAACTTTGCAAATACTTGACATTTGGTTTACGTCTAGAACAAGGGTCAGCAAACTTGGCACTCCAGGTCTTTTTGGATTTCAATTCCCAGAAGTCCAAGTTACTACAACTGCTGATCAGGGCTTCTGGGAATTGAAGTCCAAGAACATCTGGAGAGTCAAGTTTGCTGACCCGTGGTCTAGAAGATTCCCACTTTTTCCCTTTGCAGAAGGATTGATGAGACTGGGTCAGCTACCATCTCACTTCAGAATTAAATGTCAGAAAGATGATTCCCCCCTTTTCTTTCTCCCCCTTTTCTTTTTGTTTTGGTTTTTGTTTGTTAGTTTAAAAGAACTATCCTTTCTATTGTCTGCCTTGGCTGATATGAGCTGGTATGGGTTAGGAAATACTAGACAGTTTCACCCCTCACATTCACTAAAGACTGATTTGTCAAAATAATTTTGTTTGCAGGCCTAAATTCAACTGCTAGTTCCAGCTAGAGTAGGCTCACTGAAACAACAGAAGCTACATACAGCAAGTGTTGACTTGCCATTCAGCAACCGAATCGGTGAGCTTGTTATAGCTGATTCAAGCAACTGGATGCAACCTGCAGACTTCAGAAAGAAGAAAGGTGCTGGTTTGTTGCAGCAAAACCAAATAACATTATGACACATAGATTATTACATTAATGAACATGGCAACTTACTATTACTGCAGAATGACGAATATCCAGTGCATAAGTGTCATCATCCGATCGACCGGCTAATTTCATGAATTTATTAACAACATCTCCCTTGATTTCAAAGGAATGAAGTCCCTGTATTGCTTTCCCTTCCAACTTCAGAGTTTCTAAAATACTTGGGATATATACAAAATATATAGATATATAGTCCAAAACCATATAGAAGAACCCAAGAAAGATCAACTTGAGCATGCAAGGAATAATAGAAAGACCTTTTAAAAAAAGTTATTCCTTCATTGTTTATCAGTTAATTATACTGAATTGTGTTTGTGGCAATAAAGCCTCTGACGATGACTCGCTTAGCTGGCACAGAATGTTCCTTTGCTCAGAAGACAAACGCACAGCAGGAAGCTGAGGACTTGGAAGAGGTCCCTGTACACAGGGACTGAAAGCAAAGGAAGGCCAGAGGCTAGCAAAGCTGAAAGACGTGTACAGAAAAGGCAGCACGCTGGGAAAGAGGAACCTGAAGAAAGGGCAAACAGAGAATGTGAGCTGATGGAAAAGGCAAAGGAGACAAAGGCCATTAGATGAACCAGAACAAACGCTCAGAGTGTCACATCACTCAAGGATTGATCTGTGCAGTGGGAGAAAGAAAGGCAAGGGAGACTAGTACGTTGAAAAATACATTGTGTTGTGACATTAGCACAATGAGGCTTGGGCTTGTTGAAGAGAAAAAGTTAAAAATTGAGGAAGAGAAAGGAGAATCAGGGAAATGCTGGCACACAGAGCCTCAGGACAAGAAGGCCTCTGGACTACTGGCAATCAAGACTTGAGAAATGAAAGCAAGGTTAACCCTCAAGTCTGCCGGCTCAGATCCAGGAAGAGCTTTATGGCAAGAACAAACATTCTTGAGGGTACACAAGAGCAAAAGCAAATTAGGTGGAAATCAGCTCACTGGACAAGGAACAATATTAAAGGAGAATATAGCTGAGGAACTCAACCTCCCCTACATTCCTTGGAGGACCCTGAATAGGCTGGGAGTTGGAGTCCCTAAATACAAGACCAACATGCTCAAGTGGGGGCTGCTGGCAGACAACAACATGCTGTTGTGAATGTGGAGAGATACAGAATCTGGCTCATTTACTGGTCTGCCAATTACTGTCAGAAACATATACCGATGAGGACTTATGTTTGGCCAATGACAAAGCCAAGAAAGTGGCTTCATTTTGGCAGTCCAGGGTTTGATCGGGATATGGAAGAAGAAGCAATGCTAATGGCCTTGGGAGATACATGTTTTTAGCCAGGGGAGTCCAGATCCAGACAGAGAAACACTGCCAATTCTGGCTCATTGTAACTGCATAATCTTTAATGGGGAAAAGAGCCAACAAATCACAGAATAACAAAAAAATATTGTTGAAGTAGTGAAGTTTAACTAGCCCCTTTCCTTTTTTTTATTAGAAAATGCAGAAAAAGCAAGCTGTAGCACTAATACTTTACCTAAATGGATCATGAAAGTCCAAGTCTACAGGAAGGCCATTTATAAATAAGCGTGCTTCGCCAGGTTGAAGTTCAAGGGTTTCATGAAGATGCTAGAAAGACAAAAATGGTTATGCTTAATACCACTCATGAAAAAGAGTTTTGAAAAGAACCAGAGTCTATCATCATCCTTTAAACCTTGAAGTCTGTCTGAACAAGGTGACATTAATTTTGGGGATGTGGCAGTAAAGCTTAATCTCCTCATGTGGTTCAGCGGGCCAGTCATGTGGTTCCTCCCATTGGAAGTGGGAATAAAACACACCTTGGAATCTGTTTTGCAACAGGATGAGATAGATTTTAAACTGCCATTTTCTCTGCTTAAACCTGGGGTGCTCAAAACTATGGTCCATAGGCTTGATCTGGCCCCTGACACCAATTAATCCGGCCCACGCCACTCCCGGAATTGGAAGTAAAACACTATATATGGTGCATTTTACTTCCACAAGTGACGAGGGTGGCATGGGCCGGATGAAGTAGCGTCCGGGGCCAGATCCAGCCCGTGGGCCATAGTCTGGGCACCCTTGTCCTAACTATTCTTGTGGATAAGGAATTTATCCTCTTTTCCCCAGAATAAACTTGGTGCTAACTATTCGTTAGCAGCCTTCATCCTTTCTTAAAAATTCACAAGTCATAGAAAGAAAAATCAGGCAACACATTAGACAAGGCTTCTAACAAGTTCCATAAGTTATACTCTATCATGGTGTCCAGTGTGTGTTTACAAACATCAACCCCCTGAGCAAGCTAATGCAGACTCAAGATACTGTGCAACCTGAAGTAGAATTGAAGTGTGCCCTTCTCCTACTCCTGGCAATGCAACCAAATATCTTATTGTACTTTTCAGAACCAATGGTGGCATTTATTCTGTCACCTATCTCCACCACAATTGGGTTTCAGCAAAATGTATCAACAGTCTAGGGGAAAAAAACACCCTAACTTGAGGCAGAAATTTCTGAATCTTTCCCCTATTCCCCACCCCCAGGGACAAATTTTCAAAGGAAAGCATTGGGATTCTAGAAAACCCCTCAATGAATTATTTCCAGTTTTGCAAAAAGCAAAATGTTTTTTAAGACAATGGGCTACTCAAGCAGTATGTCAGGAGTTGTGTTAGACATCTTCATACATGTCACATACTTTAAAAAAAAATACCAGGTAAACCTTGATATACAAAATACTGAAATTCAAAATGCAGTTCCATACCAGGTGGCTATCGCCATCGAAAGGAAGAAGCATTTACAGGTTTTTTTTTAAATCAAATCTGGTTTGTAATATCTAAGGGGCAGCTCTCTCTTTAACACAGGATAGAATCACAGATTTCTTGCACTAAACCAAAACTTTTGAATTTTCAAATTTTGTGTGACAAATAGTACAATTTAATACATTAAACCAGGAGTTCTCAACCTTTCTAAGCTGCGGGCTGGGTCATGCTCCCTCAGACAGTTGAGCGGGCCGGACAAGTGGTTCCCTTGCCGTAAACAATGCTGTAAAACGAATCTGTGGCCGTCGTAAATGTGTTTACGACAGCTGTAAATGCATTTGCAATAGCCGTAAATGCATAAAAATGTGTTTACGACAGCTGTGAACACATTTATGGTTGTTGTAAATGGATTTACAGCTGTTTCTGCCACTTCTGGGGGTGGCAGGAGTAAGGGTTTAAGACCCGGGTACTGCATGATGGATTGAGCGCCCATCTCTGTCCCAGCTCCTGCCAACCTAACAGTTCAAAAGCAAGAGATTGCAGGTAGATAGAGACCAGTTTGGTGGGAAATTATATTGAGGACATGAAAAGAGCACCATTTGGCCATCACCTGAGCAGAGTTTATCCAGCAAAAATCCTCTCAACCCAGAATAATTTCTGACACAAAATTATTATTATTAGTTATTCCAAAATTTTCATTTTCTCCCTCTCTGAGGAGAAAGCCCCATTTTTAAAAAGGGTTAAAAGGTTTCTTTATGTCTGAGGTGGGCTGTTTCCTTCTGCTACATTGTAGGGACAGCCCAGTGCACAAATGCAGTCACACTGTTTCATCACAATATAGTTATCTATATGGTATATAATGAAATAATCTGAGCTAACACTTAGATTATAAATACGATACTATCAATCATTCCAAAAGAATAACAAAAAAAGGTGTTTTTTTAGTTACAACTAAAAATTAAGCAGTTATGTATTTCAATCGTAAAAGGACAGCTTAGGAACTGGTTTCCACATCTTTCTATTTCATACCATCTTGTTCTATATTAATCCTTTAGCTGTGTTAGATTATACCTCCCATCACCCATAGATCAGAATGACAGCTATTGTAGACCAACACATATGAAGGACACTGAATTGATGAAGGCAGTTTTATACCCTTGGAAAGGGTGTCCTTTTGTATATAAAATCCCTGTACTGTGTTAATGAGAACTTTTCATATTATATCTTAATAAAATGGCATTAATAGTTTGATTCCAACTTGCCACAGCAGAATTTTAACATTAGCATTGTTCCATGGGAATCCAGGCTCTCCTCTACTAAGAAAGCCCTATAAACCAGACACTTATTATATTGTTAGAGAAGCTTTTCCTAACTTTCCGGAATAGGATTTTACTGCCTTACCAGCTATCTGAAAGACAATGATATAAGCAATTCTACCTCTTCAGCAGGCTGTCTGTCTTGGTATCCTCCCTTCATCAGATGAGCAGGTAACAACATGCCCACTTGGCAAGCAAAATACAATGGCACCTTGGTTTACGAACACCTTGGTTAACGTAATTTTTGGTTTACAAATAAAAAATCAATTGAAAAGAATGGCTTGTTTTACGATTTTTTTCTCCTACAATACAAAGCAAGTTTCCCCAGGATGCATTGTGCCCGAGAGGTTTATAGCATTGCCCCTGTGGGAGTCTGTTTTGGTTTACGAATTTTTCACAATATGAAACGTCCCAGAGAACGCATTAAAGTCGTAAACCAAGGTACCACTGTAAGTAAAATACTTGTGCAACTGCCCTTACTTGCATGGATTTCCTCAGCACGATTTTGTCCCTAATAATAACCGCCTTGCATGCCTTTCAATGTTAGGCAGGATGTTTTCTATAAGAGATATACATAAAGCTCCTCTATTTGATTCAAGATCGATTCAAGTTCACCTCCTGAGTAACTAATTTGATGTGAGATTAGATGGGCCAAGGTTGAAGTCCTCCATGGGCTTTATCTGTTCTTCTTAAAAAAAAACCATTATCTTAAAAATATATTATCATTCACTTTTAACATTTTTTTACTATTACTACACTAAGCTGCCTCACATTCTAAAAATTGGGAAGCAAAAAATAAAGGGGCAGAGGGCAGGGAGAGAATAAGTATATACTTGCCAAGAATACATTATAATATCTCATTGCATGCTATATTAGTGTGTCAATGTTTTGAATTTGGTCTTGGAGTTCGGCATTTGACCCCAACCCTGCTCTGTTCACAGTTATAGCCATGCATACTTTCTTCTTATGCTCTTTGAGCATAAAAAGACTGGTGTTATAGGAAGGTCATACTAAACAGGCTGTCTTAACTGGCTTACCAAACTAGTCTAGGGAAAAAAGACAGGCTTCCTTATGGGAGCCTACAACTTTAAGGTTTGAACACCTACAACCTCACATAACTTCACCAATAGCTACTTATTCTTGTAAGCTTCCCAGCCACATCTAATCACCATATACTTTTCAACCTTTAATAGCCTTTAGCTTCTCTCCTGTATTGCATTTTCTATTCAACTTTCATTATCTTAGAGGGGAATCTTTCAGAACCACGCAGCTTGAAATCGTGCCTCTCCTGCTGCTAGACGAATAACCTGTAGCTCAAAAATGTGTGCGACAATTTATTCTGCTGTACCACTGATAGCTGAATAGCTCCCAAATTTATTATTTGGGCAGGAGAAAAAAGAGATTGGCTTTTCACCACTGTGTTCATGGGTACCAAAAGCATCTTTTTACATAGTCCTCAGAGACAATATAAACTAGATGGAGCCCAGTTTAATTTACACACAGATTTATCCCAAATGTCATTGAGCATATTCTAAGAACTGACTTTTTTCCACCATTTCTCTTCAAAGTTATATTTTAATCCTCTCACGTATCAGGGAATAAGCACACATATACAACATACACCTGCATTTGCCACTTTGGTAATGTCACAAATGGAGGGGGGAGACCCACTACACTTAAACATGAGTTTGAAGGCGACACTTGACAAGCTCAAGTGTCACAATGTTCTTTTGCATTTTCCAAAAGGATGCAACTGACACCAAAATGCATTCAGATCTATTTTAAGAGCTAGTTAACTACCAGCACTTGAAATCATTTTACAGTGTGTTTGTGCAGCTGCTGCAGTCTAATAAAAATGAATAATCTGCACTAAGGAGAGAGAGAAAGGAGAGACTTAAACAGGAATTCACTGAAATATGCTTTTTAAGAATGCTTGAATGGGGGGGAAACTATCACCAAGGCTTAAATAAAAGTATTTGTTTTAGATCAAGCACATGAATAAAATTTCAGGGAAGCATGAGAAATGACGGTGCTGTTTAATAGCAATTTTCAAGGCCACAAATATCAATGATGCTCTGAACCATCCACAGAATGAAATTTATAGCCTGATGGTAAACATCTTTACTCAGAAATAAGCCCCACTGAACTCAATGGGACTTGCTTTCTATAACTAAGCTTAAAATTACAGCCTTAACCAAGTTTTTTCCTATGAGGAGTTACATTTAATTTAAGAGGTACACTAGTACATCGGATAACGATGAGACTTGGTTCCACAAGTCTCGTTGTTATCCGGTTTTTAATGTTGTGCAATGCATTGATCGCACAATGTTAAAAAAAGCCTTGTTTCCCTGGAGGCTGCAGCAAGCCAGAACGTTGGGATTTGAATCCTGATGTTTTGGCTTGCTGCAGCCTCCAGGGAGGTGGGGGAACTTTGGAAACAGCTTGAATCGGGTCTCCCCACCTCCCTGGAACCGACTTTTTTTTACCCATTTTGGGCTCTCTGATCCCCTTGCCTGCTCCAGGGAGATCAGAGGACCTGATCTACAGCTGTAGGGTGGCTGGGGAAGCTGATGGGGACTCCCTGTCGGCTTCCCTAGCCACCTGTCCTTGTCTCCACAGCTGTGGGGTGGCTGGGGAAGCCGATGGGGGAGCCCCCCGTCAGCTTTCCAGCTACCCCATCCCTGCCTCCGCAGCTGCAGGGTGGCTGGGAAGCTGAACAGAGAACCCCATTCAGCTTTCCAGCCACCCTGCTGCTACGAAATGACTGCATCAGATAACGCTAACAGATCATTATCCAATGCAAAATTTCTTTGGAAATTTTGCATCATTATCCGATTTTAGCGTTATCAGATGCAGTTGTTATCCGAGGTATTATTGTATAATGAAGCCTGAAAAGATCATTCTACAAACCAAGAGAACTAATAACTATAATACAGTATAGCAGATTTTTTTTACCATATCATGCATTCAAAGGAATATTGAGAATAAAAAAGGCCCAACTCAGCTCTCAAAAAAATCTTAAATACTATACAAATAAATCACTGCTGCTAACAGAGTATGGAAGAGAAACCAACTTCATCTGTTCTAGCAAATACACCAAAATGTCTTATTTTAGTCTCTTAAAGGTTATAGATTTATTGTGGCATACTAAACTAATGAATTGGATTCAATCTAGACCATGAAACCTTCTGTTATAATAAACTTGCTATCCTTTAAGATGCTGCAAGATTCTCTGAGTTCAGACGTGGAAGTTAAACGAGGAGAACAATCAGGCAGAAGCCTTCAACTTGTACATTTCCTTCATCTTTAGCAGCAGGATTGTTTTATATGCCTCTAGAAAGTTAAGTGAGGAGTTGGGTGGGTGGGTTAACAGCTTTGTGCAAGTGGGATAGGAGCAAGTGCAAGCCTAAGGATTCTTCTGCCTCATCTTTACAAAGAAGTTAAGCATGATTATCTAAAAGCTTCCCTGTTGTTGTTTTAACAACTTATGGATTGCCACTAACATTACATTTTAAAAAGCAGTTAATATGCTCAACGCTGAGCGTTAGGCGGCGGTAAATAACCTGACTCCCTAAAGGGGCCAACGGTTATGAGCAGATGAGTCCTTTTAGGTAGGGTGATGGTATCCTCAGTGGAGGAAATGCAATGGAAACCATAATACTGTATTGGGCCCAACAGCAAAAAGAGTGGAGAAGGACCTCTGATTCCCAACGGTCATGAAAGCAGAAGATGCCATACCAGATGGACTGGTTGTGAGGAGCACCTTGATAATATCCTCAAGGCTGTGGCAGTCCATTGCAGTCCCGGTATTAAATCCTGCATGTTTCATTTCATATGTGCCACAGGAGCTGGCTCCAAGATGATAGTGTGTGGGTCACTTGATGGCAAATTGGGATCCAACTTAAACAAATTCACGCTAATGGCATTTTTCCTGCTTTAGGAGAAAATTCATTCTTGGATACGAGTTGCTACCAATGACCGGTGGGGAGGGGGGGATATGCTGCTTTTCAGCTTCTCAAAAGTAACTAAAATAACGCTCCTGCCATCCCTCCGGGCCCCCCACCTTGGTCCGGAGAGGAAAGAAGACGGCAGCAGCTGCGGGCAGTGAGGCGCCGCCCCCGCCTCCTCCGGGACCACTTTCCCCGGCCCCGGAGCCGATAAAAGACCTTCGACGGCGGGGACGAGAAGACGCTCCTGCCCTCCCTCCGGGCCCCCCACCTTGGTCCGGAGAGGAAGGAAGACGGCGGCAGCTGCGGGCAGTGAGGCGCTGCCCCCACCTCCTCCGGGACCACTTTCCCCGGCCCCGGAGCCGACAAAAGACCTTCGACGGCGGGGACAAGAAGACGCTCCTGCCCTCCCTCCGGGCCCCCCACCTTGGTCCGGAGAGGAAGGAAGACGGCGGCAGCTGCGGGCAGTGAGGCGCCGCCCCCGCCTCCTCCGGGACCACTTTCCCCGGCCTCGGAGCCGACAAAAGACCTTTGGCGGCGGGGACGAGAAGACGCTCCTGCCCTCCCTCCGGGCCCCCCACCTTGGTCCGGAGAGGAAGGAAGACGGCGGCAGCTGCGGGCAGTGAGGTGCCGCCCCCGCCTCCTCCGGGACCACTTTCCCCGGCCTCGGAGCCGACAAAAGACCTTCGGCGGCGGGGACGAGAAGACGCTCCTGCCCTCCCTCCGGCCCCCCCACCTTGGTCCGGAGAGGAAGGAAGACGGCGGCAGCTGCGGGCAGTGAGGCGCCGCCCCCGCCTCCTCCGGGACCACTTTCCCCGGCCCCGGAGCCGACAAAAGACCTTCGGCAGCGGGGACGAGAAGACGCTCCTGCCCTCCCTCCGGGCCCCCCACCTTGGTCCGGAGAGGAAGGAAGACGGCGGCAGCTGCAGGCAGTGAGGCGCCGCCCCCGCCTTCTCCGGGACCACTTTCCCCGGCCCCGGAGCCGACAAAAGACCTTCGGCGGCAGGGACGAGAAGACGCTCCTGCCCTCCCTCCGGGCCCCCCACCTTGGTCCGGAGAGGAAGGAAGACGGCGGCAGCTGCGGGCAGTGAGGCGCCGCCCCCGCCTCCTCCGGGACCACTTTCCCCGGCCCCGGAGCCGACAAAAGACCTTCGGCGGCGGGGACGAGAAGACGCTCCTGCCCTCCCTCCGGGCCCCCCACCTTGGTCCGGAGAGGAAGGAAGACGGTGGCAGCTGCGGGCAGTGAGGCGCCGCCCCCGCCTCCTCCAGGACCACTTTCCCCGGCCCCGGAGCTGACAAAAAGACCTTCGGCGGCGGGGACATATTGCAATAAAGACAACAGCTATATGAACATTTGTCCGGGGGTGTTGGAAAGAGAGCGCCGCAGGAGCCACGGCCGAAAAAAAACGCCGCCAGCCCACGCAACCCGCGCAGACGTCTCGAAACACCTGTCCGGGGGAGTTGATTTGTCCCGCCGGCTCCCAGAGACTACCTGGGGATAGGGGGTGGGTGTTCGCCACAGCCATATCGGGACTGATGGCAGGAGTGTTGGGGGGGGGATGTGGATGGGTAGCGGGACGGTGTTTTGTATTGTACATTACTGTATTGCTTACTGTATGATTATTTTCTTTGTATTAGATATGAATTGTATTGTGATTATGGACTGTATTTTGATTATATTGTGTTTACATTTATGTTGTGTACTATGCTGTGATTTTGCATTTTTGATTTGTTATATTGTATTGTATTCAATTTTATGATGTAAGCCGCCCTGAGTTGGTTTTCGCCAAGTAGGGCGGCATATAAATCGAAATAATAATAATAATAATAATAATAATAATAATAATAATAATAATAATAATAATAATAATAATAATAATAATAATAATAATAATAATAATAATAATAATAATAATAATAATAATAATTGCTCTTGCAGGTTTAACAAAGGCCCTCTGAATGTTACAAGCTGCTGGTATATGGTACAAAATACACTTAATTATTGAGGCCAGACATTGTTGTGACAGTCTGGCCAGGTAATCCTGCTATGGTAATAGAGTAAACCACACTGCCAGCAACTCAACACTGAATGTCAGATGGCAGTTAACTAACCTGAAAAACCTGAAGACTAATGGCTTGGGTGCCAAAGTCCACAGGGAAGGGTGATGGTCCCCAAGTGGATTAAATCCCACTTGAATCTATCTTGATGGAAGGCAGCAGCTTCATCAATAATGAGGCTGATGAAAACTTTGCATACCAAAAGGCCTCAGGACCAGAAAGTGACTTGCGGAACTGGATAATTGGTATGGGTGTCATCCTGCAATGCGGAAGGCAGATGAAAGGCCACTGCATTATATTCTTAGGACAGTCTTCATGGCTGATTGCCATGATGATCGCCAATATTTGGATTCAGATACGGCAGAAGAAGAAATTGTGTAAATATAAAAGTTATTTTATCCCTTGTTATGTTACCAGTGTAAGGTACAGTAATTCAGTGCTTTGTTACTGCACAAGGAATTAATTTGTATTTGTATTTTCGACTTATATGCCGCCCCACTCGCTAATTGCAAGTAAGCCATTATATGCAGTGAGGAGCTGTTTAGTTCTCTGAGCTACAGTACTTTAAAGCTCAGGATGCCTTCCTGCCTCCTTGTAGGATGTACTGTGTTACGGAAACCAATCAGGGAAGCAAGCAGATTTTGAAAATTGCTCAAATTAGCAGAATTGGAGATACGATAGGAGATACATACAGCCAGGGCCTCCTGACTGACATGTTCAAATGAACATGAGATTTCTACAACAGACCATATCCATGTACAAACAGAAGTGTCCTTAGGGCCATAGCCAGCCCCCCCGGGGGGGGGGACCCTCCTGAGCTAACAGCCTACTCCACGCAACCCAAGATGCCAATGCTATATGAGTGTGACATTATTGGCCCTCCTGAAATTTTTCTGCCCCCCTGACACCCCCCCCCCATCTAGAATCCTGGCTATGACCCTCAGTGTCCTACTGCTGGTAATCTCCTGTTTTTGCTACCATCACTATCACCATCCCATTGACCTTGATGCATTAACTGCATGTATTATCCCTCTGTTAAGCCAACACATTTTACATACGAAAAGAAAAGGTAGAACAGGCATTTAAGCAGCCACCACAAGTACTGGAATATTCTTCAAAAAGTTTCAGAATAAGACAAGGAATACTCAATAATATTGCCTTGAAATGGGAGAATAGTTAATATTAATTAATGGCTGGTACTTTAAAGCTGATGCGGAAAAGCACAGCTCTGAATAGGAGTTACCCACTGGGGCAAAACCTCAAAGAATAACCTTTATATATCCTCACTGGAGAAATGTATAAATTACCCTGTGCCTGTGTGGTTGTGTACTGAACGATTTATGTCTGAATTCAGAGATCAATTAAAGCTGCTTAGATCAGAGTTAAAGCTCAACCCTAAAGGCATCATTTGAACGTTAATGGCCTGATCGTCAGCTCTCTGGATTTCAAATGGAAGTGCAGGCCAAACCGTGCAGCACTGAAGATGAGGAAATATAAATGAACAATAAAGACTAACAAGTTCCAGAGCAGGGTTCGGGTAGGGAACTATGATCATTTTTGCAATACACATCTCCCAATACTAATTAATCCAGGGGTGACCAAACTTTTTGGGCCATGGGTGGTCACGTGGGTCACGGAGCTAGTCACTATGGCCCAGGGGCTGGATCTACCCCCTGGCGCCAATTCATCCGGCTCGTGAAGCCCTCGTCGCTCCTGGAAGCACAGATGCATTTTACTTCCGCTTCCAGGAGCGACGAGGGCTTCAGAGGCCGGATAAATTGGGATCGGGGACTGGATCCAGCCCTGGGACCATAGTTTGGGCACCCCTGGCTTAATCGATTATTTCATCATGCATAATAAAAAAAGGTACACAAACCAACCTTTTGATTTTCCTCTATTTCTTTTCGCATTTGCTGGTTTACTAGTAATCTGGTCAAGGATCTGAAAAGAGATAATAATTCAGGCATTGTAGAGCAATTTTTCTGTGTTGGAACATTTTTCCTCTTGATTTTTTTTTTTTGGTGTGGAGTTACCTAATCCATTGCTCTTGGGTTTTCTCTCTCATAGAATTTAGCCCACCAAGCACTGAAAAAATAGGGGCAGGAAGGAGATGAAAGCCAAGTTCGAATGAGGTCATGATAGAGATGAGAGAGGAACACCAAGGCTTATTCCTTTGGGAAGGAAGGTTAAAAGATAAGCAGGCACATTAACTGGCTACTGCACTCATCCTGCATGGTAGGTAGGCAGGGCTAAGCAGCTGCTGGAGAGCAGTGGGGCAACTGTAAATTGTAGTGAAACAGAGTTCGTGTTGCATCATCTCTGGTTTTAAGCAAAGACATCAATCTGTCATATTATAGTGTGGTCAGGGGAAGGGCAAAATGGAAGGAGGCAAGCCCTGTAAATCCTCCTTGGCCTGAAAAGGGCATGGATTTGGAAGGGAAGCAAGACCAGTTCTGAGCTAGTTTATCCTGAGGTAATGATCCTCATCTATCTACCTAATCCAGTGGTGCCCAAACTAAGGCCCAGGGGCCGGGTGCGGCCCCCGACACCAATTCATCCGGCCCGCGAAGCCCTCGTCGCTCCTGGAAGCTGAAGTAAAACGCTCCTGTATGGACACGTTTTACTTCCGCTTCCTGGAGCGACGAGGGCTTCATGGGCTGGATGAATTGGTGTCAGGGGCCACACCCAGCCCACAGTCCTTAGTGACCGACTCCCTGAACCACATGATCGGCCCACGGCCCAAAAAGTTTGGGCACCCCGATCTAATCAATCAATCAATCAATCAATCAATCTATCTATCTATCTATCTATCTATCACATTTTTGTAACACCCATCTGGGATATTTCCCACTCTTTCCTTTTAATTTTTCTTCTTCAGGATTATACCAAGGGACACTTTTGCTTCCAGAGTTTGTGCAGGCAGGATTAACATATTTCTGGAGGGCACCAAGTATAGAAACAAATGTTCACTATCCTTGCCAAACACCTCAATCGGTCCGTCTCTATAGGAAAGTGGTTTATTTATTATTTAGATTTGTATTTATCCAACAGCAAAAGCTTTAGGGGCCTTCTTTATTTAAGGTATTTATGTTCTGCTTTTCTGCTTGGGAACAGGCTAACAATCCATAAGAATGAATACATGTTAAGCAGAGTTTGTGGAGGGAGAAGCCAGGGCTAGAATCCTTCTCTCTGATATGCCGGCTATCTCTGTACAGTGAACCTTCTGATAGGGAAAAATGCTCAACAACATCAGCCCCATCCAACAGTTTGAAGCATTACTGCCTTAAGCTCACTGGCTTCCCGCTGTTCCCCTCTTACTATGGGGACAAGCAAGAGAGCAATGGTAAATGTCACAGTTATTGGAACATAGCATATCTCTTGATCCTGGAGAGATGAGCATTTGCCCAGTCCTCGTTTTTCCCCCTTCCATCTGGCAAGGTATGCCTTTTATTTTTATTTTAACATTTGATGACTATCAGACTGCAAACCTTTATATACCAGGAAGTGTCATCCTCGGGGGGCCATCTGAATACATACATGGGACAGTGCCTTCTAGGTGCTTCAGAAAAGGTTATGAAAATACGGTAAGTAACATTTTACTCAAGTCTCTATTTCAACAGATGTTGCAGGGAGAGCTTTGACCAGTGGTTTTTTTTTAAAGCAGCACTTAAGGTCTTATTTTTAGAAGGTGACATGTTTTACAATGCAACTTTCTACATAATTATTTTACAATAATGTTTTACTGGCACACTCTTTGCCAGGCTTCCCTTCAACTCGAGCAAAAATTACTCATTCCACAACAGAAATACAGAGCAACGTTACAGGCTCTACCTTACTTTACAGGTTAGCTACCACCAAAAGTGAAATATTGCAAACGACTATCATTCCTTGTAAAGTATTCCTTCCAATTCTGGCTCTTCAAGTGTAAACAGAATTTATGAGGAAAAAGTTTTCAAATGACCAGCAAAACGTTATTAAAACATCTGCAATTGGCCATGCTGAGTACTAGCAGTGTGCTCTCACTGCCACCTTATCCTTGTTGGAGTTGCTTCAATAGTTCAAAAGAGACAGTAAACCAGTGGCATAGTGTGGGTTTCAGCCACCCGGGGCATAGGCAAAATTTGCCGTCATGGATGGACTTCCTTGCAATGTATCCTAATTTGCAGGTGTTATTAGACAATATTGAACTCTATTCTTTATATGAAAGAATTCTTGCTGAATATTCGTCATGAACAATCTGCGCACAAAATAAAACATGGGTAATTACTGCAAGGCAACTGGTTACTACAGATGGTGTTGCCAGTCGCTAAAGTGAGTAAGATGACTACACTCATTTAAAGAAAGGGGATTCCCCGGTTCCATCACAGATTAAATAATAAATAGTCCCGTGCTCATTTTAATTGGTCCAAATTGTAGGTACAACAAAAATATGAAATGAAATGGTTCAAATTTTTAGTTCAGATAACAAGATATTATTATTATGTATTATGAAATTTTACCGCCCCTAAAAAGTGCCACGCATGGTGGTCCGCCCCCTGCCCCCCCACGCCACTGCAGTAAGCCTTGTAATGTCAAATGAACATACAAAAGGTATTTAAGGCTTGAGGTACATCAGATTGTAGCAACTACCAATTAATTTTCAACAGAGATAGAGAACTCATTAGCTTTAGTAGTGAAGATAGAACACGGTGATACTGTGAGGGTAAATGTTGATACAAACAAAGAAGACATACAAATGAAAAATTCTGTAAGAAAAGTCAGTCTCCATAAATGGAAATTCCTGCTAATGAGGGAAATGACACACTATGATATAACTAGTTGTGTGTACATGATAAGGAAGCATCTCCGCTGCTACAAGTAACTCCTTGGCAGAGAAAGATAGCAGAGTCCTGGTCATTACTATGACTCACATCATCAGAGGGAATGTTCCCTAACCTGACAGTTTATGCTCAATTGACCATTTCTGCTGTGATGTTTTGATGCATTCACTGGATTCTGTCATCTGTTGAATTTCATCATGCACTCTTGTTCAGGCCTGTTAAAAATTATTCACCTGGTCCTTTGCGGTAAGAACCACCTTCAAGGCAGAGAGTGAGAGAAGTGTTACACAGACACCTTCTGCTTTTTGTTATGACTACATAACTCACATGACAACGACATCCAGGCCAGAAATGTTTGTGGAAGGCTTTTATAGTTTGTTTCACCAGACTGAACTCAGGACTAGGGTTCATGTCACTATTTTCTCAGACTAACGTATCCCACAAAGTGGTTATGGAAATAAAATGGGCTGAAAGCCATATTTGCTGATCTGACTGGAAGGGATACAAATTTTAAAAAATTTAAAGGCATTCATAAAATCCAAACACTCACCTGTGTATATCATAAACAAATAATACTATCCATACCTGGCTTTGATGGGGAAGTTCTGTGCAATGTCTTTCATTACTTTCAATGCCTTATAACCTGGAGCAGAGAGGATTTGAGAAGCTGCCTGAAGACTAATGTCTGCAAGAAAACAAAGCATCACCAAGACCTTCAGAAAATAAAGCATCACCAAGAACAAACTCTACTGAATATGAATTGTTTTTAGGGCTAGTGGTTACAAAAATAAGCAAAAATAAGTGGTGGGGTGGGGCATTTAAAAATATATATCTTTATTATGATCAATGATCAGATAAAAATTAGAAACAGATTTATGTAATAATAATTTTAAAAAAGATTATATTGTATACAAATTGAGTATACATTAAGTATAATTTACTCATAAAAGTACAGGGTTGGCTTTTTTTTTAAAAAACCATTATACAGTTTCATAATACCATTTCATGCCGACAAACTAATGCTGCTGTACAGAAATTGGTTCCTGTAATACTGAAAAGCTAGTAATTAACAATAATAAATTTAAAGTTCTAATATTTACTAGAAGACATCATACACAAATGGAGAATAAAGGAGCAACCAACTGAAGAAGTAAAATTCTATAGATATTTGGGAGTGATTTTTCAGTCCTCAGGCTCCTGGAAAATCTAAACATCAAATGCCATTACAAATGCTCAGAGAAGCGTCAAGACGGATATCTTTGTTAAAGGAGGTCAACATGTACCGTCAGTTTCACATGCTTTTAATGTAAAGGCAGCAACAAGGGCTTTGCGGGCTGGATGAACTGGCATTGGGGGCCGGATCCAGCCCATGGTCCATAGTGACTGGCCCCCTGATCCACGTGACCGGCCTATGGCCCAAAAAAATTGGCAACCCCTGTTTTAGACTGTAGCTTTATTTATAGTTGAATCCAGCTAACTATAATGTACTGTATAAGCTTGAGCTACCTTGATATATTCGCTTCCTCATTTCCATTTCTCTATCTATATGAAAAAAGTCTTCTGGATGTAATAGGAAAATGTATCAGAATCAGCTACCAATAACACTGAAAGAGAGAATGATATCACATCATACAATCTTCATGGTGTTCTGACAAAAAAGCCTAATCTTCCAAAAGCTTCATGGTCAATTTCTCTCATCCTCAACATATCATGGATGTGACAAAATAGCTTTTTAAGTAGTATTGTAGCTTTCATTTTACAGTGATAACACATCATGGCGTATTCCTGCGCTACGTTAAGGGAATCAGTAGAGATAAAGTGTACTACGGGGATTTCAAATACCGAATAGCCTTCTATAGGTCACCAAGGGAGAAAAATTTAAAATATTCCTCCCCTCTTCTCTGAAGAGGTCTGTGTGCATTCCCCCCCCCCCCATCTACAGCAGTTGTGCCCAAACTAAGGGCCGGGGTCGGGTACGGCCCCCGATGACAATTTATCCGGCCCGCAAAGCCCTCATCGCTCCTGGAAGCGGAAGTAAAATGTGCCCGTATGAATGCGTTTTACTTCCGCTTCCAGGAGCGATGAGGGCTTCGCGGGCTGGATGAATTGGCGTCGGGGGCCTCACCCAGCCCTTAGTGACCAGTCCCATGAAACACATGATTGGCCCACGGCCCAAAAAGTTTGGGCATCCCTGATCTACAGTTTACAAGTACTGTACTACACAGAATTGTTTACTTAATAGTAGATTCACATAACATAAAAAGCAGGTTTTTGAGGGGTGTTTTCTCCATTCACTGAGGTCAGGTCAAGATTTCTTGAGTGTAATTCAAACTTTGTGTTGTTTTGTGCTGTCAAATCATCTCTGACCCACCCTAACCTTATGAATGCTAACTCTCTTTTCCTGCTGCTTCCAATCTTTCCCAGAAGTGCCGCCTTTTCCAGAGCATCTTACTTTCTCATTATGTTCCCAAAATAGGGCAGCCTCATCTTTATCATTTTCACCTCCAAAGACAGATTTGGCTTGATTTAATGAAGGACCCACTTGTTCTTCTTTCTAGCAATCCAGGACATCTGCCAAGCTCTGCTAGAGCACCCTATTTCAAATGAATCAATTTTCTCCTGCCAGCTTTCTTTATTGCCTAGTTTTCACACCTGAACACATTAATCGGGAATACAAGAGTGTGGATGGTCTTGGTCTCCAGTGATACATCCTTACACTTGATCTTTTCTGATTCCTTCATTCCTGCCCTTCCAAGTCTCAGTCTTCTTCTGATTTCTTGGTTGCAATCTCCATTTAGATTAATGACCAAGGAACACAAATTATTTCACTATTTCAATTTTTTCCTTGTCAACGTTAAAGTTGTGTTGATCTGTAGTCACAATTTTTGTCTTCTTGATATAACGGTAAAGGTTTCCCTTAATCGAAAGCCAGTAATATCCAACTATAGGGTTCAGTGCTCATCTCTGTTTCAAAGCCAAAAAGCCAGCGTGCTCTGCTTCTTCAGACGTTTCCATGGTCAAGTTGCAGGCATGACTAGACACCGGAGTGCACAGAACACTGTTTACCTCCCCACCAAAGTGGTCCCTATTTATCTACTTGCAATTTCTTGCTTTCAAACTGCTTGGTTGGCAGGAGCTGGGACAAAGACGGGAGCTCATTCCGTCCTGCAGTACTCAGGAATCGAACTGCTGACCTCCCGCCTTCCAGTCAGTGTCTTAGCCAATTGAGCCACTGCAGAAATGGATATCACTTCTTGATACCCAACTTGATATTCTCCACAATATACAGCATATCTTCCCTGCTCTATAAAACAGAAGAAAGCCTCTAGCTATTTGGTCCTTTCCTTTTCAATTAGCGCACTACAGGAAAGCAGATGGAGACTAGAGCAATGATGGTAGGATATTCAGAGCAGGGCTGACTGAACATGGTCAGAAGCCTATTCGATTATCTATGTTATGAGGTTGCTGGCACTACATATGTTCTTCTCTACCACCACTGTGTTTACACAGAGTGGTCTAGCAGAGCTACCTTGAGAAGAGTGTGATGGCACATAAGAGAAGATATAGACCATTTGACAGCTTGCTGAGAATAATTTGAATGGTTCTTGTCTGATATGAATGCCCCAGTTCACACATATTTTGTACATGTAACTTTCACCCATGCTTGTTCTTTGTCAGTGAATATCTTTCAATTTGTGCAAGATGTAGACATGAATTTTAGAGAAGAGACAATCAATATATATTTGATTAATGTACATTCTTCCTGCCTCATAAATAGTCAGGGGGACTGTACTTTTAACTTAAGCAGAGAAAATGGCAGCTTAAAATCTTTCTCATCCTGTTGCAAAACTGCAAGGTGTGTTTTACTTCTGCTTCTGGTGGAAGGAACCACATGACCGGCCCACTGAACCACATGACCAGCCGACGGACCGAAAAGTTTGGGCACCCTGAGCTAAAGAGATAAAGGCAGTGGCAGACACTCTCCACAGCAAGTCTGCCTAAAAGATAGTTGTAAAACCTTCACTGAAAAAGCCCTTCCTGAACCACGCTCTACTACATAATTACCAACTAGTCTCCAAGGGGCTGTGGTGGCTCAGTGGTTAAGCTCACCTTGTTAGCTGCAAGGCTGGCAAGTTGGCAGTTCAAGACCCAGGTACTGCACAATGGATTGAGTGCCTGTCTCTGTCCCAGCTCTTGGGGACATGAAAAGCGCCTCATCTGAGTGTTCACTGAGCAGTTTTTATTCCACAAAAATCCTTTCAACCCAAAATAATTTCTGACACAGATTTATTATAACTAGTCTCCAATATTCTGTTCTAGGAAAATGTCTTGAAGTATATGGTAGCTTCCCAACTTAGGACTTCCTAGATGACATGAACAACTTAAATCCACTTCAATCTGAATTCAGATCTGGGAGATCTGATTATCACGGTGGCTGATGTCACCATATGAGAACCAAAACCAGGCAGCAGAGTTTCTAAGAACCTTGTGAGATGCTCTTTGTTATGTTTCCATAACTGCTGTTGCAACTGCTGTAGCTAACTTAGTAGTAGTGAACTCTTGGTGGTTTCAGGCAGCAGTCCAAGGCCCTAAAGAAAACTGCCTATTCTAAGTGCATTCTAAAGCAGGGATTGCCAACCTTTTTAAGTCAGGGTTTGGGTCATGCTCCCTCAGACAGTTAAGGGACTGGGCTGGTGATCGCCCTGCCATTTATGGCTGCCATAAATGCATCCATAGCCGATTCTGGCGGCAGCAGCGGTGGCTGGAGCGAGGGTGTGAGGCGGATTATTTTGTGCCATTTGTATTATTGTTCTATTTTCATAATACTGTACCTGCTTGGTTTCTTTTCTTTTCTTTACCCTAATGCCGACCTGAGATTTTAGAATGATTTGAAAAAGACTCTTAAAGCACTTGGCAAAAAAAAAAAAAGCATAACAGATATCTAGTTAGTAGTAAAGAATAAAGAAATTCCCTTTTTCTATTTCTCTGTCACAACAAACACTGTGCATATGTAGATATTACTTGCTCTGTCTCTTCTGTATTTTCCTTTCAGAGAATGAAACATGAAAACAATGTGCCTACAAGATATACAAGCCACTACATGCATTTTATTATTACTGATACAGTACTCAGTTCAATTGCACTGCAGCAAGACAAAAAACTAGTACAATGGTTACTACCTTGTAATTCCCACACTTTCAAAGGCTCGGTAGCATCATCACTTTCAATCAGGTATTTTCTCAGCTCTTTCAGATTGTCTTTGAGGTCAGGATAGTTCTGCCTGGATTTGTTTTAAAAAGGCAAGAAAAACTGAATTACATCACCTGCTGAAGCTCACTATTTGACAAATATTGAAACTTTTTTTCAAAAGATCATTTTAATGGTTTTGCCTTAAGTAGCCACAACCAACCATTTTTGAGAAATCTTGATTGTCCTTCAAAATGGAAAGAATTCCAAATGCTGCCTATCACTAAGCATATATGCTTCTTATCTGTACCAATATACAGTAATACCTCGGATAACGCTAAGACTTGGTTCCACAATCTTGGTGTTATCCGATTTTTAGTGTTATCCGATGCATGTTAAAATCCTATGGGATGGATTGGATAACGTTAAAGCTCCATAGAGATACACTGTAACTGCACAGGCTTTAGCAGTTGTTATCCGATCCATCCCATAGGACCTTAACGTTATTTGATCCAATTCTCCACCCCAGATTACTTAAACTGTAGATGGAGTGAATACCTGTTTCTGCTCAGACCACTGCCACTGGATTGTTGCTATCAGTCCCTATGGCTCTTAAAAATTTCCTTGATTTTGTTCAAGTATAAAAGCTTTAGATATGCCCCAGAGTTCTACACCATATATCAACATTGGAATAATTTGGGCCTTATGAACCTCTAAAATGGAGCACAGAGAACTTGGGTGGTTGTAACTAAGTAGCTTAATTAATGTTTAAGAACTTGCTGCAGCCTTTATAGAAATTTGTTTATAATGGTTAGCCCAGGACCCTGTGTGTAAAAACCTCCCCAAATATGAAAAAGAATATATTTGTTCTATTGGTTCTACATCTATATGTCAGTTGTGTTTGGGATGACATTTCCTGAAAACCACAACTTTAGGTTTGACTTTGTTAATACAGTGGAACCCTGCATAACGAATACTTCGCATAGTAAAAATTTGCATGATGAAGTATTCACTATGCAATGGCGATACCCCAGATAACCGGGGAGGGGATCGTTATGAGGGGGTTTCGGTAGCTGGGGTATACCCACTCAATGGGAACCACAATTAACGAACTTTTTTTCCATTATGCAGGGTACTGCCAATGGTGTTTCACATAACAAAAAAAACCACATAACGAAGCACTCAGTGGAACGGATTTTTTTTTTGTTATGCGGGGTTCTACTGTATTCAGAAATATTATAGTACAATAGTCACTATACTTCCTCATTAGTCTTCTCAGGCCAGCTTGAGAGTATGCCATTGAGACCATATCATCTGCATACAAGAGGATGTTAATGTATCTGTTAAGAATCTTTAGAATATGCATGTCCTTTAAATTAAAAACAACAACCCTCGGATGTCATTGGCATAAAGACTGAACAAAACTGGAACCAATATACATCCTTGTCTAACACCTCTATAGGTGGGAGCTCACAGAGTAAACGAACCATTGGCTCCAGTACAGACTTTCAAACAAGTGTTAAACAGGGTTAATTAGGCATTTTGAATTGAATATTCTTTTAACACCATACCATGTAAATACACTAAAAATCAAGACATTTGCATTCTGCTCCTGTCCATCCAGTTTCTTCTCTCTCATGAAGGTAAATCCTTCTGGACCTATTTTGGAAATATTCTTATTTTTTTTTACTCATGAATTCATTTTCTTCCTCTTGGTTTTACATTATCATCTTCGAAATCTATTTCTTCTCCGGCCTTCCCATCACAAGAAAATTCAAAGAGACTAGCATAACTGCACAGCTACAATTGCATCTTAAAAATCCATCTTAAAAGACAACTTTATGGGAAATTATCTGACAACAACCCTATCAACAACAATTTACTTTAAGAGTTAAATGAGTAAGCAAACTAATAAATATACAACTCAAATTCAAAATGTTGAAAAAGGAGATTATCTGAGCATGCACGCACACATACTGTACATTGCAATCTAGCAATCATTATTCTGCATCAGGTTCAGTCAAGGTTGCTCCTTCACCCTCTACCTAAGGAAGCATAAAGCCTTGGATATTTCTTCAGAAACCAAATGGAAATACTTTACTCAGTACTCTTTATTAGACTAGAAAACAACAACTGTAAAAAATAGTTGTCATAGGATCTAATCAGATACTTACATTAATGTATTCTTTTGAATGACCTGCAAGTCTACTCAGTGGAAAATTCTGTTAACATAGTCAATTTGAGATCAGACAATGCTTGCACAAGTGTTTGCCACTGAACAAGTAGACAGCAGATTTTTTTTTCCATAGAGGTCTGTGGTGTGCAAGGAGCACAATCTCGCACCACAAGCCTGGCACGACTTTTGTCTCAGTAGAAGCTCAACAGGATACTGGCCTGTATATATAAGAGTACATGCATCTGGGGCCACGCGGGAAAAAGCGAGGCATGAGGAGAGTCATACACCTTCTAGAAAAACTCTGAGGACACAGGTTGGAAATAATGTCAAGAAGAATTAAATAAATTTTATGTGAAATGATGAGCATCTCTGTTTGTAGCCAAAGAGCCAGTGCTGTTTATGTCTGCAGACATTTCTGTGGACATGTGGCAGGCATGACTAGACAGCAAAGCACATGGAATGCTGTTACCTTTTTCACCAAAGTGGTACCTATTTATCTACTCTCAATTTCTTGCTTTTGAACTGCTAGGTTGGCAGGAGCTGGGACAGAGACAGGAGCTCACGCCATCATGCAGCATTCGGGTCTCGAACTGCCAACCCTCCAGTCATCAAGTTCAGCATCTTAACCATCAAGCCACCGCAGTCCTAGGTCTTACCAAATCGATGTCTTACCATATATACTCGAGTAATAAGCCGAGTTTTTTAGCTCCAAAAATGAGTCCCAAAAAGGGGACACAGCTTGGTATCTAATTTCATTTCAATAAAAATAAAATACATACCGTAAACTAAGGATTTGTATCTGCACTGTGTTATCTGCACATAGTGAAACGTGATGCTTTCTAAAGCTAAAAAATGTGCTTTCAAAATTTACATATCAGAAAAATGCTTGTTTGCAACTGTTCTCAAATAGATGTTTAATCTTGAAACAATTATAGGATTATGAAAAGTAATATCCCAATAACAATTCTACACCTAAAGGCAATTCTAGCTATTAATTCAGCACAACTTAAAAATACAGGCACAGTTGCATAAGATGGTTTTTAAGGCATCAATATATACATTCGTGAAAACTTCAATGCAAGTATGAAATTGAAATCAACTTACCTTAATGTGTCAAAGAGAAATCCCTGCACCTCATTTTCTCCATTGCCTTCCTCCTCTGTTATATTTCTTGTAGCTAAACATGGTGCATGAACAGAATATGAGAAGGTTTATTTCACAGAAGTTCTTGCAATTGCATTTTTCCCCTGCAAAAGACACTACTGTATCTTATATTTCTCAAAATGAAAAAAAGAAAGAAATTACACAAGTTCTGAAAAATATGGCAAAGTAGGAAGTTCATGTTTGATGTACAGTTAGAAAATAGGTATTTTCCTGTAAAGGCTCTCATCTACAGGGGGGAAAAATTACAGTCCTGTATTGATTCTTATTGCCCGTGGCTACTTTCACCACATCCCAAAAAATGCAATCACAGCCAACAGTCAAGAAAACAAATAGCAGACGAATTACTAACACTGTACAATATTTTCCATTAACTTCAATGGCACCATTACTGCTTTCAAAATTCTAGACACTGCAAAATATTTTGTAATAATAATATCTACAGTAACACCACGTCAAGGAGAAAAATGTACCTTCAGACTGAGAGTCATCCACCGCTTTGTACTCGGTACTCTTTATTGCAAGTTCTACACCATATCCTGATAGATACATCTTCTCATGGCTAGGTTTCTAGATGAACACATCATTTTGAAAAGAAAGTTTATAAGGAGTGAACAGTAAGACTTGCCTAAATAACGTCAAAAGTTGGTTTTACTTCAAAGCAGAATTTGGAGAAGTTACTATAAATTTGGAGAAGTTACTATAAATCCCAGAATCTCTCAACTAGAATTGCCAGTTGTCTTTAAAAAAAACCCTTAAAACTTTTTTACTCCTGCATAACTACACAATGAGATCAGGATTTAATCTCACTACAAGGATCCATTACCTCTTCACTTCCAGCAGTCATCTGACTAGATCAGAAAGCATCCTTTTCCCCCTTATTTTTTTTAATATAATCTGGATTTCAACACACACACACACACACACACACACCAGTATGGACATTATAGCCATTTTGCTATATTATCAATGGAAATTTTATTTGGGGCTGTATCAGATTTTTTTCTACCTAGTCCAAGTGTTCTCAACCTTTTTATGCCGCTGGCCTGACCACACCCCCTGGACAGTTGAGCGGGCCTGACCACACACCCCAGAAACGGAAGTGGGCACGTTTATGATAGCTGTAAATGTACCCACTTCTGCGTTTACGACGGGTGCTGACGTGTTTACGCTTATGCAGGCATGTTTTATGGCTGACGTAAACATGTCTGCTTCTACTTCCGGGACGCAGTGGTGCCAGGCCACATGAAATGGTGCCGTTATCCGAGGCCAGGCCACAAACTGTAGGTTGGGGACCTGACCTAGCCTATAGGACTATTAATTACAAAAAATTAGGACTACCACACATCAGTTGGGTGTCCTTGCACATAATTCAATATTGAACTTGGATCTAATTATCTTGCATATTTGCTATGAACATATTTTGCATTTTAATCATGTTAAGTAAGGCATATGGATATGCAGTACTATATAAGGATTCTGATAGAAAGAAGGCTTCACAGTAGCAGGAAACAACTGGAAAACAAGAGGACTGACAATTGGAACAATCAATTACACAAAACATGTAATTCTCAATAACACCAAAGAGGTAAACTGCTTCAGTATTGAATACAACAACGGCCTGAGGAAGAAGATGCCAAGGCCTAGCAGTGGCTGAGAACATTGCCCCCTCCTCTGGGACCACAACAATGGCCTGAGGAAGAAGATGCCAAGGCCTAGCAGTGGCTGAGAACATCGCCCCCTCCTCTGGGCCCACAACAACGGCCTGACGGGAGTTAGTTTGTGTTCTGGTTTGGTTGTTTTATGTGGTTGCATTTTATAATTTTTATTGTACTGTTGTTGTTTTGACTATAAGCCGCCCTGAGTTGCCTCGGCGAGTGGGCGGCAATATAAATCTAAATAAATAAACAAACAAATAAATAAAGTTTATTGTGGAACACAACAACAATTATAGCAGCAGCAATTATTGGTATTATTTTTGCTGCTATTAAATAACTTCTCCATTTGTGATCAAGAATCATCAAAATACTATGAAAAGATGTAATTATGTAACAAGGCACATTGGAAATCTGGCAAAAATTCATAGCAACTTCATCTTAATAGAAGCTAATTGCCTCACACACACGCACACACACCTACCTGGATAAAATGTCGGAGGATGTAAACAATTTCCTCCTTCTGTGCTTTTTCAGACAAAACTTTGTGAAATGTTGCAAAGTCTTTTGTACCCATTTCAGCATAAAGGATTACCACCGGGGCAGAGTCATTGAATGTAGGGAATTTATGATCTCCTTTGAACATATATGGCTTGGGCCTTGGATTAAAAACAAATAGTTTTTCAGCTGAGCAGGAATAATACATGATTTAATTGTCAGCATTCGACAAAACATGTAACAGTGACAATCTGAAAAATGTAAGTACCATTGAGTTTCAACTCACATCTGACGATTCGGGGAAAGTGCTAGAAAACATACCTTTAAAAAACAAACTAACTACATCTCCCAACTGGCATGGCTCCCATGGACTCATAGCGTTGTAGCCTAAAAATGTAACCTTTTAAAATGCTGGGACTGTAGCCTGAGACACTGAAAGGACATATTTGCACCATGAGCTTTACTGGGTATCTTCTGTCACAAATGTCAAAACTGTCCAGATAGAAGGAAACAGTAGGATCTTTCTGGCAGAAGAGGCATTACCTGGGGAGCAGACAGGACCGTAGCCGTGTGTGTGTGTGTGTCAGGGTGGGCTTTGCCCACCTTGAGTTAGCAGTTTGCCCATCCTCAAACTCCCTGCTACTTTCCATGGTGACAGGGTTCCCCCCCCCCAATGCATTCCTATGGGAAACCGCACTTTACGCCCTCTAGTGTATTTTACCTGAAAAAATATTTGCCCACCCACATCTAGAATCCTGGCTATGGCCCTGACACAAATGCCTCAACTACAGAACCTTACATTATGATTACAATCTCACAACATCTTTGACTAACTTATATAATTAAGTTTAATGCCCATGTATAAACAGTGAGAACAAGGACGTGTGTCTTCAACAACAAAGCTTTTGTTCCGAAAACATCTTGGTTTTGAAATCAGATCACTCAAGACAATTCATTAGACATACCTCGAAGCAGCTTTCTTCAAAAGCTTCTTAATTTCATTAGTTTTACAGGTGCTCTTCCCATGGATAACTGCAAAAGCATTGCAAGCTTTCGGAGGTGGCTCATCAGCTGCAATCTAATATTTCAACAATTATACTAAATCCCAGCTGGTATAATTGCATTTCATCTTAAAAAGTAACCCACCTCCTCTTTGATTAAAACAGCTCATCATCAGCTATCACATTGTATGTATAAGTGGCAAAGGTGTGACAAGAAACTAATGAGAAATTCAGAATCTCACAAAAAATAAAAGTGTGCCAATTTCTAAGAATTTCAGCCATTACCAGTTTACACATCTACAGGGTCACTGTCACCTATCCCTAGTTGATACAGCACAACCTTCTGTTTGCTGATTTAATAAACTGTTATCAAATCTCTGAGAATATTCCATCTATTCACCTTGTCATGGATATGCACTCCAATATCTGCTTTTGTTTTGGTGCCAGTATCAGTATGCTAAAATTTCCTCTTTCACATCAGTACAACTTTGCTGCACACTAGAAGCCGCACGGCTCCGCTTTCTATCAAGGCAGACGGAGGTGCATTTTGGATTCTCATGTTAACTAGCAAGCAACATTCTCAAAAGCTCAGACAGAAAACTAGTCAGCACTCCAGCGAAAGCAGAACCCTTCAATTCCCTCTTTACATAACTGAAGAAGGAGGAAAGTGAATGAAACCAAGGTTTCTACAGCTACATTCTCATCAGGTGAAACCACAATTTCTCCCAGGTATGTACAGGATTTAGTGAGCTCACTAAATCCCCCAGGCATTGATTTAGGATGTCTTGATGCAATCATGCACCAAGGTGAGGAATTTTCATCGCCTTGAGATTCCTTGATTCTTAACATGATAGCGAGAAAGGAGTGGAGTTTTTTCAGTTTTCAATTTCAAGGCATCTGCAATTGGCAGCAAATGCCTCATTGACATTCTACACCAATCCAACATATTTTCCATTTAAGAAGCATAGCATCTCTCTTTCTCTCTCACTCAGAGAAAGTGGGGAGGGGAGGGCCAAGACGAGCTTACTGAGAAAGAAAATGCTAATAACACACATGATGATTCATATTTTTAAACATGCATGGAATAAAACAGCTGTTACAGTTTTGTGCAACTTGTGCAAAATCACTGTCAGTAGCACTGGAATAGATGTTAGAATTTCACAGGTTGAACCGAGGGGGGGGGGGGATGGAGTTCCTTGTCCTTGCCTGCAAGGACAAGGTAAGAATATACACCCCTTTATAATCCAACCCAAAAAGCTGGAACAAAAGGTGCCCATATCGATGAGGCATGGTGACCATTATCCTGTTCAATATTTAGATGAACACAGAGGAGAACTCCAACTGCAGAAGCAGCAGTCTTATGAAATGCCAGTTATATGTAGTATATGTGTTGACCTTCTGCACATGTAAACACATCATTATTTCCCAGGCAGAGAAAAGTCTCTATTATAGGTTCCATCTAAGTGATCTAGGCAAAGTGCAAAATTGAACCCAAAAGTGGATTTCACAAAAGTGAAAGAACTGCTAATTGTTATAACATGTAGACATTCCTCTGCTAGTACTTTCACAAAGATTTCTGGGACAGAGCTATCAGCTTTTCCCCTTTGCAAGAAAAATTAGGAAAAGCAGTGGAACTGTTCATTATAGGTGTATATTGTGAAATTTCAGTTGACAGCTTTACAAGTACACTAGTACCCCGGATAACGATGAGATTTGTTTCTACAAGTCTCGTCGTTATCCGGTTTTTAACCCATGTGGGGTGGTTAGTCTAGAGATACTACCCTTGACGACACCCCCAGATACTGTTTTTAGTTTATGAATTTTAAATTTTTATATTGATGTGTTTTATTCTGTGCTGTAAGCCGCCCAGAGTCGGGCTTGCCCGATTGGGGCGGGTTAGCAAGTGTGAGAAATAATAATAATAATAATAACGTTATGCGATGCATTGAACACATAACGTTAAAAAAGCCCTGTTTCCCTGGAGGCTGCAGCAAGCCAGAACGTCAGGATTTGAATCTTGACATTTTGGCTTGCTGCAGTTGCTGAGGACGTCGGGGAAGCCCAGAAACAGCTTGGATCGGGTCTTCCCACCTCCCTGGACCCGGCAGGGGGGTCAGGGACCCCAAAATTGGTTAAAAAAAAAAGATTTTTTTTTTACCAATTTTGGGGTCCCTGATGCCCCTGTCGGGTCCAGGGAGGTAGGAAGACTCGATCCAAGCTGTTTCCAAAGTTCCCCAACCCTCCTTGAGGCTGTAACAAGCCAAAATGTCAGGATTCGAATCCTGACGTTTTGGTTTGTTGCAGCCTCCAGGAGGGTGGGGGAACTTCAAAATTAGCGCGCATTGGGCCTCCCGACCTCCCTAGAGCCGATGTGCGCTATTTTTGAAGTTCCCCCACCCTCCTGGAGGCTGCAACAAACCTAAACGTCAGGATTCAAATCCTGACGTTTTGGCTTGTTATAGCCTCCAGGAGGGTTGGGGAACTTTGGAAACAGCTTGGATCGAGTCTTCCTACCTCCCTGGACCCGGCAGGGGGGTCAGGCATCCCAAAAGTGGTAAAAAAAAATCTGTTTTTTTTTTACCAATTTTGGGGTCCCTGACCCCCCTGCCGGGTCCAGAGAGGTGGGAAGACCCAATCCAAGCTGTTTCTGGGCTTCCCCGACATCCTCAGCAAGTGTAGCAAGCCAAAACGTCAGGGTTCGAACCCTGACATTTTGGCTTGCGCCACTGGCTGAGGACATCGGGGAAGCCCAGAAACAGCTGTAGATCAGGTCCCCTGCCTGCTCCAGAGAGATCAGAGGACCCGATCTACAGCTGCAGGGTGGCTGGGGAAGCTGACGGGGACTCCCTGTCGGCTTCCCTAGCCACCCGCCCTTGTCTCCGCAGCTATGGGGTGGTTGGGGAAGCCGACAGGGGAGCCCCCCGTCAGCTTTCCAACCACCCCACCCCTGCCTCCGTAGCTGCAGGGTGGCTGGGAAGCTGAGAACCCCGTTCAGCTTTCCAGCCACCCTGCTGCTAAGAACGACTGTATCGGATAACGCTAAAAAGAACATTATCCGGTGCAAATCTTCCCCCCCAAATTTGTTGTCGTTATGCGGTTTTAGCGTTTATTTTCGCTATGCGGGGTATCGCCAATAGCTCTTCACATAATGAAAAAAATCATATTATGAAGAGCCCCAAGGAACAGAGTTTTTTTCACTATACAGGGTTCTACTGTAGTAAAAATAATATACATGAGATCACAGAATAGGGTATTTGTATTAGGCCAATTATTAACCCATTCAATTCAGACCCATATAATAGATGGTGCTTTATTTCATTCAAAAAATACAGTAAAGCCCTGACTTACATATGCCTTGATTTACATAAAATTTGATTTACATAATGATTTTGTGCTAAAACCATGTCCCGATTTACACGATTTCCTATGGGTTACATAAAGAGTCTTTTTCCTACGGGATTGCCTCAAGTTATGTAAAAAAACAATTTTTCCTATGTGTTTGCTTTGAGTTATATTAAAAACCGATTTAAGCAAAAGCCTACAGAACAGGTTTTTTTTTGCAAGTAGGGGTTTTACTGTATGTTTGAGTATACCCATTAGCGTAACATGCGATTCAGCTGCCCAGGGCATAAGCCAAATTTGCCACCCCCTGGGTGGGACTGAGGATGCTGGCGCTCACTCCTGTTAGGGCTTCTAGGAATTGTAGTCCAAGAACACACATAAGCTCAAAAAGTGCCACCCTGGGCGGGCTGCCCCCACCCCACTCCCTGCTACGTTACTGAATACAGTAATACCTCATATAACATTAGTATCGAATAACACTAAAATCACATAACATTAAGGAATCTGGGGGGAAGAATTGCATCGGATAACATTAAGATCCTATGGGATGCTTCAGATAACAACCGCTAAAGCCTGTGTGGTTACAATGTATCTCTATGGATCCCATAGGATTTTAACATGCATCAGATAACACTAAAAATCGTATAACACCAAGACTTGTGGAACCAGGTTTTAGTGTTATATGAGGTTTTACTGTATACCCATTTAACTGATATTTGCTCATCCTTGGGTACAAGGCAGAAGATGAGATCTTAGCTTAACTCCATTAGCTTTCCCCAGATAAACAGGGACTTAAACGCTTAGATTTACATATGAACTAACTTGCCTTTCAGCAATTGGTTAAATTCTTGTTGGGTTAAAAATGACTTGTTGGGTAAAAAAAAAAAGAGCCAAAACCTCCAAATGCTAAATAAAGCGCAAAATACCTACTGTATTTCATAAAGAGAAATGCACACAGAATATCTTGTTCATGGTGCTCTTAGGATGAGGAAATATTTCCCAAGGGAAGGACCTTATGGTTTCATTCCTGTTGTCCTTCATTCAACAAGTAAAGACCTTTGTGTTAAGATGGGCATTTGGCAATGTATTCGTTACCATGTCATTTTCTTTTTCTGGCTTTTAATGTGCTTTAAAATTGTTTATTTTTTAAATTCAGTGACTGTTTTAATATGATAGTATTTTAAAATGCTTTTTAAAATTCTAATTTATTGTTTTTCAAAACTGCATTTGTCTTACATATTTTGTAAGCAGTTTTGAGTCCCTTTTTGAGGAGAAAGTTTGGCTATAAAAAAAGACGGAATGAATAAAATATTTTCCAAAAAAACACTTTATAAAAACATCAACAGACAAAAAGTAATCAATGAAAATGTCCAAAGGCCAACAAAGTCAAAACATCCCACCTACACAGAAGACAGGAAAAATGCACCAGAGAAAAACCAAACACACCCAGACAATAAAATTCTATTCACCACAAAACTTCAGAATAGGAGACCCAGTAATATGCAGGCAATGCTCTACACCAAACAAAACCCAGAAACCAAAAACAGAACACTTACATGCATAGAAATACAGAAGTAAAACAGTCATTTATAGGGGTCAGTGCAAAGGGGGGGGGGGAGAGAGAGAGAGAGAAGCTGCAGGAATTGGCCAAAGAAGCAATTATTATTACTTTGCTTATCTGAGTAGCTAAAATCTGGCTTGTGTAACAAACCACAGTTAAAACAAATCGTAGTATAAACACAATGATCCCTTTTTAAAAGTCTCTACTGAAAAATAGTACATGCTAAACAGCTCCCTGGTGCCTTGTCAGGTGTAGCCTAACATATATCAACCAGTTGTACACACCTGCTGAAACATCCGGACAGTTGGGGAATGCGCACGTAAGGAAAGAGAAAATTTCAGAAGATTGATCTGTAAATTTGTCAGAAACTGTCCAGCTTTTTTCAAGATCAAGCTGTAGTAAGAATGTTCTGAGACTGCATTTAAAAAAAAAGAAAAACAAGTGAAATATTAATATCTCAGACAAGAAGCAAAAGTAAACAGAAAAGAGAGAAAAATGTTGTTAGTTAAAGACTAACTGCCATGTAGTCTCACTCTTTTGTCTGGGAAAGTAGACTTGATCCACAAAAGCCCACATTATGACACAGCAGTTTGTCTTTAAAGTGCCACAAGTTTTTGTTTTGTTTTATTTCTTGTTTGATATGCCTATACAGACGTACACAGCTACCACTTTGAAAACATATTAGCATTTGGCTCTAAAACTATCATATTTTAGACAATAAAGCTTCCTGGAGATTAAAAAACAACCACCTCATAAGTAATGCCGACAAACCACTATCTGTAAATAAAAATACCACAATCTTCAAGGTGGCTATTTCTGTGTACCCCATGCATAGCTTAATTCCTGTTGGTAGGAAAGGGGGGAGGGCAAAATACATAAAAAGAAGGCAGGCAGACATAACGGCACTACATTCAGAATTGTAGGAAGGGTGAGTTTAGAATTTGCCACAGAGACTACCTCTAACAGTAGCCACAAAGTGATAGCACAAAGCACAGCTTCTTAGGCATTCATACTTTCCAGGAATGGCTTTCCTTATCCTCCAAACCCAGAGGAATGGTAGGGAGCTTTGAGTATGGTACAGTAATTTATTTTGCCTCTAATCATTTTTATTTTGTTGCTGTAATTGATAAATGCTGGGCTAATGGAAAGGTAGAAGGGAGGAAAATGCAGGAAATCCTGGCAGCACTGCAGAAGAGAAAAACAAGCACCAGGACTAGCAACATGGATAAACAAAAGAAAGATAACAGGTTGGCCCTTTTCATTGATTGAATGATTACATCTCTAATTTTCACTTAACAAACAGCAATTAGGGTTCCAAGCCTGGCTGAACACCTGGTCAGGTCCTTAAGGACTACAGATTAAACAAGGGAGCATTTTCCTCACAACACAATAAAGAAGTGTTCAACAGTTGCTGCTCCTTTTCTATGCAGTGCAACAGGACTGCATAGTTATTTTGATGGAGGAAAAGACTTTAGTCTACCATATATTATAATACAGTAATACCTCTGATAACGCTAAGACTTGGTTCCACAAGTCTTGGTGTTATCTGATTTTTAGTGTTATCCGATGCATGTTAAAATCCTATGGGATGGATCGGATAATGTTAAAGCTCCATAGAGATACATTGTAACCGCACAGGCTTTAGCGGTTGTTATCCGATCCATCCCATAGGACCTTAACATTATTCGATCCAATTCTCCTCCCCAGATTACTTAACATCATGTGATTTTAGCATTATCCGAGGTAAACGTTATCCGAAGTATTACTGTATTCCTGTTTTCTGACACACATGGAAAAGGAATCACGCAGGCAGTCACAGCTAAATGACAAGGTGACAGCCAAGATCCATTTATGCAACTGGAACCTCTTGAATTAGCCCTTTCTGCTTCCAGAAATTTCCTTTCCTCACCTATTGAAAACAGAATAGTAGCCTACACATGAGAGAGAGAGAGAGTGAGAGAGAGAGAAAGGATCAAAGGTCTTAGAGGTGAAGGAATGCACAAACAGATAACTCAGAACCCAGCTGGTACCATTCAGACAAGCGACGATGGATGTAAATTGGATACAGCCACCATGACCTACTAAGAACGGACTTGCAGGATATGGAACACTATTGCTGGGCAAAGTAGAAGCAACTAGTTGAAATAGTTTGACTATGTCCTAAGGGTCAGACAAAATTAAAATAATATACACATTATTCTATCACTGACAAGTGTTCAACTAACAGACTCCTTAGGCATTCACATCCTTCCTTTGTACAGAATCACCTGGTAGCTGGGAAAAGTGTTGCCACCTATAGAAATCCATGCTAACTGCCACACAAACATATAGATTCTGGTCGATCCACATATTCTTAACATGTAAAAGGAAAATAAGCAGTAAATGAGGACACAAAGGTCAAGTGCATTTCATAAACTTCTGCACGAGTCCTATATTTCCGGTGCCCCAACCACACTGGATGTCACAGGTTGTGCTGCCTGCAGTTTAATCTGAAGATCACTCCAAGGTTCTTTAGCACATTACACTTATCATTTTTCTTCAAATAAAATCACCCAGTTCAGAATAGAATGCACATTTTATTATTTGAATGAACCTGCACAAGGATTGTACACTCGCTTTTCTGTAAACAGTACAGAGGGGATGAAGTCTTTGGCTTCAAAATTTAAATCTGCCACACGTCATTGTTATTTCTAAACCCAGGAGACTATGGCCGATTTTAACTTACTTAGTGAGTAAGCCAGAACTATGATTTGATCTTTAAACCATCCTTTAAAAACAGGGGTGCCCAATCGTTTTGGGCCATAGGCCGGTCACGTGATTCGGGGGGGGGGGCATAGTTTGGACACCCCTGCTTTAAAAGAATTATTTTTACAAATTGTATTTTCTCATATTCATGCTTAACAGGGAGTTGTGGCACTTTTAAAATGGGAAGCAGTAGATCCTTTGCCCTTTAAAAAAATCCAGAAGGGGTGGTGATGAGAACGAGAAAAAAGTAGCCTGATACTCACTGCAGTTCATCCTTGTACTGAAAGCTGTGATTCCTCATTATGAATGAACCATGTACAACTCTAGTTGCACTACAGACCACTACTACACACAACACACAATTATAACTTAGCAACTGCATCAAAAGTCACATTTCATTCTACATCAATGAAGAAACATGAACATGTGAATTAACAGCCCTAACTCTCCAGGATCCAAGTATTTCCTATATAGATATAACTTCTTACTCTCTACTCAACTTTCAAAAGGGCTGAAATCAAGGAGACAGAAAGAACTGACAGTAGCCTTTGATGCATCTGAGTTCTGAGTCTGGCGAGTGGGGAGGCAGTATAAATTGAATTTTCTTGTGTAGAGGAATCTTGTAACTAAATAAGCCTATATTCATTTCTCTCTTTTAAGAAAATACTGTAACAATCTCTCAAGTACGGAGGATCCATCCCTACATTAAGCCTGAGATTTGGGTAAAATGAGAAATTATAAACTGTTACAATCCTTGCTATTCTCCTGCCTAGTAAATCAGAACAATCTAACGATCCTGTCTTGCAGTCTGGTATTACTACCTTTTGTTCCGGTTAGTAATTCATTGTCCATGAATCCCCTACAGATTTTTCTGCCCAAAACTGATTTCTCTACAAATACAACTGCATATCTTTATATATTGCAAATTTACATGATCAACAATTTTAGAAAGGGGAAACAATGAGATGATTCCATGGGACTGAAGAAATTCAAAATTAATATCCTCCTCCATTATACCTTCCTTTGTAATAAGTGAGGATGCAGCTTTCTGAAATCTAGTAGAACAGAAGTTTGAGAAGGGAAATATGCAAGACTATCTATCTATCTATCTATCTATCTATCTATCTATCTATCTATCTATCTATCTATCTATCTATCTATGGTGTCATACAACAGTTAGGCACCTGTTTTATGTGCATAAATGGTCAATGTATATTTAATGAAGTCCAGCAATACTCAGATAACGATTGCCTCGGATAACGCTAAAATCGGATAATATTGGGGAATTTGTGGGCTTTGGGGCAGAGATCTACTGAGGCAAACATCGCAGTTTGGTTTGGGGAGATCGGGCGCACACCCGATCTCCCCCCAACCAAACCGGCGCTACAAAGCTCGCAGCAGCGTGGCTGGAAGCAGACCGGGTGCTCCCCAGTCGGCTTCCCAGCCACACCGCTGCTGCACCCTTGGCAGCAGCGACATGTTTGGGAAGCCGACTGGGGTGCCCCCACTCGGCTTCCCAAATGCACCACTGCCGGGGAGCCAAGTCCTAACATTATCTGAGGTACGTACTAGTGTACACTAAACTTCTTCTAACAAGTTGGCCCTTTCTGTAGGGAGGAAGCAAGGCAATCCATCTAAAGCAGTGGTTCCTAATGTGGGACCCACGCCCCACAGGGAGACTTCAATTCCCAGAAGCCTAAGTCAGTACATTGTCTGATCAGTGCTTTGGAGAATTGACTTTGGCTTCTAGGAACTGAAGTCCAAACCCCGGGGGGGGGGGCACTAATCTAAATTGATAACTGCAGGCAGGATGACACTTGAATTTTCTGTATGAGGCATCAACATGATCCTGGGTAGTGTTGGGATAGCTTATCTTCACAAGAAGCCTAAAAGTGTTGATGGTGACAGTTTGCACCTTAGGAGTAGTTTTGTATGGTATAAAACTACAAACAGATGCTAGTCTAGACATAAAAATCTCATTAGTTGGATGAGTTGCTTACCTCCTTTCCTGTATACAGCTAATTCTTTCACTGTTTCCAAAAACTGCCAGAATTTCTCATTGCTTTCTTCTGCAACGAATTCACTGTTTAAAAATGTGCAATAATTAATATAGTTCATTACACAAGCCTTTGAGAAAAAGCATCAGGTCTAAAGCCCATTGTTTGTCAACACTTAAATCCCAGTAACTTAAAGAGCCTACTCTAGATTGTACTAACAAATGAATATAGGCTGAAATGTTTTTAAGGATGCAAGCTACCAGACACCCAATATAATAAGACAACTTAAGATATCAGCAAGAGTATAATACAAGACCTACCTGTGGAATACAGGCAAATAGCCCAAGACATAAATCAATTAGGAGAAAACAGTGCAATAACCAAAACTCTTTTGCTTAGCACAGTAAATCAAACTAGAGTAGGCCCACTGACTCAATGAGTAACTTGGTGAGTCAACTTCTCTACGCATTCCCTGGATTAAAACGGGCTTGCTCTGAGATTTACTTTAGTATCACGGTAGGCTCATTTGACTGACTGGAATGTTGACTAAGTCCTCATTGATCCAATGGGCCTAGTTTAGTGTTATTTACTACACTAAGCAACAGGATTTTAGCCAATATGTGTAATTACCTACAAAGTCAACACAGCTTCAATGCCACAAATAGGTATTTCTTTAACCTATCAGTCTTCTGTAGAATAGTTTTGCCAACAATCCTGGAAGCAGCAGAAAAAGGCAGCTAAGACTGTAAACCTAAACATAATTATTGGCTGTACAGTAAAACCTTACATAAAGACAGCGATGGGATGTAACAGGTTTCTCACCAGTTCGCCAGAACCGGTAGTAACTTTTCCCAGCGTCCTGAAGAACTGGTAGCAGCTTTTTTTTTTTTTTTTTGGGGGGGGGGGAACCACCTTTGGGGCTTACCTTTTCACTGGTTTCCCCACTGCGCATGCACGCCAAGCACTTGGTGTGAATGCACGCCTACAGTGGGTGGTAGAGTGGGTTGAGGGGTGTGTGTGTGTGCTTTTTATTATTTTTTATTATTATGTATTTTTTCTTTGGCCCCACCCATGAAATCATGATGTTAGCTCCGCCCACACTGTGATGACATCACGGTGGGGTAGTAAAATTTTTGACATCCCACCACTGCATAAAGAACACCTCGCTTAGAGACTAACTTGCTTAAAGAGCATAATTTTCTCTGAATGGTTAACAACTAAAAACAACCAAAACCTCACTTAACAACTAAATTGTGGGTCACAATCTCCCCCACCAGAAGTAATAATTGGTCACTTATAATGGCAGTGGCGGCATTTCCCCCCCAAGTGTTTTGCTTAAAGAGTAATCCCATGGAAAGCATTATGTTCTTTAAACAAGGTACCTCTGTAATTCCTAATGAAATCAATGGAACTGGTTTTTGTGTACATAGGAATGCTCTGTATGCAAGAGAGCAGGGATCAGCCAATTAAGTTCTCAATTAAAGGTAAACATCTGATTTGTCCTACTAACCCCATTGGAATTCCAACCAAATGTTTATATTCAGTAGCATTCCTCAACCAGATGGCCTCCAGATCTGTTCATGTACAACTCCCACCACTGACAGACAGTAAAACTTGACATGCTGGTGTGGATTGGGTAAGATTTGTCATCCATCACTTTCGGGGGGCCCTTTTTGGAGAAAAGTGTTTCTCATCTTCTCTCAACACTTTAATAACACACCAAATGTTTTCTTATTAATTTATTCAAAACACAACAGCTTGTACAATAAGCATGAGAACCAAGGCAAAAACTTCAACTCATCGGAGATTTAAGTAGCCCACAGTAGAACCCCAGAAAACTGGTGAGCTACTTATTTATTGCTAAAACATAGCTTGAATTCAAACGCATCTATTTTGAGGTTGGTGGGAAGGGCAGCCGGATACCAAGACAAACACCACAGACAATGCATGATAGCCAGTACTGCTTCTGGCTGAACAAAGAATGCTTCCTTTAAAAAAAAAACCACACACAACCCTTTGCCTCTCCTTTGATCAAAGGATACAATGGCTTCAAACAAAGGAGACAGGAAAATTATTTTCCCCCAACACATACACACCACCCTTAAGAGACCTATAAAGAAGGTACTCAGTACATTAGTACTTCAAGTCCGATAAACTTAAAGCACCAAGTTGTTGCATTGGATCTATATCAGGGGTGCCCAAACTTTTTGGCCGTGGGCCAATCATGTAGTTCAGGGAGCCAGTCACTAAGGCCTGGGGGCCGGATGTGGCCCCTGATGGCAATTCATCTGGCCCACAAAGCCCTTGTCGCTCCTGGAAGCGGAAGTAAAACATGCCCAGGAGCAACGAGGGCTTCGCAGGCCAGATGAATTGGCATCAGGGAGCTCTTTAAGCGAAACACCATTGTAAGTGGCCAACTGTAACTTCTGGTGGGGGGGATTGCGACCGCCGATTTATTTGTTTAGTGAGTTTTTGTTTGGTTTTATTTGTTAAGCAAAGCAAACAGTCAGAAAAAAATCAGCTCTTTAAGCGAGTTACTCTTTAAGCAAGGCGTTCTTTATGCGAGGTTTGACTGTACATTAATTGCCATAGTATTTTGACTTTGACAGTGGCAACATTTTAAATTGTGGCACAATGGCTTAGTGGTTAAGACACTAAGCTTGATGACCGGAAGGTCAGCTGTTCAAGACCCGAGTACAGTGCAACGGAGTGAGCACTAACTATCCAATAACTTTAGAAGGGCTGAGCATGGATGTGTATCTAGGTCCCTTTAGGTCCCATCACTTCACCACGACATGACATGCTGGATTACAAACTTTGAGGACTGGGATTATCAGTCTGTTCCTATCTTTAATTTGGAATTTCTGGGTGGAATGTTATCCATCCTCCATCTCCAAGAGAGGAGCTTCTACACTGGATTACTGAAGGCAAAGCAACTCATTTTACCTCTTCTCACGACTGCTTGTCCTTGGGTGATGGGAAATGTGCATCAAAAACACCAGGGCATTCAAAGGTTTTCCTTCCTAACCTACAGGTAATAGAAAATTAAGTCCTCTTTCCTGTATCTGCTGTTTTACCTTACTTTAGGGCCAAGGACTCCCAACATGGGGCAGATGCACCATGGGGGGCAATTTGTTTTTTATGTAAAGTTACCCTTACTCGAAAGCCAGTCATATCTGACTCTAGGGTTCAGTGCTCACGTTTGCAGACGTTTCCGTGGACATGTGGCATGTGGACATGTGGCATGCATGACTAGACACTGAAGTGCACGGAACACTATTTACCTCCTCACCGAAGTGGTCCCTATTTATCTACTTGGAATTTCTTGCTTTTGAACTGCTAGGTTGGCAGGAGCTGGGACAGAGAAAGGTGCTCATTTTGTCATGCAGTACTCGTGTTTTGAACTGCTGACCTTCTGCCTCCCAGTCAGTGTCTTAACCACTTGAGCCACTGATTTTTTAAAATTTATTTATTTAATCATATTTATATTTTTAAAGGGGGGGATGTTTAGACCAAGTTAACTGTCTTTTAGGCTTCCTCCATGTGAATAAGAATTATTTGTCACACGAGGCAGGCATCAGGATTTTAGAGATGCTTAGAGGAGGGGGGGCATTCCCAAAAAAACCACATTGGGAACCACTGCTTTAGGGTTTCCCTCCTACTCTGCAAACAATACAAAAGAGTAAACCAGTGTTTCCAAACCTTAGGTTTTGGGACTTCAACTCCCAGAAGCTGAAGTCAATTCGCCAAAGCACTGATCAGCCAATGTACTGACTTAGGGCCAGGGGTCTGCAAACTTGGCTCTCCAGGTGTTCTTGGACTTCAGTTCCCAGAAGCCCAAGTCAGCACGCCTGCTGATCAAGGCTTCTGGGAACTGAAGTCCAAGAACAGCTGGAGAGCCAAGTTTGCTGACCACTGACTTAGGCTACTGGGAATTCAGGTCCCCCTATTTTTGTGGTAATATTTTGATGACCTTTTAACTGATGTTTTAGTGGAGTAAACTGTTTCTTATGCTTTTACTTTTATTTTTAGTGTTTTGTAAGCCGCTCAGAGTCGGGTTCTCCCGATTGGGGCGGGGTATCAAGTGTAATAAATAAATAAATATAAATAAAATCTCCTGCTTTCTATCTTAGCTGGTCTTCCCAGCCCCATTATTTATTTATTTATTTTTGCTAGCAGCCTATGAATTTAGAGCAGGAGTGCCCAAACTATGGCCTGGGCGGGGCCGGATCTGGCCCCCAACACCTATTCATCTGGCCCACAAAGCCCTCGTCGCTCCCGGAAGCAGAAGGAAAGCGTGCTCCTATGGGTGCGTTTTTCTTCCACGAGCGGATGAGGGCTGCGTGGGCTAGATGGATTGGCATCAGGGGGGCCAGATCTGGACCACCACGGGCCATAGTGGTTCCCTGAACCACATGACCGCCCCACGGCCTTAATGTTTGGGCACCCCTGACTTAGAGAAAGAAGGGAAGCCACGGCGGCTGTATATTGCTGGATGCCTCTCCAAAAGATCCTTGCCACCCCTGCCATGTGAATGAGCGCCGCTGTCTCGTCCTCTCTGGTGCCCAGCAAGGGATCCTCTATATACGCACGCACCTGGCCTCCAGCAGCAAGGGGGTGGCCGGCCACTTCGCGGCTAGCCCAGTCGCCACTTTCTTTGGCGGGGAGCCTCCGGCGCCGCGCGGGGACCCGCAGCAGAGCAACAGCGCGCCGGCTACCAGGACGGGCAGCAGGATCCCCGCCATGAGAAGCGCTTTCTTTGGGACGGATGATTGCCACGCACAGCGCTACAGCCAAAGCGGCGGCCCAGTCACTTACTCCCAGCCACCCAATCGCGGGGCTTCTCTGCTCCCTGCTCCCGCCCTTTCTCTCCGGGCGCCGGCGCCGGCGCTCCTCTGATTGGTCGAGAGAGCGATCCAATCGGCGGCGAACGCAACAGCAGAGCCGGCTGGGCTCCGAAGTATGAATTCCAGAAGGGGAGGAGGAGGAGGAGGAGCCGGGCGGAGTTTGCCTTAGGTGGGGAAAGACGGGTTGGCAGCTGGCGTCAAGGCAGTCCCTCATGAGAAATGCATGGAAGGCTTGGCGTCTGCAACGGAACCTCTTTGCTTTCAGAGTCCTGAATTTCAGAGGCAAGTAGTCCCACTTGGTCCATTGACACTTCCTTCCAGGTAAGCAGCAAAGGGATGTCAGACCTACAGAGCAATTTTTCCCTGCCCGTGGCTTTACCGCAGGGGTGCCCAAACTACAGCCTGGGCGCCAGATTCGACCCCGAGGCCAATTCATCTGGCTCACAAAGCCCTCGTCGCTCCAGGAATAATAAGAATTATTTGTCACACTCGTCGCTCCAGGAAGCGGAAGTAAAACACTCCCATCTCTGTCCGAGCTCCTGCCAACTTAGCATTTTGAAAGCAAGAATGTGCAAGCACTGCTTTTGCTGGAAAGGTAACAGCGTTCCATTCGATACGCGGTTAGAATTGGGACCAGATACGGCATTATTAACAAATGTGGATAAATATAAGATAAACAATGATGGTAAAGAGCTGTTGGCTGTGATGCTGTCCGCAGCAAGACAATGTATAGCAAAAAATTGGAAAAGCAACGTGATATTGAATATACAGTAAAACCTCATATAACACTAAAACCTGGTTCCACAAGTCTTGGTGTTATATGATTTTTAGTGTTATCTGATGCATGTTAAAATCCTATGGGATCCATAGAGATACATTGTAACCACACAGGCTTTAGCGGTTGTTATCTGAAGCATCCCATAGGATCTTAATGTTATCTGATGCAATTCTTCCCCCCAGATTCCTTAATGTTATGCGATTTTAGTGTTATTCGATACTAATGTTATATGAGGTATTACTTGTATAAGGAAATGTGGGAATTAGCTCTTAATGACAAACTGACATGGGAATTAAATGTTAAGAAAGGCATAGTTCAAGTAAATGGATTCTGGGGAATCTGGAAGAAATTTGTGGAATATGTGATCGTTGAAAATAAAGGAGTTAACCCTGTACCAGAACAAATTAACTTTTGGAAAATGTAAATGGATATAACCCTCCTGGACATTGTATATAGCACAGAGGTGAATTAAGTAATGAAGAATGTATGTTGTAGAGATAATAGAGGTATTAGAATTATTGGTTGAAGAGAGGTGACATAAAAGTTGAAAAATGTGTTATAGTTTTTTATTCTTTGTATTCAATGCATATTAAGTGTAGTATTCTTGTGAAAAAATTTTTTTGCATTGTATGTTTGTTTTTTATTGTTTCATTTTTATTGAAAATCTATAAATAAAGAATTAAAACAGACAGCGTTCCATTCATTCTGGGATCTAGTCATTACTACTACTACTCTTGTATGCTGCCCACTTTTGATGCGACTCAGGGCAGCTAACAAAGTACGTATCACGTAAACATCAAATACAGTAAAGTCCACAAATCGCATAGAAAAGTTCATAACAAATGGCCAGCAAGAAAATCCAAGGCCCAAGTTGTGGTGATGCCTGCCACATGACCACAGAAATGTCTGCAGACGCAGACAGCACTGGCTCTTTGGCTGTAAATGGAGCTGAGCACCACACCCTGGAGTAAGACATGACTGGCTTTCGAACATAGCAGACCTTTACCTAGAACCCAGTGGATCTTATTGCCAGGTGAATGTGTACATGAGAGCCCTAACCTATGAAAATGTTCCCCATTCTTTGGGATTAGGAGCGGTACTGCAGTGATAAATTGGCAGATACATGGGCTCATCTGGAGTTACGGTAGTTGGACTGCCTGGCCCTGAGCCCAAAAGCTAGATCTCTGCCCGCCCGCCCCATACACCCAAGAAGCTGAATATAAGTAAAACGTCATATAACACTAAAACCTGGTTCGACAAGTCTTGGTGTTATATGATTTTTAGTGTTATCTGATGCATGTTAAAATCCTATGGGATCCATAGAGATAGATTGTAACCACACAGGCTTTAGCGGTTGTTATCTGAAGCATCCCATAGGATCTTAATGTTATCTGATGCAATTCTTCCCCCCAGATTCCTTAATGTTATGCGATTTTAGTGTTATTCGATACTAATGTTATATGAGGTATTACTGTATTTAAAAATCAAGTAAATGACTCTTAGTAGCTCATTAGGGGTACACAGAAAGAGCCTCCTCAAAGATTGTGGTATTTTTGAACCACAATCGGGCGTACCTTGGGCAGTGGCCACCTTCTGCCAGTTAATCTTTCTCACACTAGGTCAGATGAAAGGGATTATAGAATGAATTTTGCCTTCATTTTGGCAGTGTCATATCTGGCCTAGACAGGGAAGAAGAAGTAACTCATTCAAGATCCAACTTTCCAAAATACTTTGCGTTACAAGAGCACTTACAAGAATATAGTGTTCTTGGGAACATCATTTCTTTTCTGACTTCTATGAGGATTGCAGCTACATTCAGACTGGACAGATAAGCCGGGGAATAGATGGTTGATGATGACACAGTTCATGCTATGGAAGTTTGTCCTTGACAGTACACTATTGCTCATAAATTTTCATAGACTTTAGCAACATGGTGGTGCTGCTCCCCCTCCTTGCTTATTATAATTATTGATTTCTATTATTTAGAAGCTTCCTATTCAATTATTTTAGTACATTTATATTATAGACTGAGCTATTGCAGTTCAGTGGCTAGCCTAGCAATGCATAACTCATTGTTTCTTTTTGATTTGTGTCCTGCCTTTTTCCCAATAAAAAGCCTCAAGGCAATTTACACTATGTTTAAAAGAGAAATGCAGTATGATAAATTTCTATATTAAAAAGCAGTTAAAGGACCACTGAATTAAAATCCATTTAAAAACTCATCTCAAATTCAGATTGCTTCAGTGTTTACTTTAACATTTTTACACATGCAGGAAATCTGCATATCAAGACAACTGCCCAGATTACAATTATATCCATTTTAGAGAGGTAGATAGTCTTTTTCAACTGTGTGAATAAGAATAAACAAATAAATAATATAATGACATTTTAAGAGAATAACAGATGTGTTTCAGTATGAGCATTCATATACAGTATTGTGGTGCTGTCTTTCTCCTTGATACAGAGACTAAAATGAATCCAGAATGCTGTTACCAGATGGTTTTCTGAAGTGAGGAATTTCAATCACATGGCCTTGATTCTTGCCCCGTTACACTGGTTCCCATTCCCTTCTGTGCCATGACAAGTTGTTAACGCTGATATACAAAGCCCTATGTGGTTTTAGGACCTTATTATCTGATGGAATGTCTCTCCTAAAGAACATCTGCCCACATTACCTGATCCTCAAAAACAGTGCAGCTCCTGGCAATCACACTAAGAATGGCAAAGAAGACATCAACAAGGAAATGGGCCCTCTCGGTGGCGGCACCCACACTGTGGAACACTTTGCCTGTGGAGTTGTGTCCAGCCCCAGATATATTTAGAAAACAACTTAAAACAATTCCGTTTAGGGAGGCTTTTAAAGATCTTTTTCACATAACCAATTTCAATCATGATATTAGTTTACCGTATATGCTGGTGTATAAGATGACTTTTTACCCCTGAAAAACATGCCTCCAAGTGTGTGTGGGGGGGCATCTTGTACACCTGGTTGAATAAAATACAGTAATACCTCGGATAACATTTACCTCGGATAACATTTACCTCAGATAACGCTTAAATCGCATAACGTTAAGCAATCTGGGGAGGAAAATTGCATTGAATAACGTTAAGGTCCTATGGGATGCATCGGATAATAACTTTTAATATCAGATGACAAACAGGAGTTTGAAGGCTTTTAAAGGGAAACTGTCATGCCAGCAAACTTGCTAGGGACTTGCCTGGCACTTACTCTCTCCCTCTATTTGTTATCTTCCTTCTATCATTGACAGTTCCAGTTTGGTTAACAGATTAGAAAACAATCAGCATGGCAGCTCCCATAGGTTTATTGTTCCATTCAGCTTTAGTGAATTGTCTTTGGTGAATAACGTTTAATAAACTTGCACTGTTTTATGTTTACTGTACATGTTTGATAACATACAGCCTTGTGACAGTTTTTCTGCATGTCATAAACATTTGAATATAAATTAACATGTTGAAATAAAATCTGATGTTCTTTTACATTTTATTTGGTGTGTGGAAGGTGTGCAGAACAGGGGGTAGTCTTATACAGCGAGTATATAACAAACTCTATATTTTGAGTGGAAATGTTGGGGCAGCGTCTTATACACCCAGTCGTCTTGTACACCGGCATATTACTTAATTTGCCAGACATATTTTTTTGAGCCCCCGGAGAGATTAAATGTATTATGCTGTATTTTTATTGTCTAACACATTACTGGCGGGTTTGAGTATACAATGGAACCTCGATAATGGAATTAATGCGTTATCTGGGACATTTCTTACAACAAAAATTACTTGAATCGAATTTCCAATAGGAATGCATTGAAAACCAATTAATCTGTTCCAGGGGAGAAATCCATAAACCGAGTCACTATTTTCTATGGATTTCCTTTCGGTATGCAATTTTTAGGTTAACCAAGCTGTTAATCAAGGTTTCACTGTATATTGTATCACTTTGTATATCTGGGGTTTAATCACATGAACCACTCAGAGTAGGAACACCTCTCAAATGGGTGGTAAGTAGTATATTAAGAAATATACTGTATTTGCTGGTGTATAAGACCCACTGTCCCCCCTTAAATTATGCTGGACATTATATGCTGTTTGGTTAATTTGTTCCACTTGGCAGCACATCTCATGGTCACTTGTTCTCTCTCATGAATCCTACTCCATGTAGCTTGTAATAGTAGCACTGCCACCCCTTATCACATACTCTGTGCCACAACAGTCTCTGAGTTCAACTTTTACATCTCACATTTGCAAATTGTACTGTCATTCTGCTTCCCTTCCCACAGGGATTTATTTCCCAAAAGGCTTGACTTATAGTTTCCTGATTTCCCACTTTTTCCTCTAAGTCACCATCAACTTATTAGCTGCACTATCACCTTAGTTAGTACTTTTTTTGTGCTGTCTTACAGCTTTTGTGCTGCCTCACTCTATTTTTAGTGTGTTGCCATCTTTTTATCACAGAAATTGAGCCTCACTCCAAAGCACCCTTACTGGTTCTATTTATGTGGATGGCAAATGGCCGTTTAGCATTGTATTTCCTATTATTACTATTGTATGCTGAATTTTTAAATTCTTCAAATGAGAATATAAAAAAAACAAGTTGTCAAATTATCAAGTGTATGTGATGTCTTTTCTTCCCTTCACACAACAAGCTAACAAGGTGAAAGTAATGAATTTGACATTGTCACTGTTCAATGCTAAGTATTTATTTAGAAATACTGTAAATTGCAGTGCTGTGTTGAATGGAACATATTATTCTGTCTGTTCAGGATTGCAACCTAAACCAAACTTCTGTACTGTGAGTATATGTCTGTTAAATATTCCCAAATAATGAAAGAAGTCATTGCTTTCTTCTTCTGTAATCCTTTAAACACACTGGGAAATTTTTTTGACAAAATATGCTCAAATTATTGTGCAGCCAAAGTCCCATCTTTCTTGTCAATTAGAGGTGAGCAGAAATAAGAGTACCATATATACTCGACTATAAGTCATTCCAAATATAAGTCGAGGTACCTAATTTGGACCTCTAAAACTAGGAAAATAGATGGACCCAAGTATAAGTCGGGGGTGGAAAATGCAGCAGCTGCTAGTGAGTTTCAGTAATTAAAACACATGAAAATATGGTAAAATTAATTTATTCAGACATTTGTGTGGGTATGTTTTTGAGTTTTTACGGTACTGTTACTGCTTTTTAAAAAAAGTATGTTTGAATTTACACCACTGTGGTTTTGGGACCCTCAGGGTTGTTGACCCGAGTATAAGTCGAGTCCCTTTTTAAAATCTCATTTGGGGGGGCGGGGGGGGGGCTAAAAAACTAGGCTTATACTCGAGTACTGTATATACAGTACCGATATGTGTACATTCCCATTTATATAAATGTGTCTACATCATCTTTTATAAGGGCTGCAGTGGCTCATTGGTTAAGAAGTTTGGCTTGTTAGCTGGAAGGCTGCCAAGTCAGCAGTTCGAGATCAGGGTATTGTATGACAGTTTGAGCGCCCGTCAATGTCCCAGCTCTTGGGGACATGATAGGAGCCTCATTCAGGCATGCCCTGAGCAGAGTTTCTCCAGCAAAAATCCTTTCAACCCAGAATAATTTCTGACATGAAATTATTATTATCAGTTTTTTTGGTTATTCATTTCTGTGACTGTGGGTCTCCATGTCTTTTTGCCTACAACTTACAGCATTACTATTAGTGATGCTGCAGTCCAAAAATTTGAAGGCTCACAGCTGTCCTCCTGATACAGGATACAGAGCCTACACAGGCAGATCTAGCATACTTAGGTGCAAATTATGTGACTCCTTTTTTATTTTATCAAATAACCAGTTTTATGGTCTGTGCCTAACTGCATAGTATCTCATGCATGCAAGCCCTATCCATCTGTAACTCACCTAACAAAGGTAGCCAGTGGCACTAACACAGGCAGGTCAACTTAGGAAAAGATGTAAGCTCTTATTTCCTCCTTCATGTCCATTATGTAATTAGAAGCTATATCATTATCCTGATCCAGCACATTTTCCCCCTGGCATCCTGATTCATCTAAAGCAAAAAGTGTGTATTTAAGCTAATAACCAGGGATACTAGCTTAACGGGTTGATGGATTGCTATTGGAAAATGTTTTGGCAGAATAATATAATTAAAGTACTATTTTAGAAGTGGTTGCTCAACAGACAATCCTAAGAAGGAAGAATTTATTGCTATAGCTATTTTTGTGTTCCCAAGACATGATTAATGAAGGTTTCTTAATAAGGTCCAAGCACTTAGTATAAATCATAGTGAATGCAATATATTTGATGGCAAAGTAACAGTAAGAGAAAATAAAACAAATGCTTTATCAGCATGTAAGGTAAAACTAAAAAAATTCTAAAGAAATAAGACATCCACCGGTGTGAAGATGTAGTTAAAGTTACTTTGGGGGACCTCCAAAATTATCTCAGGAAGCACTACACTGCTCTCCACCAGATACTGAAAGAAATCAGATGAATACAGAGTGGAGAATTGCATGCAGCACAGTTCCACTCGCGTTTTACTCATAGCTTTTTCTATTGTGCTAATCTTGTTTGATTTGAGAACTAAGCACAGACAAGTCCTCTTAGTAGACCACCAGTGAATGCTAGAGATCACAAAGGAACATAGGATACTGAATTGTGGAGATAGATGAAAATCCCAGGTTCAGTCTAGAGGTGGTGCAAGGAAAGCATCGTACCTGAAAACTCCTGCCAGTCAGAGTCCACAATATTGGGCTACATGGAGAAAGTCTGACTCGATATAAGGCAGGTTTCCTTGTTCCTAAATTTTATAACATTTGATGAGAATCCCAGGTAGTGATGTGATGTTACCGGTTTGGACCGGTTTGCCCTAACCGGTAGCACCCATCAGGAGGGGTGTGCCGGGGAGTAGTAAACCCCTGGGCGACTGGTTCAGTCACCTCTCTGCCCCCCCCTCCAGAAATGTATTTCCTGGCAGCCAAATAGAGGTTTTATGCATGCACACTAAAAAAATAGAACTGTGAATGCATCAAACGGAGGTTTGACACACGCGCAGCCAAAAAATTTGACAACCCACCACTGCTCCCAGGTAAATGTGTATGATGTAACTCCTGTGGGTTATTTGGTTCAGCCCAGTGAGGAAATACTTAGAAAAGGACTGTAGTTTCAGTTTAGAAAGAAAGAGATGAACAAGAAAGGTGCTTTTGTGTCATGAGAGCAGGATTAGACAGTGGTGGGATTATATATATTTTTACTACCTACTCTGTGGACATGCTACCGGTTTTGGCGAACTGGGGTGAACCTGCTGAATCCCACCACTAGGATTAGGTAACATAATATTAATTCATTTGTGCAGGAGGGGCAATGAAGGAACAAATCCTTTTCACTATACTTTTCACTATACTGTACGCTGAACCTGCCTCTGCAATGAATGCTCATGACTTGCTGTGATACTTCATGTGACCTGTTCTTTTTCCAGGTGGGAAGGTAACAATATTCTGTGCGCTCCGGTGTCTAGTCATGCCTGCCACATGACCACGGAAACATCTGCAGAAGCAGACAGCACTGGCCCTTCGGCTTTGAAACAGACATGAGCACTGACCCCTAGAGTTGGATATGACTGGCTTTCGAGCAAGGGAAACCTTTACCTTTAAAGGTGCCCTGCTTTGGTTGCTTTCTTGGTTGCCAGTTCCCTGGCTTGTTTGGATTGCATCTTGTCTACTGGACTAGCATTGGTATCCTGTCTACTCCTGACTTTGACCTTGGACTTCGTTTTTGATGTGTATAAAGTTTGTTGTTTGATCTTTAGCTTGGTTGCTCTGGGTCCTGGTCTCTGTGCCACTCCTCAGCTGTCTATGTCTCAGACTCTAACAGGGATACACAAAAACCATCAACTCTGAAGAAATGGTAGATGGGTGGATTGTACTTCTCCTCACAGACACTCTTCTAGAAACTTCACAAAATTTATTAATTTACCAAGTACATTTCTATACCACCCATCTAGGAGGAAATTCCCACTCTGGGCAGTTTACAACATCAAGAGAAAAAGCTATAAAATACATATAACGATAGTGACAGCATGTTTTAAAAAACCATAAACTAAGCGTTCACTAAGAAAAGGCCTGAAAACAAGTACAGTAATCAAGGGATGTGGATCTATAGACGGCTGCTAAGGGTATAATGGGTTGGTTGACCATTTGACTAATGTAGAAGTGTTGAGCTGGATGGATAAAGAACAAGAACTGTTTAAGACCATTAAACAAAGAAAGCTGTAGTCCCTTGGCCATATCATGAGGAATGGTATAAAGTATAGAATGTTCCAACTCATTATGCAACAGAAGATCCTTAAGAGAGGCCCTGGACGTCATAAATGGACCTCATGGCTGAAGAACCTGACTGGTGTGGATTGTCCTTGTAAGACCTGTTCTGGGGAGTTAAGAAAAGGAAAACGTTTGCTATGATGATAGCCAGATACAGCACTAAGAAGAAAATGACCATAGAGAGAATATCTTTATAAGCTAACAGTGTTCCCTTTTGCTGTTACTACTACAAAAAAAGTGCTGACTTGCTCAAGAGCCAGTCATATCCGGCTCCAGGGTTCAGTGCTCATCTCTGTTTCAAAGCTGAAGAGCCAGTGCTGTCTGCTTCTGCTGATGTTTCCGTGGTCATGTGGCAAGCATGACTAGACACTGGAGTGCATGGAATCCCATTTACCTTCCCACCAAAGTGGTCCCTATTTATCTACTTGCAATTTCTTGCTTTTTAACTGCTAAATTGTCAGGAGCTGGGACAAAGATGGGAGCTCATTCCATCCTGTAGTACAAAAAAGAGCTTTGTAATGCAGCAAGAAGGTGTGATGTTCAAGAAATAAAAGTTCAAAGGGCCCATCAGCCTGCAGAACTATTAGCTGCGTAGTAGTTTTGAATCTTAATTTTAGTCACAATCATTGACCTCAACCTAATGTGGTTTAATTTTTCTAAGGGCAATGTTTTAGCATATATGTAAGTAAACAAATGCAGTCTTCTGGCACTTTAAAAAACTAACATATTTCTGGACACATTAAAGGAATAAAAAAAATTATTGTGGCATACAGGAATCTAGATCATGAAATCATATGCTGTAACACAATTTTAAGTCTTTAAGCTACAAGATTTGTTCATTTTTCTGAAAAGGTCTTACACAAAAGCTTCTCTTAATTTTATATCCGTGTAATATTCCTTCAAAAACTTGCCAAAGCAATTTCATATCATTTTGCAGAATATCAAATGGACTGTGTAAATTCATCCATATTTGCTGCAATTATTTATATAAAATATAATTAGGCTGAACACTCATATTACTTTACAATCATACAGATTGATATTTTATGTCTTTTTCAATTAATGTGGCTACGTACAATTTTCCATTTTTATGGTTTACATGCAGCACTGACTGTAATCCACTGAGCCTAAAAAATCAGTGTTCAAAGTCTTACACATGAAAAGACAGAAGAAGCTGCAGTAAGCTATTGCATATGTAATAGAAATAGATTTATTGCTCCAACCTCATACTTCCTTCTGTTATTAAATCATTAAATGTTCTCTGTGTTCAAGTTAGAGCAATCTGGTTCATGCTTAAAAGGTTCTTATATTTAGTGTAATCTATTTTTATCTCTTCCTTGGGCAATCTTTCAATTCAAACTGATTGACATTTTTTCTCCTGTGAGAAGAGTCCAGACAGGACTTCAGATTGCTCCAATTTGTACCCCTGTCAATCAATGATACTTCCCTTCCTCCTGCAGCTATCACTCAGTGGGTCTTGGTGACCCCCCCTTTTTCTTCCTAAAGTGATACAGTGAAAGAGCAATGCATTTATCTACTGTCACTGTAACTCATTTATCTTAAAATAGCACTGCATCAGTAAGAAAATATTTTTTAAAATTTAAAATAACAGAAGATGACAATCGAGGGGAGGTTTTCTGTCATCCCTTTCATTGTCCCAACCCATAAAATATGCATATCCCACAGCTTTATTTTGGTGTGAACTAAACATCTGCCGGGACTACAGAATGGGATAATTAGGAGTGCTCCAAATCACACCCCCAAAAAACTGTAGCCTTATTACCGTAGGCTGCCAAAAAGGAATGGGTTAGCTCTAAATAGGAGCTGGATGTCAAAACAAGCATGGATGCAGTAATTTGATTGGAACCAAACAACACCCAAAGTGATCCAAATAGCAAGCTATACGCCTGTCTGGAGGAGCCCACATAGTTTGTTTATTTATTTATTTATTTATTTAGATTTATATCACCGCCCACTTGCTGTGGTGACTCAGGGCAGTTTACAATCAGGAAAACAAAACAAAAAAAAAAAAAAACAAGACACACACAACACAAACAGCTAAAATCCATTCCTCCTTCCGGCCAGAGGACGTTAGTCTTTTCCTTCCCTGGGGATGGGCAGATAGGGCCCAGGATTAGGAAGTGGGTGCTTCCATCTAAAAACCTTAAAACTTTTAAAATTTAAAATTAAAATCTGAAAAAGATTGAAAACAGATTAAAAACAGGCCGGATGCTACAACTACTAATTGAAAACTAGAAAAAGAGAGGGGCTCAGATCATCCAATGTGCTGGGGTCATTTTACCTTCTATACCCCATATCTGTCCTGCCAGGGCCATGTTTTTAGATTCTTCCTAAAGGGCAGCAACTCTGTCTGGAGATGTAGCTCCGTAGGCAGGAGGTTCCATAGGGCCGGAGCAGACACAGAGAAGGCTCTCCTTCTAGTGCCAGAGAGATGTGCCTCCCTGGCCAATGGAACAACCAGGGAGCGTCTCCGGTCCGCTCTGGGTGGGACTGGCAGATGTTCTTGGGGTGAGGCGGTCTCTTAAGTATCCTGGCCCACTTCCAGAAGCCTTTTATAATACAAAATGGGCTGCTAGCCTACGATTTCTGAGCCAGATCCCCTATTCCTTGCTCCACTCTTTGTAGGCTTTTCGGGAGAAAGAAATGTACACACACAACCCCCAAATCATTCCATTAACTTATTCCATCACCAGACACCTATTCAGTAGCGGAGAGTTATTCTGGAGAAGTCTATTTCAGAAAATAGAAATGGCTCAGCCATGAGCAATTAATCAGCAGAGAGTAAGAAAGAAAAAGGAGCTTGCAGTGTATATGAAGGCTACACAAAGTCTTTGGTGTCATTTGCTGAACCAGAACATCCCCTTATGGGATTGTGGGTAAGGAGACAATGCCACAGTATGATCCTATAGATTTTCATAGACTTGTCAGAGTTTTTGCTGAGCTGAACCACCCGTGTAATGATACAAGGAAGTCCTGTATGCACCATAGCAAGTCTAATATTACATAGAGAGAACAGTTTACTTGTTAAAATTCTGTCTCATCCTGGTCATTAATGTAGCCCAGGGTTCCTCACATCTGACTCTTCAGGTGTTATTGGACTTCTATTGCCAGAAGCCAAAGTCAGCACATCTGCTAATCAGGGCTTCTGGGAACTGAAGTCCAAGACCATCTGGAGAGCCAAGTTTGAGGAACCCTGATGTAGCCCAAGGTTCCATCTTGTCCACCATAGTTTTTAACATTTAGAAATCATCAGGGGCTGTAGAACAAAGTGACATGAAAAGGTGGATGATATGCAGCTTTTCATCTTGTTTTCTAATTCCAAGAAGATGGTGGAGATTTTGAATGGCAATTTTGCCATTACATCCTTTTAAATGTACGGCTTTATACTTTTATACTGTTTTAGATGACAGCCTCTATGTTTAACATGCAGAATAGTAAAATGGTATCTTGTTTTTAATTTTCTGTTTATTCTAATGATCTATAAGCCATCTTGAGTCCTGAGGAAAAGGCACATTTGTTTTAAAACTATTTTATACAGTTCTGCAATTTGCCCTGAGATCCTCTTATATTGGGCAATCTATGTTTACAATAAACATATCACTGACCAGGAGTGCTTTTTATCACTTTCATATGGTTTACCAACTGTGACCACATCTGAAGAACTAAACTGCAGTTATTTTTTGTCACTTGCCATAGAAAGCAACCTACCAACCCATAAAATTATAAAAATAGAGAAGAGATGATGGCAAAGTGTATGTGTGTGAAACCCTAAGAGAGAGATTGATAGACAGAATTGTTGAAAATATGAAAGTTGAATTTCTTCAATGGAAAAAGGAACTCTTTCAGTGTGCAGAAGCATGTTCATTATGCTGGGCAATAGCAAAATCTATAGTTCTACCAACTGCAACAGTAAGGAACACAGAAAGAGCACAGACCATTTCAAGAAGAAAATGTCAGCAGGTTTCCACTCTAAGAATCCAACTCCCAGTCCTTTAATTTCTATTCAGGTGAAGGACATTCTACAATGCTATATATTCTCAGTTCAATGACAGGGCATAGAATCTGCTGTCTTCAAGAAGAGCTACTATTTAAAAATCTAGAAGGATTTGAAGTGTAGATTTATTGCAAGATGTGATTTCCTTCTACTGAAAAAGTGATCAATAAAGACAAAAAGCAAATGAATAATAATCAAGAAATTAAAAAAGACAATGCGGAAAGGTAGAATGCTTACATATCTAGTGTGGTGTAGTGAACATAATGGGTGAGAGACCAGGACTCCGGAGACATGGTCACTGAAAGTCATGCAGGTAGGGGTGGTGTTGGTAAAAAAAAAATCACTCATTGTTACATGTCAGTTCTGACTTGATGAGACATAATAGAGGATAGTTATATTCATGTATAACTGGAAAGTATAAATCATTACAGCTGATTGTTCAAGGTAAAACAAATGGGAAAAGAAATGCAGGAAAAAAAGAGGACTTTGGTTGAAGAACGTGACAGACTGGTATAGATGCATAGCTTAGAGGTGCCTTGTTTTAAGCTGAAACAGCTATGATGACATCAAGTCTCCAGGAGAAGGAAGTTAGTTGTCTTTGTTAACAGTGCTTCCAGACAATCAAATTGTACTGCTTCATTCATAAGATTTTTATGGTAGGTTCCAGACCTGTTGTTTTTCAGTCGCACAGTTGATTCCAACCCTCTGCGCCCCCATAGACCACTGTCCACCAGGCACTTCTGACCTTCACCATCCTCCTCAACTCGCTCAGCTCTGTGCCCATTGCATTCACAATACCATCTAGCCATCTCATTTTTGGCCGCCCCCTTTTGCCCTCCACCCTTCCCAGCATCAAGGCCTTCTCAAGTGAATCTTCTCTTCTCATTTGATGTCCAAAGTACTTTAGCTTCATCTTTACAATTTGACCTTCTAAGGAGCAGTCAGGGTTGATTTCTTCTAAGATTGACCTATTTGTTCTCCTTGCTGTCCAGGGGACTCTCAAAACTCTCCTCCAACACCACATCTCAAAGGCATCTATTCTTCTGCGCTCAGCTTTCCTAATGGTCCAGCTTTCACAACCATACATTGCCACAGGGAATACCATTGCGTATATGATCTGGTTTTCTTAGGATCTTTCTGTATTTTGCTTACCTCCCACAAAGAGTAAACTGAAAAGGAAAAGATGGAACAGCAAAATAGTTGCTAGCAAATAAACTTGCAGTCTTCTGGTCATGTACCCATTTCTTCCCCATCCCTAAAAAGTTATTTTCCTTCAGCTGCAAAGTGAGAAAAGATATCTGCCAGCCACCCCTTTTATTCCCATCCTTATCCCCATCATAGGGTAAACTAAGACATCACTCGAAATCCCAAGACACTAAAAAAATAGGTAGTCAAGAAGCCCAGTTACAGACTATGATAACAGAGGTTTCTGCATTTGTGTGGTTATGAATGTGATAGAGCATGTGATATTATCTGAATAGATGCTCATGGTAGCACTACTGTATATCAATAACAGGGGTTCTCAACTTGAGGCCCATTGCTCCATTTCAGGGGGGGGGGCACTGCCTCCACCACACTAGGAAGTGCCATGTGGTGGAGGAAGGGCAAAATGGCCATCTGGCCCCTGAAGCTGTCTGAGGGAGCATGACCTAGCCCACAGCTTTAAAAGGTTGAGAAATATGTATATATAAGCTCTAGCAAACCAAGGTAAGGAAGTATTACATGTCACAAAATATATTACTGTGCTGAATTGTTCTGTGTCTCATTGCAAGAGACACGGAAAGGGATAAAACCAGAATTAGCCCTGCAATACCATTAGTCATCCTGCCCTGTCTTTTACTAGTCCCAACTGGCCCCAATCACCACTACCACCATATAGGCTTAGAGATATGAGAATGGGATACCAAGTAAAATTAAAATAATATAATAAAAATGCCCCAAACATCGTGGTGCTAAATTTAAAAAAAAAGCTGTAAAGAAAGCGAAACAGAGGCCAATTGCAAACACATATGGTATGTTTTGAACTGCAGCAACAAAAACTCCATAGGAAGAGTGCTCCATGGTTTATGTGCTAAAACAGATAAGGGTCTTTCCTTTTGTAACCTATAATGCAGGGGTGTCCAAACTACTGCCTGTGGGCTGGCCTGGGACCATGGCACCATTTCATGTCGTCTGCTGCCACCCTCACCGCTACCAGAAGCAGAAGCGGGCATGTTTACGACAAGGAACACTATCCTTGCATTCTTCAGTTAGGGATGATTGTAACATTTAGTTATTACATTTTTATACCGCCCATCTGGGATATTTCCCGCTCTGGGCAGGTACAGACAAATAAAAAAAAACATGAAATAAACACTATCCTTGCATTCTTCAGTTAGGGTTATTACCTTTAAAGCCCTATATGGTAGTGGGCCAGGATACCTAAGAGACCGCGTCACCCCAAGAACATCTGTCCGGCCCACCAGGGCGGATCGGAGAGGCTCCCTTGTTGTTCCATCAGCTAGAGAGGCACACCTCTCTAGCACTAGGAGGAGGGCCTTCTCCGTGTCCGCCCCAACCCTCTGGAACCTCCTGCCCATCGAACTGCGCCTGCAGACGGAGCTCTTGCCCTTCCGGAAGGGCTTGAAAACCTGGCTGGCAGGACATATTTGGGGACCAGGGAACACGGGTTCCCATACTAAGTGGCTTACTTAAGGAGTGCCACTTTGGATCTGAACCAGGGGGATACTGGCGTGTAGTTTGTACTGTTTTTTAACTTTAAATGATTTTAGATAATCTTTAAACTTCATGATTTTATATGTTTTTATCTTTTACCTCTGTTTTATGACGATGTAAGCCGCCCAGAGTCGGGTTCTTCCGAGTGGGGCGGGGTAATAAATTCAATAAAATAAATAAATAAAATAAATATTTATTACATTTTTATACCGCCCATCTGGGATATTTCCCGCTCTGGGCAGGTACAGACAAATAAAAAAAAACATGAAATAAACACTATCCTTGCATTCTTCAGTTAGGGATGATTGTAACATTTATTTATTACATTTTTATACCGCCCATCTGGGATATTTCCCGCTCTGGGCAGGTACAGACAAATAAAAAAAAACATGAAATAAACAACAAAATAAATACCTGAACAATGAATTAAAAATCTATTATTATTAATAATTAATTAGTGCTATTTTAAAGGTAACTTTCCCTTCTTGAGGTAGTGGTGGGTTCTTAAGCTTATGAATAGCCACTTTTGTTCGCAGTAGGCTTTGTAGATGTAGGGAACTCTAGTCTACCCTGACAGCCTGGGCGCAACACTCAATGAATCCATCCACGTGTATAAACCCCCTCTAGCTCCTGCCCTGCAATTTCCCGCTCTCCCGACACACCCCTCCCTCCGCCTTGGCAACCGAGCAGTGATTGGTCCAAGGGACAAACCGGCCCCGCCCTTTCAGTCTGACTGAACCCACCCATTGGGAGGTCCACCCTCACCCCCCTTTCTGGCTCTGGATATCCCATTGGCTACCCTTCCCGGCCGGCTATTGGCTGCGCCGCCGACTCGGGTCTTCCGCGATTGGTTGCGGCGCGTGGTAGAAATTCTCTCCCGCGGGGGGGAGCCAGAGCAAGAGCGAGGCGGCTGCGGCTGTGGCTGGCAGGAGCCGCGAGGAGGGAGCGTCTCCCGCCTCTCCTGCCCCGCGTTAGGAGGCGCGTTTCAGACCCGGTTGCCTGTGTGCCGCGGGATGAGGCGCCGTGTGGCCGGGCGTCGCACGGGCTGAGGAGCCGGGCAGGGGAGTTCGGAAGGGGCGGGAAGGAGCGGCAACCCGCGCGGGCGGTGGGCTGCTTGGCTCCTTCTCCAGCGCTGCCCGTGAAGAGCGGGGTGGGTGGGTGGGGAGGGGGCGCACTGGCTCCTGCTCTTCCTCGACGGCGCGCCATGCCCGGGATGGGTTTGTGCGGGACGGGCAGCAGGAGAGAGAGGCCGCCTTTGCCGTCCGCGTTGCTGCGAGGCGCTCTCGGGCTCCCGCGGCGCCTCCTGGAGCCCCGCGCCGTCCGGGCGAGGCTGAGGCTTCCCGCCGCCTGAACGAGAAGCGCCGCTCGCCTTGCCCCGCCGGGGACCATGGAAGAGCGGCTGAGCCGGTGGCTCTGGCTGCCGCTGCTGCTGGCGCTGCTCTTTCTCTTCACCTGCCGCCGCTTCGCCGCCCCCGACGGGACCTGCCCGCCGCCTGCCGCCGCCGCCCCGCCCGCCCCTCCTTGCAGCCCCGCGGCGGCAGCGGCGGCGTCTCCTCCCGCCCACGGAGCGCGCAGGCAGCCCGCCCGCCGCTCCTTCCTCTTGGGGCTCCCGGAGCTGTGCCGCCGCCGGGTGCGCTTCGATATGCGCGGCCGCGACGTGATGGTCTTCCTGCACATCCAGAAGACCGGCGGCACCACCTTTGGGAGGCACCTGGTGCGCAACATCCGCCTGGAGCAGCCGTGCGCCTGCCGCGCCGGGCAGAAGAAATGCACCTGCCACCGGCCCGGGGCGCCCCCGCCGCCGCCTGGAAGCGGGGAGCCAGCAGGCGCCCGCGGAGGGGACAACAAGGGAGACACGTGGCTCTTCTCGCGCTTCTCCACCGGCTGGAGCTGCGGGCTCCACGCCGACTGGACGGAGCTCACCAGCTGCGTGCCCGCCGCGATGGACCGCCGGGGTGGCTGCCCCGCCAACCGCACCCTCAGGTGAGTCCCTGGCGGGGAAATTGCCTTCAATCCCCTTGAAGAACCGATTTTTAGACCCAGATGGTAAGGTTTCCCTTGCTCGAAAGCTAGCTGTATCCGACTCTAGGGTTCAGTGCTCACCTCTGTTCCAAAGCCAAAGAGCCGGCGCTGTCTGCTTCGGCAGACGTGGTCATCTGCCAGGCATGACTAGACACCGGAGCCGAAGTGGTCCCTATTTATCTACAGTAATACCTCATATAACATTAGTATCGAATAACACGAAAATCGCATAACATTAAGGAATCTGGGGGGAAGAATTGCATCAGATAACATTAAGATCCTATGGGATGCTTCAGATAACAACCGCTAAAGCCTGTGTGGTTACAATGTATCTCTATGGATCCCATAGGATTTTAACATGCATCAGATAACACTAAAAATCATATAACACCAAGACTTGTGGAACCAGGTTTTAGTGTTATATGAGGTTTTACTTGTACAAGTAATACCTCATATAACATTAGTATCGAATAACACTAAAATCGCATAACATTAAGCAATCTGGGGGGAAGAATTGCATCAGATAACATTAAGATCCTATGGGATGCTTCAGATAACAACCGCGAAAGCCTGTGTGGTTACAATGTATCTCTATGGATCCCATAGGATTTTAACATGCATCAGATAACACTAAAAATCATATAACACCAAGACTTGTGGAACCAGGTTTTAGTGTTATCTGAGGTTTTACTGTACTTGTAATTTCATGCTTTGGAGCTGCTAGGTTGGCAGGAGCTGGGAGAAAGACGGGAGCTCATTCCGCCCTACATTACTCAGGAATCAAATTGCTGACCTCCTGCCACTGCAGTCAGACCCAGATGGTAGATTGCTCAAAAGGAGTAAGCAACCAACCCAACGCATTCAAGGGCCTGCCAGCCTTTGCTTGGTTCACTCGTTAGACCAGTGATGGCCAACGTTGCCACTCCAGGTGTTCTTGTACTGGACTTCAATTCCCAGAAGCCCAAGTCAGCATTCCTGCTGATCAGGGCTTCTTGGAGTCGAAGTCCAAGAACATTTGGAGTGACAAGTATGGCCATCACTGCGTTAGATCTTGCTAAGCAGGGGGTGAGAAGGAAAATAGCCCTCCTTGAACTGCTACCTGGGATGCTTTCTTAGCCCCTCCCCCACGCGGCAGACATCATGCGGCATAACCTTTTTAAATCTTTTAGATCTTTGTAAATTCATGGTTTAATTCTTTTTTAATTGATTTTTTAAAGTAATTTCGAACCTCAAGGTTTTAATTTATGAATTTTCTGTAAGCCACCTAGAGTCAGGTTCCCCTGATTGGGGCGGGATAATAAATCTAAATAAATAAATAAATAAAAATAAACTTGCCCTAGGTTTGTTATGCTCGTGATCATTTTAAAATCTTTGAAATGATAGCCCTTTTAGTCTGTGTTTCAAGCATATCAGAGAGTAAACAAATTAAAAAAGACCAAAAATGTTGTGGCACTTAAATAGACTAACTGCTGTGACTTCACGGCATCAGTTTATACACATCCGGTACAGAGGTACAGAATGGTTTGGTTAGCATAACGGATAAGTATTTACAATCTTGTTTGCTCATTAAAAAGTACAATTATGTTCTATTGGTCTTGAAACTATTCCGTGTGCTTTAAAAACTTGCAGAGCAAAGGGTTGTGATGCTTGTACTATATCAAGCGGAATAGCAGGAGAGATGGTGGATGCATTTGAGCTGATGGCTGGTATAAGTTTATGAACCTTACAGAGAGAGAGAGCACGGACCAGTGTTCTGAGATAATGGCTTTTCAATAAGTTTGTGAGGAGCTTTCTAGTTGGAAGATTATTTGAACACCAGTTTTGTTTCTCAACCTGTAATTAGCATGCAGTTGCAGAGTAGTTGAAAGTGAGGTTCAATATATAAAATCAAACAAAAAGTAAAAAATGTTTAAAGTATAACTATCTTGCTGTACAGGTTTAGTTTCTTCTGATAAGATATTCCTCAATTTTAAAAAATGTCATAGATTAAATTATTGACTTGTTTGGTCTGTGTAAAATACATTGCATATTTGAATTTACAGTCTTTTAATTAAACACTCTGAAAAGGTTATTGGTCTAATACATTTTTGAAATACCGGGATTGTAACATTCTGTGTGCAGTACTTCTAAGTTAAACGTGGACCAAGTTGTCTTTTCTTTAGTGTATATTATCATGTCTCAGTTTAACTCTAGCCACATATGTTATCTAGACTTTAAATTTCAATCAGTAGTGTAAAACAGTTCTAGTTGGCATCAGACTGCAAAGTTTAAAACTTAAATGATTTGAAAAGTGTATATTAAGAAAATATTGCTTCAGTTTGAACATAGTGTGCTCAGTAATTTTCTATTTTTCAAGAATGTTATAAGTTATGGCAGACTTCACTGTTACACAAGGAAAGTAATGTGAAACTACATTTTAAGGTATCACTTTCCTCCTACATTTTAAGAGTTAAAAATACTGTATTGCTGTTATTGGTATTTAACTCATTTATATCTGGGACTCTTCATCAGCATTCAAGATGACAGTCGGTGTGAAACAGAAGTAGAATCACAAATAACACATTTCTAAAACATCAACTTAAATATGTTTGCAAAACACTGTCAAAGCAGTGCCAGCCAACAGCAATCTAAGACAAAATAAGCACTTGTTTATTTGCCAGAAATTTGTATACAGTACTGTACCTGTATCTCTAACTGAGGGCTGCAGTGGCTTAGTAGTTAAGAGAGACACTGAGCTTGACAACTGGAAGGGTCAGCAGTTAGAGACCCAAGTGCTGTTTGATGGAATGAGCTCCTGTCATCTGTCCCAGCTCCGGAAGTGGAAGTAAAACACACCCACGCATGTGCAAACAGTCATGGGTGCATTTACAGCAGTGATATGTGCATGCACGCACGCGCACATTTTCAAATTCTGGTGGGAGGAACCACATGACTGGCCCTACTGAACCATATGATTTGCACGCAGTCCAAAAAGTTTGGGCACCCCTGCTGTAAAGGAAAGTACTATGTTATCATGTTATATGCTGTTTTTATTTATTTTTTTGTATTTGTATTTAGACTTATATGCCTCTCTACAGCCAAACCTCACGTAAAGAACAGAATTTTTTCTGAATGGTTGCTTCCCTTAACAAAGAAAACCAACCAAAAACTCGCTTAACTCGCTTCTGGTGGGAGGTTCTCTGTCCTCCCCACCAGAAGTCACAATTGGTCACTTATAATGGTGTTTCGCTCAAAGAGCAAACTTGCTTAAAAAGCAATCCTGTGGAACACGTTATGCTCTTTAAGTGAGGTACAACTGTACTTGCCAAAGCAGCTCAGAGTGCCTAACATAACAGGGCAACATATATTACAATATCAAATATAAATACAACAACATAATGTAAGTATAAAATAATGCAATACTATCAATACAGTCAATAAATCGAACATTAAAATAAAAATGCAATACAATCAGGAGAGTCAATCCCAATCGGAAGTGACTTGTAGAAACCTTAACAAGGCTTTCAAGGGAAGTGAGATATTTAGGAAGTAATACCAGTTTCACACCCTCCCTGAGCTCCCATGGCTGGGAACCACTTATCTACTTAATTCTGGATCTGGGAATCTCTCATTCTCCATATCATCCAGTGATGGGATGTCCCCGGTTCCATACGGTTCCCTGGAACCGGTAGGAACAATCCCGGAGGGTTCTCCGGGAGGGTAGTCAACTTTTGAGGTGTCCGATTCCAGACGCCTCACTGAAAGAATTTTTTTAAAAAAAATCGGAGCAAAAATGGCTCCAATTGACTGCGCATGCGCAGAAACTCAATCTGATGCATTGCGCATGCGTAAGATTGAGTTTCTGCGCATGCTCAGTCAATTGGAGCCATTTTTGCTCCAATTTTATTTATTTTTATTTTGGAACTGGAACTGCACCTTTCAGGGTGGCGGCGGCGGCAACAGCCCTCAGAGGAGGGCACTTCCCCCGGGGCACATTGAGGCCTGCCTGGGCCATCCGCTGCCGACAAGCCCCCATACCCTGGGGACGCCCGGCGGGGCGCACTGCTGCCGCCTGCAGCCTCCTCCTCTGCCGGGCGCCTGTGGCCTCCTCCTCGGGCCGGTGCCTTTTTGGCCTGGCTATGGCGCCCGGCGGAGGAGGAGGCTGCAGTCGGCAGCGGTGCATCCCGCCGGGCGTCCCCTGGGCATGGGGGCTTGTCTGCAGCGGACGGCCCAGGGAGGCTCGGCGGCCACGGCCGGAGCCACTGCCGGAGCCGGGCCAAAAAGGCACTGGCCCAAGGAGGAGGAGGAGGCCACAGGGCTGCAGGCAGAGGCAGCGACGGCGGCGGCTGTGGACGGCAGCTGCAGGCGGTGGCTCCTGTGGCCGCGGTCTTCAGAGGAGGAGGAGGCCGCAGTCGGGGGCGGCACGCCTTGCCGGGTGGCCCCGGGCCATGGGGGTTCGTCGTCCCAAGGAAGGTAAGCAAGTCAGGGTTTTTTATTTGGGGTGGGTGGGTAATTTATTTGTGTTTTGGGTGAGTGGTTGTATTTTTATTTAATTTTTATTTTATTTATTTATTTCTTTATTTTATTTAATTAAGTTATTTACGGGTATGTGTTGTAGCTGTCTGGGTGTGTGGGTGGGCTGAGGGGTGTGTGTGTGTGTGTGTGTGTTTATTTTTATTTTATTTATTTATTTTTATTTTTGGCCCCGCCCACAACATCATGACATCATGACGTCGGCTCCGCCCATGACGTCATGACATTGGCCACGCCCATGACGTCGGTGACATCATGGTGTGGTAGTAGAATTTTTGTCATCCCATCACTGATATCATCAATATGTAACGAGATGCAGTTTGTTAACCTGCATCTGGCCTAGCTGTTGAATAGCCTGTCTCAGTTATTATGGAACAGGAAGTGGTTCTCAGTCTTCTGTATCTTATGTCCCACTAGTCACTTTTCCAAATAACCCTGAATTCTGCCATGATATAAAAATAAAGTGCACTTTTTCTGAGAAGACTATGCATTTAAAGCCACAGTACTATTATTTTTAATTTAGATTAAATTTGTCAGTGGGAGAGCAGGAGATTAGGAGAAATATTGAGTGTCCAAAGTTTTTGCTGGCATGTCAGAGATATGCAGATGATACCCAGTTATACATCTCTGCCCATGGGGACCCAAGCGGTGCGGTGGAAGTCCTTTCCAGGTGCCTGAAGGCTGTTAAGGTCTGGATGGGGGACAACGGGCTACAGCTGAATCCTGGCAAGACTGAGTGGCTGTGGGTACGGGGGCCTGTGTTAACACAGGAGTTGCCATCTTTGGTGCTGGATGGGGCAGCCCTGCCCCAGACAGACCCGGTGCGTAACCTGGGGGTCCTCCTGGACTCACGGCTACTGTTCGAAGATCAGGTGGCAGCCGTGGCCAGGAGGGCTTTTGCACAACTTCGTGTAATACGCCAGTTACGCCCCCTCCTGGACCGGGACTCCTTGCTCATGGTCACACATGCCTTGGTCACCTCCAGACTTGATTACTGTAATGCGCTCTACATGGGGCTGCCCCTGATGACCATCCGGAGACTCCAGCTGGTCCAAAATGCGGCGGCCCGGGTAGTGGCGGGGTGTGGGCGTTATGCTCGTGCTTCGCCGCTACTCCGGGAGCTGCACTGGTTACCAGTATGTCTCCGGGTGCAATTCAAGGTGCTGGTTATTACCTTTAAAGCCCTATATGGTAGTGGGCCAGGATACCTAAGAGACCGCGTCACCCCAAGAACATCTGTCCGGCCCACCAGGGCGGATCGGAGAGGCTCCCTTGTTGTCCCATCAGCTAGAGAGGCACACCTCTCTAGCACTAGGAGGAGGGCCTTCTCCGTGTCCGCCCCAACCCTCTGGAACCTCCTGCCCACCGAACTGCGCCTGCAGACGGAGCTCTTGCCCTTCCGGAAGAGCTTGAAAACCTGGCTGGCAGGACATATTTGGGGACCAGGGAACATGGGTTCCCATATTAAGTGGCTTATTTAAGGAGTGCCATTTTGGATCTGGACCATGGGGATACTGGCTTGTAGTTTGTACTGTTTTTTAACTTTAGATAACTCCAGATAATCTTTTAAACTTCATGATTTTATATGTTTTTATATTTTACCTCTGTTTTATTATGATGTAAGCCGCCCAGAGTCGGGTTTTCCCGAGTGGGGCGGGGTAATAAATTCAATAAATAAATAAATAAATAATAAATAATAAATTAGCCAAAATCCTGTGGCAAAGTTGTGCTGATGAAAGGGAAATTGGTACTCTGGGACATTATCACTAATTAACGAATCCTTGTTTGGGTTCCTGGTATAGTCCCAGCTACATTATTGTTGCTTGTTAAGAAATCCAAGTTGCAATTTTGATTCCCCATTGCTAACAACTACTACTCAGAAGCTTTTTGATATGCTGTGTGGATATGATCGGACATATTCTCTGTTAAGAAGTGCACTATGCTACCATGGGTCAAACATGGCTTCAACACTTTATCTGTTATCTTTTATATGAATATTTCTTGTGATGCTTGTCAAAAAGCTTTCTAAAACACTTTAGGGATGTGATCTTCAGTACCTTTCTCCTTTTTTGGACCTTGTGCTCATAGAAATCATTATCCAAAATCCTGTTGTGGAGAGGCAGGCAAAAAAGCACTGGTGTATCTCAACAGTAGCTGATTGCTACTAATTGATGACTCCATTGATAAGACTCCACTGATTGGATTGAGAAACTAAGCAAGGCAAAGAATATATTGTCTTTATTTTTTTAATATGGAGTACATGACCTATCATTCCAGCAATAGTCCTAAATAAAGGGGGGGGGGAGATTTCACTTCTCTTGCCCTCTGTTGAGTAGGGTGATACCCGAAAGTGGCTTGTTTATTAGGCCACTTCCTGATGTTGAACATTCTAATCAATTGCCCTCCCCCTCTGGTCCCAAGACAATACAAGCTAAATTATTCCTGGTTGCTAATGAGGCTGCACGCTATGTTACCTTCATTCCCACTCTGGCTTGCCGTCCAGACTCCCGATCTTGTGGAAGGAACATCCCCAGTAAATCAAACATTGATTGGAAAATCCTTGAATATTCTTGCTTTTGGACAATTTAAATAAAAGCTAAGGCATTCATAGAATAAGGGATTTGTATATGAATTTGTGAGCAAATATTGGCCAGTTGAGCAAGGTCATTGATGTCTTCTCTCATTAAGGACTTGAGATTTAAGTAGGTCTGAGATTTCTATGAAATGCAAATTACGTATACATTAATATCCCGGATAACGTTATGACTTGGTTCCACAAGTCTCGTCGTTATCCGGTTTTTAACGTTGTGCGATACATTAATCACACAATGTTAAAAAAAGCCCTGTTTCCCTGGAGGCTGCAGCAAGCCAGAACGTCAGAGTTCGAATCCCGACATTCTGGCTTGCTGCACTGGCTGAGGACGTCGGGGAAGCCCAGAAACAGCTTGGATCGGGTCTCCCCACCTCCCTAGACCCGGTGGGGGGGGGGGTCAGAGACCCCAAAATTGGTAAAAAAAATGTCCTTTTTTTTTACCATTTTTGGGGTCTCTGAGCCCCCCCGCTGGGTCCAGGGAGGTGTGGAGACCCAATCCAAGCTGTTTCTGGGCTTCCCCGACGTCCTCAGCAAGCCAGAATTCCAGAGTTCGAATCCCGACATTCTGGCTTGCTGCACTGGCTGAGGACGTCGGGGAAGCCCAGAAACAGCTTGGATCGGGTCTCCCCATCTCCCTTGACCCGGTGGGGGGGGGTCAGAGATCCCAAAATTGGTTTTAAAAAGGTCCATTTTCTTTACCATTTTGGGGTCTCTGACCCCCCCACTGGGTCCAGGGAGGTGTGGAGACCCGATCCAAGCTGTTTCTGGGCTTCCCCGACGTCCTCAGCCAGTGCAGCAAGTCAGAATGTCAGAGTTCGAACCCCGACATTCTGGCTTGCTGCAGCCTAAAAGAGGGTGGGGGAACTTCAAAAATAGCGCGCATCGGCTCTAGGGAGGTCGGGAAACCCGATGCGTGCTAATTTTGAAGTTCCCCCACCCTCTTTTAGGCTGCAGCAAGCCAGAATGTCGGGATTCGAACTCTGACATTCTGGCATTCTGACATTCGAATCCCGACATTCTGGCTTGCTGCACTGGCTGAAGACGTCGGGGATGCCCAGAAACAGCTTGGATCGTGTCCCCTGCCTGCTCCAGAGAGATCAGAGGACCTGATCTACAGCCGCAGGATGGCTGGGGAAGCTGACGGGGACTCCCTGTCGGCTTCCCTAGCCACCTGCCCTTGCCTCCGCAGCTGTGGGGTGGCTGGGGAAGCCGACGGGGGAGCCCCCCGTCAGCTTTCCAGCCTCCCCACCCCTGCCTCCGTAGCTGCCGGATGGCTGGGAAGCTGAACGGAGAACCCTGTTCAGCTTTCCAGCCACCCTGCTGCTAATAACGACTGTATCAGATAATGTTAAAAATCACGTTATTCGATACAAGATTTTTCCGAAAATCTTGTAACGTTATGCGGTTTTCACGCTATACGATACTCGCGTTATCCGGGGTATTACTGTATAGGAAAAATACTACAGTAATACCTCACATAAAGAGTACCTTGCTTAAAGAGTAGGATCTTCTCTGAATGGTTGCTTCGCTTAACAACTAAAACCAACCAAAAACTCTCTTCACAACTAAATCGGGGTTCCCAGTCCCCCCTGCGAAAAGTCACAATTGTTCACTTACAATGGTGTTTTGCTTAAAGAGCAAACTTGCTTAAAGAGCAATCCTGTGAAATGTATTATGCTCTTTAAGCAAGGTACCACTGTGCATCTTTCCCCCTTGTGTTATTGATATTTGATAGATAAATAGACTTAGGAGTAGCCAATCACTTCTAAATGCTTTCAAGAAGGGGGGAATATTAAAGGTTCCTAGGCAGTTCTCAGGTATTAGGCTAATTCCAGGCTTCCTAAAAAAAATACAGTAAAGCTAGTATCAAAATGCTACCCAGAAAGATAAAATCTCTGTGTTTGAAAAATGTGCTAAATATGTTGTAGATTTACTGTCATCTAAATGTGGGCCTTTGTCATTAATATTTTGCTCCATTGGCCTACTATATTTTTTCTCTGTGATGAAAGGCTGCTGTACATTTTGATACCAAGCATCAACAGGCTCTATAAATTTCACTTGGCTATTATGAGTTGGGTGGTGTGACTTTCTCATGCTTAAAGAAGACTTGGGATGTTTCTCTCAACTGTAATGGTTAATCACTGACAGATTAATTCTCTATTGAAACTATTTAAGCATTGCACCTAAAGCAAGAGGTTGAGTAGACGCATGCCAACGTTAAAAGAAAATATGTTGTGGAAGGCTGAGTTAAAGCAGACAGCTAGACTATTGCCTAACACTCTGGAAGTGTTATTAGCTCAAATTGGGATGAAAGTGACATCCTAATCTGTGCTAACAAGGGCTTCTCAAAAAGCAAGCACAAAGAACTTTCACCCTTCTAGAAAAGAACAGTTTTACAGTCATTGTTTCTCTCATGTGTAAATACATAGCCAATTCCATTTGAACTTGACTCATTTCAGTTTTGCTGTGAAGGAATGTAAAAATGATACTTGTATAAAAGTGAAAATAAGACCAAAGGAGCGCTATTGCACCTGTTTCCTTCTTGCGGACATCCCATAGCCGTTTGGCTCACCACTGGGGTCGCATAATCCTAGAGGAGGTGGGCCTTTGGTATGATGCAGTATTGCTGTTCTTATGCTAATTAATTTCAGGTCCTGAAAATTTAATATGATGTACATTTATATAATGAAAATCTAGCAAGCATGTTGATTGCTCAGTATTTGAAAACAAAGTATACACGTGATGAGGACTTCTCAGAAGTTGGGAGAAGTTTGGATAATGTCATCTATTGAAGCTCCAGGTACATTAGAACATGAAGAAATCCCAAAACAATGTTACAAAAATTGTGTAAATTTTACATTCGAGGCGATCTGCGGATGTGACACCCAGGCCAAATGGCACTGCCCCATAATAGGCTGCTGCGTGTAATAGTTCTGATTTTAGTTTGATCACTGTATAGTGCTCATGAGAGAAGAAACAAAAGCAATCTTGAAGTCTGTGAATTCTGGGTTATTTTCCAACCCCGAAGGAGAATCTCTATTGTATTGTAGGTAATTAAAAATCATCCATGTGTGCACACTCAAGTGTTGCTTTTTACAATATACAAGCCCACAGAGATGGAAAAAAATGCATATTTACCGGAAGTGAGATATCTATTTTGATTAGTTTCAAGCCTTCTCTTAACACAGAGTTTAGCCAGCACAATTCTGTGTTCCTTGAGTATATTGCTATGATAAAAAAAGGGAAACCCACACAGAACAGGGACTGCAGACAACTAGAGCATGCCATTTCAATGCTGCAGTCGTCCTTGACAGCAAATGTTCCACACATGGTGCACCATCTGCTGATTGTCTTACCTGCTTTCCTGTTGCAGAAATAACAGCAAGTTACAGTACATAACCACAAACCACATGCAGCTGTTTTGATGGTTTTCCTCTGAATAAACATATATACCTTTCACTTTATCTCAGGGGTAGGTCAGTTCATTGTTAGTGGCTTTGAGCCTATAGAATATAGCTCAGGGGTGCCCAAACTACGGTCTGGGGGCTGGATGCGGCCCCCGAAGCCAATTCATCTAGCCCATGAAACTCTCGCTCCTGGAAGCAGAAGTAAAACATGCCCATATGGGTTTGTTTTCCGTCCACTTCCAGGAGCGATGAGGGCTTTGTGGGCCGGATGAATTGGCCTCAGGAGTCGCATCCGGCCCCTGGGCCTTATTGACTGGCTCCTTAGTTCTTGGCAAGAGGGTTGAGATTATCTACCTCTTCTTTATCTCATTGCAGTGCAGAATAAGATCAGGGTTGTTAGAGTACCTACACCATCATGTCATGATGTGTAGTAAATAGGATAGTACATGTTAACCTTTTTGAAGAAAAAAGAACTGGTATATCAGCTCCAAAATGAAAGTTTAATGGCAGTGCCTACTTTTATTTTTTTTAAAAGACAAACATGTATGTCATGGTACTTTTAAGATAAACAATCTTTATTTGACATAAGGTTTTCTGGAGCAGTACAAGGAATATAAGCTCAGTAAACCATCATTAAACAGTGGTGGAGTGGATGGAAAATGGAGTATAATGGCAATTCAAAGGCTACAGCATCAGTATTACTACACTGTGCAGAACAGTTCAGTGTTGACCTTGGACTTAAAAAATTGATATTACCTTCTTTTACTGCTGTGGATAGCGTTTTAATATGAATACTGCTATGGTTTAGATTTTTTTTATCCCATCTGGCATTGTTTGCTGTGTTTTTCTTTTGTCTTTATTGGGATGATTATATATACAGTACTAATATGCTACTGTCTTCAATAGTTACACTTAGAGATTCTGACTTGAAATATGACTCCTAAGGAACAAAGTCTTGTAACACTTCATTAAAAGCTTAGATGTTTGTTTGCTTTTGTAGATTTAATGGACACCATTTTTACTGTCTGAAATGCATGGCAAACTCTGGTGATTTCAGCCATCAGAAATAACGTGAGGATTATCTCACTCCATTACTTTCTTCCATTATGTCTGTGATGCTTCAAGCATTTCCAGAAGGGTAAAAAGCAGCATTTTGTTTCATTTGCTAAACAGATGAGTTATAAAATGAGTCCCTAGCCTGTGAGTTCCCTGAGGTTATTTGGTTTGTCATGTAAGTGTGACACTTTGCAGCGACAACTGTATCCATAATATTTTCAGGCTTAGAAAGCTATAACATTGTATTTATTGCTTTAGTAAATGGATTATTAAACCATTTCATTAAAATACTGTTGGTGACAATAAACATAATATATGGCAGCAGTTTGTTGATATGGATATGTATGTTGCTTCTGACTTATTGAGACCCTGTGAATTTGTGACCTCCAAAAGATCTTATTTTTAGTCAGTTTTTGCAAAATTAAGGCAATGATTTTCTGAATGTATTGATCCAACTAATATATGGTCTCCCTCTTTTCTTGTTACCTTTAACCTTTCCCAGCATGGTTGGGAAATAATCTTTTTCAGTTATTCTTGTCTTCTCCTAATGTTCTCAAAGCATATCAGTTTAGTCATTTGGTTCTAGGGAAAATTTAGGCTTGACTTGATAAACCACCCACATTTTAAAATCTTTCTAGAGGTCTGTGGTATGTGTATAGCTCTCTTCCAACATTTTGAACGAATCAATTTATATCCATGTTGCTTGTTTTCAATAATTACATTCACAATAATTACAGCACCCCAAGAAATGATCTTCTGCTTGGTCTCCTTATACTTCGGCATCTTCTCTAGTTCTGTTGTTAGCTACACTTCAAGTTTCAAATTTCTGTCTCCTCATTTCTTGGCTGAAGTCTCCATTTGGCTTGATGACTGAATTGAGATAGAATTTTTTTATTATTATTACAATATCTTTGTTGCCAATGCTAATGTCATAGACAAGACTTCTGTAAACAAGAATCTCTCTTCCTAATGCTCAACCTCAGTCCTTCTTTAACATGTTCTTTTGTATACATCGCAGGATTATTACCACAGAGAATACCACCTCCTACTCAATTTGGGAACATATTAACAACACAGACTGCAGAATACGATAATTGAGAGTACTCCCAGTCTCACCAAATAAACTTCAGCCCTAACATGTTCCTTTCAAAATAAACAGGATGGATCAATATTGCTGAAAACACATGTGGGCACCAGAAAACAAGGCAAACCAAACTATACTAAAAGCAATCCAAATGGCAAGCTTTATGCCCATTTGTTTGTCTTCTTAGTTCCTTTGCATTATGGTTGCTTTGGAAACTAGAAAAGCTATGGAGTTCAGATTGGCTTGGGCATGGACCCAGCAATGTTCTGATTTCGTGGGGCATATTTCCATTCATTTTTGAGCTATTCCAGTATGGACCAGAGGGAGCACACTGCTTCGTACATGTTGATGTGGTGACAGTAGGCAACTGTAGTTTTGAGCCTCAAGTCACTTCCTTCCTTGCCTTTAGAAATCAGCCGTTGGTGTTTGTTTACTGATACCTAGTGTGGTGGTGTGGATAGAATGATGGACTCAGGAGACCTGTGTGCAATTCCCCTCTGAGCCGTGGAAGCTTACTTAGGATATAGAAGTGGTAAAACCATCCTTAAATATCTCACTTACCTTGAAATAGGATTGCTGTAAGTCAATTCTGACTTGACGGCACATAACAAAAACAACTGGTTTAGTTTTCACTTTTTTCAGTGGTAGATTAGGTCACCAGTTCAACTACTGTAATTGGAATGAGAGATGTATGGTTATTTTTAAAATGTCCTCCTTATTTGTCATTTAGGGAGGAGGGGACATAATTCATTGTAACATCAGCTCCTATTGTTCTTAATCTACAGATATATAGTTTTAAGTTTCTTCCAGGAAATGTTGCTTCATAGAAACCTCATTGTGCATTGATTATAAAAATCTCACTATGTGAAAAAGTTGTTTCTAAAGTTTCTAAAGATTATTTTGCAGAAGTTAAAGTCTAGTTCATGCTGCGATTTGTCAATGAGAGTGATATATTTCTACTATTAGTATATGTAAAATAAACCTTGATTCTTACACTGCAATATTCTAAATGTGTCCTTCATGCTGAGAAAAGAATTGAATTCTCTCCACACACACTGTCATCAAATGAACCTATCAGGAAATTTTAATACACTAGCTTATATGTGAGATATTTTTCATTCTGTGGAGATGTGAATTTAACAAAAAAGTGTTTCTACACCAACTTTTGGAATCTGACACTAGAAATGGCTCCTTAAGTATTTTTATAATTAGTCTGAAAAACTTAAAGTCTGATGTTATGACTCTGTCATGAATTTAGCCAATAGCTAACCTAAAGCATTTGCACTGAGATAAAACAACTGAAAATTGTTGTAGACATTTTCAAAGCTTGTTATAATTCAAATCCTGTGGTTTCAAGTTTCTTTATTTGAGTGCGAAACAAATATATCTTAATTTGGCTCTTGTTTGAGGAATTCAGAAAATGTCTGTTTAATGTAGGTAGTGCAGCTATATGTAGTGTTGCTGTCACTTTGCAGTTTCGTAGGAGTATAGAATCTGTGAAACTGCATCATGCCTACAATGCTGCTCATTGGTGTAATCATTACATTATTCTTTTCAAAACCTTTCATACAAAAAAATAAATAAACATCTGATGAGTAATACCAAAGAAGAACATGTCTTTTTGCTCAGTGTTTATGCATTTTTGAGAACCAAAATTTTCTTGGTATGTATTTTGAATTGTCTGGTTGCAAGTGTGTGTGTTGTGTGCACACAGCCCTTATTATAAGGTACTCAGTATATCAGTGGTATTTGTTAAACTTGGGCAGCTAGAAAGGGCATTTCTTACTAAAGATGCCAAGCCCTCATATTTTATCCTGATTAGGAAACTGAGCACTGTCAGCTGTTTTAAGGAATATAGAACAAAGTCATCTTGGTGATTAAAACTGATTTTAGTTTATAGGTAAGGTTAGATAGTTCATACTTATGCTGCTTCTACAACTTTTGAAGCAAATCTGCAATATCCATAAATCAGTAAATCAAAGACTGGCTCTGTGATGGTTACATGACTAATTGCAACAGTCATTTTGAGTCTTCTGTAGATTGGCCTTACAGTAGTACCCCGGATAACGTTATGACTTGGTTCCACAAGTCTCGTCGTTATCCGGTTTTTAACGTTGTGCGATACATTGATCACACAATGTTAAAAAAAGCCCTGTTTCCCTGGAGGCTGCAGCAAACCAGAACGTCGGGATTTGAATCCTGATATTTTGGCTTGCTGCAGCCTCCAGGGAGGTGGGGGAACTTTGGAAACAGCTTGGATCGGGTCTCCCCACCTCCCTGGACCCGGCAAGGGGGCGGGGGGTCAGAGACCCCAAAATTGGTAAAAAACCCGGATTTTTTTTACCAATTTTGGGGTCTCTGACCCCCCCCCCCCGCCGGGTCCAGGGAGGTGGGGAGACCCGATCCAAGCTGTTTCTGGGCTTCCCCAACGTCCTCAGCCAGTGCAGCAAGCCAAAACGTCAGGGTTCGAATCCCGACATTCTGGCTTGCTGCAGCCTCAAAGAGGGTGGGGGAACTTCAAAAACAGCGCGCATCGGGTCTCCCGACCTCCCTAGAGCCGATGCACGCTATTTTTGAAGTTTCCCCACCCTCTTTGAGGCTGCAGCAAGCCAGAATGTCGGGATTCGAACCCTGACGTTTTGGTTTGCTGCACTGGCTGAGGACACCGGGGAAGCCCAGAAACAGCTTGGATCGGGTCCCCTGCCTGCTCCAGAGAGATCAGAGGACCCGATCTACAGCTGCAGGGTGGCTGGGAAGCTGACGGGGACTCCCTGTAGGCTTCCCAAGCCACCCGCCCTTGCCTCCACAGCTGTGGGGTGGCTGGGGAAGCCGACGGGGGAGCCCCCCGTCAGCTTTCCAGCCTCCCCACCCCTGCCTCCGTAGCTGCAGGGTGGCTGGGAAGCTGAACGGAGAACCCTGTTCAGCTTTCCAGCTACCCTGCTGCTGAGAACGACTGTATCGGATAATGTTAAAAATCGCGTTATTCAATACAAGGTTTTTCCCAAAATCTTGTAACGTTATGCAGTTTTAGCGCTATCCAGTACTCGCGTTATCCAGGGTATTACTGTATTTTAAAATGTGATCTGAAATTCAGGTAGTCTAACAAATGAGTTACAACAGAGTTACACATGATAGTGCTTCTTTTTGTCACCCCTTCTTCAAGCTAAAATAAAATCAAGTGGAGGGGGGGGGGTGATACAGAAAATTTCTTAAGATACTGTACTGCCAGAATATCTTCAATATACAATAATACCCCATATAACGAAAAAGTTTGGTTCCACTATGTCTTTCGTTGTAAGTTTTTTTCCGTTGTACAATACATGTACTGTATTGTATAACGAAAAACTCTGTAGAGATAAATTGTAACCAGCACAGACTTCAGGGAAAAGCCAAGGAAACATGCTGGAACCTTTAAAAACTTTAAGAAATTATTGTTTAAAGGGTAAATACAGTTGTACCTCGCTTAAAGAGCATAATGTGTTTCACAGGATTGCTCTTTAAGCGAGTTTGCTCTTTAAGCGAAACACAATTGAAAGTGACCAATTGTAGGGGGGGATTGCAAACCCCGATTTATTTGTTAAGTGAGTTTTTGATTGGTTTTATTTGTTAAGCGAAGCGACCATTCAGAGAAAATTCTGCTCTTTAAGCGAGTTAGTCTCTAAGCAAAACACTCTTTATGCGAGGGTTGACTGTACATTGCAGAAACATACCAAATCACCCTGACTTTAAAGGGGGGGCATACAGCATTTAAAAACTTTTTAAAACTTTATAAAGTGCTTTTTAAAATGATAAAAACTACTGTACATTGCGAAAACATGTTAAAACACCCAGAATTTAGGGGAACAAACCATGAAATATTTTAAACTCTTAAAAACTTTATGAAGTGATTGTGTAAAGGATAAATACAGTATAGCACAGTACAATACATTCCAAAAAAAGTACTTTGCAGACTTTGAAGCCCACACCTTAGAGATGCATGCATTGTGCCCATATGAAGCCATGTGCACAGGACTCCATTTTAAAGCTAACAGTTTTAGAAGCAGGCCCAAAATGGATGACAGAATGACCACCCCCACCCCAAGCATTGCCCCAAAACAACACAAAGGACAAAGGAATTTCTTTTTTAAATTATTTTTTACCAGCAGCCCAAAGATTGCTTCAAAATACACACACACACCAGCATTACCCCAAAACAACATATGGGACAAAGGGATTTCTTTTCTAAACATTTTACCAGCATCCCACAGATTGCTCTAAAAATATCCCCCCAAGCATTGCCCAAAGACAACACAAAGGACAAAGAAATTTCTTTTCTTTTTTTAATTTTTTTTTACCAGCAGCCAACATATCAATCCCTATCCCACCCACTCACCCCCAAGCCAAAATCTCATCTGCCTACCTTTCCACTGTGCCAAAGAATGCTCCAAGAATCTGAAGAATCCAACAAGAATGCAAAGGATGCTTCCAAGAATGCAGAAGAAATAATCCAAAAAATTGAAATCTCACTCAAAAACGGTTCCAAACAACTCTACCTACTCACTCCTTACCTCATGCAAACCCACAGGGTCAAGCGTGCATGAGTTGCATTTTTTAAAACCTCACAGCAACCTGGGGAAAAAAGCAACGTATCTTACAACGAAAAAAATTGTTATACAGAGCAAAATAATAATAATAATTAAAAATTGTTTTCGTTGTACAGTTTCTTCATTGTACGATGCATTCGTTATATGGGGTACCACTGTACTAAGATCCTTACAAAGACCATTTCAAAATATATACAAAATTAAAATGAATTTTATAAAAAGAATTTCCAACATTAAGAGGGAAGAGAACAAGAAATGATCGAGTTGACTATCTTTCTTCCATCCATCCATCCATCCATCGTATTTGCTTGACTAATCTCTAGGTCTTGAATTTGTCTACTTGGCAATAAGGTGGAAACAGGATTGCAATTTTCTTATCATACTACCTGCTCACTGCCCTTCTATTTCCCTAACTGAATGTTGAAGATGGTCTTGGAGGTGGTATTGTTGGCTCCTAAATTGATGTTCCTGAGGGAATTTTAGATTTATGCTGAGACACCTTTAAAAAAATAGGTCAAGCTTCTATAGCAGGGGTGGCCAACTGTAGATCTCCAGATGTTATTGGACTTCAATTCCCAGAAGCCCTGATCAGCAGGAGTGCTGACTTGGGCTTCTGGGAATTGAAGCCCAAGAACACCTGGAGATCTACAGTTGGCCACCCCTGTTCTATAGCTTCCATTGTGCTCATGTCTCTTTCTCATTTACAGTCTTGGCCTTAGAAATATGGCTGTAGTCATGTCTGGATCTGTTGTTGCTGAAGAGATTGAAGATGACTTGGAGGGGTATTGTCTGAAATACTGTAACACTATTGTCATGAGTATACCACTGTCCAATAGGGGCAGAGTTGTTATAACTCTCAACCTATGCAGTGATGGGGACCTTAAAAATTGGTGTGCCCTTGCTCTCCACACCCAGGAATAAGGGATCCAGAACAATCCCTGAATGCTGAATACTAGAGCTGGATTTCTGTCGACAACTTCATTGATTTGTGGAACATGGAAATGGCCAAGAATACTAATAAAATCACTCCTAAGTGGCTCTATATTGGTTCAGGGCCAGAGCTGTTGGTTTTCTGATGAGCTCAGGATAATGAATCACTCGGGTAAAAGACTAGAACAGTGGTGGATAAAAACCTGGGATGTATCTGACTGAAGACCCCTTGAGACCCATTAAGAGACTACAGCAATGAAAGCAACAACAAAAATCTTTGCTAGCTCCTTTACTTTTGCACAGTCACATCCAACAAATTGATTTTGGGTATTTTAGGGATTATTACATTCCAAACCATAGAGTACAAATCAGGCAGCCGTCATAAATGATCTGTGATAAACTGGCAAACATTTTGCAAAGAATATTGACTGCATCTTTTCCAACTCAGTCTCCACGCTAACAGTAGGTCCTGTGGAGGTAACTAAGGTATCTTCTTATAGATTGGCTACATGGGAGTTGAGCTTACTCTCTATCCCGCTGCTGGAAAAGTTGGGAGTGCTCTGAAAATTGTCTATGCTATGTTTTGGATGCCAACATTATCAACCATCCCTAAAGCATACCAATTCATTCCAAAGTGATGTACAGCAGGAGGCTGCTGTTTACTTTGGATGATTAAGTATTTTTCCAGGTAACACATTTCTTGATGTACAGTTGCCTAGCATGAACTAGTGTCAATTTGCCAATATCAGGAAATGACAATATCGGTAAATTAATTACTTTCCTTGCTCAGCAGAAGGCAGGGAAAATGAATTTTTCTGTTTAAGGTTATCACTAATGTGATATGTCAGATATTTTAAAAATCTGTCTTGCTTGTTGTGCAACTTAAACTACTGCCATGGATTCAGCTGTAAGGAGCTTCTTGGCAAGAAAGGCAAAGAAAAATATTTTATTTTAATTTTTTTACAATTGACATATTACAGGAAGCATTTCCATGTGAACTGTGGGAGTTGATTAGATCATTCTAACAAAGCCCTGCTTTTCCACAGTGACCTAGGTTAGATTGCATCTGGGTGCTGATGTAACCATACCCTTACATATAGTTTTGATGGATGAGTTTCTGTTCATTCTACCTGCTGATGAGAATGTTGCTTGTTAGAGTAGTTGTGAGACTGTGAATATTTCTTTGAAAGAGACTGTAAACAAAATAGATACAGTTCAAGAATGCTGGTAAGAAAATCTTCACTGGCTCTGAACATCACGATTACATGCCAGTATCTAAAATTCCTTTTTAAATGTCTTGGAGCAAGTAGTGACACGTAACTCTGGACTTTCCTAGATGAACCTAAGTTATTGGAACCATTTCTGTTTGTGCTAAGGCCTGGCTTTGAGACAGAAACAGAATTGGTGGCCTGCATGTTCTATACTGTACTAGGAATTAGACAGAAAAGGAGCATTTGCATTGTTGCTCATGGATCTCTCAGCAACTTTTAGTACACCTATCATAGTAAGGTGGTACCTTGCTTAAAGAGCATAATGCGTTCCATGGGATTGCTCTTTAAGCGAGTTTGCTGATTAAGCGAAACACCATTGTAAGTGACCAATTGTGACTCGGGGGGGGGGGGATTGCGAACCCTGATTTAGTTGCTAAGCAACTTTTTGGTTAGTTTTAGTTGTTAAGCGAGGTGACCAGTAAGAGAAAATTCTGCTCTTTAAGCGAGTTAGTCTCTAAGCGAGGCGCTCTTTATGCAAGGTTTTACTGTATCTTCTGGCTGTTACAGGATTAGCAATCCCATATAGTAGCTGTGGTCCTATATCTTGTGGTGGCTAATACTACCAGAAGATGTTAAGAGAGCACTTTTTACCCTTATGCCTTAATTAACCCCAGCTGAAATTCTGTAATATGTTCTATGTGGGCTTTCCTTTGAAAAATGTTCTGAAACTACAGTTAACCCCAAAAGCCAGATTATTATCTGGCTTGTGTTCTAGAGGCCATATTAACATCTTTCTAGAACTAACTACTCTGATTTGCTTCCAAGCTCAAATGCTGATTTTGATATCTAAAGCCTTAAACGGCTTGGGACTGGGATTGATGGGTCTGATACTACTTCCTCCTGAATTTAATATCTTCAGTAGAGACCATGTTCACTGCTCCATTATCCTACAGGTTAGAGCAGTGTTTTCCAACCTTTGGTTTTGGGACTTCAGTTCCCAGAAGTCTAAGTCAATTCCCCAAAGCACTGATCAGCCAATGTACTACTTAGGCTTCTGGGATTTGGAAGTCCTCCTGTGGGGCATGGGCCCCACATTGGGAACCACTGGGCTAGACTATTGGGTACATATGACGGAGCTCGTTCTGTATCAGTACCCCAATTATGGAATTCTCTCCGAGATATGTTACTCTGACTCCATTTCTGAAGCTTTTGATTGCAGCTAATAATGTATTGTGCTGAAGGGCAAAACTGACTAGTTTTTAGAAGTGGCTTTTAGAGAATGATTTGTATCTTTTGTTATAAAATGCTTGTCTTGCTTTTAATAATGTTTTTAATCTGCTTCTAGTAATTGATGTTTATTATAAATTCGAATTACAAAAAAGTAAATGCTTTGAACAAATATACAGTAAATAACAAATTGGTCCATTAATAGGCCAGTGGGTGGCAGCAGTGCTATAGGATCCATCTTCGTGGGGTGATGCCATGCTAAAATTGAGGATACGGTAATATAGAAACAAACATTGTGTCTGCTCCATTTGTGAAGGCCAGTCCACTTATGATTTTAAAAGCCTTTATGAACACATCCAGGCATTCAAAATGCAAAGTAGTGTAAGTAAGCCCTTTTGAATCTAAACCATAAAGGATATGCTTAATGTATACATTTTAGACTGTTGAGACATAAGTTAGAAAGTATTACTGACTGCACCATTATGTTCAACTTCAGAATGTGCAAAATACAGTAAAACCTCGCATAAAGTGTGCCTCGCTTAGAGACTAATTCGCTGAAAGAGCAGAATTTTCTCTGAATGGTCGCCTCGCTTAACAACTAAAACCAACCAAAAACTCGCTTAACAACTAAATCAGGGTTCAGAATCCCCCCCTCTCCGCCAGAAGTCACCATTGGTCACTTACAATAGTGTTTTGCTTAAGGAGCAAACTCGCTTAAAGAGCAATCCTGTGGAACACATTATGCTCTTTAAGTGAGGTAACACTGTACTGCTTTCAGTTCTTTGTTTTTGGATAATACCCCCTTAGTAAATTGTTTTTCCCCCTGACCTTAATTATCCCCTCAGTAGCTCCTGTTAATCTCAGTGGGAATAATATAGATACTTCAGAGTTTGAGGTGGTAGTGCTGATGGAAATAGGTTCCCTGCCCCTCCCCCACAAAAAAAGAACAGGGTCACACCATAAAAGAGGATAAAAATGATCATTCCTTCTAATAATTAGTGAAACATTGCAAATGAGTAAACATTATCTTATATAATTTCTGGTATCCTACAAAGATTATATTAATATGCAGATTTGCTTCAGTTTAATCAATTAAAATTCATGCAATTAATCATCTGAATATTCTTTATCAGCCTGACAGCCATAGCGACCATGCTAGGGCAGTCATTAGGAAAGGACATTGATAATTCTTTTTTTAAAATAAGGCACTAATTATTTAGCTGGTGAACAAAGCAAATGAAAATTGAACAACATGTAACCTTAACAAAGGGAAAGCTGTCAAAAGGAAATATTAAAATGTATTTCCATGGTTTGAAGTTATATTCAGTATGCAAGGGTAGGATGTCCTTTCCTTCTGGTGTAGATATAACTTTGCTTTCATAAAACATTATCTGGTATTATAAGGCAGAGTATGATACTGAACACAGAGCATATTTTTGCTTTCAGGCCCAATTCAACAAACAAGTTTTTCACCAGTGTTAATGTATCAGCATTTACTGTATTTACAAATACAGTAATACCTCATATAACATTAGTATTGAATAACACTAAAATTGCATAACATTAAGGAATCTGGGGGAAGAATTGCATCAGGTAACATTAAGATCCTATGGGATGCTTCAGATAACAACCGCTAAAGCCTGTGTGGTTACAATGTATCTCTATGGATCCCATAGGATTTTAACATGCATCAGATAACACTAAAAATCATATAACACCAAGACTTGTGGAACCAGGTTTTAGTGTTATATGAGGTTTTACTGTAGGTCTATACCTGGATGGGAAATGCTCTTCAGATGTGATGCTGTGACTCATCAACTAGGCTACATAAGTGATGCTGAGGTAACTAGCAGGCCACATATTTCTTATTCCTAGTCCAGAGATAATTCTGGACCAATTACTCTCACTTCTATATTAGTATCAGTGGTTTGTATTGGTGACTTGAGTTGGGCTGATGTTTTAGAGATTAAAATAATAAAAACATATTTGCTTGCATAAACTGTGCATCATATTTTCTTGAGAATATGTTCAGCAAGACTTACTTCTGAGTAGAGAATTGAATAATAAAAAAAGCTGTCCGAGTAAGTAGACTTTGATCCACTAAAGCACATAATGAAATACATTCTTAGTCTTTAAAGTGCTACAGTATTGGAGGTGTTCCCTTTCCCCTATATTTGGATGTTATTTTGACTTTATTTTTAAGTAGTGTAAACAACATAAGACATGGATGTGAGTAGGGAAGTAGGTTAAATGGAATGACTGCAGTTATGTTTTTATATTGACAGATGAAAGATAAAAATAATATTCTGGTGTATCATTTCATGGAGTTTGGGGATATATTTTATACTTTAACTATTATTATGACAGATTATATTCTAATATTTGTGTTTGAAGTATCAGTGGTGAAATAGGGCAGCAAGGAGACACGATCTAGGGAGATCAACCCTGCACATCATAATTTCTTTAAAGAAATCTGATTTCTGTATTATTTTGCATATGAGAAAAGGATGGTTTTCTTTAAACACCAGCATTTTTCTCTCTCCTCTTATCTATAGCCATAGTGGTTATTTGCTATTCAAACTCAGCTGTCAATAACTGGCAGTATTTAAGATGTAACATTGTTAAATCCATTGTAGAACATACAATTCTTCTAATTCTAACTGCTTTCATATGTCACCTTAATATTCTGTTTCCAATTAGGAAATTTTTAGGACAAAATCTGCACAACTAAGTTTTATTTTAAAAGATACACTGCCCAGGTGTCTTAATTTTTTTTTTAAAAAAAGCGCTTTCATACATATATTTATTTATTATTTTATTTTATTTATTCAATTTGTATCGCTGCCCCTTGCCAAAGCAACTCCAGGCGGCTTACAAACAACCATAAAAATATTCAAGTTTAAAAAAGTCCTTACAACAATTAAAATCATAAAAACCATTTAACATTAAGCCATTAAATACCATATTCATGACCTGTGCTAAATTTTGTGGTATCCAGTGTGATGTAGTGGATAGAGTGACAGACTAGGACTCGGGAGACTTGAATTTGAATCTTTGCTCAGCAATAGAAATTCACTGCTGTTGTAGAACTGGTAAAACCACTCTTTAAATATATCCCTTACCTTGAAAGTCCTTCTAAGGTTACTATAAATTGTTTCCAACTTGATGGCATGTTATAACAACATGGTAATTTTCATTTCTTAAGAAAAAGAAAAGAAAATGTATACAGTATTTAGAAAAATATATGATGGTTCTACTGAAAGTAGATAGGACTGTAGTTCCTTATAAAATATTTTGTATCCTTCATTGTATGTCTTCGAGCAAAAGCATGTTTGAACAAGCAGAATTCAAGCAGAGCTGAAAACTACAGATGAAAGCAGACATGATACAAGATAGGATCAGGAGGAAAATAAAACAATGTGCTACAAATTCAGCTGTTTGCATAAGCCTATGCACTGCCTAGCACATGGGTAGTTTTCTTGAATCCCAAAAACTCATGTAATATTTGATTGTAGTGATCCAATAAATTTCTCCTGAATTTGTGTTGTGTAAGGATGGCTGTCATTGTTTGCTTAGAAGAGTTAATGATAAAGAAAGGATTTAGAGAGGATTATTTTCTTTATGTCTTTGAAGAATTCAGATTATATTTGGATCCAAACAGACGAATCAGATCTCAAAAGAGAACAAGTTGTCTTTACCACAAGAGTTGAGTTGTTGTTGTTTTTTTTGACAAGTGCCAAATTATTTTCGTCTTTGGATTTATCTTTAAGATTTAAATTCCTTGGTCAGAGAAAATGCAAGGTTATATACTTTAATCACACCCTGTGAAAAATACTGATTTTAAAGACTTCTGTTTGGTTTATGCTCATCTAGTGAAGGTTTTAATAGAACAGTTCAGTGTGAGGCCCTTGAAAGGAATCCTGGTTTATAGTTCAATATACACCATGATTTCTTTCAAGGGCCTCCCACTGAACTGCTCTATTGTATATTGATGATTTATTGATCTGGGACAGGAAATAAAGGAGCAGGGTGTTTGTTTGTTTATTCACATTTGTATTGCTGCCCACTTGGCAAGTGACTCTGGATGGCTCACAGAAATCAAACATCACCCACATAAAAAATTACTGACCGTAAAAACTTCAGAAATCATTAAGAACTATTAAAAATACCCTGCCAATTATAACTAAAAGTGTGAATGGCCTTCAGTGTATAAGCCGGGGGGGGGGGGCTATCACATCACCAGTGCCCCACACACCTGCTTTGCCAGCTAGGTTTTCAAATCTTCCCGGAAGGGCAATAGCTCTGTCTGGAGCTGCAGCTCGGTCAGCAGGAGGTTTCACAGGGATGTAGCAGATACCGAAAAGGCCATTTTTCTGGTGCTAGAGGCGCGAGCCTCTAGCTGATGGCACCTTTAAGGAGCCCCTTTGGTCTGCCCTGGTGGGACGAGACAGATATCCTTGGGGATATGTGGTCTCTTTGGTATCCTGGCCCACTACCATGTAAGGCTTTAAAGGTCATCACCAGCAGCTTGAATTGTATCTGGAGGCTCACCAACAACCAATGCAGCTCTCGCAGCAGGGGTGAGGCATGGGCATAACGCCCACACCACATCACTACGCAGGTAGCCGCATTTTGAGAGAGCTGGGCTAGGTATAGAATCATATAATAACTCAGCTGGAAGGGACCTATGAACTCATCCAGTCCAGTGCCCTGCTAAATGCAGGAATCCAAATCAGAGTAGATCTGATAGTTCAATTTTTCTTGAATGCCTCCAGTTTATTTATTTATTTATTTATATTTGTTTATTGCCCTCCAACCCGAAGGGACCCAGGGCAATTTCCAACAATTTAAAAAACACTTAAAAAATTTAAAACTTTAAAAAGCTTAAAAACTTAATTAAAAGCTAGGTATTATAACTTGGACATACTGGGAGTCAAACCAGTTGGAGCACTCATTGCCTTCCAAAGCCATTGGTTCCATTGTCATACTTTAACAGTTTCCCCCTGATATTCAGGCTACATCCAGCTTCCCGTAGTTTTGGCCCTTTATTTCATGGGATGATTGAGATCAGATCATGCTCCTCCTCTTTATGAATATATTTCAAATATTTGAAAAGTGCTCTCATATCCCCCCCCCATTTCATCCTTGCCCCCAAGACTAAAAATGGCTAATTCCTTCAGCCTTTCCTCATAGGATATGGTTTCTACTCTCCTGATTGTCCTTGTTGCTCTACCCTGAAAGCAACAGTTTTCTGCCATCTTTCCCCAGTTTGCTGCCATCTTTCCCCAGTTTGCTGCCATCTTTCTTAAACTGCAGAACTGGGCACACTGCTCTAGATGTGGTCTGACTAGTGCCGAATAAGTGGGGACTAGTACATCGCAGACTTTGGACTTGCGTTAATGCAAACTAAAATAACATTGACCTATTTCGCAATGCCACATCACTAAAAAAAACCCAGAAAAAATAGTAAATTTTTGAAGCTGTTACGGCTAAAACAAAGCAAAGAGATGTAGAAATTATCTTGTTTAAAGGGACTAGAGTAATTTAATTTTGTTTATTTAATTGTACACCACCTAGATGGGAAATATCCCAGATGGGTGGTATGAAAATGTAATAAATAAATTTAATGATATCCAAGACTTCATGGGACAACATATTACAAAGAATCCATGAAGGATGTTTAGCTAGGAAAAAATGCAGAAGGAAAGCAAGGACTATGGTATAGCAATAGCAATTACACATATTATAGACCATGCCCAGGTGCTTAGAGCATTGCTTGGGCAAGAGTGGGGACCTTGCCCACTCTTCTGGGCCCACAACAATGGCCTGACGGGAGTTAGTTTGTGTTCTGGTTTGGTTGTTTTATGTGGTTGCATTTTATAATTTTTATTGTACTGTTGTTGTTTTGATTGTAAGCCGCCCTGAGTTGCCTCGGCGAGTGGGCGACAATATAAATCTAAATAAATAAATAATAAATAAATAATAAGTTCTCAAGGTACTTAGCAATTTTGTCCCCAACACTTTGGCTATTCATTTTATTTTCCTCCAAAGGATGGAAGGCAGAGCCAACCTGGTACTCATCAGTATGATACCAGCAGTTTCGGGTGAAATACTAGAATTTAACTACTGTGCCAAGAGGTCTCGTTATGTTTTGGCAAGACATGACTATTACTATAGAAGAAATATTAAAACCTGTACCAACACTTCAGGACTTTAGATCAGATCAAAGAAACCCGTGATAGTACTGAAGAAGCCCTTGTGTTACTAATTATATGAGGACATGGGCATTTTTTTAAACCAGCAGAAGAGAATGACTCTCTTTCCTGGCTCTGTACTTTTGAAATTAACTAATTTTGGCTCATTCCACTAGTTATTTTAGCTCTGGTTTGGAGGCTATCATAGCTAGTCCCATAACCTACCACATCAGGACAGTTTTTCACAGCACAGCATTATGGGTTCTTTCATAAAATATCCAGTCCAAACCATTCTTATTCCAGTAGTCTTACTGAAAAGCATGTACAGATAGTTAATATTTGAGAATGCTGTGCAATTGGTGATCCTTAATACTTCTAAGTTATAGGCTAGTCATATGCAACATGGCCTCTTCATAGCAGAACTGCTGTTCAGAGCTGCCACAATGACTACAGTGAGCTTTGCACGTGTTATGGTAAGTATGTTATGGTAAACAGAACATGAACCAGCATGTTTCATGGCTCAAGTGGTTAAGACGCTGAGCTCACTGACTGGAAGGTTGGAGTTCGATTCCCGGTTACTGCATGACAGAGTGAGTTCCCAGCTTTGTCCCAGCTCCTGCCAGCCTAGCAGTTTGAAAGCAAGAAATTGCAAATAGATAAATAGGGACCACTTTGGTGGAAAGGTAAATAGTGTTCCATGCACTCTGGTGTTGAGGCATGCCTGCCCATGTCCACGGAAACATTTGCAGATACAGACAGCGCTGACTCTTTGGCTATAAATAAATAAATTGGCTATAAATAGAGATTAGCACTGAACCCCAGAGTCGGATATGACTACCTTTCAAGCAAGGGCGACCTTTACCTTACAGCAACTTATGGTGCCCAAAGTGTCAGTGATAAACCACTTCTGAGTATTTTTAACCTTGAAAATCTCTAGTAAAATAAAATAAAGAACTTTAAGGCTACAAAAATACTCTCTCCAGTTCACCATCAACAGAGTCACAATTGTGACCTGAACAAATGGAAAAGTTCATTAACTTATTTAAAATTTATGCAGATTTTCAATGTGTTGTAACTTTTCCATGTTGTAAAACTGTATCTTTAAGGAAGTCCGGTAGGGCGGGGAAAAGCTTAATAATAATGTGCAATGTGAAGTACATACAGTTGTAAGCATTGTGCTCTCAGTGTCATAATAGAGTGGGGGCTCTGATTCTTCAGGTTGTTCAGTTAAAAGATATTTTGCCCTGATACTTGTTCTATCAAGGCTGTAGTTCTTTTGGGGTGGGGTAGGCAGTGCAGACAAGGGAACACATTGTAAGCCTTTGGTGGAAAATTAATAGTTGACCTAGTGTGGCAGCAGGAAGATCCCAGAAATGCTGCCATACCTCACTCCATGGCTCAGAGCAGTGGTGGGCTCCAAAACATTTTACTACCACATTGTGGGCGTGGTGTGGTGGGCATGGCCAGTGGGAAAGCCCTGTGTTGCAACCAAATTAGGACTACTTTATTTCAAAACTTGGATGGGTAGGGCCAGCCAGAATTTCTGGCAAATTGGTGCGAACCTGCTGATGCCTACCACTGGCTCAGAGCCTGCCTATAATTGATATAGCAGCCTCAGATCTATCTTACCAAGCTGTTTAATTTCAGCTATTTTATTTCTTTGTTAGGAAATAACTTATCTTTCCCCACTAATGTATTTGTACACTTTTGGTGTAATTAATGCTATTCATGTATGACTAAAAACTCTTTAAAAATTGAGTCTCTCTAATTCATCTTGAATGACTTAAGAAGGTCAGTTTTTCAATGTTGAGGGTTGCCTTTGGCAGGTGTCTGATCTGTTATCGCTTAGTGATTGTCCAAATTAGTTTCCCCCCCAAAAGCTTCTGTACTTAACTTTAACCATAAAAGCTTTTATGCATATTCTAACTGAAGCTGCTTATTTTGTGTGCTCTAAAATGACATTAATATCAAATGTTGAAGTTATTGTACTTCCATACAGCTGACACTTTGTTTAAAATGTCAGGGATAATGGAGCCTGGACTTTGGAGATGGAAATGTTCTTTTCTCTTCCTTGAAAAATGTGACAATGCTTAAGCATAGGCCATCAGTAATTAACTAGTATGAAAAGCATTCATTTCTGAATGTCTGGAAGCAATTTCTTGATGGTTCAATCTGCCATTTCAAACACTGAATCTTTTTGATAATAAGTGTATTATCAACATTAACTGTTCCTTCCTGCTGCTAAATTTGAAAGAATCCAGGGCCAATTAATGATCTAAAAGAGCTTGATGTTGTTGTGTTGCTAAGCAAGTGTGGATCCAGTTAGCACCTAGGTGGGGATCATGGAGAGGCCCATACAGTTTTGGCCTATTTTAAGAAAAAGATGATGTAACTTATAGCAGCAGATTACTAGTAAATAATAAGTTGTCACTTGCATTCCTTACTATGCACAAGTCAGGTGGTTTGGTATGTGACCAAGAATCCAAGCAGTGACTCATTAATTGGCAGCAGTTTGCCACTGTGGGTTATGCCATTGCCATTCTACATAACTTCACAAGAAGTTTTTAACCGGTCTTTTTTGTGTGCCTGAGGACTCACAGAAATATACAGAAAGAAAACTTGTGAAGAAACCCTCCCCAAACTGGCTTTAGAAAGCTTGAAAAATAGCTTAATGAAGGATTGTTACTGTGTGAGATCACAAGTAGAGGACTTAGGCTCAAACTTGACCAAAGTATGTTTTAAAGACATGTCACTTAGCCTAGTAGAGGATGCTGTCTCCTCATATCCATATGCAGCATTGAAATCCTTCTGAAATTTGCTGTTGCTGTTATGTAACATCAAGTTACATCTGACTTAACAATATAACTACCATTTAAAGAGTTCCCAAAAGTCTTATCATTAAGAACCCTGCTCAGGTCTTATAAACTGGAAGCTGTTGATTTATTTACTGAATTATTCCACCTCATATTCAATCTTTGTCTTTCCCGCTGTCCTCAGGAATAATTTCTCATGATATGTTCAATGTATAATAGCTTCAGGTTGATCATTTTTGCTTGGTTTAGCATTAATTTTATCTTGTATCCATTTAGTTGGTTTTCAGTGGCTCCAAATTTCAAATGAATTTTTTTTCTTGCTGGCTTTATTTACTATTTAATACACAATGACCATAAGTACCGCATGTTATTGGTCTTGGTTTCTAATGACACATGAATACACTCAAGGATAGTTTTCTAGTTTCTGCATCGTCGCCTTTCTTGACTACCATCTTCATTTAGATGCATACCATAACATGGTGAGGGAGTATGAATGTGCTGGGGAAGCTAATTGTAAGGCCATCATGCTCTGATTATGCATACTCACATATCAACTGGCTATATGAGAACCTTGCAAGACTCATGAGGATAGCTGACCTTGTAAGACTTTGTACATGACTTTGTTCTTCATAGTCTCACAGTAACTGGATCTTCAACACTTACTGTAAGATCCTGTAGGTCTTGTGGAACCACTTTCTCCTGTAAAGAGTTATTTGGAGTGACCAGATTGTGTGCCTGTGCATTTACCACCGATTGCCTCTCTTTGGCTTCCAACTTCCAACTACCACCTTTAAGAACAGATGAAAACTCTGATAGTAGTCAGTCCCATTTTATCCAAAGATAATGAACACATACTTCATTAGAAACACAAAGAAAAAGAAAAACACACTGAGAGACACATGCAGTGAGAGCATGGTGCAACAGAGAGGTAAACAAAAAGTAATGTGCAGGTTAAAATATTGAAGGAACAAGAAAAACAAAGTCCTTCACCAGGAAATCATGAGCACCTTTTTGTAATAATTTCTACTTGTTTTAAATAACAAGATATTTTGCAGAAACCTATTTGATGATTAATACGTTTTGGATTAGTGCTAATCTCTCTCCATTTGAATTTCTGCCTAATCTCCTGTCTCTCTTTTGGACAATGACAGAGGGAAAAAGAGGACAGAAGACTTTAAACTGAATGTGGACAGATGTAATACTTTATTGGGATTCCCTTCGTCCCACTAACAGGCTGAATACCTTAGATCTCTTTCTCTACCCTAAATTCTGCTGATTTTCACTCCTCCAATCTTGGCTGTAGCAGAGGAAACACAATCAGGGTTCTAAAATGAACGCAACACACTACTGAGATCTCATCTGCCTCCCCCCGTTTTTAAAGTGCCTATGACCCTATGGACCTAAACAAAAGGCAGAACAAAAGGACAATTTAGATGAAACAGGATGATCAGTACATCACATCGGAAGAAGGGGAGGGACAAGAAAGGGGGAGGAGAAATACAGTGTTGTAAGGAACAATACTGTATAGGGACGTGGAATGTAAGATCTGTGAATCAAGGAAAACTGGAAGTGGTTAAAAAAGGAAATGGAAAGAATAAGCATTGACATCTTGGGAATCAGTGAGTTAAAATGGACAGGGATGGGCGAATTCAGCTCTAGAAACCATCATATCTACTACTGTGGACAAGAAAACCACAGAAAAAACTGAGTAGCCATAATTGTTAATAAAAGAGTGAGAAAAGCAGTAATGGGATATAATCTCAAAAATGATAGGATGATGTCAGTCAGAATACAAGGCAAACCGTTCAATATCACTGTAATCCAAATATACGCACCAACCACTAGTGCAGATGAAACCACAGTTGACCAGTTCTATGAGGACCTAGAACACCTCATAGAACAGACACCAAGAAATGATGCGCACATTATCCTAGGAGACTGGAATGCCAAAGTAGGAAATCAAAAAGTAAATGGAATAACAGGCAAGTTTGGTTTTGGAACACAGAATGAAGCAGGCCAAAGACTGATAGAGATCTGTCAATATAACACACTGGTCATAGCAAACACTCGAGGAGACTTTACACATGGACATCACCAGATGGCCAGTATCGAAACTAGATTGATTACATACTCTGCACCAAAAGATGGAGAACCTCCATACAGTCAGCAAAAATAAGACCAGGGGCAGATTGTGGCTCAGATCACAACCTACTGATCGCAAAATTTAGGCTAAGACTAAAGTAAATAGGAAAAACAATTAGGCCAGACAGATTTGACATAGACAACATCCCTAAAGAATACACGGTGGAGGTGTGGAACAGATTCAATGGCTTGGACCAGATAGACAGAGTGCCAGAAGAATTATGGACAGAGATGTGGGACATCATGCAGGAGGCAGCAAGGAAAACCATACCAAAAGAAAAGAAGCGTATGAAAGCTAAGTGGTTGTCTGATGAGGCTCTTAAAATAGCAGAGGAAAGAAGGGATGCAAAAAGCAAAGGAGAAAGGAAAAAATACAACCACTTGAATACAGAATTTCAAAGAAAAGCAAGGAGAGATAAGGAAACCTACCAGAATGATCAGTACAAAGAAATAGAAGAAAACAACACAAGAGGCAGGACTGGAGATCTTTTCAAAAAAATTGGGGAACTCAAGGGAACATTTAAAGCAAAAATGACCATGATAAGGGATAAAGACGGCAAGGAGTTAGCTGATGCAGATGAGATAAAGAAAAGATGGAAAGAGTACACAGAGGAACTGTACAAAAAAGACCTCAACACTCCTGATAATAGCAATGATGAAGAAATTGAACTTGAGCCAGACATCCTAGAGAGTGAAGTCTGAAAGGCCCTAAAAAGCACTGCAAACAACAAAGCCAGTGGAGATAATGGTATTCAAGTTGAACTTTTCAAAATCCTAAAAGATGATGGAATCAAATTATTGCATTCTATATGTCAGCAGATTTGGAAAACACAACAATGGCCACAGGATTGGAAAAGATCAGTATACGTTCCAATCCTCAAAAAGGGTAATGCCAAAGAATGTTCAAATTATCAAACAATTGCGCTCATCCCACACGCTAGCAAGGTGATGCTCAAGATAATACAAGATAGACTGCAGCAGACACACGGAAAGAGAATTACCAGAAGTGCAGGCGAGGTTCAGAAGAGGCAGGGGGACTAGAGAACATATTGCCAATATATGTTGGAGCATGGGAAAAACAAAGGAATCTCAGAAACAAGTCTACTTCTGTTTCATTGATTACACTAAGGCCTTTGACTGTGTGGACCACAACAAAATGTGGCAAGTAATTAAAGAGATGGGAATACCAGAGCACCTTATATACCTCATGAGAAATCTGTACATGAATCAAGAAGCAACAGTTAGGTCAGAATACGGAAGGACAGAGTGGTTTGGAATAGGAAAAGGAGTAAGACAAGGCTGCATTTTGTCACCCTGCTTATTCAACTTATACACAGAGCACATAATGCGCAATGCAGGGATGGAGGAATCACAATTTGGGATCAAAATTGCTGGGAGAAACATCAACAATTTGAGATAGGCAGATGATACCACCCTAATGGCAGAAAGTGAAGAGTACAGTAATACCTTAGTATTAGTATCGAATAACACTAAAATCGCATAACATTAAGGAATCTGGGCGGAAGAATTGCATCAGATAACATTAAGATCCTATGGGATGCTTCAGATAACAACCGCTAAAGCCTGTGTGGTTACAATGTATCTCTATGGATCCCATAGAGGATCAGATAACACTAAAAATCATATAACACCAAGACTTGTGGAACCAGGTTTTAGTGTTATATGAGGTTTTACTGTACTTAAAAAAGCTCCTTAGGTTGAAAGAAGCTGGCTTGAGACTCAATATAAAGAAAACCAAGATAATGGCAACAGGCCCTATCAGTCCCTGGAGAATAGATGGGGAAGAAGTAGAAGCAGTGACAGATTTTACATTCTTAGGATCAAAGCTCACTACAGATGGTGATTGCAGCCATGAAATAAAAAGGTGACTGATTCTTGGGAGGCAAGCGATGAGAAACCAGGGGAACATAGTGAAAAGTAGAGACATCACATGGCAACCAAAAATTCGTATAGTCAAAGCAATGGTATTTCCGGTGGCAATGTATGGTTGTGAGAGCTGGACCATAAGGAAAGCTGAGCGCAGAAGAATAGATGCCTTTGAAATGTGGTGTTGGAGGAGAGTTTTGAGAGTCTCCTGGACAGCGAGGAGAACAAATAGGTCAATCTTAGAAGAAATCAACCCTGACTGCTCCTTAGAAGGTCAAATAGTGAAGATGAAGCTAAAGTACTTTGGACATCAAATGAGAAGAGAGGATTCGCTTGAGAAAGCCTTGATACTGGGAAAGGTGGAGGGCAAAAGAAGAAGGGGGAGGCCCAAGACATATTTAATATATCTCCCAGGAGGTAGAGTCATAACTGATGGCTAGATGGTATTGTAGACACAATGGGCACAGAGCTGAGTGAGTTGAGGAGGATGGTGGAGGACAGAAGTGCCTGGCAGACAGTGGTCCATGGAGTCGCAAAGGGTTGGAATCGACTGTGCAACTGAACAACAACAAATTTCCATCTGAATAGCAATAGCTTTTCTTTCAGTAAAGAGAGAAGTCCATGAAAAAAATATTCTGCCTTCCCAACCTGCTCAATGTTCTAGCACTAATCTGATTTTTTTAAAAGGATACTTAGAGGAGAATATAGAATGCAGAGGCATGTTTTCCCAATTCTGAACATCATACCTCAATTGCCTATATCACATAACACCACCTGCAGACATGTCCCCTTCTTTACAACAAGGAATCATGGGCTCCATTATGGAGGTTGAGCCCGGGCTGCATTGGGGACACTGTGGGTTTATCTGTTTGGGTTTGGGTTTAATGTGTACTGATAATTATGAAATGGTTTGATCTATTGTGTATGGATTTATTGTTTTATTGATCTATTATATGTAGTGACCTATTATATGGTAACCATTGTACTTATTGCTCTGTTATATTGTATCCTACTGTATTTTTGTTGTACTGTAACTTTGATATTGATGGATTCTGTAAACTGACCTGAGTTGGGTTTTACCGAGTATGGCGAAATAGAAGGCTAAATATCATCATCATCATCATCAGAAAAAGCCAAATCAGATCATCCTGGCATAGCAAAGTAGAAGACCCCGAGTAACAAAGAAAATGAGAAATGGGTTGGGAGCAAAAAAAAAATGCATTTGGATGCATTTGAATCAGCCTTTGCATCATGTGGTCAGTGAAAAATAAATTAACCTGTTTTATAAGCAGAGCAAATCCTGCAATTTCTGATGGTGTAGTTGGGCTCTTAATTGAAATTATACTTTACAGAAGTAAATGTCTCTTGCTTTTAGTATGTTTATGACTACAAATTTTGTTGCCATTTTTAAAAAATGGAATTCATTAGAAATAAGATGCTATCATAAAAGAAAAATATATTTTGTAAACTGTCTCAAAAACGCAACTTGCCTGCAATCTTGCTCATCATCACAAGTATTTGATAGCCTCCCATGAGCATGATGATCTGTTTTATGTCAAAATTGAAGATTCATAGCAATAATATGTTCTTCTAAGCCCCAAGAAGAATCTCATGGTTGAACTAGATATTATACAGAGCATTTTTATACAATGGCAGTTGCTTTAGTGTTTTAAAGATGTCTGATTGCCCCCAGAGGAGCTTTTTGACTACCTTGCTTTGTTTCTTGGTTAGTTATCAAGGGTTAAACACAGACTTTGTTTCCTTTTTGCTTTTTCAGACACAACGGTTCGAAAGAATTGCATTTTTCAAACACTAATGTGTGTCCATCTTTCAATAACATGATAACTCTAGCTGTAGGATTTAATTTCTTTTTCCCCCTTGCCAAGAACATGTTATTTTTAGGTGCACAACTAAAGGGAAACCTCTGCTGTCCTCATCCATCTTTGAGTCGCAGAAAGAATAGGTTTTGTTCTTGCATTGTGCTTAGAAAAGTATAGTATCATTGCTTTCTTTACCCTGTGTTTTTGACGTGTGTTGTGGAGGTATTAAGAATACCCATTCCTCCTGGAGGAGAGAAGGATTTAGCAACAGCAAATGTTTAATTGGCCTCAAAGATAAGTTGAAATATGCAGATTCCATTAACATTACATTTTAGTGTATTTTGAGAGCCATATAAATGTTGGGTTTATTTTCATTGCTCACTAGGTGGAAAACTGGGAAAGGGTTTCCAAATCAAGGTTAGGTACAGAATTGCTAATGGAAGCACTTACCAAATCTCAAAAAATTCAGAAACATATTTAAAGAAATTGGATTTACTAGTAGTTTTTACATTGCAAAAAATAATGTAGGTATCACCCCTCATATTTTTATGAGTGCTGAACATGCCTCTTGTTCAAGGAAACTTAGAACATTGGCTTCAATAAATCCATAGAACAAGTTGATGAATGAATCATTAGCATCACTCATTCCCTTTGCCCATCATTTACTCTGTTGTTGCACTCTTTCTAATCAAAGTCTGATTCACAAGTTAATTTCAATGCTTTGGTAATTCAGTTTCAATTTTCATTCTCCACCACAACCTGCTGTGACAATCCATTTACTCCCAAGTAGGACTCGGGTGTCCTCCAGCCTTCTGGCGATGGGATTATGCCTGATCCTGCTTCCTTGATTCAGATCAGACCCAGCAGTTCAAGCTTCTCCTATCAGTATGCCCAGTCACTCCTGACCTAAATACAGGTGATGAGCAAAGGGTGTACATAAAACTACTGTAGATTCAGGTAACGTGAGTCAAGTAATCACCCTAAGTCTCTCCAGGTATGTTAGAAATATATTGAAATTAAAGCATAGTACAGAATAAAACATCAGAAGTTTAGAAAGTATTCAAAACAAAGAAATAAAGAAAACTGCTTATTTAAGGAATAGCCCGTGAGCTCCTTCTGGCTAAATAGGTTACATGATTGCAGTTAGAGCCAAGAGAATGTCTCTCCTCGGCCCTCACCTTCTGCCTTATATCTCTTCCTACAGGGATCACCTTTTGGCCATCCCCCCTTTGGGATTCCAACCAATGATCTCACAGGATGATATGTCTATTACACATTTTAGGTTTCATTTCTTCCAAACCATGAGGCCCACATTGTTTACATTCCATTTTCTCCCCCTGATCTGAAATCGCCATATTGGATGAGACTAAAGCACAGGGTACAATTCATTTAGTCACACCTGCCATTATATTAGTCACCAGCAGTGAATGCACTGACATGTTGAAATTATGGGTACGCAAACTATGTATGTAAAATATTTATACCATGCCTTTCCCCCCCTGAAAGGACCAAAGGCAGCTGACAGTATTAAAAGCAAACAGGTCTAGGGTATAAAAACAATAAATTATTACAGTATTTGAAAATAATTACAGTAGTCTTTGCCATGAGGGAAGTAGGACTGAGAGAAAGGCCTCCCCTGGTTATTTTAAACCCTGGACACGCTCCTATCTCGTGTTTCTGAGATAACTTGGACTGAAGCCATTTAGGACTTCATAGGTCAAAACAAGAATTTTTAATTGTGTTCAGAAATGGACTGGCAGCCAATGGAGCTGCTTTAAAAAGAAGTGTTAGTGGTCATATGGTCTCTGTAATCAGTCCCAGTTAACAATTTGGCTGCAGCATTTACAACCTGATGAAGTTTTCAAACACTTTCCAAAGGCAGTCCTTCTACAGTATATAATTGGAAATCCAGCCTGGATCTAACTAAGGTGTCTGTCATGTTGGCCAGAGATGGGCACTAGATTTAACTATGCAGATACACTTCTGGCCACTGCTGAAACCTAGGCATCCAGTCTCTGGGAAGACTCCAGAAGCATACCCAAACTATGATCCATGACATATTTAATATATCTCCCAGGAGGTAGAGTCATAACTGTTGGATAATCTCTGCAGAGTGGTGCAGCTAGCAGGTCTCATTAGGATTAAGGATGCATATTTTGAAATGTAAGGCTTTCTCAGTTCCCCTTTCATTTCTTCTTGGTTCCTAAAGTACAAATGTTAGGCACAGTCTTTGCAGAAGGAAAAAATGTTTACTTACAAGGCTTGTGTTCCAATAAAGTTTCCAGTAGATGGCAAAAAATATAATTATTATAATTATCTGGGTTACAATAAGAAGGCAGGTAGAAAAATTACCCCAGGAAATGATGGTTGCAAAAGATTATTAAGTTACTGGCTTTCTGAGACGAAAACATTTTGAATTAGAAAGACAATTGAACCAGACAGATAGACTAAACTAGAAATAGCAGTACAAGGGCAGTAGAGCTTAGAGTGGAGGACAGTTACATTTTGGAGGGAAGAAACATTTTCCCTGTTAATTGGCTGTTACTCCTTAACTCTGAGCAGAAATGCTCCTTTTTTAAATATATTCTATGTACCCTCATTGTTGATATTATATAGGATTTGTAGGAACATATATTATTTGAGCACTAGGCTGTTGCAGATCCTTAAACTGACATACTTTGAAGATGATTTTCATTAAAATCAATGAGACTTCAAGGTAAATGTATCTTAGCAGTTTGCTATAATCAGACTAACAGTAAAACTGCATATATTTCTACTCAGAATTAAGCTCCACTGAGCTCATTGGGATTTACTACTAGGTTATAGCTTTAAGTAACACATACAACATCAACAGACATTTGTTCTGACCGTATAGAAGCACGTATAGCATTCTAGGATTGAAGGACAAGGATATGGAGTGGCTGCTGGTTGTAAATCTTATAAATCAGATAACAACAGCCTTGAGAATCCATCCAGCAGTCTACCAGTTTTGAATATGTCTTACTGGAACAGTTTTGGGGTTCAGCTGGTGTACAATGTGACCTGGAACACCTAGATGCAAGCCATATGTCACAAGTTTAATTTCCCATTACCCTCCTAGAAGACTCAGCATTTTTGTCCTAGCCATAAGTCAGAATTAACTGAATAGCACATAATTATAATTATTACCGCTGATCCCACTGCCCAACAGTCTCTGTGATCTTTGGTGTGACATTGGACTAGCCCTAGCTTATTCTGGGAAATCCAGATGTTCATACTGAAGTTCCTCAGATGGGAATGGAATAGGAATTAATCTTTGCCGTGACAGTCATAGAACTGTCCAATTAGGAGCTGCCCTACATTTGTATTTGTATTTTCGACTTATATGCCGCCCCACTCGCAGAGCGACTCTGGGCGGTTTACAGAAGAAACAGTTACAATTACATAGCACATTCCATAGCATAATAATAATTACAGATAAGTTACAAATATCACATATATCTACAATAGCAATTACAAAACATCAAGACATCCTAAGAAATAAAGCAAAGATACCATAATATAAATAAGCAACAATAAAAAAGCAACAATCAAAAATTCAAAATATTCAAAATATCAGTCCTGTTTACACAAAAATTACAAAAGAAGAAAACTAAACAATATCAGGACGTCGTAAAAAACATATCAAGACTATTGCAAGACAATACATTAAAAGTCTCAAAACCCACCATCTCAGCCCTAGGAGTCCATTGGGGGCAGTGGCAGGTCTTAAAGCCTCCCACCCCGAGCAACAGCAACATGCATGGCAGAGCATAGTATGCATGGCAGAGCAACATGCATGGCAGAGCATAGTATGAATCTGGTACTTTCCTTTAGTAGAGTTAGTTATCTGATGATTGAGGTGTGGTGATGTGCAATTCATGGATAGACCACATCTGGTTAGCTTTAGATCACTAATTGGTGAAGACCTCAAGGCTACCCCAGCTACCTAGTGGATTGGATGTTTTCTTGCATGTGCTTTCTCCTTTGTTGGTGGTATTGTCATCTGTAGGACATGGACATAACATTTGATAATATCACTCCTAAGTGTCCCTTCTCCACATAGAACTGGATCAGCTACCTGATTAATCAAAAGAGGTGGCAGCTCTCCACTCTTGCCTCCAGACTTGCCACTGGGTGGAGAGGCCAGCGCAGCTGTGCGCACCAGGGCTGTTCCACTGCTGGTGCCCCGCCCAGGCCATCTCAAAAGACGCCAACGCTGCGGACAGCAGGACCTCTCTGCCCTCACCTCCAGACTTATCAGCGCAGCTGTGGGCATCAGGGCTGCTCCAACACCGGCGTCCCACCCCGCCCGGGCTGACTCAAAAAGACGCCATGGCATCAGACGCCTCCAGGCTTGCCCTCGCCTCTGGGCTTGCCATCGGGCAGAGAGGCCAGCGCAGCTGTGGGCACCAGGACTTCCCCACCCGGGCCGGCTCAAAAAGACCCCACGGTGGCAGACGGCTCTCTCCAGGACTGGATGCCTTCCTTTTTGGACTTCTTTTGGGCTTCCCAGTTACTTTTATAGGATTTTGTTTATAATCATTGCAGGATTCAGTAAATGTGGTTTTGTTTTTGCTGTTGTTTTTTTGTAATACTTTTTTTAAACATTTTATTGGGTTTTTTATATAATCTGTAAGCAGCCTAGAGTCAGGTTCACCTGAGCAAGGCAAGGTATAGATTTGAAACAACAACAACAACTGACTTGAAAGGAGGACTTTGAGGTCATCAAGTCCAACCCCCTGTCAAATGCAGGGAAAGGTAACAATGTTAGAAGTTGAAGGCAGCAGGAAAAGAGAAAGAGCAGATAATTTTTAATGCATATTATTTTTGTTCTTCCCAATATTTATAATTTATTCAATTTGTTTAGATTTTTATTGTAAATATTTTTTAAAAATACATTGTACGCCACCCAGAGTGGAAAAATATTCCTGATGGGCTGGATATAAATGCGATAAATAAATAAACTCAATGTGTTAAATAAGATTGCAGACATGCTACAGTCTAACCAAAAAAGGCATGCTGCTGAGGCAAGAGCAGCTAAGAAAACCCATGCCTCTGTAACTTTCATATATGCGAGCAGCAGGCCAGTGATGCTTTTTCAGACCACACACACTTTTAATATAAGGGTTCTAGAGAAATGGTTCTGGTGCAATTGGTCGCTCGCTGTGAATTCTCTGCTATGTCTTTGGCAGACAAAAAATTGCATTAGTGCAGGTCACATTGATGCAACTGGCAACCGCATGCATTTCCCCCCCCCCCCAGCTTTTAAATCATTTGGCTGTGATTATTGTAATTGCGAAGGCTATTACATGTTTACTTGCCCCTTGAGGATAATCAAATTTGCCACAGTGGAGCTGATGCTGTGGTAAAGGAAAGTTGTAAAAGCTTCTTTCTGGGAAAGATCTGTTTGCTCCTATAAGGAGGAGGCTATTATAAAACCTTTGTTAAAGAATGCCCTTGACCTAGAAGTTCTGACTAATTACAAGCTGGTCTCAAATTTATCATTTCTCACTAAAGTAATTGAGAAGTTGATGACTGGTCCAAACATCCATAGATGACATTGATTGTCTGGACAAACCCATTTCAGTCAAGTTTTCAGTTTAGATATTTTTTTATTTCATTTTTTATTTTTTTTATGGGCAGTAGTGGGATGTCAAAAATGTTACTACCCCACCGTGACATCATCACAGTGTGGGCGGAGCTAACGTCATGATGTCATGGGCGGAGCCAACGTCATGACATCATGATGTCATGGGCGGGGCCAAAGAAAAATAATAATAATAAAAAAAATAAGCACACACACCCCTCAACATACATACCCACAACACAAACCCATAAATAAATTAAATAAATAAATAAATATATAAAAATACATTAAAATACACCCCCCAATCAAACACCCACCCATCCACCCCAAACACAAATCAACCAGAGCTTTTAAACCAGAGTTTAGAGCTTATTTTGGCTAATCTTTCTTACACTAGGTCAGATGGAAGGAACTACAGAATGAACTCCCCACAAGATGGCTTCATTTTGGCACTTTTCAACAGTCTTTGCCTAACCAGTTCTCTAGGATAATATGTCTTAATGTAAATGTAAAACAGCTGTACAGTAATACCTCAGATAACGTTTACCTCGGATAACGCTAAAATTGCATAACGTTAAGTAATCTGGGGAGGAGAATTGGATCAAATAACGTTATGGTCCTATGGGATGGATTGGATAACAACCGCTAAAGCCTGTGCAGTTACAATGTATCTCTATGGAGCTTTAACGTTATCCGATCCATCCCATAGGATTTTAACATGCATCGGATAACACTAAAAATCAGATAACACCAAGACTTCTGGAACCAAGTTTTAGCGTTATCCAAGGTATTACTGTACTTCCTTAAGGGTTCTCCAATTGGAGAACCCTTAAGCCAGGCCGCCAGGCCTTTTTAGGAACTGTGGTAGTACGTCAATATAGGTAAAGGTATTAAATACACATTAAAATACACACAGACACACTACATCCAAAGGTGAGTCACTTACCCTGGAGAGCAGGCTATAGGGAGCTTCAGGCTAGGAGCTTCTCTTCCTCCTCCCCGCTTGGGAGGACAACAAGGAGGCCGTGCATACGTGTCAAGCACCGTAGGTGTGCATGCACACCAAATGAAAAGGTAAGCCCTGAAGGTGGTTCTCCTCAAAAGCTGTTACTGGTTGTCTGGGACACTGGGGAAAGTTACTACCGGTTCTGGCGAACTGGTGCGTAACTGTTACATCCCATCACTATTTATGGGTTTGAAACAAATTAGACCATGTCTACACTTACCTTTAGCCCTCTTTTTTGGGCATTTTTGCTGCTGGTTGGTCCAATTCCACTTCCCCTCCATATCTACAGTGTGGACACCAGAGTAGACTGACATTATCCCAAAATGTTACTTTTTGAACCCCTATATGGAGATTCTACTATTTTGGCACATTATTTTACTCCAGTCTCAGCATATCTAACTGCTGGGAATGGGATAAAAGAGAGCAAAGCAGTTGGGAATGGTTTACTTGGCAGCTCTTGTCTACAATAGCAAAGTGAACAACTTCTTGACACAATCACACTCAGCTGCTGAGTTTTGGGAGCAGGAAAATGTTGGTTACAATCTTTGCATACTCCTTAACTCTTTGCTATGGTTAGATTCCAAGGTGACTGGTAATGAAGACTGACTTAGCATTATTCTGCTTAGTGCATCATTTACAACCTTTCCTGAGTTGCTCTGACTTGGTAACACTTGTGCTTTCTATATTTACATCTCAGATTAACTTTCCATTGCCCTCTCTATGGTGCTACCTTTGAGGAAAATTTGGGATCCCCAGTTAGTTCAATCCATGGCAGTTAGGTTGCTAAATAGAGTATGGTATCAAGATCTTGTGACCTGGATACTGAAGGACTGCACTGGTTGCTAGTTATTTGTTTGGCTCAGTTCCAGGTGCTGGTTTTAAGACGCTAAATAATAAAATGTCCTTGCCTTGGAGCTGTAAACAGTGTTGATTCTGTCTGTTTTGGGGCCAGATGTGAAGACACATATCTTATAAACGGGCTTTAGATCATGTTTACTTTATTATTTCCTCCCCTCTGGCCACAACAATGCCGGAGGGGATAAAGGGCCGGCAGGGTCCCGAGGTCGATGATGATGCCGAGTGCCATGTCTCCTCCTCTCCGGCCACACCAGTGCCGGAGAGGATAAAGGGCTGCTGGGGTCCCAAGGTGGCTGAAGATGCCAAGTGCCGCGTCTCCTCCCTTCCGGCCACAACAACGCCGGAGAGGATAAAGGGCCATCAGGGTCCCAAGGCGGCTGAAGATGCCGAGCACTGTGTCTCCTCCCCTCCGGCCACACCAACGCTGGAGGAGGATAAAGAGCCGCCAGGCCTTGAGGTGACTGAAGACGTTTAGTCCTGGGCTCCGTTGAGGACGTTGAGCTCCACGCTCCGACCCCTAGGCCTCACTATTGTCTGGCTGTGATACCGCCAGAGAACAATGTGGTTTACCTGATTTATTTGTTGTTCTATTACTTGTATTTATTTATCGGAGTTTATTGTGCTTTTGATATTTATCTGATATTTTGTGACGCTTTGTGATATCTTGTTAGCCACCCTGAGTTGCATTGCGAGAGGGCGGCATACAAATGGAAACAAACAAACAAATACATTTTTTGTAGATTTTTTTATTTTAATAGTTTTTTATTTTAGTTAATTTTTGTTGGATCTATTTTTACTGGTTTTGTTATGTTTTGTGATTGTAAGCTGGCTTGAGCACAACCTAGTAGTAATTAACATGTAGAATATAAATGTTATAGTTTATTATTATTATTATTATTATTATTATTATTATTATTATTATTATTATTATTATTATTATTATTATTATTATTAAATTAGATTTATATGCCCCTCTACTCACCTCACTGAGGCGACTCAGAGGGGCTCACATAACATAAACAACATATACAGTATCACAATCTCAAATATAAATACAGCATAATATAAAAATATAACAACAGATGCAGCACAGATAATACAATCAATAAATTTTACATAAAAAGAAAAAACAATACAATAAAATACAGTGTAAAATACAATACAGTCAAGAGAGACAGCAAGGTCTTTATGGCTGGGCTAGCTGGTCCACACAGCTGGCCCTCATTCCCCCTCTCCAACAGGGAGGGAGAGTTCTGTGATGTTCCTGCAGTGGTCATGAAGGCAGTTTGATAAGAACATCAACAGCAGCATATTTAACTGATGGTGCTTTAGAATAGTCAACTGTTGTAGAAGAAATATCCCCTTATTTTATGAGGCTTAAGTAACGGAACCTGTTTTATCTACTTGTATGAATTTTCATGTAGTGTTTACTATTTAAGTGTATAAGAAATAGATTTATAATTTATTTGAAAGTAGCTAATGTATTTAACTATTTGTTAAAAAGTATCTCTATGAACAATTTACATAATGAACAATTGTTTGCTGTCATACGCCAACAAGTTGCATCTGACTTACTGCAACTCTAATAGGCTTTCCAGGTACATGAGATATTGAAGTGTCATTACCAGTGCTAACACCATTGAGTTTCCACAGCTAACGAGGGATTTACACTCAAGTCTGTTGAGTCCTAGTCTGTCACACTTTATCTATTGAAACATTATGGCTTAGGTAAACAATTATATTGCATAGAAGACTCCAAATGTATCAAATGAAATTACCAGTATTTCCCCATTGTCAACACATTCCAGTGTTTGTTTGAGAAATGGCCTTATTAAAATGTAAACTTTCAACTGAAAGATACACAAGTAAATAATGATTTGTGACACTCAACTAAATCCTGTGCCTCTTTTGTAGAGTATGAGGGAATTAAGACAAGGCACTTGTCACTCTCCTGTTAATTATCCAGGTATGGAATATATTGACTTAGGTTTCCCTAATGAAACAACATATACCTTATCTCAGTATTGTTTTTGCAAGGACTTTAATTTTTTTTTAAATGTCTGTTTTTAAGTGATAAGGGGGAGTAGATGCAGTCTGGGGATCACCATTCATCACCATTCATTCAGAGGACAGAGCTTCGTAAGGAAACATTTTCCAGTATCCTTTTCCTGTGCTAGTCTTTTCTATCTAACCATGTGTTTGTTTTATTTCATTTATTGCCATTCATTGTTGTTGGTTTTTGGCTTTTCTTTTGGTGTTTATACATTTTGTATTTTAAACTTTGTGTATGATTGGGTTGGTGGGTGGGATTTTATTTTATTTTTTCCTAACTGTCCAGGGTAATGGTTCATAATTAAGTAGGTAGTATACAAATTTAACAAATAAATAAATAAGCAGAAACTAAAACTACAGTAGCACCAGTTGAAGCCTACTTATCCATATTGTCACTAGGGTCGCTAAGTCAGGGGTTCACAACCTATGTCCCCTGTGCTGGATCTGGCCTGTGGTGTCAAATAATCGGCCTCCAACTTTGCTTCATCTGCTGATGCTGTCGGAATTGGCCATGGATGCATTTTATGGCGCCAGTCCAGCACTGCTTAGTTGTCTGAGGGGTGTGGCCCGTCCAGCTCATGGCTGGAAAACGTTGAGAACCCCTGTTCTAAATAAAGAATACGAGGGGCTTGTTTGACTCCATTCAACCTTGCAAGAGGACACTTCATAGATATGGACTTTATCTTCAGTGTTTAGCGATTTACCTGCATGTAGATTGCCAAACCCACCAGCTTAGCATGTGTTTTCTCTGCAACAGGAAAGCCATCAGTAGGAACACCTTTTTATCAGGAAACTATGGTCCTTTCCCACTCAACGAATGCACCCAGCTAGCCATGTCTGCTGGAACAGGACAGTTCCTATTAAAATTATATTCTCCATCCACCAACATTGGGTAATGAGATTTCTCTGCCACACTGCATTTTTCATATGAACTTTGCAGTCTCACGTTAATACGGTTAATTACATTAAAGGAGTAGATGCCAATCTAAAGTATGTTTTATACAGAGACTCGGGCTGCAGTCTTTTACACATTAATTTTTTGGCTCTCCTTAGATTATGATGTTTAGAAAGAGCAGAACTGAAAAGCAGTTCACTGTTGTTCATTTGCTTATTGTGTCTATTATCTATGAGTCAGGAAACTTCATTCAGGCTTGTTAGCCACCAATTATTTCTAATAACTATCTGGAATATAATGAAAATGATCCAGAGAGTATGGCTTCTTTTTCTACTGATAAAGTGCAGCCCAATCCACCTCTGCCTTTGCATGAAATTTCAAGGAGAAAAGCTTGTAGAACAGACAGCATTAAACCAGATTCCCTGTACAGTACAGCCCAGTATACGTACAGGGTCACAGGAGTTGGGGGGAGGGAGCAATATGCCATTTAAAACATTTAAGTGTCCAGATGGCATAGCAATCTCAAGCAACACCTCAGCTTTTTCTCTTCTCTGTCTGCAGAGAGACAGGTGAAGTAAAATTATTTTTTATTAGATTAGTAAATTGTTCCTGATGCCAGCAGCCATAGCTTCGATTGGCGAATCACACGAAGGAACAGAAAAAAGTACAGTAAAAGCCCTACTTACGAATGCCCCTACTTACGAATTGGTTCTGCACTGAAATCCATGCCTCAATTTACGAACATGTCCCGATTTACGAATGAATTCCCCCCCCCTCTGTTTATTATTCATTTTATTTATTTATTTATTTAGATTTATATCACCACCCACTCGCCATGGCGACTCAGGGCGGTTTACAGTCAGGAAAAAACAAAACAACAACAACAACACACACAGCACAAACAGCTAAAATCCATTCCTCCTCCCGGCCAGAGTATGTTGGTCTTTTCCTTCCCTGGGCAGGTAGGGCCCAGGATTAGGAAGTAGAAGCTTCCATCTAAAAACCTTAAAACTGTTAAAATTTAAAATTAAAATCTAAAAAAAACAACAACATTAAAAACACACCAGACGCTACAACTACTAATTTAAAAGTAGAGAAAGAGAGGCGCTCAGATCATCCAATGTGCTGGGGTCATTATACTTTCTGCACCCCATATCTGTCCTGCCAGCCATGTTTTTAGATTCTTCCTAAAGGGCAGCAGCTCTGTCTGGAGATATAGTTCCATAGGCAGGAGGTTCCATAGGGCTGGAGCAGACACAGAGAAGGCCCTCCTTCTAGTGCCAGAGAGATGTGCCTCCCTGGCCGATGGAACAACTAGGGAGCCTCTCCGGTCCGCTCTGGTGGGACGGGCAGATGTTCTTGGGGTGAGGCGGTCTCTTAAGTATCCTGGCCCACTACCATGTAGGGCTTTAAAGGTAATAACCAGCACCTTGAAGTGCACCCGGAGGCAAAACGGCAACCAGTACAGCTCCCGAAGCAGAGGGGAGGCATGTGCATACTGCCTACACCCCATCACAACCTGGGCAGCTGCATTCTGGACCAGTTGAAGGATCCAAATGGTCGTCAAGGGCAGCCCCATGTAGAGCGCATTACAGTAATCAAATCTGAAGGTTACCAGAGCATGTGTGATCATAAGCAAGGAGTCCCGATCTAGCAGCGGGCGTAACTGGCGAATCACACGAAGTTGTGCAAAAGCACTCCTAGCCACGACTGCTACCTGCTCTTTGAGCAGTAGTCGCGAGTCCAGGAGGACCCCCAAGTTACGCACCGGGTCTGTTTGGGGCAAAACCGCCCCATCCAGAATCAAAGATGGTAACTCATGAGATAATGCAGGACCCCCGACCCACAGCCACTCAGTCTTGCCGGGATTCAGCTGAAGCCCGTTGTTCCCCCATCCAGACCCTCACAGCCTCCAGTCATCTGGAAAGGATTTCCAATGCATCACTAGGGTCCCCACGGGCCGAGATATATAACTGGGTATCATCTGCATATTGATGATACCTCACCCAGTGGGACCGGATGATCTCACCCAGTGGTTTCATGTAGATTTTAAATAGGAGAGGTGAGAGTACTGAGCCCTGAGGCACCCCATAACAAAGGGGCCTTGGGGCCTTGGACTGGACACCTCGCCCTCCAACCACACTGACTGGGTCTAGCCCTTCAGAAATGAGGAAAGCCAGGACAACACAGTGCTCTGGATCTCCAATCCTTGGAGCTTTCCCAGAAGAATACTATGGTCGATGGTATCGAATGCCACTGAGAGGTCAAGAACGGCAATAATACAGTGCTGATTATTATTTTTTCCTATATTTACATGTTGTGTTTATAAATTTATTGTTTCTCTGTGCTTGTGAACCGCCCTGAGTCGGCCCAATCCGAGTAGGGCGGTATAAAAATTGGAAATAAATAAAAATAAAAAAAAAATAAAAAAAAAAGAAGAGCCAGGACAGATGGATGACCGCCATCCCGCTCTCGCCAGAGATAATCCACTAGTGCGACCGATGCAGTTTTGGTGCCATATCCGGGCCTGAATCATGACTGGACAGGGTCTAGATAATCCGCTTCATCCAGGACACCCTGTAATTGTCACGCCACTGTCTTTTCCAAAAACCTTGCCCAAAAAAGGCAGGTTGGACACAGGCCGGTCATTGGTAAGCACTGCGGGGTTGAGCGATGGTTTTTTCAGGAGGGCGCACCAGAGCATGTTTTAAATTTGCTGGAAAGACCCCCTCCCGTAATGATGAATTTATAATAGCTTCGACCCAACTGCCTGTCACCGCCCTGGAAGTTTTAACCAACCAGGCGGGGCATGGATCTAATGCACAGGCAGTGGCATGAACAAATCCAAGGAGCCTGTCCACTTCCTCAGGGACAACTGGATCAAACCGATCCCAGATAACCTGGCCAGACTGCGCTCCAGGCAACCCCACACCAGGATTAAACTTTGAGCGAATTTGAGCGATTTTCTCTGTCAGATAATCAGCAAAAGCCTCAGCAGATCCCTGCCAACCGGGGCCCAACCCCCCTCTACCAAGGAGGGATCTGGTCACCCGAAACAAGGTCGCTGGGCTATTATTTATTTATTTATTTATTTATTGTTCATACTTGATATCCCGCCCCAATCGGGTAAACCCGACTCTGGGCGGCTTACATCCTAAATCATAATATAAAAGCCTTAAAAATTCATAAAATTCATAAAAAATATTTAAAACATTCAACAATAAAAGCAAATAAACACATAATAACTAATAAAATATCAGATTGGGGGGGGGGATGGCTGCTCTTAAATTAGCCATCCTGGGTAGGAACCTACATTGCTGTGTCCCCACACTTGGCCCGCCAGCCATGTCTTCAAGCCCTTCCGAAAGGGGAGGAGCTCCGCCTGCAGGCGCAACTCTGTCGGGAGAAGGTTCCACAGGGCCGGGGCGAACACAGAAAAGGCTCTCTTCCTGGTGCTCGTGAGGCGAGCCTCCCTGGCCGATGGAGTAACAAGAGAGCCCCTCCGGTCCGCCCTGGTGGGACGGGCAGACGTTCTTAGGGTGACGCGGTCTCTTAGGTAACCTGGCCCACTACCATGTAGGGCTTTAAAGGTAATGACCAGCACCTTGAATTGCACCCGGAGGCAAACTGGCAACCAGTGCAGCTCCCGAAGCAGTGGTGAAGCCCGAGCATAACGTCCGCACCCCATCACCACCCGGGCTGCCGCATTCTGGACCAGCTGAAGCCTCCGAATGGTCACCAAGGGCAGCCCCATGTAGAGCACATTACAGTAATCAAGTCTGGAGGTGACCAAAGCATGCGTGACCATAAGCAAGGCGTCCCGGTCTAGGAGGGGGCGTAACTGGCGTATTACACGAAGTTGTGCAAAAGCCCTCCTGGCCACGGCTGCCACCTGTTCTTCGAACAGTAGTCGTGAGTCCAGGAGGACCCCCAGATTACGCACCGGGTCCTTCTGGGGCAAAACTGCCCCATCCAGAGCCAAAGTTGGTAGCTCCCGTGATAACACAGGACCCCTCACCCATAGCCACTCAGTCTTGCCGGGATTCAGTTGTAGCCCGTTGTCCCCCATCCAGACCCTCACAGCCTCCAGGCACCTGGAGAGGACTTCCACTGCACCGCCTGGGTCCCCACGGGCCGAGATGTACAGCTGGGTATCATCTGCATATTGATGATACCTTACCCCGTGGGAACGGATGATCTCACCCAGCGGCTTCATGTAGATGTTGAATAGGAGAGGAGAGAGCACCGAGCCCTGAGGCACCCCATATTGAAGGGGCCTAGGACTGGACTCTTCCCTCTCCAAGCACACCGACTGGGTCCTGCCCCTCAGAAATGAGGAAAACCAGGACAACACAGTGCCCTGGATCCCCAATCCTTGGAGCCTTCCCAGAAGGATACCATGATCGACGGTATCGAAGGCCGCTGAGAGATCGAGAAGAGCTAGAACGGACGGGTGACCTCCATCCCGCTCTCTCCAGAGGTCATCCACCAAAGCGATTAGTGCAGTTTCCGTACCATATCCGGGCCTGAATCCTGACTGAAAAGGGTCCAGATAATCCGCTTCATCCAGGACATCCTGGAGCTGCCGCGCCACAGCCTTTTCCAAGACCTTTCCCAAGAAGGGTAGGTTGGACACTGGCCGGTAGTTAGTCAATACCATAGGGTCGAGGGATGGCTTTTTTAGGAGGGGGCGCACTATGGCATGTTTGAAAGATGTTGGAAAAGACCCCTCTTTTAATGATGAATTGATGATCGCCTCGACCCACCCACCTGCCACGGCCTTTGAAGCTTTAACCAGCCAGGCAGGGCATGGGTCCAGCACACTGGTCGTGGCGCGGACAGATCCAAGAAGCCTGTCCACTTCCTCAGGGCCAACTGGATCGAACCGATCCCAGATAACATGGCTAGACTGTGCCTCGGTCAGCCCCAGTTCATCACTTTCCACGCCGGGCTTAAGCTCTGAGCGAATCCGAGCGACTTTCCCCGCTAGGTAATCAGCAAAAGCTTCAGCAGATCCCTGCCAACCGGGGCCCGCCCCCCCCTTGCCAAGGAGGGACCTGGTCACCCGGAACAGGGCCGCTGGGCGATTATCTGCGGAGGCAATGAGGGCGGTGAAATATTGGCGTTTCACCGTCCCCATCGCCACTAGGTAGTCTTTAATAGCTGCTCTAACCAGTGTTCGATCGGACTCGCTTCGAGTCTTCACCCAGCGGCGCTCTCGGCGTCTCTTAGCTCGCTTCAGCTCCCTTAGCTCTTCTGTAAACCAGGGGGCAGATCGATCCCCACGAGCATGGAGAGGCCGTAGTGGCGCAATTACATCCAAGGCCGCGGTCGCTTTCCTGTTCCAGGAGTTGACAAGGGCTTCGGACGAATTGCTTCGCAGGTCAAGAGGACAACACCCCAGCTCCCTTTGGAATCCTTCTGGATCCATTAGTCGCCGGGGGCGGGCCCATTTAATCGGCCCTGCCTCCCTACGGTGGAGTCTTGCCCCCAGGAAGTCCAGAGTCACCAGATAGTGATCTGACCATGGCACTGGAGTGATGACTAAATTCCGTACTTTCAGATCACTCTGCCACAGCTCCGACAAAAAGATCAAGTCCGGGGTGTAGCCACTGCTCCTGGTGGGACCCTGGATTACCTGGGTCAGGCCCACGGTTGCCATGGAAGCCATGAACTCCCGAGCCACCTCCGAGCCAATCCCCAATGACGGCAAATTGAAGTCCCCCAGGACCATCAACCTGGGGGTCTCCAACGCCAGCATGGAGACCGCCTCAAGAAGCTCAGGCAGGGAGTCTGCTACTCTGCAGGGAGGCAGGTACATGAGCAGGATTCCCAACTGACCCTTAGGACCCACACGCAAGAACAGGGCCTCACAACCCGGAATTTGTGGAGCCGTGGCCCTGGCCACTCCCAAGGACTCCCTAGCTACTACGGCAACTCCACCGCCCTTTCCCCTCTCCCTAGGCTGGTGCCAAACACCGAACCCGGCCGGGCAAAGCTCAGACAGGGGTACCCCATCCTCAGGCACCAGCCAGGTCTCGGAGATGCATGCCAGATCAGCCCGCTCCCCCAGAATGGTGTCTGCAAGCAGAGGGGCCTTATTGCAGACTGATCTGGCATTCACCAGCAACAGCCTAAGGGAAGGGTCACTCTTGACCGGCTGCTCAGGACCCAGAGGTGTAGCTGAGGGGCTAGAACATGGGACAGCAACCAAACATCTGTCCCGCGTTCTCCGTGTGCGGCCCGCCCCTCGGTACCCGTCGTAACACCCCATGCCCATTACCACAGTAATTTGAGCTCCATGAAACCCCTCAGGCCCAGCAGGCGGAGCCTGATCCCCCCTCTCTAGCTGGCAGGACCTTCCTTGCTTCCCCCATCCATTCCCCCAGCCCCGATACTGATGCTGCCCGTCCATTGCCGACCCTGGTGACAACAGGGGTACCTCATCTTCAAGGGATGATTGTAAAATGCCTGCCAGGGCGGGACATAAGGGCAGGTGCCGGCAGTTCGGCTGGAGGCTGTATCGGAGGTCGCAGCGACGTCTTCCCCCATCCGAAGGTCTCCCAAGCCGTGGCGGCAATGGCAAGGCCGGGCAGCCCTGCCTCTCCCGCAGATTTAAACCTCCCGCGGGGGCGGGGCGTGAGGGCAGGTGCCGGCAATCCAGCTGGCGGTGGCCGCGGCGGCGTCTTCCCCCATCCGCTGGTCTCCTGAGCCGTGATGGTGGTGGCGGTAGCAGTAGTGGAGCTGGGCAGCCCTGCCTCTCCCGCGGATTTAAACCTGCCGCGGGGGTGGAGCGTGAGGGCAGGTGCCGGCAATCCAGCTGGTGGTGGCCGCGGCGGCGTCTTCCCCCATCCGCTGGTCTCCCGAGCCGTGATGGTGGTGGCGGTAGCAGTAGTGGAGCTGGGCAGCCCTGCCTCTCCCGCGGATTTAAACCTGCCGCGGGGGTGGAGCGTGAGGGCAGGTGCCGGCAATCCAGCTGGTGGTGGCCGCGGCGGCGTCTTCCCCCATCCGCTGGTCTCCCGAGCCGTGATGGTGGTGGCGGTAGCAGTAGCGGAGCTGGGCAGCCCTGCCTCTCCCGCGGATTTAAACCTGCCGCGGGGGTGGAGCGTGAGGGCAGGTGCCGGCAATCCAGCTGGCGGTGGCCGCGGCGGCGTCTTCCCCCATCCGCTGGTCTCCCAAGCCGTGGTGGTGGTGGCGGTAGCAGTAGCGGAGCTGGGCAGCCCTGCCTCTCCCGCGGATTTAAACCTGCCGCGGGGGTGGAGCGTGAGGGCAGGTGCCGGCAATCCAGCTGGTGGTGGCCGCCGCGGCGTCTTCCCCCATCCGCTGGTCTCCCAAGCCGTGGTGGTGGTGGCGGTAGCAGTAGCGGAGCTGGGCAGCCCTGCCTCTCCCGCGGATTTAAACCTGCCGCGGGGGTGGAGCGTGAGGGCAGGTGCCGGCAATCCAGCTGGTGGTGGCCGTGGCGGCGTCTTCCCCCATCCGCTGGTCTCCCAAGCCGTGGTGGTGGTGGCGGTAGCAGTAGCGGAGCTGGGCAGCCCTGCCTCTCCCGCGGATTTAAACCTGCCGCGGGGGTGGAGCGTGAGGGCAGGTGCCGGCAATCCAGCTGGTGGTGGCCGCGGCGGCGTCTTCCCTCTGCAGAGGGAATAAGGGTGGTGAAATATTGACGTTTCACCACCTCTATTGCCACAAGGTAGGCTTTAATAGCAGCTTTAACCCATGTTCAATCAGACTCACTCTGGGTCTTCACCCAGCGGCGCTCGCGGCGTCTCTTTACCCGTTTGAGCTCCCTCAATTCTTCTGTAAACCATGGGGAGGCTCGTTGGCTATGGGTACGGAGAGTCCGTAGTGGCGCGATCACATCCAAGGCTGCTGTCACCCTCCCGTTCCAAAGGTTGACAATCGCCTCAGGTGAATCGTGTCGCTGATCCAGAGGAACATCCCCCAGTTCCCTTTGGAATCCATCTGGATCCATCAGTCGCCGAGGGCAGACCAATCTAATGGGCCCCACCTCCCTGTGGTGAATCTCTGCCCCCAGAAAGTCCAGAGTCACCAGATAGTGATCCGACCATGGCACAGGTGTAATGACTAATTTCTGCAATCTCAGATCACTCTGCCACCGCTCCGACAAGAAAATGAGATCCGGAGTCTGGCCACTGCTCCTGGTTGGGTCCTGAATTACCTGAGTCAGGCCTATAGCTGCCATGGAAACCATGAACTCCTGTGCTACCCCAGAGCCAGCCCCAATGAAGGCAAATTGAAGTCCCCCAGGACCATAAGTCCAGGGAGCTCCAACGCCACCATGGAGATGACCTCAAGGAGCTCAGGTAGAGAATCTGCTACTCTGCAGGGAGGCAGGTACAAGAGCAAGATTCCCTGCTGACCCTTAGGGCCCAAACGCAGAAGCAGAGCCTCACAACCTGGAACTTGCGGAGCCGTGACTCTGGCAACTCCCAGTGACTTTCTGGCTATAATGGTGACGCCACCCTTCTCCCTCGGCTGGTGCCAGATACCGAACCTGGCTGGACATAATTCAGATAGAGGTAAGCCATCCTCTGGTTCAGCCAGGTTTCAGTGATGCATGCCAGGTCAGCCCGCTCCCCCAAAATAGAATCGGCAAGAAGGGGGGCCTTGTTGCAGACTGACCTGGCATTCATCAGCAGCAGCCTAAGAGAGGGGTCACTCTAGACCAGCTGCTCAGGAACTAGAAGTGTAGCCGAGGGGCCAGAACATGACACAGATATTAAACATCTGTCCCGTGTTCCCTGAGTGCAGACCATCCCTCGGTACCCCGCCATACCTTCCCATGCCCATCACAACACCAATTTGGGCCCCAGTGAAGCAAAAAATGCCATTTTCCCTATGGGTTTATATTTTATACATATGCAGCCTTTCAGAGCCCTGTAGGTGACAGTAGAGTGCTTAGAGAGGAGTTCTTTGTCTGGAGTTTCAACACCAAAATGGCTGCAAGTTGCAGTTTCTAGCTGTATTTTTCTGAGTTTTCTGTCCATTTTCAAAGCTTCTTTAAGGTAAGGAACAACGTTTTTCTTATGCATGCTTTCCTTTCAATGCTGCTGTTATTTTTGGGTGGTTTAATTGATTTTTGGAGGGTCAGGAGGATGTTTTTTAATTTTGGAGGGTGGGGCTTTTTCTTTACCCCTATGGGAATGCCTCGAGTTACGAACAAATTCGAGTTACGAACAAGGCCATGGAACTGATTTTATTTGTAACTTGAGGTTTTACTGTATTACTTTTGATGGGAGAGTTATGCATACCTTTAAAATACCCATCCAGTTCTCTTCCTTCTACTTTACCTACTGAGTGTACTCCATACATCAGAAAAGGGCAGAGCTCTTGCATGAACTGCTTTGTTGCTGTTGTTGTTTTATTAGACTCTTAACAACTGCTCATCAGAGTGAGAGCCAAAATGGTAGCATAGGTGGCCAACCTGCACCAAAATTGCCAGTATAGACACTCCCAGAGGATTTTATCTCCTGCTCATCTTCATGCAATTAAGCAGAGGATGGGGGTCAGGTGTATTTCTATTGGACCTGAAGAATTCTCTTCATATCTAGAATGTAAATAGATCACATTCCTCCTTCAAATGCTGTATCTGATTCCAAATATTGGCTATCATCATGGCAATCAGCTATGAAGATTGTCCTGAGGATATAATGCAGTGGTGTTCCACTTGCCTTCCGCATAGCAAAATGACACCCATACCACAGATCCAGTTCCACAAGTCACTTTCTTGTCCTGAGCTCTTTTGGCACGCAAAGTCCTCATCAGCCCCAGGCCAGTATTGTTGAAGTTGCTGCTTTCAATCAAGATGGATTCAAGTGGGATTGAATCTACTTTGCGACCATCACCCTTCTCTGTGGACTTTGCCACCCAAGGCCGTTAGTCCTCAGGGTTGTCAGGTTAGTTAACCTCTCCCTGACGATTGGCATTGAGTTGCTGGCAGTATGGTCTACTCTATTGCCATAGCAGGATAACCTGGTCAGACTGGCACACTGTTTCTACTTAAGATTTGTATCAGAAATGAAAGGAAATAGAAATCTCTTCTGTAGCTCTAAAGAAGACATGATTAAAAGCCATGTCAGATTGGGAGTAATTACTTTAATCAGTTATTAAACAGGTTTCAGAGTCAATATGGCAGCAGGATTCTTTCATCCTTATTTGATTTAGTAGGTGCAGTTAATGATTTTGTGTTTATTATCTCCACTCTACTTCAGAATTATTTGCTTAGCCTATTGGAGCCAACAGATATTTTGTGTTAAAATCAATTTCATGCCTGACTAGACTATCTTTTCCACCTTTGCTATTACTCTTGAAGTTTGCAGTTATCATGGACTTGTTGTGTTTATATACCATGATGGCATTGGCCATCTGTGATAAGTAGGTTGGGAATTTGGGCCTAACAGCAGCAAATAATAAATGTTCAGAGCATGGCTATACACAGCCACACTGAATGTTGCTTCTAGCAAAAGTCCTGTACCATCAAGGTGGCTGGGGAGGCAGGAAAACAAAAATGAACTGCAGCATCTGTAAACTTGTGCAACCGCTGTATGTAATGAGCAAAAAAATCTTCAGTCTTTGTGCAACTGTTTTAGTGAAATACCAAAATCTTTTAAGTGTACATTAAGTGTTCTAGTTCATATTGGTTATTTATAAGGCTTTTTATAATGGGATTTTGTTGTTTCTATATTTCAGCAGGCTTTAGAAACGCTCAGGCTCAAACGAATTACTGTGTTGGCCCTATTGTTTCATTTCTTCTTTATAATCAAATGAGGGGAAACTAATTATTTCTTAAAAGTGAAATGGCATCTTATTGATTATTATGTGCATTATTAAATGCACATATGTGCATTTCAGTTGATGGATCATGAGCTTAGAAAGAATAGTTGAACTTGTGTTTGCTTTCTTTGTCATGTTCAACAAACTTGTTACAGAAATTCTTCTTTTTGAAAGCTTGTTATAATGAGGTAGGTTGTTATTATTTTGCTCTTTTTGTTTCTCAACATTGCTATTGCTTGGAGGTAAACCAAAGGATCAAGCCTTAAAATTAAGAATCCAATCCTAAAAATCTGTGGGTGAATATTTCATATAAGTAATAGCAACTTTGTTGGAAAGGAAAATAGCCACAGTTTTTGCTGTTGTTGTTTCAACTATTCATGAGGAAAGGAACAGCAATCACCCAATTTAACTGTAATCCAAACCACCTGCTCAGCCTGTTTTGTGGCTGGAAACCTGTAATGACAGTGAGCATAAGACACTGTGTGACCATTATGTATGTAATGTGTGCTGTCAAATTGATTCTGTCTTATGGCATTCCTTTCCAGGATTTTCTAGGTAGAGAATACAAAGAGGGATTTACCATTCCCTTCTTCTGGAAACACCCTGGGACTGTGCAGTTGCAACCTCTGGCACCGCAGTCAGATTCCTACACCACTTCTTTTGTGTCCAGCTCATACTTTACACTGCCAAAATGAAGCCATTTTCTTGGTTTTGTCGTTGGTTAAACTTAAATCATAATTGGTACATGTTTCCAGTAGGAATCGGCAGGTCAGGAAATGAGCCAGATTCTGTATTTATCCACATTCATGCAGCATGTTGTTGTTTGCCAGCAGCTGCCACTTGAATATGTTGGTCTTGCATTTAGGCAGTCTGGCCTATTCAGGGTCCTCCAAGTGACATACCAGAGGTTGAGTTCCTCAGCTGTATATTCCTTTAATGTTATTCCTTGTCTGGTGAAGTCCTTCCTCCATTTTTAAATTTGATTTTGCTCTTGTGTACCCTTCAGAATGTTTGCTCTTGCCATAAAGATCTTTCTGAATCTGAGTTGGAGGATTTGAGGCACATATCCATAGTTGAATTCATGATAAACTTAAAACCAAGTTTAAAATAAACAATATTAAGCTTATAAGATATGTATTTTTCCATGGCTTTGTATGAGAAGAAGCAGGAGTAGCAGCAACTTGTTCAAAATCTGCTTTCCGAGGCCAAAGAGTCCTCCTCCTGTTGCTGCTGTGTCTAGGCAAGACATGAAACTGCCAAAATGAAGGCATCTTTTGGTGAGTTGATTCTGCAGTTCTTTTTTGCCTGACCTAGTGTGAGAAAGATTAGCCAGCAACACAAGGTTGCCGTTACCAGAGTACGTCCAATTGTGGTTTAGAAATGCCACAATCTTTGAGGACGCCTTCCAGAGTTTTCTAGCTATAGAATACCCAGAAATAGTTATACCCTGGGACTTTACAACTTGCCTATAGTCACATAGGCTGGCTCTTTTCACACAATCATGGTGCAGAATAAAGCTCCCAGCCTCAGGCTTCACAGTCAGATACCTAAACCTCTGAGCTATCCAGCCAACTGAAGGATGATAGCCACAAGTATCAGCAATGAAATTGCAGCTTCCCGGAAGAGAAGTGCAATACAGCAAACAAATAAACAAACTGTCACATAACTAAGTAAAATATTAAAGTACAGTAAAACCCTGGGTTACAAATGCCTCGGGTAATGGAATACTCGAGTTACAGAAGGAATTTTGGGAGAAATTATGTCCCAATTTACGGAAAAAACTTGCCTTACGGAATGGGTTTCCCCAGATTTAATGGCATCTGGGAGAGTTTAAAATGGCAGCCCTGCCATTTTAGACTCTAAAATGGCGGCTCCGTGCCACGTGCCCACCACCACTGGAAGTCACGACATGCCATTTCCCACGGTGGTGATGATTGCGGTGGTTTTGCCGCTGTTTCTACAGTCTCTGCTGTTTCTCCCGATAGTGGGAGACCGTGGGGAGCATATTAGCTCCATTTTGGACTTTGTCTGAGGTCCCTCCATAGCACTTCAGTCAGGAAAGTGCGTCATTCTGGAACTTTCTGGTTCTGCGCCAGGCGCTGACATAGGAAGTCCTACAATGGCGTGCTTTCCTGGCTGAAGTGCCACGGAGGGATCTCAGACAAATACCAAAACGGAGCTCCATATGATCCCCACAGTCTCCCACTGCCAAGAGAAGTGGAGGAGACTGTGGAAACAGTGGCAGAACTGCTTCAATCACTGTGCCACTGCCACATGGGCTCCCCCAGTGGCCGGACAAACCACTCCTGTTTGTCACTGACCCTCAGGAAGAAGCATCAGCATGGAAAAGGTAGGTAGGTAGCTTCGTCGTTTATTCCTTTTTACTGTATGCTCTGCTTTTTGTGACTTTTTAAAAGGTCAGTTGATCTCCCCAGCTGGGGGTCAGCTGGGGGGAAGGAGGGGGTGTTCTAAGGGCATTCCCCTTTCCCGCACCTCAAGAATCCCCCTCTTCACTCCAGCCGCTAACCAGCTGGGGAGATCGATCAATTGAGGTGTGGGATAAAAAAGGAAAATCCCCCTTAGAACACCCCCTCTTCGCCACCCCAACAGCTCACCAGCTGGTGAGATTGATTAATGTCTGGCATTCTTTTTTGGGGGTGAGGTGGAATTTTTTAAATTTTTCAATGCATTCCTATGGGAAATTGTGTTTCAGGTTATGGAAAAAGCGCTTTACAGAAAAAGTCCTAGAATGGACTAATTCCGTAACCTGGGGTTTTACTGTACAGTGGTCCCTCGCTTAAAGAGCATAATGCGTTCCACAGGATTGCTTTTTAAGCAAGTTTGCTCTTTAAGCGAAACACCATTGTAAATGACCAATTGTGGGGGGGATTGCAAACCCCAATTTATTTGTTATGCGAGTTTTTGGTTGGTTTTATTTGTTAAGCGAAGCGAACATTCAGAGAAAATTCTGCTCTTTAAGCGAAATGCTCTTTATGCAAGGTTTGACTGTATATTCTTTATTATTAAGCCTTCTGACCATGGTTTAAGGTTTACTGCTGATTTTTAGTGATAAACTATGCTGTTGAATTCTGGCAGTAGATCACAGTAGTGATTTCCATACAATAATAATTTATACATCTATTTTCCTGGAGGAGTACTGGAAGATAAGGGTTAGAAGGACTATGCAGCCTACAGACCATACTTTGCCCACACATGGTATATATAAACTTGACACTTGATTATCTCACTATGTACAGTATATCAACCTAATCCTTTTTTTTTTTGTCAGCTGCCTTGGAAAAGTTTGCCCTTATAAGTGGTATATCAATTACAGTACCTTATTTCTCATTATCTCTAATTTGTCAGTTCTTAATTTATACAAATCTAAATGGAAGATTTCAGGTAAGTAGGTATTATATCCAAACTTTTTATTGTATTCAAACTGCATGCAAATATTATTTCTAGCTGTTGAAATAGTATCACATTAATATATTTCTCTATAAAACTTTTACAATAAATCTTCCTTTCAAGGGTATTAAGATCAATGTTTGTGCATTATAATTGAGAAAACCTTTTCATGTAAATTTCTACTTCTTTAATCAGTGAAGCCTGAAATGAACACTTGATGGCTAAAATAAATATTTTATCTAGCCAATAACTTTCCATTTTCATTAGTTTCTGTTTTCCTTTTCAGAATTAAGATAAATTGCTTCATTCTTTGGGATATATTGTACTTTTTCAGTATACAGTATACAGTATACTTTATATTTGCAATTTGTTTTCTTTGCCTTTGTTGCATCCTTACTATATTTTGGAAACATTGTTTTGGGAAAATATGTTTCACAAAATTCAGATGTTTAATACTTATCATGGGAATTGAAGGTGGATATAGGAGATGATGTTTCTGTCTTTAGTTCTGTGTGGAATTTTTTAAAAGACTAAAGTCAATGTGATGAATCTTCAGATATAACGGCTATAAATAATGTGTTTATGCTTGATACTTTATTTAAAAAGGTTAGAAAAGCAAGAGAATTACAGTTGTACCTCACTTAAAGAGCATAATATGTTCTACAGGATTGTTCTTTAAGCGAGTTTGCTCTTTAAGCGAAACACCATTGTAAGTGACCAATTGTGACTTCTGGGGGGGGGGGAGGATTGTGAACCCCGATTTATTTATTAAGTAAGTTTTTGATTGGTTTTATTTGCTAAGCGAAGCGAACATTCAGAGAAAATTCTGCTCTTTAAGCGAGCCACTCTTTATGTGAGGTTTGACTGTACTAGGGTTAAACCAGATGAGATATTTAGCTTGCAGTTAGAAACAGCACCTTGTCCTTCTGCAAGGAGATTTCTTCAGAGGTATGTCCATGTCCCTCATCAATGAAACCTTCAAATTATCCCCATGTTTACATCCCAATGATCAATCATAATTTGCTAACAAATGGTTTTTTAACTACTTAAGGAACACTGTGATCTAGTTTCACCCTTAAAGTATTTTTCCTAATGATTGAGTTGAGTCTTTTAACTTGCTATTTTTAAAAAATATATCTAGAGAGATATCTACAGTACCAGTGATGGCCAACCTTGGCACTCCATATGTATTTGGACTTCAGCTCCCAGAAGCCGTGTTAAGCAGGAGTGCTGATTTGGGCTTCTGGTAATTGAAGTCCAACAACAACTGGAGTGCCAAGGTTGGCCATTACTGGTACATACAGTAAGCTAGTAAAAGGTTTTATACCTGCCAGGCAGGGGAAATATATATTTAGATACTGAACTTATCCATAACTAAGCATTAGTAGGATGAAATGTGCTTCCCATTCACCACTTGCTAATAGAGCAATATTTTGCTCTATTATATATGATAATAAGAAACATTTTGAGAAATCTGTGTTTTAAGCTCCACTGTGATTAGGCCAGTCTGCATGCTGAGATGCTTTCAACTCATTGGGAGACTAAAGGGAGAAAGCTCAAAGTCTTGCCTTCTCATAAGGTGCCAAAAGTAGGACAGTTTCAGTTTCATAATTCTTACCTCTGCAGATAGTTCAGGAAATCTGGCCAAATTATCCTGCTATGGTAATAGAGTAGACCATACTGCCAGCAACTCAATGCCGATCATCAGGTTAACTAACCTGACAAGCCTGAGGATTAATGGTCTTGTGTGGAAAAGTCCACAAGGAAGGGTGATGGTCCCCAAGTGGATTAAATCCCGTTTGAATCTATCTTGATGGAGAGCAGCAGCTTCATCAATACTGGCATGGGACCGATGTGGACTTTATGTGCCAAAAGTGCTCAGGATCAGAAAATGACTTGCAGAACTGGATCAGTGGTACAGCTCATGCTACAATTTAGAAGGCAAATGGAAGGCCACTGCATTATGTTGTTCCCATGATAATCTTCATGGCTGATTGTCAATATTAATAATAAGATACAGCACAAGAAGAAGAACAAAATCTGCAGTCTTTAATGCAGGTTATGTAACAGACTCCATGGCCAAAATCCTATCATAGAACACCATGGGTGTATAGGCAATTATGCAAGTAGTTCCCCCCTCTGGTTTGGCATCCATTATACCGCTGGGCACATTACTGGTTGTGCAATGATTTGTGCCAGTGGTTCCCAGATGTTCTTATGCTACAGCTCACGGAAATGTTGGCCAGCACAACCAATGGTGAAGGCTTTAATCCAAGAACTAAGGGACCCAAGGGAAAGACCTAAGATTGAGAACCACTGGTTTATGCAACCAGTGAATACACGTGGACTTTTTAAAATTCCAACAGCAATTGGGAGGAGATCATTAATTTTAATTCCAATGAGATATGGAAAACAAGCTTTAAGAATTGCCTTTTCAGATATTTCCCACCAATAACATGTGAAATCAATTCTTACACTAATAGAAAAATGGCTGTGTAGTGCAATTCTATCCCACACAAGCTAAATATAATAAAAAGGTGAAACTTTATGAAATTGCAGTCATAGGGCCAGTCAGAAAGCAACAAGAGCAACCAATTCTACTGAAGCACAAAGAAGCATTGAAAATTTAATTTTGTATTGCCTACTGACAGCAGATTTGGAAAACACAACAATGGCCACAGGATTAGAAAAGATCAATATACGTTCCAATCCCCAAAAAGGGTAATGCCAAAGAATGTTCAAATTATCGAACAATTGCGCTCATCCCACACGCTAGCAAGGTGATACTCAAGATAATACAGGATAGACTGCAACAGCACATGGAGAGAAAATTACGAGAAGTGCAGGCGGGCTTCAGAAGAGGCAGGGGGACTTAACATCTTAACCACAAAGACACTGTGGCCCCTATGATTTGATTTGTATCTCACCTCAGTTGGTGCAAGCACCACTCTGGACAGCTCACAGCTAAAAAGACAAACATAAGATAAAGCAAATTACACCAGTTGGTCAAATTACAGACTAGCCTATAATAACAGAAATAAAATAAGTACCTAGATGATGCCCATAAATCAATTAAATCAATTAATTGTGTATAAAATTAGAGACAAGCAACAGAAAAAACTTGGGCAATGCAGGGCAGAATGAAGAAATCCATCAATCCTCATCAACTGCAAGGTCATGTTGGGTCAGTTACTGAGGGCGAAGCACCAGTGAAAGGACACTTAGCCTGTATGTTGCAGGTACTATTGCCAAGTAGGATCCTGTTTTGGCTTTGGACAGATTCCCAGCCTTCTTCTTCCTCAGTCACTGAATATGAGTAAAATCCATTTGTATGCTCAAAATTCCTATTATTTGTGGTTTTAAAGTTGTAGCCTTTGATTTGACAACCTTTTAATTTTTTCACCTTGCCTATCATATGCTAAAAATGTTTATTTTGCTTTGCATAATTGTTGGAGCTCTTAATTTTAAAAAATGCAGAATTGTCAAGTCTTTCAAATTTGTTTTATTCAATATATCATTACATCAGCCTGAAGACCATAGCAAAAAATTGCTAAAGGTGTATCTGTATGTATCCTATTCTCAAAGAAGAGAAAGACAATGTTTTGGGAGAAAAGAATCAATATGTCCTAAGAGCACTGCTCAGGCTACGTGATCTCGATGACAAGATTGAGAAGAGTAATGTGTAGAAAGAATTTTGATGCATAGGGAGATGGCAGAAGGCTGTGCACAGGAGGAGATGCGTAGTGCTGGCAGACAATTCTGAGGAGAGATCTACAAGCAGCTCAAAATGGTTACTTACAGAGCTAATCAATAAATAAAGTCTTCAGACTACCTAGGTATGTTTGATTGACAAATTCTGAGTTACTTGTCTCTCTCACTCAAAGATTTCCCATGTGTACCAAAGACAGGCCAAAGGTTTGAGGTGAATTACTTAGAACTGAACCTGCTGCAAACTTTGTTTTTCAAACTTTACACTTGTCAACAGAGGAATTAGATGGGTACAGAACCAATGGAGACTGCAGCATGAGAAATTTTGCAGCAATTCTTGCTGCTTACCTGGTGTTTCATCAGTGTGAAAAGACATTCCAACTTAAATTTAAAGCAGTTTAGGTTCCAACTTATTCCTAAAAGTTAATGAATAGTTTAAGTAAAATTTAAACTGATGCTATGACTACATGTTCAACTGCCATGAGATTTGTTCCACTTATAATATGTGTGAATTCAAAGTAATTTTTACTGACTACGTGACATAAAGACTGCTTTGAATTGGCTCCCAAATTGGATTTTTTCCTTTTCTGCTGGGGGGGCTTCTGCTTTTTCAAATTGAACGATTCACATTGGCTTTTTCTTGTGTGGTTGGTTATAATACATTCTTATAAAGCTGGGGAACCATGTTTGTATGTGGGGTTTTGGTGACATAGGCAGTTGGAGCATGGTGTTCAGAACCAGGGGGACATTCACCAACTCACAAATTCTTTCCCTCGAGCATCCTATGTTTTTAAAATCTCTTCTGTATATGAGATTAGTGCTTGATAACCCTATCACCGTGTTGCTGCAACGTTGTGTGCTTTAAAGTGCCACAACAGTTTTTGTCATTTTGTTTACTCTCTGATAACCTTATTGCTAAGTTATCATCATTATTCCTTCGTATATTTACAGCCCCATCAGTTCCTTCAGACAATAAAAGGATCAGCAGAGGTGAGACCAGAGGAAGAAAGACTATAAAAGGATTGACATAGGTAGGACAAGAGGAAGGAAGTGTTGGCAGATAGGGAACCAGGGGAAGAAAGGAAAGAAGGGGCTTTGGGGCTGGAATGTGAAACACCTTACGTCCAGTATAAATTGTGTACTCCCAAGTCAATCTGCAGCCTCTGTGTGAGCACTGGCTGTGATTTCAAACAGTACAGGTAGAAACAGTGTTAGTTATGTTCCCATTAACAAAAAAACAAATAATTGCAAGTTCCTTGAAATGGTAAAATATAGCAGAGTGCAGGAAGGTGGCTGGCTTTTGCCACACCCTGAGGTTTGAGAGTGTTTGTTGAGATACAGGAGACAAAAACAAACTCTGGCTTGGGTTGCAGGAAATATGTATTTACACTATTTACAAAGGTTGTGCACAAAGTGCAAGTTAACACTTGTCTTGAAGTCAGACCAAGTGGTGCAGCAAGTCCTTATAGTCTATGTGAGCTAAATAAGCTCTTATCTTCGATAAAGCAATGCAAGCAGTCCAAACTTCGAAGATATTCACCAGTTCATTCTAGCTACGGAGTAGCTCGGTTCCAAAACAGTCCTTGGTTAGGTCACCACAATGTGGCTGAGGTATGTGTTCCAATATCTTGCAATAAATGTCAAGTAGACATACCAGACAATCCTCAAGAACGACGAAGGTCCGATGGACGTGAGCACAGCAACAAAGCAGTCAGAGAACAACAGGCTGGCTGGCTGGCAAAGACTGTTGCTTAAATTTATGCTAGACACAAACACTCAATGCTTGCACCTGGCTGTGGTAGCTGCACAGTCTTAAAGATACAGTCATTGGTTTGCTCTCGTTGCAAACCTACTCATATATCCTAACATTCCTTTGATCCCACTCTCAATAGTTTCATTCAGCTGCCTCTGATTAAGAGGCTCCAGCTCTGTCAGCATATTCTGAAAGGCTTGTTTCCATGACTTTTCTCACCCTGTGAACAGGGTTCATGTGGCCCACTGGATGCACACGCCCCACCCACATGCCTCCTCACAATAGCTATTGTAGTTTTATAAGGATTCCTTACATTGTACATCACTGTAGTCATTAAAAGCCACTGGTAAACAGAACATCTGGCCCCATCACTCCCTGGAAAATAGAAGGGGAGAAAATGGAAGCAGTGACAGACTTCATCTTCTTGTGATCGAAGATCACTGCAGATGGTGATTGTAGCCATGAAATAAAAAGACGCTTACTTCTTGGGAGGCAAGCTGTTACAAACCTAGGCAGCATAATAAAAAGTAGAGACATCACCCTGCCAACAAAAGTCCACATAGTCAAAGCAATGGTCTTCCCATTAGTAATGTATGGCTGTGGGAGCTGACCCATAAAAACAGCCGAGTGCAGAAGAATAGACACCTTTGAACTGTGGTGCTGAAGGAGGCTCTTGAGAGTCCTGGACTGCAAGGAGATCAAATCAGTCAATCCTGAAGGAAATAAAACCTTGGAAGGACAGCTACTGAAGTTGAAGCTCAAGTACTTTGGCCACTAAATGAGAAGACTCACTGGAGAAGGCCCTGCTGCTGGGAAAGATCGAAGGCAGAAGGAGAAGGGGGTGAGAGAGGATGAGATGGCCTTCAGACAGAGCTCCTGCCCTTCCGAAAGGGTTTAAAAACCTGGCTGGCAGGACAGGTTTGGGGACCCGGGAACATGGGTTCCCATACCAAATGGCTCATATAAGGACTGCCCCCCTGGGTTGGATTCTGGGAACATTGGAATATAGCCCTGTGTTGTTTTTAACTTCTGATGGTTTTAACTCTGACGTTTTAGTGTTGGGTTTTATTTTTGTTTTTATTTTGGATGTAAGCCGCCCAGAGTCGGGTCCTCCCGATTGGGGCGGGGTATTAAATTTAATAAATAATAAATAAATAAATAAATAATAATAATAATAAATAATATATGGTGCAGTGGGTGTAGATCTGGGTGGACTACAGAGGATGACAGAGGAGCCTGGCCTGTGGTGTTCCATGGGTCGGTCTTGACTGTGCAACTGAACAACAACAAACATGTTATTTCTTGACTTAATGGCATATACATTGAGACAGATGTCCAGTGAACATGAATTAATTGGTTATATTGATGAGTATTGATTTTATTTCTCCTCTGCTTCTTGTTGTTAATGTGCCATCAAGTTGCCTCTGACTTTTTATGACCTTATGAATGAGAGATCTCAAAAATGTCCTATTCTCTACAACCCTGTGCAGCTCTTGTAAACTCAAGCCTGTGGGTTTCTTTAGGGCGTCAATCCATCTTGCACTTGGTCTTCCTCTTTTCATACTACCTTCTATTTTCCCTAATATGATTGTCTTTTCTAGAGAATCTTCCCTTCTCATAATGTGCCCAAAGTATGACAGCTTCAGTTTTGTCATTTTTGCCCGCAGAGACAGTTCAGGCTTTATTTGCTGTAGGATCCACTTGCTCATCATTCTGGTGGCCCAAGGTATCCACAAAACTCTGCTCCAGCACCATATTTTAAATTACTATTATTATTTTCCTGACAACCTTCTTCACTTTCCGGCTTTCTCACCCACACATAGTGATCAATAATACAGTAGTGTGGATGATCTTGGCTTTGGTCTCAAATTACACATCCTCACATTTTATGATCTCTCTAAATCTTCCGTTGCTGTCATTTGGAGTCTTGGTCATCTGATTTCTTGGCTTTGGTCTCCATTTGGAATAATGATTGAACGAAGGTAAGCAAAATCTGTCACAATTCTGTAGTCATGATTTTTGTCTTCTCAGTGTTCAGTTGCTGTTCTGTTTTAGCACTGTTTTCTTTTTCTTTCACTTAGTGTTGGTTCAAGCAATTGCTGATTTCTGCCAGTAAGATGGTATTATCTGCTTATCTTAAATTATTGTTTTGTTGATAGATTTCCATTCCTCCTTCATCTGAATTTGATCCTTTTTTTGTATATGTTCTATGTACAGATTGAACAAATAGAGAGATAAAAAGAAACTAATCTGTCTCTACATATTCTGTTCTAACAGTAGCTTCTTGTCCAGTATAGGTTTTGCACCAGGAGATTAAGTGCTGAGACACACACATTTCTTTCCAGAACAATGTATAATTGTACATGATCCATATAACAAAGTTTTTGCTAAAGTCTATAAACTACAGACTGATTTTTTTCCTGAAATTCTTTGGTATGTTCTCGTATCCAGCAAATATTTGCCAGATGATCTCAAACATGGTTGGCTTTCTAGCAAGGGAGACCTTTACTTAGGATTGTTCCACTTTGATTCAGTTTGAGTGCATACGATCATTGGGATCAAACTAAAGTGGCTATCTAGCTGTCCCTTTTTTGCTTGGAGATTGTTTACCTTTAAAGGGAAATATTTATAAAATATTATAATCAACTCAAATAACATAATCAGAGCTGAAAAAACAGTGATGTTGGGAATATCATATACTTTACACTGCTATTTAAGTGATATTTAGTTTTTTGGATAACATGCCAGCAAGTAAATCCTAACATAACAGTGACGTTTCTTAGGGTTTTCTAGATAGAGGGCACTCAGAAGTGGTTTACCACTCCTGTCGTTTTTGGGTACTCTGAAACAAGGTTACCAAGGCTTACTCATAGAGAAAGTCATTTTTATTGTATTTCATTGCACTCCATTGTATTGCACAGATTTTATTGATAAGATCGTAAGACTAATCAGTTAATAAACATTCATTCAATAGGAATGGAATAGTCTTACCATTGGAAAATGATTTAGATAGAGTAGTGAGACAATGAAGAATACACGTTTAAGCATCTCTGTATAATTCTTATTCTCTATATGTTTTGTAAGGCAGATCTTCTTTTAAAAGTAGACCTGCCAGTACACCTTAAATATATTAGAGAATTATTTTACCATGAAATTAGTTTTCTCAGTCACTGGTTTAGTTGAATCCTTCTTTTTGATCTGTGCTGGGATATTAAAAGTGGGGCTATAACAGTACCAACTATTTTTGTAGGTTTCTGTCATAATACCTTTATAGCTGCAGACCTTACCCTTTGAGAGAGGAGGTTATTAATGTTGCTTGGTTATGTACCTGCTTCTCAGCAGAAGTCTTAATTCCTCAATTCTGCAACCAGAACATATTTACATATTTATTAAGTAGATGAAGAACAGGACAGGAATTCAATCTCCAGAAGTACAAAATGATACAGGGCTCTCCATACATGATTGCTTTCCTTGTAATTACTCAATCTTACATCTAGCCCTGAGAGATTTCCCACCAAAATAAAAAAGAAAAACTCTTGATGATTTCTCTCTTTATATCCTATGAGTTCAGATGTGGGAGGCAAAAGTCTCAGTCTTGATAAGGAGAAGAACACCCACATCTCTACTGTGTTCCATATCAGTAATAAAACCTTTAGTCTTTTAGAGCCCCTGGGTAGCTAATCGGGTTTGCTGTTATCACTGCAGTAAGTTAATATTAGCTGGAATGGTCTTAGCAGGTTAGAGTCTAGTTATTTTGACTCCAGAAAAAACACATTCTTAAGAAATCAGCATACTTTTAGCTCTGAGGCTTACGTTTGACAAAAACAAACAAACCCCACAATATTCCAGTCAAAAAGGCAGGACAAAAAGGAGTTAAAATTAAAATTGATTTACAGGAGAAGAAAGTAATTTGTTATCATTTAAATAACATAAGAAAAGAAAAGAAGCAACTATCAAATATGGATCTTGTAATTATTATTATTTGCATTTTAAAAATGAGATAAACTTTAGGTAAATAAGTATGCATAGAATACCTCCTAGATGGGCCAAGAGTAAACAATGATAGAATAACCAAATTTAAAAGTTGGTTTGTATTATGTTGTTCTTTGTCATTGTTTGAACATAAATAAGGTTTGATGGTCTGCAAGCTTCATAAATCTCATATAGTTTGTCTTTCGTGATGGTCAGTTTGCAACTGTAATTGTAAAGTAGCTTGTGTTTATTCTAATATGCTTCTCAGTTTGTCACCATCACATTTGGGAAAGCATGGGATACGTTTTAAAACTCTGCCTGTGCACATAAAAATAATAAAAATAGGATTGGGGAGTAAGCATCCACTTTGGAGCCACCAAATGGACACCCATGGTTATTATGTATTAACGATTTTTCTCTCCCAACCATGAGAACCTATGGACTACATGACTTCTCATCCTTCTTAATGTTCAAACAGCTAGCTTTGAAGAAATTACTTTGTAAGTAATTCTAGGGAAATGTAGAAAATATTATTGTACAGCCAGAACTGGAATGGACATTTCTGCTTTCCCTTCCCCAAACCTGAAAATTTAAATTAACCTCTCAAAATGTTTGTGCATATATAAATGTGGTGTGAAGAGGCATTTTAAAATAATCTGTGAAATAGATTATTTCCATTTTACTTGAGGTTGCTACAAGCACTTCCACTTGGACTTCTTCTGACATCTAAAAATAATCTGTGATGCATGTATATACTGTATAAACAAAACTCTTTAATGTTTTAAAAATGTTTTTGCCAGTCAGTGTACAAACTTATAGTTGTGCTACAAGCCAGCCTGGAGATGAGCCTTCTTGAAGAGTTTATTTCTGTCTCTTCTGTTGTTGGTTGAGGCAGTCCTGGTGGCAGTGTACAGCTCACTGACTTTAGGGAGGAAATGTCAGATTCTTGGTCTGACCTCCATATCAACTGGCAGCAGTTGAAGCTCCATGGCATTAATAGAATGATTCGTCTGATCTTCTTCATCTCCTTCAGGCTGCTAGTGCTCACCTACCAAAGAAGCTTTTTTAAAAAATCTTTCACTTTCCAATAATTCCTTTATTATTTTTGTACATCAGGGTTCATAAGTGTAGTCAAAAGCTCTATGCCTTGTTATTAGTGGAGGGAGAATGTATTTTTCTGTTGAAAACAAAATTGTTATTGTGTTCATTGATGTTTGTAAGTGCCTTTGCCTCCAAAAAGTTGGTAAAACTGAAAGGTTTTCTTCTGCTCGTTCAGGTAGCTGTTTCTCAGCAAATAAACACATTACAGTTGAAACAGAAACATCTTCTGCAGCTAATGAAAGACCATATTTAGGAGGGCAATGATGGCTTAGCTCTGCAATAAATTTTGATGCTGTTTTTTATATTTTCTAAGTGCGCATATTTTTGTTCAGTTTATATTTTTTTTGTTTTGATTTGTGTTTCTTCTGGAGCATCAAAAAAGCTTTACTACTAATGAGCATAACAGCTAATGTGAATGATTACATTCATAGTGTCTTTAGTTATAAGAATATGTAGAATATTTTTAAATGGTATTTTTTTCTTCTGCTACGGAACATATGTATGAGGTAAAAGAATGCACAACCAAAAAGTGCCATTCAAATTTTCCTTAAAATGGCCTTTTTAATTAATAAGATATTTTCAGAGGAAATAAAAGACATAGACCTTGTTACAAGTCATATTCTAGGTAACATTTCTATTCTTTTTCATGTTGAAATTGCCTTATGTTTCTGATGGGTATTGGAAGTAAATTTGATCTGGAAGTGGGAAAAACAACAGTCTCTAGCTCTCCTATGAGGTTTTCAACTCATAAAAACTATGAATAGCCCGGAATAATTTCCCTGGGTATTTCCAGTCTGCCACAGCAGTCGTTAAATGGAAGTACTGAAGAGACCAGCCAACTGCTTGATTTATCCACTTGAGTTCAAAAACATATGGTCTTGTAGAACAGTAGATATCAAGTTGCTAGTTTATGAGCATGTCTAATGTAGTGAATTTTAATATATACCAACACTCATTGTTAGCGTGTATGAACAGAAATTTTGTTAGTAGTATTTAGTACCAGAGTGTTGTAATGGTTAGATGAAATGGAGACCTTGAGGTTGAATTCCCATTTGGCCATTGAGCCTCATTGGGATATGGCAGTGATAAAACAGTTCCTTGACACCATCACTCTTAAGTGTCCCCTCCCACACACAAAAATCTAATTAATACCCTGGGGAGCTGGGGCAATGAAATGAGTGCAATAGCGTCAGTAGAGACTATAGTAGTGATGTGAAGTGAATCAGACTGAACATGGATTACGGCCCATTGAAAAGCATACTCCTTGACGGATTTCCTGAAGTTTAACTGAAATCAGCTGTGAATGCTGTTGCTTGAGAACAAAGGAAAAGAATATTAGGAGCTGTAGTCTTGGCCTGACTTTCTATAAATACATTTTACATTTAAAGGTAAAGGTTTCCCTTGTTTACCAACCATCAAATCATCTGTCCAATACTGTTATTGGTGATCATTTTAGCCAGTATTATGGCATAAGTGAGTTCTTGGTCCTAACATTTGTAACATCAGATTTTGGCATAGATTTTAGTGTTTTCCCCCTCTGGCATTGCTAAAACATTTCCATCCTTGTTGTTACCACTCACAGAGATCCATACTCTACTTGCAAAAGGTTCTGTAGAGCTGGTACACAATTATCACATAAGAAAAGGGTTTCTTAAAAAAAAACTTAAGGTACTTCACTGCTCTATAAAAAGAAAAAAAATCACATCTAATTCAATAGCATATGTCGGCAAGGATCTCCTTTCATCTAGAACAGACCATGGTAGCCACTGCTTGATACATGAAATTCACAATCTAACAACCCTTAGATGTGAGGTACATAATAAAAATCAGAGCAGGCGTATCCAGGAAGGCTGATGAGGAATATATAAACCTTAGGTCACTTTGAATCAACTCCCTGTAAAATGTAGTCTCATTCACATTGGTGTATCTTCAGTTTTAGCATTAAATGTACTGTATTTTCACATTTCTGGGATATGTTTTAAATAAGAAAGTAGAGATCTTGCCTTGTGATTAGCGTTGCATCCTCTGATAGAATTTAGCACTGAAAGACAGATAAAGATGAGAATGAGCAGTAAATGATGTTAACAACACTAGTCATTATAACTAGTAAAAGTGACAAATGGAAGTCTTATTCCTGTGTTACAGGTAATGAATTCTTGAAATGCATGACTGACTGCTACATATTTCCTTGTTGCACACCTCCTTACGGACATTGTCATGTACTGTTAGTTAAATAAATTGTCTTGCCTGGTAGTCAATTTCTCTCTCTCTCTTTCTGAACTCTCATTTGTGCAAATAAGGTGTACAGGTTTATCATCTGTGAGGTCAGTTGTTCTGAAACAGAATCTTAAACTCTCATTTTCCTCAAAGTCGCCATGCATCCCAAAAGAGCTAACGTGTGTAGCCTTAGGCAAGCTTCATAGTCTCAAGGTGACCCCAGAAAAAGAGGATGATAATGTATTATCTACCTCTGGGGTCCTGGGAGCTTACAGGTATGCATCAATGTGAACTCTAACTGGGAATTGTTTAATGTACTTGATTTGGATGTCACCATCCCATTACTTTGCCACTCCTCAAACTTTTATGGCTTCCTCTAGTTCCACTAATATGAAGGCAGTAGAAAGTTCGTTGGATTTGCTCTGAATGTCTCTTTGAGGTTTTATTTTTATTATGTATTGATTTGTCTGCAGTTGACATACTATTTGGTTTGGGGTTATATTGGCATGGATTGTTCTTCAGTCTTTTCATTGCTGCCCAAGCTTTCTGGCTGCTTTTTTTTGCCATGTAAAGCTCTGCTATAGTGTCTACCCAGTGAGTTATTTTTGTTTCCACAAGAGTTGAGATCAAATTTCTTCCAGTTATCCTATGTTCATTAAAGAGGTTTTCTGTGAAGCGTGAGATATAATCTATGTAGTGTGTGTGTGTGTGTTGTTAGGATACATGAGCTAGTGTTGCAACAAGAGCAAACCGATGACTGTGCCTTTAAGGCTCTGCATGTTACCCCAGCCAGGTGCTATCATTAAGGGTTTGTAAGTAGCATAAATTCAGGCAACATTCTCAGACACTTTGCTTTTATGCCACTGGTTGCTTCGTGCCATTGTGTGCTTCGTGCCACTGTTGCTTGCTGTTGCCTGCCTGCTGTTTGCTACTGCTGTTGCCATTGTTGCCAGCCAGCTGTTGAACTGCTTCGTCGTTTCCTGGTATGTTTGCCTTGCCGGATTGCAAGACATTGGACAACATACCACTGCCACATTGTGGTGCCTTAACCAAAGACTCTGTGTTTTGAAAGAGAGCTAAAAAGGAACTGCTGACTATCTTCAAAGCCGACCTTGAAGGAACAGATAAGGTTTGGACTGTGTTTGCTTTGCTTTAATGAAGATAGAAGTTTAAAGCTCTCAAAGACTGTTTATAGACTTTGCTGCACCACATAGTCTGAATAGAAGACATGTGTAACCTTGCACTTCGTGCTCAGTTTTGTATATAGTGTAAATAGAGAATTCCTACAACCCAAGCCGAATGTCTGTTTTGTGTATTGCTCAAACAAACACTCTCACACTCTGGGGTGTGGCCATAGCCAGCCACTTCTAGCACTCTGCTATATTATTCCATCTCATTGGTTATGGGCCCAGGTGCTGCTAATTGACCACGCCCTGTTTGTAGCAGAGAGTGTTTGTTCTGTTTGCTTGGAGGAATTTTACACTTGAGTAGCAGCAATGACTTCTGGAGGCTTGAGTTTGGTTCCTCAGCTCACTGGCTCGAACTACCAGGCTTGGGCTTTAAAATGCTCTTTATTACTGAGGAAGGAGGGCTTGTGGAGCGCAGTGTCCACGCCCGTGGACTTGGCAGCTTTGGACCCTCAAGATGAAAGTGACAATAAGGCTATTGAGCAGAACTCACAAGCTCTGGAAGTGATTGGGCTCACTGTTGCAGACTCCCTCTTAGTGCATATCAGAGGGGAGACTTCTGCTGCTGCGTGCTGGGAAAACCTGAAGAGACTTTTTGTGAGAAAAACCGTGGGTGCGCAGATACAGCTTGCAAGGAGGCTTTTCCGCACTCACCTTGCTCCAGGTGGGAGTATGGCTGAGCACATACAGCTTATTACTACCCAGCTGCTGGACCTGGAGGACAAAGGTCTTGGTTTTAATGAGCAGCAAAAAGCCTGTATCCTTTTATCTTCCCTGGATGAGAGCTACGAGGATTTCGTGGTTTCCCTTGGAGCTCTGCCAAGCCAGGATATGGTGTTTGATGAAATCAAGCCTCGGCTGCTGGAGGAGTCACAAAGGAGGCTGGAGCGGACCCTACTTCGTGAAACCAGCGCTCCCCAGTTCCAGAAAGGCAATGAGCAGCCAACAACAGTCGGAGTCGCCCGAAGGTGTTTTGCTTGTGGGAAACCTGGGCATTTTGCCAGGTCTTGTCCCACCAAGGCTGTGAAACGCCCAAAGAAGCTAAGGAGGAGTGCTTCATCGAAGCCAGCTGGTGTATGTTACTCCTTGACGCCAGAGGAGCTTTGGGTGATTGATAGTGGGGCGACAAGGTCAATTTCATCCATAAGAAAGAGCTTTAAATATTTAAAGGAGACAGACACAGTTGTCTCGCTGGCTAACAAAAAGGATGTGCCTGCTAGGGGTGTAGGTGAAGTATATTGTACCCCATTGGGGACAACTTTGCCCATGTTGTACATCCCTGGGTTCCTTAATATACTCTCAGTGAGGGAGTTGGATAAGGCAGGGTATGAAGTAACCTTTAAGAATGGTGAATGTTTTATTAGAAAGGAGTCAAAGTGTTTTACAGCCCACCACAAGAACGGGCTATATGTGCTAGAACCCCAGTCCCCACCTGTTGTTAGTGTTGGAAATTACAACAGGCCTGCACACTTTAACTGCATCCACCTGTTGCACAGAAGGTTGGGCCATTGCAGTTTTAAAGTTCTGGGGAAGACTGTATCCCAGGTAAAAGGGATAAATCTATCGCCTTGCAATAGATTTTTGCAATGCAATGCCTGTGGAGAAGAGAAGTCTAAATCTGCATCAGCAAACAGGATGCAGGGCTTCTCCACAGAGCAACCGATGGACCTGGTCTTTGCAGATCTTATAGGACCAAGAAAGCCATCTTTAGGGGGAGCGAAATATATTCTAAACATCATCGACCACCATTCTAGATATGGGTTTGTAAAGTTACTGAAACGGAAAAGTGACTGCCTGAATCAGTTTGCTCAGTGGCTTAAAGCTACCGAACGTAAAACAGGGAAACGCCTTAAATGCCTGGTCACTGACAAAGGGGGAGAATTTGTTAACAAGGCTTTCTCAGATTTCCTGGCAAGGAGAGGTATTGAGCACAGGCTCATTGCGCCATACCGCCCACAGCATAATGCTTATGCGGAGCGCAGGGGTCAGACCCTACAGGGTATGGTACGGACTCTCCTAAATGACGCTCAACTACCTGATGCCCTTTGAGGGGAGGCAACCCTTACTGCCACCCATTTGCTAAACCTTACAGTGAACTCTACCACGGGGCAGGTACCATATGTACTCTGGCATGGACGTCAGCCGGACTTGGGTCATTTATGGGTTTTTGGTTGTCCGTCGTGGGTCCACATACCAGCTCAGCAAAGGCGCAAGGGACAGCACCGTGCCCGCAAATTGATATTTGTCGGTTATGAAACCAATCGAAAATGCTATCGTTTTTGGAAGCCGGGCACTAGGGAAGTTTTTAACAGCGCCAGCGCGAAGTTTTTAGAGAACGTAGGTTGGGAACGGCTGGAGCAGGGCTCCCCGCCTACGAGGACTAACGGTTACCCAGTACCTAGTGACGTAACCAGGGGATCTAGGGATTCTGGTCCCGGACTGTCCAGACCGGACAGGAACAATATCAAAAGCGAGAGTGAGTCCGATAGTGATCAGGATCGGGTCTCTGACCACTCTAATAGCGAACAGAGGGTAATGGTAAAGTCAGAGGATTCTGATACAGACTCCCAGGATGAGACACCCAATGTCTCCAGATCACCTGCCATCGTCAGGCGGTCTACTAGGGAGAGGAGGCAACCTGACAGGTATCAGGCCTGCTCAGTGATCATAGAACCAGCCAGCTTTGCAGAACTGGCTGAATTACCTAAATCAGACCAAGAGCCGTGGCAGGAGGCTATGAGTAAGGAGTTAGCTTCAATGAAAAGCCTGCAAGTCTTTCAAGAGGTACCCATACCTGCAGGGAAGCAGGTCCTTGGGTGCAAGTGGGTTTTTAAGGTCAAAAACTGTGCTGATGGAAACAAAATATATAAGGCTCGCTTGGTCGCTCAGGGGTTTAGGCAGAGTGAAGGGGACTACGATGAGGTTTTCGCCCCATCACTGAAGGCTACCACGTTGAGGGCTGCATTAACGTGGGCAGCTAAGCACAAGCATGTGGTCAAACATATTGACGTGGCCACAGCGTACCTCAATGCGCCCTTAAGGCATGAAATATATTTGAGGAGGCCACCAACGCTGACTAGCCCGGAAAGCAAGTCTGTGTGCTGGAAACTAACGAAGAGCCTGTATGGCCTTCGACAATCTGGGTACGAGTGGAATATGTGCCTAGTGGATTTTCTTAAGAGTTTAGGTTTTAACCAGGGTATAGCAGACCCATGTCTTTTTAAAAAGGGGTCGGGCAAAGCAACAATGTTGCTCCTGGTGTTCACAGACAACATTGGAGTTATTTCACCGGATGAGAAATCAGCTGCTGAACTGATAGAAAGGATTAAACTTAAGTTTGATATCAGAGATCTAGGTGATATCAAGACATACGTAGAAGTCGATATAGAAAAGACAGCTAGAGGTTTTAAGCTGTCTCAGGTTGACAAGATATCACAGTTACTCAAGCGGTACAAGCTTGAACTTGCAAAACCATGCAATACTCCTATGACTCCTGGCTTCCTTCAGGAGGTGAACGAAGGGCCAGAGTTCGATAAAAGCATGTATAGGTCGTTGATAGGGAGTTTGACTTATATAGCAACATGGTCCAGGCCAGATATTTCCTTTGCCGTAAATCAATTAGCCAGGTACTGTGAAAACCCAAAAGTAAGACACTGGCAAGCGGCAAAAAGGGTCCTGAGATACTTAAAGTATTCAATCAGGAGGGCACTATATCTGGAGCCAAGAGGGAGCCTGACACTAGCAGTTTATGCCGACGCAAGTTTCGCATCGGACCCAGACACCAGAAAGTCCACATCAGGGATGGTTGTCACGTTAGGGGGTGCATCAATAGACTGGAAGTCTCTGCGTCAGAAACACATAACCTTATCAACTATGGAGGCAGAATTCTCTTGCCTGTCATTGACATGCACTGAGGTAACCCACCTCGTACAGCTTATGAAGGACCAAGGGGTAAGCTGTACCGAACCAATAGTAGTATACGAGGACAATCAAGCAGCAATAACCACTGCTAACAGTATCGGGGTAAAGAGCCGGTCTAGGCATACTGATCTGAGATACTTAAACGTAAGAGAGTCAGTTCGGAAAAACATCATTAAGCTAGAGTATATTCCCACCGAGGAAAATGTGGCAGATGTTTTTACAAAGCCTTTACCTATGTTGAAACATAAATACTGTATCGAGACGCTTGGAATACTGTGAATGTATATTCTGTATCTCTGTATTCTGTATCTTTGTAGTAACGTATCAATCATCGGTTGAGTGCTCTCGTCGCAAAGGGGGAGTATGTTAGGATACATGAGCTAGTGTTGCAACAAGAGCAAACCGATGACTGTGCCTTTAAGGCTCTGCATGTTACCCCAACCAGGTGCTATCATTAAGGGTTTGTAAGTAGCATAAATTCAGGCAACATTCTCAGACACTTTGCTTTTATGCCACTGGTTGCTTCGTGCCATTGTGTGCTTCGTGCCACTGTTGCTTGCTGTTGCCTGCCTGCTGTTTGCTACTGCTGTTGCCATTGTTGCCAGCCAGCTGTTGAACTGCTTCGTTGTTTCCTGGTATGTTTGCCTTGCCGGATTGCAAGACATTGGACAACATACCACTGCCACATTGTGGTGCCTTAACCAAAGACTCTGTGTTTTGAAAGAGAGCTAAAAAGGAACTGCTGACTATCTTCAAAGCCGACCTTGAAGGAACAGATAAGGTTTGGACTGTGTTTGCTTTGCTTTAATGAAGATAGAAGTTTAAAGCTCTCAAAGACTGTTTATAGACTTTGCTGCACCACATAGTCTGAATAGAAGACATGTGTAACCTTGCACTTCGTGCTCAGTTTTGTATATAGTGTAAATAGAGAATTCCTACAACCCAAGCTGAATGTCTGTTTTGTGTATTGCTCAAACAAACACTCTCACACTCTGGGGTGTGGCCATAGCCAGCCACTTCTAGCACTCTGCTATATTATTCCATCTTGTGTGTGTGTGTGTGTGTGTGTGTGTGTGTGTATTTCCAGAGTGTGACCAGAGATATAGTTGGTTTGACACCCTCAAAATCCATTTAGGGAATTTATCTGAATTCTGAGGCACCTTAAGGAGCAATATCTAACATGGTATCATTCAAGCGACTTTGTTGTATTTTATTGTGACTTGTCAAATTTATTCAAGCTTCCAATTACCATGTAATAATTTAATAGATGGTTTAACAAGAGCTGCATAATTAATTAACTAATGACAGCTAGGCAATATTCTACTGTGCATCTGTTTATTCAGCAGTAGGGGGAAAGAGTTTATTAGAAATCAAAGGCTCACACAGCTCCCTCAAAGAAAAACTAATCACAGCCAAGGTCTGTGGCATCCATCATTTCTACTTCAAGGCTTCCACACAGGTACAAATCAGCAGTATGAAGTGCTACAGTCCCTACATATTCCACTCACATAATAATTAAATTTAACTATAATTTTTTAAAATACATGATATAATGTAGCTTGTCTAAAACCATGATTAAAATCTTTGCTTTTATTGGTAATCCTCTCCAGCTTCAGAAATAAAGCAATGTTATACCCTTGGCTGGTTCTCAGTCCAGCTCCTTAAATGGAGTCCACCATGTGAAGATGCTTAAGATTTCTTTCCTTACAAACTTTCTCCATTCAGGCAGACACACAACACAGATTAGAGGATTTTCTCCACACTGCTGCAAAACCAATTTTTATGTGATTTGTGGTATGAGAAAAATCCCCCCCAATCTCTAGCTGGGATCCTCAGCGCACGAATGGCTTGCAACATAGACACAACTAGCATGGGAGAAATTGAAGGAACCTCCAAACTATGGCTCTTGTGTTTATACTACATATATGCTTTGGCGTATCAGAAATAACACTTGTTTAAAAAGTAGTAATCACTCTTAAATTGCTTTCAAGTAACATTACATGCTCTTTAGCACATTATATTGTTTTCAGACTTGAATCTGGTTTTTCCTGACACAGAACTCAAGTAAACAAAGCTTAGTTTCTTGTCCATCAATTATGCTATGAACCAGTAAATGCTATTCTCTCACCCCTAAGCTTCTATGTGTTTCAAGTGAAGTCAATAAAGAGGTTTTTAAAATCAGGTCACACTTCACAACTGCCATGGATCCATGTGTTTTCGGACTTTCCATTTCCGGAAACACCTTGAGTCAACTGGGACTATCTGCATTACACCCTATATTCATACATGCATATTGTGTCAGTATAGCTTTCAGTTCTCTATATCATGGGCACCCAAACATTTCAGTGCTCTATATCAGGGGCACCCAAACATTTCAGGCTGTGGGCCAGTCAAGTGGTTCAGGGGGCCAGTCACTATGGCTCATGGGCCAGATCCACCAATTCATCCAGGCCACAAAGCCCTCATCACTTCCGGAAGTGGAAAACATGTATGAGTTAACTTCACACAACTAACATGGGAGCCGGGCGTCCCCAGGCCATGGGGGCTTTTCGGCCCCAAGTCCCTGGAAGGGCTTGGTGGCGGTGGACAGCCCGGGCAGGCCTCAACCTGCCCGTGGGAGCTCGGCAGCCCCAGGGGAGGTGCCCTCCTCTGAGGGCCGCTGCCAGAGCCGCTCTGAAAAGGTGCAGCTCCGGCTCCGGAAATTTTTTTTTAAAAAAATGGAGCCATTGTGGCTCCAATTTTAATTTTTCTTTCTTTCAGTGAGGCATCCGGAACTGGGCACCTTAAAAATGGGCTACCCTCCCGGAGAACCCTCCGAGATTGTTCCTACTGGTTCTGGGGAACCGGATGCAACCGGGGTCATCCCATCACTGGAGCCACCCCTGCACTGCCAAGCTTTGTGCCCCCATCAACAAGCCGTCATGCCAGCCCATCCCCCACCTCCTGGCAAACCCCATGCGGCCTGCACTGGCCACCAGATAGGTCTCCTGAGCTCCAGAAAAGCCTTCGTGGCTGGCAGAAAGGCCTCCTGGGCTCCAGAATAAATCTGTGCCTTCCCACCCACATTGGCCCTTCACTCAATCTGTCTGCCAGGCCTTCCTACCCCTCTACTGGGCCTGCCCCCATGAGTGCTCCCCACATTACCTCTCCCAACCTCCAGGCTGAGATTTCAGCCTTCCCTCTCACCTTTGGCAGAGATGTAGGGGTGGTGGGGAAGTGGTTAATTTTTGTTAAATTATTTTGTTAAATTATTAAATGCAATCAATATGCTATGTAATATAAATGAATAACAATTAGAAATGTAACAGCAACCTTAGAAACCATTTGTATATGAGTTAGAATAGCAAAGAAAGTGTTTATTAGCTTAACAGCCTCTTAACACTTCTTGCACTTATATAAATTATAAGTGGACTTGGTCCACTAAAGTTTACATTTAAATACAGGAATTAACTTTTAAGGTGTCACAACATTTTTGTCCCTTTTTTTGCTGTTTTGTTTTGTTTACTCTCAGATACACTTGTACAGACTAACAGAGCTACCACTTGAAACATATAATTATTAAGCGGAAAATAAGATAGAAGTAACAGGTTTTGACACTGTTGCAATACTTCTGAAGAATATCAAACAATTGAATCAGTAGCTTTTACATTTAAAGCATCATAGTTTCTCCAGTAAGAAAAACTTTTTAGTAACAGAATGGCTTAAAAGGGGTTAATTTCCCTGTGTGGCTTATCAGAAAATTGGGGGGGGGGGGGAGACACCTCTGTCTTTTTTCTCAAGATCTCCAGTGACAAGACAGGAAGAAGCAGCACTTTTAAGAGACTCAGAAGTTTAATTGTAATCTTATTTCAAATACGATAGCAGAAAACATCAAAACTTATTTCAAGTGAAAAGCAATGAGGAGAACATAAAACATATGAAGATGCTGAACTTATGAAACATAATGGAACAATGCCTGATGCCTGCCTGACAATGTTTCTGAATAGATCAAATTACAAAACATGGTAAAATTAAGCAGACTTATCATGATGTAGCAGTCATGTGAAGGCCCACTCCCCCAGACAAATGAACACATCTATTTTTTTATAGCAAATGTGACGTCAAAATTCCTCTGATCATTAGAGAGTGTTCGCTAGGGAAAGAGTGAGATCTGTAACCAAATTTTCGCAGAACTTTTCCGTGCTTGTTTAGTATCATGGAGTTCATAAAGAAAACAGGAAACTGGCTACAGAAAGCTCTTATTTTAAATCCCAATTTGAGACTTATTTTTGTGTCTAAATCTTTGCTTTTTTATAAATGGGATATTTCAGGTCAAAGTTATATCAGAATTTTGTTGTTCAGTCGCAGAGTCGATTCCTACCCTTTGCGACCCTATGGACCACTGTCCGCCAGGCACCTCTGTCCTCCACCATCCTCCTCAACTCGCTCAGTTCTGTACCCGTTGTCTCTACAATACCATCTAGCCAGCTCATTTTTGACCGCCCCCTTTTTCTTTTGCCTTGCACCTTTCCCAGCATTAAGGCTTTGTCAAGTGAATCCTCTCTTCTCATTTGATGTCCAAAGTGCTTTAGCTTCATCTTTACTATTTGACCTTCTAAGGAGCAGTCAGGGTTGATTTCTTCTAAGATTGACCTATTTGTTCTCCTCGCTGTCCAGAGGACTCTCAAAACTCTCCTCCAACACCACATCTCAAAGGCATCTATTCTTCTGCACTCAGCTTTTCTAATGGTCCAGCTCTCACAACCATACATTGCCACTGGGAATACCATTGCTTTGACTATACAAATTTTTGTTTGCAATGTGATGTCTCTACTTTTCACTATGTTCCCCAGGTTTCTCATCGCTTGCCTCCCAAGAATCATGGCTGCAATCACCATCTGCAGTGAGCTTAGATCCTAAGAAAGTAAAATCTGTCACTGCTTCTACTTCTTCCCCATCTATTCTCCAGGGACTGATAGGGCCTGTTGCCATTATCTTGGTTTTCTTGATATTAAGTCTCAAGCCAGCTTTTGCACTTTCATCTTTCAACCTAATCAGGAGCTTCTTTAAGTCCTCTTCACTTTCTGCCATTAGGGTGGTATCATCTGCATATCTCAAGTTGTTGATGTTTCTCCCAGCAATTTTGATCCCAAATTGTGATTCCTCCATCCCTGCATTGCGCATTATGTGCTCTGTGTATAAATTGAATAAGCAGGGTGACAAAATGCAGCCTTGTCTTACTCCTTTTCCTATTCCAAACCACTCGATCATTCCATATCCTGTCCTAACTGTTGCCTCTTGACTCTTGTACAGATTTATCATGAGGCATAGAAGGTGTTCTGGTATTCCCATCTCTTTAATTACTTGCCACATTTTGTTGTGGTCCACACAGTCAAAGGCCTTAGTGTAATCAATGAAACATAAGTAGACTTGTTTCTGATATTCCTTTGATATATCTTATATCAGAATAAGATATAATTATACCTGACAGAAGCTCTTAAGAAAGCTGAAGAATATTTCACAGTCTAGTTTCTCCTTTTCCCCCATCCAGTAATTTAATGTGAAGTTTAAAATTGTCATTCCTAGAGTAAAAGTCACCATTTCCATTTGGAAAGAAATAGTCCTTCAATATCCCTGTTAATAAATAGCTAATTGATAAGGACTCTGGCTAAGTTTCATCAAAACACTAGCATCTGAGCTCTGTTGCTTTGGACTTTAGGTGATGTCTGAATGCTCGTCCAAATAAAACTACTCCTTTCCACACAGACATTTTGATGAAAGGAAAAGGCAAGGAAGAGGCCTTCTGAGAAAGACCCTGCAAAGCGAGCCAGCCCTCTGCTTCAGTTTGCACTCAAGAGACAGAAGTTGGCAGGGTCTGTGAGAATTACTGTGTATGGATTGTCTGCTTATTCTTGCAGAATAACTTGACAGAGTGGCTTAAAAGGCAGAAGAAACATACTGGTACGAATTTGCTCTAATTTATTTAGGTGTGTTTGACTTTTGCCTGGAATGCCAGTTCTGAAGATAGAACAGAACAGATAAACTATCAAAAATGCAATCCTTGTTTACAGCTAAGGATGAAGCAAGCTTACAAATGAACACAAATATATTTGGAAAGCAGATATCTTCTGATTTTTGAGTTGATGGGAACAGAACACTAGATACAGATACTACAAAGGAACATTTCTGCCTTTGATATGCATACCAAGCTTACACAGAAATTGCAACTCTGCTGGGATCAATATAGATTTTATTAGAGAAATCAGCTAGACCTTAAATTGTACAAGGCAAGATAATGTGTTCTTCATAAAAGATAGCATTAAGCAACAAATGAGATCATTTTAAGACATTTTTCTTCTATCCGCTGGAAGATTTCATCTGTGTTGTGGACAGGGAGAGTTGCATCAGTGGGAAGAGGTGCAGTTACTATAGGCGTGGGTTCATTAAAGAATTGATTCTGAGGGATGAGAATCCCACTCCATGAAATAAAGGAAGAGAAGAACTTGTGAGGACAAGCTCTGTGAGGTATATAGAACTCACAGGACTCGATATACAAGATCTCATTCTATCCCAGAGCTGGCTCTTTAAGGGTCTGTAAAACAGAGGGTATCCCTTTGAGTAGCTGCACTTCTCCTTATTTGACAAATTCTCTTTATGTATTTTCTTTGTGGGGTTGAAAAATATTTTTCCAAATCATTGGGACCTATTTTTCACTTCCCATAGGACATGCATTTTAAGGTTTTTGGGTAGGTGACGTTGTTACTTGAATGTCTTAACCAAATGTAGCATTCAGTCACTTATCTCTTCATGCATTTTTGTCACATATAATGGATGTATAGTGAAGGGGGTAGAAGGCAGACTGCACAATTGGTGAGTGGGGACCTGATTTAAGGGTCAGAGGAGGGCCCAGGAACCACCTCATATCCCCTCTAGATAAAGTGTAACCTTGGCTTCTCTGTTTCCTTGCAGAATTTTGGCATCAAAGGTTCAAGCATGAGCCCCAAAAATTGGACATACTTGCCCAGGTGATGCACTGGGATACTGTGAAAGGCAGTTGATGAACAGATACTTCCCCTTTATGTTTGGTAATATTTTTGTAAGCAGTGAAAGCAGCAGATGACAGTTTATAAATGACACAACATGGATATAAAGGCAGGGACAAAACCCTGCTAAAAAACTGTACCCCCACATCTATTCTGGCAACACTACAGAGTGCCCAAAAGTTTTCACACATAGGAAAAATGGGAAATTTATGTACAAAATATTTATAAAATATTCTCTACATGTTGGCTACCACTTTTGAAACACAAATGAAGTCTTCCCCTCTCATGGCAAACTTGTCCCAAGATACATGTTGTTATGCAATTGTTCCTATATATGGTGACCTTTGTGGGATCCTGTATTAGAACAATGTAATCTCCAATAATGTCTTAATATAAATCAATTTTATTATTTTACATCTTTTTGTAAACAGGGTGTCCACCATTACATGTCCAACTAAAGTCACCAATAGCACAAATGTCAGGTGGATATACAGTTGGTTACAGAATCATACTCAAAGAGTGTTTATCAACTGCTCTTTGTTAAACTGGCCTCAGTCCTGTGCACAGTTCTCTCCAACATTTTCATTAATGAAAGTGCAGGGATGATACAAAATTGGGTCGAATACAGTACCTTGGAAGATGGTCAATTTTCAAAAAGATCTTGGTAGGTGTGAGTATTGGGCTGAAAAATAACAGAATGAAATTGAACAGGGATAAATCAAAAAGGGGGCGGGAATGCACAGCTACAAGATGAGTGGATACTTACCTCAGTAATACTACAAGAAAGCAAGATCTTGGAATTGTAGGTCACAAGATGACTGAATCATCAGTGCAATATGGCTGGGGGGAAAAAAGGCAAATTCTACTTTAGGCTCCATTAACAGAAGTATAGTCTCTAAAACCCATGAAGTACTAGTCCTCTTCTATTCAGTACCAGTTAGGATTCATCTAGAATACTGTGTGCAGCTCTGGACACCACACTTTAAGATGGATGCCAACAAACTGGAATAAGTTCAGAGGAGGGCAATAAGGATGATCAAGGAACTGGAAACCAAAATCTATGAGGAAAGGCGTTTAGCTTTGATAAAAGAAGACTGAAATGAGATATAACAGGTAAAGGTAAAGGTTGCCCTTGTTTGAAAGCCAGTCATATTTGTTTCTAGGGTTCAGTGCTCATCTCTGTTTATAGTCTGCAGATGTCTCTGTTGACATGTGGCAGGCATGACTAAGCACCAGAGTGCACGGAATGCTGTTTACCTCCCCACCAAAGTGGTACCTATTTATCTACTTCTAATTTCTTGCTTTCGAACTGCTAGGCTGTTTCAATCTGTTCAGTTTTGTCCATTCCACTACTGCATCAAGCAACGCCCAAGGTGTTGGACAGCATCCGCTTCAGAGATGTTAAAGGAAAGAAACTGCTGCATGTCATCAACATTGATGACAGAAACTCCAAATCTTTGGATAATCTCTCCCATAGCACACATCAAGCCAGGAGCATAAAAGAAAGCTGCTGGAATACAGTAATTTCTAAAAATAATGATTTTTATGTTTAATCCGGTGAAATGTTTTCAAAATGCCAGAAACATAATTCCACATGCATTTACAGTCAGGAGACCACATGGACCAGAATCTCCAAACCAGGAAGCCATAATGCGCTTAAGAGTTAGGCATCCTTGAGTCCATGGATTTCAGTGAACTTAAGTATGCCAAAATTTGTGTTGGACTGTGACCATTATAATAATGCAAGAATAGAAAAGTATGAGTGCTGTCATTTTACATAAATTTGGAGCTGTATTTAGCCAGCCTAGAGCTCATCAGGCATAAAATCAGGTCCACAATGCATTTTATGTGTGGTAAACTTTCAAACAGGCAGGCAATCCAAAACTCTTGCCATGTACTGTGTATTTTATTTTGTCAGTAAGGATCTCTCTTTTAAAAATGGGAAGTGATGGTATGAATCTAAAGAAATGCTTCTTCTGTTGAGAGTATGCATTTTTCGTTGTTCCAAAAGTGAATATTGTTTGCATTATTTTGAAAACAAGCTCACTGTTTTCTTTACCATAAAAATAAATAGTTACATAGCTGGAATACTTATTAGTTTATAGAAATGTTTGTGAATGTGCATGGTGAAAGCAGGTATATCATCTCATTCATTTATAACTTTTATGAAAGAAAGGATTTTCTATAATATGACATCTATAGGCAAATGGACAATAACACATTCTGTTTTGCAGATTCTCCATTGAATGACTGATTGTACATCCAGAGTGTGGTGAAACATACAATGGAAGCATACACAGTATGTGTAGTCACTGTAGGATTCTGGCCCTTCTTAAGTTTCTTCAGCTATTCCAACTTTTTTAAATGGCATTGTCCAATGATCATATTTCCTGTTTCTTGCAACATTCTACTGAAAATAATCTATTGTTCTCATATATTTTTGATGCCCAAAGTGGCACTTTATTGTATGCTGTAGTAGCACTTTTGCAACTCAGAAATGAATTATGGGAAAATAAGAAATTATTTTAAAACTAGTTTTGATATACAGTGGAACCCCAGGTTACGGATGCCTTGGGTAACAGAAAACTCGGCTTACAGAAGGAATTTTGAGGAAATGACTTACAAATTTACAGAAGGAAATCATGTTATGGAACGGGTTTCCCGAGAGCACATTGCATCTGGGAGGGTTTATAGCGCTGCCCCTGCACCATTTTAGGGTTTAAGCACAGGCCCCATGCCATTTTAAGGTTCATAGTGCCACCCCATGCCAATGGCCTAAAAGCCTGGCTGGCAAAGCAGGTGTGGGGCACCAGTGATGTGATGACCCCTACCTGCTTGCTGATTTAGGAAGAACACACTCACTTTCTTTTAATCTGTAGTGGTTGGGATAATTTTTTGGTAAGAGTTTTAATGGGTTTTTTAAAATAGGTTTTAAAGTTTTTAAATTGTGATTGGTTTTGTCATAAAAGCTGATAACAGATCTTTTTTAATTTCACTGTTTTCCATGTACCCAAACATCAGAGACACAATTTACTCAGAGTAAATTAATAATAATTTCGTGTCAGAGATTACTCTGGGTTGAAAGGGTTTTTTCTGGAGAAACTCCGCTCAGGGGATGCCTGAATGAGGCTCATTTCATGTCCCCAAGTGCAGCCCTTGGGTACTGAAACCCAACCTTCCAGTCTCCAAGATCAGCATCTTAACCACTAAGCCACCAGGGGAGTTAGGTGATCATACATCTATTCAAAATAATGGGTGACTGGAACTGGTTCAGAATAAACAACCACTGATGCAGTATTTAAAATAAGCCCCTTTCTGACCAAAATAATTGCATTCTTAGCTGTACATTGTGTAGTTCCTAATCTTTAAAATGATTTTTGACATGGGAAAGCTGATACAAAAACAGGAGTTTTGTGATGTCTAGATGAGCCTTCATGTGCAACTTGACAGCATGTAACAACTATATTTTAAAATGTTTCTCCACATAACACATTTGTAAGTATCAGATCTGTTGGATGTTATTTTAAGAATTTGAGTATACAGGATGGCAGACTCTTTGCTTACTATGTTGTAAGTAATTTAACTGTCACAGCAGTTATTGCATTTGATATAAAACTAGAAAGAAAACAGTTCTAAAGCCTGAGATTTTGCAGGAACTTATTAGGATACAAATTTTTATTTAGCCATACTATTAAAACCTGATTTTGAATCCATGTTGCAATTTATCGTTGGACACTTTAAAAATGTGTGTATCATTAATTTTACACCACTGCCCAGTATGCATTTAATAGATGCAATAAATGTATTTTCAGATTGCAAAAGTATGTATATTTTCCATGCTTATTTGAATGCTGACTGGAATTTCTAAGCCAGGAAGCTGGTTAGGAAAATTAATATCAAATAAATTCACCACCATGGCATCTAAATTGCCATACCTTCTTGCAGTCATTTATGTAATCGAACTTCATGCCATTGAGATATGCAGTGTATACTGTATTTATGACCGAGCAAAAAGTTTCAAATGGCAGCCTGTGAAATTGGATTTTGGATGTAATGTACCATAAATAAGTGCTATAAAGATTGTCTTTAATGCCATAAATCAGATTGTTTTTCTTTCAGCTATCCTGTTTATTGTATTACTCACAAAATCATTTGAAATCAAAGAGCCAGAATATGTTTTATTTCTATGTTTCATGTGCCACCTACTTCTTTGGGTAGCATGAGTAAGGGTCACAAATTGTGCATTAGAAGAACTTGTTCATGGCGAACTATCACCTGATAAAAGGAGATGTTTCTCGCTACCTTGTTTTGTCTGGTAGCACTTTTCCGTGTTTTGGCTGTCAGACTGTATATGATAAAAACAATTATGTGACATCAAGTCAATTCTGACTTACATGATCCTTTCCAGGATTTCTAACTATACAGTTTTGAGAAGTGGTTTACCACTTGACAATGGCCTGAGTGACCCAGGCAAAATCACAGCATATAACAACCTGTTAGACTACACAACAGTGGGACAGAGATGGGAACTAAACCCTGCAACAAACCCAGATGCCAGCTGTGGCCCCACATTTATTCTGGAAAACAATTACAGGACCCAACAACGTTACACACAACATTAAGGCAATTTTACTTGTTCCTCTGCTAATGTGATTTAAGTTATCTCTTGCCAAAAATGCCCTTCTGAGCTCTGCATAGGACAAACAGAACAATCTCTGTGCAAAAGAGTTAATGGACATAAATCAAACATCAAGAATGGCAAAATTTTTGTTAAGAAACCATTTTAATCTACCTGGACACGCTGCTCCTGCTGCCTGGAGCGGCGGCCCTTCAATCCTGGCCATGAGTATGGCCCAGGGTCATGGCGGTGGTCCTGCCACCCGGAGTGGTGGCTCTTCAACCCTGGCCATAGGCACGGCCTGGGGTTGCGACAGTGCTCCTGCCGCCCGGAGTGACAGCTCTTCAACCCAGGGTTAGAAGAAACAGCATAGCTCAGTATCTAACAGTGGTTAAACATTGAGAGTAGGAGGAGGGAAAATTACTGAATTTCAGATATAATCAGTGAGATGCTTAATTCCAACTAAAGGTATTCACATATTGGCTAAGCTTTTTAGTTAGACAAAATTTGCATTGGGTATAAGCACCCTCCTTTTCCAAATTCTGTAAAATGTGCTGAAGCCATTAAGGTCATACTTTGGATTTGACAGAGAAGGACAAATGTCTTAGGCTGCAGATGCTGCAGGATAGAGACTGTTAGCAAGTTAGGAAATAGCATTGCTGTGCAGGTCACAAGACTTGATTCCTACAGTCCCTGTAAGGCTGCAAGCTTTGATACATGGAATGAAGTAGGTCAAAAAAATGATTTCAGATGCCCCTGGAAAATAATGCTGACTGCAGCTTAAGTAAGAGAACACTAAACATCAGCTCATATGGGAGAAGAGACTGCTCCTCTTTCAAGACTTCTTCATGTACCAAAGATTCATGGGAAAGGTAGAATCTTCCCTCAATTGCTCTTCAGTTTTGGAGCAGATAACAACAGTGCTTTAGACTCGTCCTGTTTCTTGCCTTCTTCAAATCAAGAAGGAATATGAACTACTGGCTGTTCTTCATGAAGGGAAAAGTTATGTATTATGTTGGCAGGTCTTTTTCTGGCTATATGGGGTGAAGACCATCACCAGAGCAGGTCAACTGGGTCTTTGCCAAAGGACAACTAAACCTAGAAGTGAATCTACTGGAAAATAAACAGTAGTACTTCCCATCATTATTTGGTATCCGTTCCCACCCTTATCTTCTTTTTCTTTTGAGGGGACATAAACTTTTATTTTCTTTGCAGATTCACTACAATCTCCTCTTTCTTGGCTGTCTCATTCATAAGGCAGAGTGAATGAGAAATAATGCCACTTGCCAAAATGGTTAGTTGTGGTTCTCTATGGAGCAGCTTATTTGTGACTAAAAGAACCCAGTTTCCCTGAGCTGTTAGTTTATGAATGTAAATTGGAACCACAGATTTATGCAAGATTATGCCTTTGATGTCATCTTATGTGAACAACACTTTTGCTGCTGTGTTATTGAAAGTATAGATAATATAAAAACACCAGGCATCACTGTGTTTTTTCTCTTATTCTCTTGTTCCATGACACTCTTTAATAATATGCATGCTATCATGTACATGTTTACCAGTACTTCATTTCATGATACATTTTTGGTTTATATCTCCTTAAATTGTTATAAATGATGGTAAGCATATGCTATGTTATCTAAACTGTCAATGATTTTACTTTAATTCATTAGAGAGAGAGAGAGAGAATGAATGAATTCAAATTGTAGACTCACCTAAATATTTATAATAGATGGTCATGGCTAGAATTTGTTTGAAATGATGTTCACATTGGTCAAAGTAAGCTGAAAATTAATTCCTTCCAAAATAGGTTGTCTTTGGGAATGAGTCTTCTAATTTATCTTAGTGACAGTTGTCAGAGCCAGTGCTTTAGTAGGAAAGCATGACATGAATAATAACAGAAAGCAGGCAGAATAAAACGCTTCACTGCAGAGGGAAGTTATTAGAACACTCTCTGTTTCTGCATTAACGTTGGCTATGATTTCAGTAAGTTGAATTAATTAATGAAAACATGTTAACAAACATGTAGGCTCCTCATCATACTTTTGACCAGTTATCCATTTTGAAGATCAGCAGTATTTGTGATCATTTTCTAAGCCATTATATCTCTGAGCCAAGCTTCATTTCTGTGTGCCAGGACTATAATTTAAGAGAATAGTTGCAATTTTGGTATCCAGTACAAATTATAACTTTCCAATATGTTTATAGTAAGCATGCTTATTCAATTTATACACAGAACACATAATGCGCAATGCAGGGATGGAGGAATCACAATTTGGGATCAAAATTGCTGGAAGAAATATCAACAATTTGAGATATGCAGATGATACCACCCTAATGGCAGAAAGTGAGGAGGACCTAAAGAAGCTCCTGATTAGGTTGAAAGAAGAAAGTGAAAAAGCTGGCTTGAGACTCAATATCAAAAAAACCAAGATAATGGCAACAGGCCCTATCAGTCCCTGGAAAATAGATGGGGAAGAAGTAGAAGCAGTGACAGACTTTACTTTCTTAGGATCAAAGCTCACTGCAGATGGTGATTGCAGCCATGAAATAAAAAGGCGACTGATTCTTGGGAGGCAAGCGATGAGAAACCTGGGGAACATAGTGAAAAGTAGAGACATCACATTGAAAACAAAAATTCTCATAGTCAAAGCAATGGTATTCCCTGTGGCAATGTATGGTTGTGAGAGCTGGACCATTAAGAAAGCTGAACGCAGAAGAATAGACGCCTTTGAGATGTGGTGTTGGAGGAGAGTTTTGAGAGTCCCATGGACAGCGAGGAGAACAAATAGGTCAATCTTAGAAGAAATCATCCCTGACTGCTCATTAGAAGGTCAAATAATAAAGATGAAGCTAAAGTACTTTGGACATCAAATGAGAAGAGAGGATTCACTTGAGAAAGCTTTGATGCTTGGAAGGGTCGAGGGCAAAAGGGGAAGGCCCAGGATGAGATGGCTAGATGGTATTGTGGAGACGGTGGGCGCAGAGCTGAGCGAGTTGAGGGGGATGGTGGAGGACAGGAGTGCCTGGCGGACGGTGGTCCATGGGGTCGCAGAGGGTCGGAATCGACTGTGCGACTGAACAACAACAAAAGCATCTTTAGTCTACAAACCAATGCATTGTTATACAAAAGGCCATATTCTTCCTCCCTTGCCAAACATTTCAAACAAAACTATTCAATTTATGTCTTTAGAAGAGCACAGGGGCAGTTTCTTGTTGAGTTTGTCATCCTGTTAACTCATAATAGGAAGGAGTTTCTTCAACATGCTCACACCACTTTCTCCTGACCAGCAACAGGTCTGAAGAGAAGAGATTCCCAGTTGTATGTAGGCTAGACCATGATCACAGATGTGTGTTTTTTTTTAAAGCAAGGGTTCTAACTTACATGTGAGTAGAAACCTATTTATTATACAGGTGAGGAGAAAAGGCTAGCAGAGGCTCTTCAGATATTAAAGAAATAGCTTTCAACAATACCTAAAAGAGGCTCTGAATAGTATTTAATGTTTTAGATTTAGTGTTCAAGACTTACGGGACTTTACAGCAGAACATAATACAGACCTCATTGTAATCAACGTAAAACACTAAACGCAAAGACATTTTCAGTGCAATACTTATGAAACAATGTGCAGGTGATCCCATTTAAGCCAGAGGCTGTAGTCTAAATATGTTACCCATCTATCTGTCTGCTTTTAGAATAAAATGTAGAGGGAATTATATATATATAAAGCTCGTAATTCTATGCAAAAATCTTATAGAAAGTCAGTGCCCGGTTTTATTAAACACAAGTTTAAAGGGTGTAAAAATCACTTTGCCACATTGTATCTTTGCTGTACAGATAATATTTTCTAGAAAATTAAAATGAAAACATTGACAAATAAAGATAGAACAATACAGTATTAAAATGTCAATTCCTTCTTTTTTATTTCCATGAGATGTTAACAATTCAATTGAACTGAATCTCTCGTTGTTGTTGTTGTTGTTGTTCAGTCGCACAGCCGACTCCAACCCTTTGCAACCCCATGGACCATTGCCCGCCAGGCACTCCTGTCCTCCACCATCCTCCTCAACTCGCTCAGCTTTGTGCCCATTGTGTCTACAATACCATCTAGCCATCTCATTTTTGGTCACCCCCTTCTTCTTTTGCCCTCCACCTTTCCCAGCATCAAGGCTTTCTCAAGGAAATCCTCTCTTGTCATTTGATGTCCAAAATACTTTAGCTTCATCTTTACTATTTGACCTTCTAAGGAGTAGTCAGAGTTGATTTCTTCTAAGACTGACCTATTTGTTCTCCTCCCCCTGTCCAGGGGAATCTCAAAACTCTCCTCCAGCACCACATTTCAAAGACATCTATTCTGCGCTCAGCTTTCCTTATGGTTCAGCTCTCACAATGGTACATTACTACTGGGAATACCATTGCATTAACTATGTAAATATTTGGTTGCAAGGTGATATCTCCTCTTTTGACTGTTACCCAGGTATCTCATAGATTGTCTCCCAATAATTAGTTGCCTTTTTATTTCATGGCTGCAGTCTCCATCTGCAGTGGTTTTTGATCCTAAGAAAGTAAAATATATCACTGTTTCTACTTCTTCCCCATCTATTTTCCAGGGACTGATAGGACCTGTTGCCATTATCTTGGTTTTCTTGATATTGAGTCTCAAGCCAGCTTTTGCACTTTCTTCTTTCAACCTAATCAGGAGCTTTTTAAAGTCCACTTCAGTTTCTGCCATTAGGGTGGTATCATCTGCATATCTCAAATTGTTAATGTTTCTCCCAGCAATTTTGATCCCAAATTGTGATTCCTCCATCCCTGCATTGCACATTATGTGCTCTGTGTATAAGTTGAATAAGCAGGGTGACAAAATGCAGCCTTGTCTTACTCCTTTTCCTATTCCAAACCACTCTGTCCTTCCGTATCCTGTCCTAACTGTTGCTTCTTGACTCATGTATAGATTTCTCATGAGACATAATAGGTGTTCTGGTATTCCCATATCTTCAATCTCTTGCCACATTTTATTGTGGTCAACACAGTTAAATGCCTTGGTGTGGTTAATGAAACAGAAGTAGACTTGTTTCTGATATTCCTTTGTTTTCTCCATGATCCAATGTATGTTGGCAATATAGTCTCTAGTTCCCCTGCCTCTTCTGAACCCAGCCTGTACTTCTGGTAATTCTCTCTCCACACGCTGCTGAAGCCTGTCCTGTATTATCTTGAGCATCACCTTGCTGGCATGTGGGATGAGTGCAATTGTTCGATAATTTTAGCATTCTTTGGCATTGTCCTTTTTTGTGATTGGAACGTATACTGATCTTTTCCAATCCTTTGGCCATTGTTGTGTTTTCCAAATCTGCAATGCTTTAATTTCATCATCTTTTAGAGCTTTGAATAATTCAACTGGAATGCTTTGTTATTAGCAGTACTTTTTAGGTCCTTTTTGGCTTCACTCTCCAAGATGTCCAGCACCAGTTCAAAGCTCTCATCACTGTGGTTGTCGGGGTGTTGAGGTCCTTTTTGTAAAGTTCCTCTGTGTACTCTTGCCATCTTTTCTTCATCAGCTAAATCCCTGCCATTTTTGTCCTTTATCATGGTCATTTTTGCTTTAAACATTCCCTTGATTTCCCCATTATTTTTGAAAAAATCTCTAGTCCTTCCCCTTCTGGTGTTTTCCTCAATTTGTTTATCTTGAATAAATCTCACTTAAACCTCTCTCCTCTGTTTTTCTGAGTTTAGTGAAAAGCTGAGGAGATGTAGTTCTTCTCAAATAGGCTCTCAGATGTCATATTATCCTGTGCCAAGGATAAACAATCAATACCTCCATCATAAACAGTTTTCAAAAATGGTCAAAGTTTTAGGACTTTTGCAGTACAGTATTTTATTTTACTAGAGATTCTTATAATATGTCAGAATATATCCTAGAACATGGGTCAGCAAACATGGCTCTCCAGGTGTTCCTGGACTTCTTTTACCTGAACACCAATTCAGTATACCTGCTGATCATGGCTTCTGGAAATTGAAGTCCAAAAACATCTGGCGAGCCAGGTTTGCAGACCCCTGTTCTAGAATTAATATATTGTCACTCCTTATAGAACAGCCAACCCCCATTGGGCATATTTGACCACTTCTTTGTTTAATTTTCCATTAAGATATTTCATTAAGATATTTTTAACTTTCGCTGTATCAACAGCTTTCAGGGTGGGATATAACCAGTAAAAACTTCATTAAAAGATTGGATGCAATTTAAATAGTTTAAAACAATTTGAACATTCAAAATGCAATTCAACAATTAAAACAAGATTTAAAACAACAACAACTGGAAAGACTGAAAAACAAGCCATAATCTCTACAGTCAGCAAATGCTCAGGTGAATAGTTGTATTTTAACAAGATGCAAAATAAATTTCCAAGGGTATGCTATCTGATGACTAGAGCACAACAGCCCAAAAAGCTCAGCTGTGTCTTCCTGTAAGATACTACAGTCAGTGGTGGCAAGTGAAATAATTTTTTTGGAAGAAGAAGACCACAAGATAGAATAACCTCAGATGCCTCTACTATCTTTGCTGGTATATCTGGCCCCCAACGCTAACTTCCTTCTACCCAACAACATCTCAGTGAGAGCACCCTGCCCTCTCAAAATTCACTCAAGCATGTACATACATAGCAGTGTTCCAAAATGTAGCACAATTAAATGGAATACTTTGAACAAACATGGTCCTAGACTTTGAACAGACATACAGTAATACCTCATATAACATTAGTATCGAATAACACTAAAATCGCATAACATCAAGGAATCTGGGGGGGAAGAATTGCATCAGATAACATTAAGATCCTATGGGATGTTTCAGATAACAACCGCGAAAGCCTGTGTGGTTACAATGTATCTCTTTGGTTCCCATAGAGGATCAGATAACACTAAAAATCATATAACACCAAGACTTGTGGAACCAGGTTTTAGTGTTATATGAGGTTTTACTGTATACCATATGCCCTGTTCAGAGTCCAGTAAATTTGCCAAGACATGATATGTTTGTTGAAAATAACTCTTTGATTCTACAGTATAATACAAAATGTAACTTTAAGTGTTCACACCAGGCAGAATGTTTAGGACAGCACTATCTAGTCAGAGCATTCATCTAGTCCAGGGGTGCCCAAAATCTTTGGGCTGCGGGCTGGTTACATGGTCCAGGGAGCTGGTCACTATGCCGGATCTGAGCCCCCCAACGCCAATTCATCCATACGGGTGCATTTTACTTCCACTTCCAGGAGCGACGAGGGCTTTGCGGGCTGGATGAATTGGCATCAGGTGCCAGATCCAGCCCCCGGGCCATAGTTTTGGCACCCCTGATCTCATCTATCAATATCCTGATTTTCTTTTGGGTGCCATGTTTCTTTTTCCTTGCAGGCCCCACCTTTCACCCAAACATACTGAATGGTAAATAATAATTCCCTGTATTTTTATTTTGTCCTCCCCCACCATAAAAATAATATATCTTACTGAAAGGTCTGCATGTATGTCTCCAATCAGGATTCATTCAATTTGAAGCAAATGCTAGCAGTCATCCTGACATTACATTTACAAATAATTAAATAACAAGTTAGTCCTTAATTAGAATTAATTGTAGTAAAAACTGTGAACTTGATAAATGAATGTTTTTACATGTTTGTAAAGCTGAAGGATGGTGGTAAATATCTTAAGGAGCCATATCTGACAGAATGGTACGAAAACTGTCCCTTAGAAGACAAAGTAGTGCCAGGGTCAAATAATAGCAGTGATATGTTTTATATTCAGCTCTGTGGACTTCGTGGTAGAAATTGTTTTATTAGAATTTTCTTTGCAGCCTCAAAGCTCAACATACCATTTAGAGTAGACCATTAACAGAAAACTGTGATATATTATTAATAGCATACTATTGGATTGATTATGGCTTATAGTAACCCTTTCCAGGGTTTTCTAGGTAGAGTAGACAGAAGGAGTTTACCATTCCCTTCTCCTGGTTGTCGCCTGGGACTGTGCAGTTACTCACAAGAGGTGCAGCAGAGAATTGAACACCGAACCTCTGCTCTCCAGCCAGAGACTTACACCACTGAGCTATCCAGCCAGGTGATCTTCTATACAATTCTTCAATTTAAAATTTGGTTCTATTTGATTAGTTATTTCAACAGAACATGATCAAATAAAATAAGTACAGTACTGTACATTCTTTCCTAATAATGCTATGCTATTAAATGCTGATCACTGTATCAATAGATGATTGCTTGCTTTCATTCATTCTTTCTTTTTGCCTATACTGAGTACAAAAGCTATCATGCGACAATCACTTTGCAAAACATATTCCATATAATGAAACTCAGGGTGTTGGGTAGGCTGCAGATTTTTTAACATACCATCCAAATTGCATTAACACCAAAAATACTATTAGGAGAATATAAAGAATATAGAATTAGTTAAAAATGTAAAATTAGTGGGAAATAATATAGAATTAATGGAATCTTATTTTTTGGAATAGTAGTCGTGTTAGTCTGTGGTTTAGGCATATCACAAAACAAGACAAAATAAATAAAATAAAAAACACTGTAGCACTTTAAAGACTAACTGCTATATTTTTATTGTTAGCTTTCATGGATCAAGTCCACTTCATCAGACAAAGAGTGAAACTTATAGGCATGTTCTTTATATACCAAATTCAGGGGCTCAAAGGGAGAAGGGGTGTGGTCAAGCAAGATGACAGACAAGCGAGCACAAGAATGCAGTTTCACGCAGCCATTAGCAACAATAGATTATTCAGATAAACTCTGAATCTGACATCCTCAGCCTGAAGTAGGTCAAGAGGTGCTAGCAAATAATGAATGAAAGTAGCTGGTACAGCTCCAGACTATCCATTTCTTGGAAACCAACCCCCCCCCCCCACACACACACACACACACAAGATGATAGCTAAAATTGAGGAGAGGTTTTCTGCAAGCACCTCAAGCTCTAAGTATTAAACTGGAAGAGGACAGGCTAAAACCTACAGAGAACCAAAACAAGCCATGTTGTCAAATGGATGACTGCCAATGTGTGTCTCCCATCATGTCATGATTCTGGCTGGTCCATATGGAAGTCAATAGACTCTGAGGGAAGATCAAGGAATAACCAAGTAAAATGGGGCTACTTAGATACAGTGCAAATTTTCTATGAATGTGGAGAACGGCACTGTTTGAACATCTTATTAGTGCATCTCTCTCCACACAAGTGAGAAAGGCAGCTCTCATCTATAAAATATTCTATCATAGGCTTGAACACAATGTGGGAGGAAGACCTTAACAGCTTATCCTACCAGAGACTGGGATAAAGTTTAGACATAAACCTTGCTTTTAATTTCAGAATGTGTTAAAGAAGTTACAGTCAAACTTATTTACTGCTGGTAATTAACCCCAATAAAACTGTCTCATCTCAAAAAAAGTCTCCATGTCTGTTGGTGAGGATTGAATGCTATGAAATTGTATCCTCATATGTGTTAGCCATAAATAAAGAAGTCAATTTTGGTCAATGATACGTTAAGAAATAAAATGTGTAACAAATCATCTATTTCAATTTGCTCAGCCATTAGCCTTGTTAAATTTATTTCTTGCCTTACTCCCGATCTCTAAATCCAAGTCACCAAATGTGCATCGCATGCATCTTAAGAAAAATGCATTGTCTTTCTACTCCTGTGTCTCTGTCCTGAACAATTATTTCTGTGTGTTTTTTTTACATCTCCTAACTCTTGCAGAGAACTTGACTTGGCAATTGCCTCCGCTGTTGAAGGTGTAAACAAATTTATAAGAATGAGGTGTCTTCATGTGTGTTTAAAAAACAACAACAACAGACATCTATTTTATCCCAGCACCTGTTGATTTCCCTGGGTATGTGCTGGTACTGTCTTCTTTAAAGGTCATCTGTTTCATAGCAGCCCTTGCCAACCTGCAATGCTGCTCAGGGCAGGTTGGTAAGCAATAGGACTTCTAGGAGTTGGTGGCCAGTACTAAAAGAGGGAAACAGATTGCAAATGGCTACTTTATGGTAAACAGTTGTGATGTTGTTTACAGATAATGTACAGAATCAACATATTAAACACTACGTCTCAAATCCTAGAGCTAGAATTGCTGATAACTAGGGAAGGTTCAGTGATAGATTTACAATTGTGTATGAAATAAAGTTGTAATTATAAGTGGTAATTCGATTGTTAGACTCTATCCTATATTTAATTTAAACAGTCCAGTGATTAGGTCTTCTTGCTAGGGTTGCTTTTGCTACAGCAGGTTGGAAATCAATTTATACACCTATTCAACTCCCACCAGGCTGGGGCCCCAGCCTAATTTATTTTCCAGAAAAATAGCCTCATTTACTGAATGTTTTAAAAAATAAAATGATAACAGGTTATAAAGTTCTAATAGGAATACATACACATTTCATTAACAATACACTATGTGGTTTATTGGTTCAATTTTTGTATTCCATTACAAAGTAAAATAGGTGTAGTTTTCATCCTAAATAATTTTTGATCACAGTAATACAGTAAAACCCCGACTTACATATGCCTTGAGTTACATAAAATTTGACTTACATAATGATTTTTGCACTAAAACCATGTCCTGATTTACATAACACAGTTTCCTATGGGTTCACTTTGAGTTACATAAAAATTTGTTTTTCCTATAGGGTTGTTTCAGTTTACATAAATATCATTTTCCTATGGGTTTGCTTTGAGTTAAGTTAAGTAAAAATTCGTTTAGCCTATGGGTTTGTTTTGAGTTATGTAAAAATTCATTTATCTTATGGGTTTGCTTCGTGTTAAGTAAAAAACCGATTTACATAAAAGCCTACGGAACAGACTTTTTACTTAAGTAGGGGTTTTACTGTAGATCCTTAACTGTCCTACTCTACACATCGACCCAATGTTGACTTCCCCACTACCTCCTCTTAAATATATTTTTGTTCTTTTAATTTTTGAGGAAGAGAACAGGCAACTCACTCTGACTTTTTATTACAGTCTATTAAAAACAACCACTGTGTGTTTATGAAACACATTTCCTTACCCATATCATTAATAACCGATTTAGAATAGAAGAAATGGCTGCATTGGGGACCAAGAATTCTACACTCAAAGAGATTACCTCCATGCAGCCCTGCCTCTGAATTGGAATGTGAATAATTCAAGCAGCACCTATTTATGAATGCGGGTCTTCAACATGCTAAGTGAGTGCTTGCTGAATCCTATTTCTGCATAATACGAAACTCAACTTGGGAGACAATCTATATCTACAGAGACAGAAAAAAAGTATGAAAGAATATCTAACTCTGGACTGAAATATTTTATTTTACATTAGAATGACATACAGTAGATTAACTCTAGGAACACGACAGATTTCTGACCAGCCTTGCCTCTATCCAGTGGTGGGCATCAGCAGGTTCGCATCAGTACGTGTGTACCGGTAGCAAAAATGGCTGTCCCCACCCAATTTCTCCTCCTAGATGAGGCTTCGGAATTGGCTGGCTCCATTTTCCCCTTCATCAAAGGCTTTTTCTGAGCTCTGTTTCACCCCAAAGTGCATCCCCAGCCAGTCCGGAGTGGTTGGGGAGGCACTTCAGGGTGAAACGGAGCCCAGAAACAGCCTTGGAGGAAGGGGGAAATGGTTTCGGAGGGGTCTCTTTGCTATAGAGCTATGAAAATAGAAGCCTCTTCTATTTTCATCACTCTATAGCAAACCTCTGAAGCCATTTCCCCCTTGTCCAAGGCTTTTCCCGGGCTCCGTTTCACCCCAAAGCACATCCCCAGCAACTCCGGACTGGCTGGGGAGGCACTTTGGGGTGAAATAGAGCCCTGGAAAAGCCTTGGACAAGGGGGAAATGGCTTCAGAGGTTCGCTATAGAGTGATATTTTCATAGTGAAGAGCAGTCACATGGCCAACAGGCCATACCCACCCTTTCACATGGCTACACCCACAGTGTGGTAGGAATTTTTTTTATGCCCACCACTGCCTCTATCACTTCTAGCCTGACCTTGTCTGCCATCAAACTGCTTTACTGCAGTATTTGGACCTGTGTGCTCAGACTAACACACCGATCTGAAAAGATACCGTTGATGGTCTTTGACTGATTCCTTCTTTCAAATGTTTTTTGTTTGTTTTTGCCAGGCCAGGAGTGGGATCCTTCGTGGCAGATTTGAAAATGCACCTTGGGTCATACAGTCCTTTTACTTTCTGTCTTTTCTCACTTGAGACCGTAAGGAGTCGTTTTCACTGAGATGTCATTATCATTGCCATACCCGAAAGTTCAGACTATTTTTTCTTCATTTGGGAATGTTCAGTGTGACAGGCTTGGAAGAAACTTGCAGTAGAGTTTTTATGACTTCAGTTCTAATAACTTTCCTACTATTTTGACATACTCCCAATAATACTGTCACTTACAAAAACAATGAACTACTTACCTCACTAGAGTTTTAATCAGTCCCTACGAACTGTTGACACCAAAACTGACAACCACTACCTGTTACTATACAGATATACAGCTGATCACATGAAATCTGGAGCTAATAACAGCAGATTTCTGCTGTTTGTCACAATTTAATGTTGACAGGAAAGTTATTTGAGCAAGAATTCACTAACTACGGACTTAAAACATGCTGGAAATTTGCTTTCTTAGTTGTAGTGCCAGAAAGGAAAGATTATGTTTGATTAGGTTTGCAGTATTGGGGGAACAGCAAATGCATTAATTTTTTTGCTTTAAAATGTGGACCTTCTAGGACAAATTACAGAACATGGATAGTACAGAATTTGAAAATAAGAAAACAAAATGGCATCTTATGTTAAGAAGTTGCAGAAAAAATGCAACAGACTATGCCTAGGAACCGTCATAGTCTCTCTTTACTGCAGGGATTCTTAACCTGCGGCCTGCAGCACCATTTCATGTGGGGGGCCCACCGCCTCCACCATACCCGGAAGAGCCATGTGGTGGAGGAAGGGGGAAATGACTGTCCAGCCCCCATAGCTGTCTGAGGGAGTGTGGCTTGGCTCCCAGCTTTGAAAGGTTGAGAACTCCGGCTTTAGTGCGGTGCACCAATAGTGGCCCAAGGTTCTAATTTGAAATACAATCCCCAATGGCCCTGCTGGCTGAGGGTTTCTAAGAACAGTTGTCCAAAACATGAACTTTCACCCATTTCTATAGTACATCTCAGTGCTTCATCTGACGTTTAGTAACTCCAGAGAAATTCCCAAACTGAGCTGTTACAATCTCCCATGATTTCAAGGTTTTTATTATATGATTTGGGTTGGTTGGTAACATAGCTTGATCACCTTCCTGTAAGTAACAGAAATGGATCATAGCTTCCAAAGGTATGTACCAGAATTCATCACTTTGCTCAATTTCAAAGATCTGTTATAAAAGTTCTGGCCAGTTTAGCTATTTGAGAGGATTTATACATAGAGGGAGAACTACAGTACTGTACAGTATATGATTTTTCACACATGGAAATAATTATAATCCTCATGTATACTGAATCACTGTTGCACTACTACATCCACTAGAACTGTATACTTTGTGTTCTTTGCTTACTACGCATTTTCACCTTTATAAAAGTGGGTTCCTGAAATAATAATATATCAATTAGACAATATTAATATTGCATCGTTCATACATACAAAGTACTGGAACAGGGAGTTTATAAACATAACTGAAAATCCTAGTGCAGTATATGACTAATCTGAACATGCAATAATGATTAGATTATTTCAGACTAAGAACTTGTGTTTGGGGATATTCGAAATAATTTGCATCTCTAATTTGCATTTCTCTGCAGACCTTTGTTCTTCCATTATTTGTCTATTAATTATGGAAACATACACTTATCTCATTTCCGCACAATAATGTATCTAATATGTATTGATTCAAATGAATGATTCCTAATGATACTCCAGAGAGGAAACTTGCATATTCCTGTTTGTCTAAAACACACACACACAAAGGAAGGAAATATCAAAGTAGAAATAATGTAAGGCCATAAGAAGTCCAAGAATAGGCATAATTTCAAAATGTCATAAATATAGTCTGTAATTGTTCAAAATGCAGTAAAGTAAATGTTAGAAAAATCAAGATTGTGTTTACTGTATGCAAACTCTCCATGCTGCAATGGCAATCTTGTACCCCGCTGTGCAATTTTCATCAGTCTTGGTGTTCAAAACAAGACAATTTGTCTTGCTGTGAGCACAAAAAGAATTACACAAATGATGTCTCTGTTTTTGTGCCTATATACTCTCACAGATCTGATGATGTGTTTGATTTTGGGGCCAGCCTTCCTCAGGGAAACTATATAAGCAAGAGTGTTATTTTTTCTACTTAGTATTACCATATTTGCTTCCATTTGATGCAGGAAATTAGTTTTTTAAGGTAATTTAGTAGCATATTTATCCCAGTGGAAATTCTTGAAATATATACAAATGACTAAATTCTCATCTCCAGGATTCATTATGTGAGTAACTGGTAAATTAGTGACGTTAAATTGTATATGTGAATAAACATGCATAGTCTTCCTTGTCAAAAGTTTTATGTGGAAATTTATCAACATTTTTTAACATCATGTCAGAAGCACACAAAGGTGCTTTCTAGATTGAAAGGGTTTTTGCTGGAGGAATTCCACTCTGGATGCCCGAATGAGGCTCCTTTCATGTCCCCAAGATCTTTTTCCCACCGAAGTGGTCCCTACATGTAAGGCATTGAGTGTTGGGATGAAAATAGCTTTTCAGTATTTTTATACCATGTGGAAAATTGACAAACACTAAAACAAAAAATAATAACTTAAAATCTTACATTAACAGGACATATAAAATAACATTTTTATGCTTATGAGGGTCAGGAAAGAGAACTGAAATGGTTACTTCTAAGGTCTAATGGGTACTTTGTAAATAAGTTCTACTCTTAGTAGCCTCCTGGCTAGCAACTTGTCATTTGAGCGTCCCCTGACCAGAGTCTCCAGCAAAAATCCTTTCAACCTAGAATAATTTTTGACATGAAATTTATTATTATTATTATTATTATTATTATTATTATTATTATTATTATTATTATTATTATTATTATTATTATTATTATTGCAGTTATGAACCTTCTTATTGTTCAGTTGCATAGTCAAGTCCCTCCCTTTGCGACTCCATGGACCCGCACGCCAGGCACCTCTATCCTCTACCACCCTTCTCAACCCACCCAGTGTTGTGCCCACTGTGTCAACAATACCATCTAGCCATCTCATTGAATTTCATTCAGATTGTTGTTGTGTTGTATACTGGATAGGAAAATAAAAAGGGTTAGGATATGATGCTTAAAGAGTCTGTAAATGGAAAGGCAAAAGCAAAACAGGCAGATTAGATAATTTAATTAATTTTAATGCATAATTGAACTTTTTGTGTGAGTTACAGTTTGTGGTGTCTTCTTGTATAACTGTTTCAGGTTCCTCTTTCTCTTCTTGACAAAATCACTGTTATCTTTGCTCGTGTATTACTGACAAAATCACACTTTGATTGATTACATATTTTTTTCTACATCATAAATTAATCATATAACCCACGAAGAAAATAATAAAATGAATGATTGTAAAAATTAATCAATAGGTACAATTTTTCCTGTATTTCTTGTGATAGTTAGTTGTATAGTATGTATCTTATGTAACAGAAATTAATAAAGCTATTTTTCAGATTAGGAATTTAGAAAACACTTATAAATGTGTAGTACTTACATGGTTTTCCAATGAATATTAATGTAATTTTGTAGTTGTTCACAGATTGAACTTGATAGTATATCTTTAAGTGCTGCTTCATCTTTCAAACAGCTTAGTAAAATAACTTAATAAATAGTAGATAAAACATTTTGTCAGTATTTCAAGATAGATGAACAGAACACAAACATGCATAAAGTCAGCTTGGGAGATTAATTTCCTCACCAGAGAGTCTCTGAGTGTTTGAGCAGAGGGAGATTTTGCTTAAACATAGGGTGCATTTTGCTGAGTTATGAGACATTTTACTATTTTATCAAAATAGCCCCTTTTTCTTACATGCATTGAAGAAAGCATTTAGCCTATAAGGTAGTTATACAATTACTAATTCATCTAATTCCACAGCACACCTAAGGGGATTTCCAGATCAACAATCAAATTCCATGTTGTGAACCTGGTATATATGCCCTTTTAAAGGACTTCTAGTATGCCTGTTACTGTTGATCAGATAATGCACAAATGTTTACTGCAGATTAACTCAAGTGAGAAAGGAGTTATGTTAATATGATACAGGTCCTACTCATAAGTCTAGATTCAGCCAAACTGATGGAAGCAAGAATCCAGACAAAACTGTAATAGATATTCACCTGAATGAGCCAACTACATTGTAGCTGAAAGGATGTGCAATGGCTGATGTGCACAGGAGTGAAAGGAAAGTCCAAAATGACACAACATATACAATTAGAATGGAATGTGAGAAGTATGAGTCCAGGTAAACAGGAAACTGTAAAGCAAGTAATGGAATGTTTAAATGTTGCAGTACTTGATATCGGTGTACTAAAATCGACCAGTATTTATTTTATTTTATTTCATTTGTACCCCACCCTCATCCGAAGACTCAGTACAGGACATTTTCAGTCAGATAACTACAAAATGTTGCATTATGCAAATGAAAAACTCAGAAGAAACGGGGTGACTCTAATACTGAATCAAGATTGTGACTTGACTCTATTGCTGAGGCACAAGGTTCCCAAATGGATGAATGCCAAAGAGTGTCTCCCACAAGGACAAGATTCTGGCTGAATCATCTGGAAGTCACTTAATCTCTGAATTAAAGTAAGAAAGCCAAAGAAAAATTAAACAAAATGGGGCTACTTCGATGCAAGACAAATTTTCTACGAATCTAGAGAAAATCAGCCAATGCAGTATTTATGTGCATGCAGTTTGTGCCCAACTATGAGTACAAAAGAAGGTCTTGTAGATGGGAAGCTGCTGCTGAAATAGTTCTAAATAGTCCAGATGTTTGCAAGGCTACTGCTTGTGCAACAGCCATTTACATTTATTAAGTGCTGCCATCTCAACAATTATTCTAGAGATCATACCACATTTGGGAAAACAGTTCCTTCTTTGCTGAAGTGACATTCCCATCAGTTTATCCAATTGTGTGATCCACAGAGACTACAAAAAATGACTGGCTGCTTAGCTGTAACTGTGTTTCTTTGTGTGGTCATCTTTTGAGTCACACAAGCCACTCCCCTCCCTTCTTTGTCTTCTACTATTATGGCAAATCGAAACTGAGGTAAACTGCCTGGGCAAGCTCATAATGAAGAGTTTGAGTGAGGCTACCACCCAAGAAGAACTCAGGTATGGAATGTTCCAGAGCAAACTGCAGTGCAATGCCCAGTTGTGTCACTGCATATGACCTAGAACCACAGTTACCAGTAAGCAACCAATCATTCCTGGTTGCCTGCTATGATAATGCTAACCAGGAATGTTAAAAAAGGGGGAGGCTGAATCTACAACTTTTTATTTTTTTCAACCATCTCTTTTAGATGATTGCCAGAAGACTCCTTAATACCTGTGCAACCCTAAGGCTGGACAATTGTATGATGTATTTTGGGACTGCCCTTCATGATCTTTTGTAGTGTGAAGCAGGTTTGTACCTAACTAGAATGGTATACATACATCATGAGTCACTCTGTGAGTAGGGCGGCATACAAGTTTGAACAATAAATAAATAAATACATAACATTACACCTCTAATTTCTTATGTACTAACTTTCTATACTAAGGATCAGCTGTCCAGGCAGCCAGGGTCCACCCAGGGTCCTGTTGCTGCTGCTAACTGGGAGCTGGGAGCTTTCTAAGCAGGGCACTTGGACAGAGCTTGGCCTAGCTAAGCCTCAGTGCCTTCTAATTTAGGAATTTCTCCTAGGCGCATCACAGTGAACTGTTTGTCAGATCAGTGGCATAGCATGGGGGATGGGGTGGACCACCCTGGGCGGCATTTTTTGAGGGTGACAAAATGTCACCTGGGCGTATGGGTGTTCTTGGACTTCAATTCCCAGAAGCCCTAGAGGCCATTGTGGGGACGGGCACCAGCATCGTGGGCCCCGCCCAGGGGGCGGCGAATTTGGCTTACACCCCGGGCGGCTGAAACCCACGTCTTGGGCCCCAGGCAGCTGAAACCCACGCTACCCCACTGTGTCACATGCCTGCAAGGTGGGTAAAACATGGAGAATTATGGCATTTGTGGTTGCTGAAATTAATAATCCCATCCATACAGTTGTACCTCGCTTAAAGAGCATAATTCGTTCCACAGGATTGCTCTTTAAGCAAGTTTGCTCTTTAAGCGAAACACCATTGAAAGTGACTGATTGTGGGGGGGATTGCAAACCCCGATTTATTTGTTAAGTGAGTATTTCATTGGTTTTATTTGTTAAGCGAAGTGAACATTCAGAGAAAATTCTGCTCTTTAAGCGAGTTACTCTTTAAGCGAGGCACTTTTTATGCAAGGTTTGACTGTATTCTGTATAGGAATACTGCTCAAACATGATTCAGGGTACTAAGTCCTGCCTCTCATTCATCTCCAGTTGACTATTTTCTATCTCCCAAGTGCCAGCTATATGGCATTCTGTTCCCTATCATGTCAGTGTTCCCACCACACACATCCCATCCTTATAGTAGTGAAAACCAAATTTTCAGCATGGTATGGATTCGTCAGCCTTGGAACTGGGGTTGTTTGGACTACATACTTGTTCAATCCCCAGCATTCCTTCCAAAATATACACCAAGTGGGACAGAACTGAGAGTGAACTCTGATTAGTTATGTCACCCCCATAAACATGCATTTAAATTAAGGTTATAAAACATTCACTTGCCCAGGTACTAGAAATAAAGATTGTTGATTTGGGGTAAGAGTCTACAGATATAAGCTGTAGTAACTCTATCTGTTTCCCTGGCCCTAACTGATCAATCAATTTGGCAAGGATGAAAGTAACGTATGTTAAAGAAAAAGATTGCACTAAGTTAAGACAGTAATCATTTTCATTGAACTTTGTCATATGATGAGGCTAGATTCTAATTTATAATTTTCAGTTAATAGCATTAATAGTGTTCTAGTCACATCCTCAGAAAACACAATTAAATAAATATTAAGGTTCCATATGGAACAATTAGATATCTCTGTGATTAGTTATTTTTCATTCTGGAACAGATGCTCTTTTGTTGTTGTTTCTATTCAATTTCTTTCAGCATTCATTTTGTGACATTGTTTTCCTGTATTGTTTCCAATCTTAAAGTAAAAAAACACACTGCATTGTTACCATTTCTGATGTCCTTTTTTCCACTGGAATGTAAGTGTTTACAAATGTAGGCAACATGCTTCTAAACTGGAAAACCAACATATTTATTCTCTGTCTACATACACCAAATGATACTGTTAGTCTAGGTTTTTAAAAATAAATAAAGCAATTGTGATCTTAAAAGGTGAGATCTAGTTTAAACAAAAGTCATATTGTTAGTGCCCTTTCAAGAAGTTTGGTTGCAAACTTACAGAGATGACAAATACAGTTTATAGTAATGACTGGGATCCAACTGCTTGAATGAGGGTTGCTGCAATGGCAGTTACATGGGGACAGCTGCAATGGAATAAAGTGCAAAAGCAAATTGTTGCTAGACAGCAAGTTGCCCCTTGTATCCCTCATAGCGCAAAGCCGTGTGAGATTTTGTTCAATGAGGGATACAAATGGCAATTCATTAAGTGGTCACAATTACACACTTACAGAAATTAGAGATGCAGTTCACAATAATGGGAAGGATCCTATGACTTAGTTACCCATAAGTACAGAGGCATGTATTGCTACTTCCTAGCAAGTCACTGCTCTTATTCTTCATTATGCACCAGTTGTGTGAGCTTTTGTGTAATATAAATGGCAACCTACAGTGTTAATGAATGGCAATTCACCGGTGCATTTCACACCATACTTAAACCAGCATAATCAAGTGAAAATATTTTGGCCAATTTGATTTATTTTTAAGGTAGCTTCATTGTCTGGCATCATCAAATGGATTTGTTGGATGGACAAACAACTCTACGAAGTAAATAATTGTTTTCCAAGTGCTCTACAGTAAAACCTTGCATAAAGAGCGCGTCACTTAGAGATTAACTCACTTAAAGAGAAGAATTTTATCTGAATAGTCGCCTCGCTTAATAAATAAAATCAACCAAAAACTCGCTTAACAACTAAATCGGGGTTCGCGATCCCCCCTGCCAGAAGTCACAATTGGTCACTTACAATAGTGTTTCACTTAAAGAGCAAACTCGCTTAAAGAGCAATCCCATGGAACACATTATGCTCTTTAAGCGAGGTACCACTGTAGATGAGAAGGGAAAATCAAAAGGACAACAGTTGGCTACCCATGTATGCTTCTCAGTACTGGTTAAAGGTCACAGGCACTTGTTGAACAATGATTCAGTGTAAAGTGGAGGAACATTTTGCTAATCTAAATGGCCTTGCAATGTTTTGATCTGTTATTTAAGTGCAAAATAAAGAAAGATGGTTTGTTGAATAGTTAGCTAACTTCAGCATCTAAAATTATACAATAACATGTATGATTTCATTTACTTCACAATACAGTACTATTGGACAGGGTTGCTGTATTTCAGGAACCTCCTCATTACTTTGACTGATCTTGAATATCTACTTCAGGGTCCTGTACTGATACCACCTATTTCCTACAGGATGTCCCAAAATTCACCATATGTAGGGGAAATGGTAAAATGTAGCTAAATGTACCTTTATTGGCAAAATATTCATTAAAAAATCTTTTAAAAATATTTTCTACTTGTTGGCCACCTCTTTCTCCACACACCTCTTTCTCCTCTTTCTCTGCACAAAGTCTTCTTCACTCATGGTAAACACAGTCCAAGATATATGTTGTTATGCAATTTTGTCTATGTTTGGTGATTTTTTTTTGGGCATCCTGGATGTATAGTGTCACAAGGAGCTAAGCTAGATATTTCTCTTCTAAGTTGTGGTAGAGAAGAGCCCTTTGAGTGAGTAGCAAAAACTCTGATGGGGCTCTTTATGTGAGCCTGCGAAAGAGCTACTACTGGGGGATGCACAAATCAAAAATGACTATTTCAGTTCAAAGACCTCTGCTGGGTGAAGGATTAGGCAGTTAAGTAGGACCCATTTCCTCATCATAAGTACTGCTCGAGGGGTGAATTGCTGCCTATGAGATATAATATTCAAATGATTGGGGGCTGTTCTCTGCCAGAAGCTATCATTCTCTTTGACTTAGTGTCGTAGACTGTCAAACCGAATTTTAAATCAGATGATGTTTTTAAAAATTATGCAAGGTAAGTCAATTTGATTGAAATTTGTTACACTAATTTGGTTTTGACTTTTACAGCCCATGCCAAGTTCCTGACCAGCAAAGATTTTACCTCTTAATTCGCTTTCATCTTGCCTTCTCCCTTGCTGTAAGTTCCTATAGAAGACTAATATGAAAAAGAGGTGGATGATTCCCTATGGTTACCTTGGTTACTTTCTATTTATTTCCCCCCTTTATTTATTTCTTTTTTGAATTTGTGAAAATAGCATACAGAAGAATACATATATTTAACAGCATTTCATTAATAATCCAGATATCTTTCTCCATGCCAAAAAAATTAATGAAGGACTACAGTATTGCTTTCATCATGCTATGTAGCAATTTGATTCTCTAAGTTTGAATTTTCCACAAGTCAGGCTTATCACATGTCTAATCACGTCTGAAACCAAGACAGTCTGAGCATTGCATACCTATATATCTGTGCTGGTGAACCTTGGCACTCCAGATGTACTTGGACTTCAATTCCCAGAAACCCAAGCCCACATGAATCCACATGAATGGGTTTACTACAATTCATCTGACCCGTGCTGCCCTGGTCACTCCTGGGAGCGGAAGTAAAATGCGCCCATACTTCCGCTTCCAGAAGCGACCAGGGCGGGACGGGACGGATGAATCGCAGTAAACCCATTCGTGCGGATTCATGGGGGCTTGGGCTTCTGGGAATTGAAGTCCAAGAACATCTGGAGTGCCAAGGTTTGCCATCACGGATATATATCTTCATGTCGTACAGAGGTTGAAGAGAAATGTAATATTTGAAAAGAAATTTTATTCTTGCTACTTGTTAAAGTATCCATTTTGTAATGGCTTTGCCATTTTTCCTATTGTGTTCCTAGTCCCAAATGTTGCAATGGCTGTTGAAATCTCCTTACTAGAAAGAGAGTGTTTCAATTCTCCTTATTAAGATAGCTTCTTGGAGCATAATGGTATATTAGGTGTTTATAAATCAATATTACTATACAGTCAAACCTCGCATAAAGAGCGCTTCGCTTAAAGAGTATATCTTAAAGAGCAGAATTTTCTCTGAATGTTTGCTTCGCTTAACAAATTAAACTAACCAAAAACTCACTTGCCTAATAAATCGGGGTTCCCACCCCCACCCCCACCCCACAATTGGTCATTTACAATAGTGTTTCGGTTAAAGAGCAAACTCGTTTAAAGAGCAATCCTGTGGAATGCATTATGCTTTTAAGCGAGGTACAACTGTGCATGTAACCAGTTCAATCAGTATAGCCAGGGGTTAGAAGGAGCCTTCCCAAAGAGAAATATTGCAGGGGTACTGTGGCATCCTTTGGGCAATGTCAGGCAGCCTACTAATCCTTCCTATCCTGAAGTGTTGCACCGTAAAGATGCTGACAAGTCCTTTAAAGAAACCACTCACTTCCATGCTTGTACCTTAGATGCCCCATACAATTCACTGTTTACAGCTAGGTCATCTGTTTCTGTTCAGGCTTGTTGGGCAGAAATTGCAGGTTAAAGATTTCAGACCTTTCTCAAACTACAACAGAGAACCTGTGATGTGAAACAAATCTAGGGGCAGATTCAGAAATAATTTTCTGCAAAATGAACCTATAAGACAGAATGACAGAACACCTGGAGCAGGGGTGTTCAAACTATTGGTCTGGGGGCCGGAGCCGGCCCCTGATGCCAATACATCGGGCCTGCAAAGTCCTTGTTGCTACTCAAAGTGAAAGTAAAAGACGCCTGTATGGGCGCATTTTACTTCCAGAAGCAACGAGGGCTTTGTGGGCCAGATGAATTGGCTTTGGATATGCATCTGGCCCCTGGGCCATAGTTTTGGACACTCCTGAACTATATGACCGGCCCATGGCCTGAAAAGTTTGGGCACCCTGACCTAGAGCTTCCACCGAAACCTTTCTTTGTAGATCTTGTATCCTTCGTTGCTAGGCTTGTTCTTCCTTACAGACAGTTAATCTACCACCCCCTTAAATAGCTTCCCACTTGTAAGAACAGGCCACATAACAAAGCAAAGCAGTTACACACATACCGCCTCATGGCATTTAGTGCACTCTCTTGGCAGTCCACATATTATTTAGCATGTTCTGGCTGCCATACAGCAGTTTAACCACTGCACCACCAGATGTACATATACAGGGGAGAGACCCTGGAATGTGCCCAAATGCCAGTTCTCTCCGTAAATTTGTGCCTAAACCTTTAAGGGCCTCAGAATGCCATCCACGTGTTTCTGTTATCACTTTGGTGAATAACTGGTGTTAAAAATGTTAATTGTGTGCTAAACTTCATCAAATCTTACTGTATAGTAAATTTGCTAATCTTTTACATTTCTATTGGTTTTGCTGCAACAAACGAACACTGCTGGTCTGTGGGAAACTCTTCCATTAAATTAAGGTACCTTACTTCCATGTTGACACACATAAGATTGGACTGTAAAACTTTTTTGATCCGAATTATAATTATTAATCATTTATAAAATACCAAGGGGCAATACCCTGTATAAATTACAATGCACATAAGATGTACTATGGAAGTATGATGGGTAATGCAAGCAGGTATGTTATTGGACTTTTCTGTGTCGCAGCTGCTGATTATGCAGTTGCTCTTCTGTGTGTGGTAATTGGATTAGGACATTGCTCCAAAAATTTTAGTGCAGTGCAGTGCACTGATTTTAAAAAATCCAGATATATTGCATCTGGAGACTTACAAATTTAATAACTCCTTCATCTATTAGGCATGTAACCTACATAACAACTAAGGTATATAAGCTAATAGATCAAATAATTGTCAGCAACAGCAAAGCAATTTTCCCCTTCCTAATTGTCCTAATATCTGCATAATAACTTTCATCTAGTATTAAAATTACATGTTTTCAAATTACGTTGGCCCTTTAAAGTATAACTGAATTTTAATGAAATGAAACACCTAATATTTTTGTACAGTTTCCCCCTAAATGGAACTGTTTTTGCAGCTGTTATACAGTTAACATCAATTCTTACATGCCTTTTACTGGATGTCATTTTTATTTATTTCTGTTGTGCTTTCCATCCTTGTTGAATGGATATGGGGCACAGTTCAACTTAGATAATATCTATTTGTATAGTTGAGTCAGCATTTGAAGAAATTTATGTTTGGGCTGGATTGTACAGTATGGAATTAAACCTGTGAAGAGAAATTTCAATCAAAGTTAAAATGTTATTTAATCGTTAGTCTAATTAATTTTGATTTTAGTTATTGAAATATGAGGGGGTCACATTTTTAAACTGGCTTTTCCTATACTGAAAATGCTCATAATAAGTCAGAGCTGACTTGATGACACACAATTATATTTTTATGTTTAGTTTGGTAACTACCCAGTATGTGTAGTACCGTATATACTCGAGTATAAACTGACCTGAATATAAGCCGAGATACCTAATTTTGACCTGAAAACCCAGGAAAATATATTGACCCTAGTATAAGCCGAGGGTGGGAAATGCAGCAGGTGGTAGTGAGTTGCAATAATCAAAATACATAAAAATATGGTAAAATTAATTAAATTGTTAGCACATCTCAATCTGATGCAGTTTCGGGGCCCTCGTGGTCACTGACCTGAGTATAAGCCAATTCCCATTTGGGGGGGGTCCTTTTTGGGACAAAAATTGGCTTATACTTGAGTATATACGGTATATGAAATAATAGAATAGGATTTGTTTCAAATCCCCACTTAGAAAATAATATTAGTAAAATTAGGGGGAAATTGGGTGCTTAGTGACTGTCTCTGCTATATTTTTTGTTTCAAAAAGTGAATAGATATTCTTTTCATATTAGATTGAGAAGCAGTCCTAACAAGATTAATGGAGATACTCTGTAAGAAATTTCTGCTCCAAAATGTTTCTCTAAGAAGAGGGCCATAAACTTACAAACCAGTTTTTTATTTTACGACCTGACAATACAAATCCATCTGAATTTTTTTTTTTTTTTTGGTAATAATTTTTCCTTGTGGAAACAATACCATCAAAGTTTTAATTTTAGACCTATACAAAGATTGATTATAGGCCTTGAAATCCTGGTTTAGTGTAACTAAAAATATGTTACCTTGCTAGAGCGTTGATTGAATATTGCTTCCTTGTGTTTTTAAATGAGATGTTTTGCTGACATTATTTATTTTTATGGAAGTGCAAGCCCAGCCTAGACTAATGCTCAGAGTGCTAACTGGACAAGAGAATGGTCAGTTTATCGCCAATAGGAAGCAGACCATGGTTTTATAAAATAAATTGGGGAATCCTTGCTCCAATTTATACTGACTGTTATTCGTTTCTTATAGACAGCTGCATCTACATATAGATGAAGTGGGCAGTTTATTTGTTTTGGCAAGATTGCTTTCCAGGATATTACTGCAGTCAGAATCTAACCTTACAAAACTGTTTCTTCTAGTTAGCAATAATAATTGCACTTATATACCGCCCCATAGCACTTAGTGCAGTCTTTGGGCAGTTCACAAGTCAATTAGCATTTTGCCCCCAAAATGTTGGGTACTCATTTTACCAATCTTGGAAGGATGGATGGATGAGTCAACCTTTGATCAGAATCAAACTCACAATGTTTTGGCTGCAGTACAGTAGTTTAACCAGTGGTGGGCATCAGCAGGTTCACACCAGTTTGCCAGGACTGATAGCAGAAATTCTGGCTGGCCCCACCCGTCCAAGTTTTGAAATAAAGTAGTCCTAATTTGGGTGCAATGCAGGGCTTTTCCCCTGGCCACGCCCACCATACCACGCCCACTGTGTGGTAGTTAATTTTTTTGGAGCCCATAACTAAATTTAACCACTGCACCACCAAGGCCTAGAAAAAAGTTTTAGCCTTCTCTCACTACTGTGAACAGGAACAGTCCGCTCTGTAGACTTTGAAAAGCTTCTGGTATATACTGGTATATTAGATTTAAGACATCTCTCTGCATCAGTGAAAGTCACTCCAGGCCTGTTGGTAATGATTAAAATCTCTGATGTAGTAAAAAGCAAGCTGAAATACTAGCATCTTCTTTCCCACCATACTTAACTGTCTTTTTCAGAGGAATGTCTTCCAGCTACACTAACTCACCTTGTTTCCTCAGTTTGGCAGCTTTTCTGGATACTTCTTCACTTCGTTCATGAATACAAATGCATAATTCCTTGGGGGCAATTGATTCTATTAATATAAAACGTACATTTAGCCACCACCACTAATTGGATTCTGTTTCATTTTATAAAGAATATTGGATTTAATTCACTGAAGGTAAATAGAAATGGCATAAAGAAGAGATAACAGTAATAAGAATCTTAAAACGCCTGTTAGTTTATTTTGTTAAGTTTCTTATACCTGCTACTGTTAATACTTTGATAGCATAAACACTTCATCAAAGATTATTGCCCACTCGGCTGGCTGCTTTAGAACCACTGAAGACTCTCTCTTCCTGGGTCTGCCATATTTAAAGCACACTATATGTGTACAACTTACAGCAGTTGTGCCCAAACTAAGGCCTGGGGGCCAGGTGCGGCCCCCGACACTAATTCATCTGACCGGTGAAGCCCTTGTCGCTCCTGGAAGTGGGAGTAAACTGTGCCTGTTCAGGCGCGTTTTACTTCGGCTTCCAGGAGCGACAAGGGCTTTGTGGGTTGGATGAATTGGCATCGGGGGCCACACCCAGGCCTTAGTGACCGGCTTCCTGAACCACATGATCGGCCCACGGCCCAAAAAGTTTGGGCACCCCGACTTACAGGAACTCATTCTTTATGAATGAAGAGATTTTTTTTAATTTATGCCATTTATGTACCTTCAGTTTCTTTCCTGCCCACTCTTTTTAGATTAAGAAAACAAAACACAACTAACTAGTTATGCATAGTGTCAACCTACATCAGGGCTGGCCAACCTCTTTATCCTGTGGGCCTGACCATGCCTTCCAGACAGCTAGTAGGCCGGACCACACCCACAGAAGCAGGCACATTTATGGTTGTCGTAAATGCAGCTGCTTCCGCTTTTATGACAGTTGCAGGCGCATTTATGCATGTGTGTGGACATTTTACAGCTGACATAAATGTGTCCGCTTCCACTTCTGGGTGCAGTAGGAGCAGTGACAGGCCAGATGGAACGGTGCTAGGTGCCGGGGCTGGTTCACGGGCCATAGTTTGGGAACCCCTGACCTAGTGTATAATATTCATCTTTCACTTTCTGTCCGTTATAAATTCCTTTCTGATGTCTGCACACTAGACCTTTTGAAAAGGGGTGGGTTTGGTGAAGCATTAACTATTTGAGGGTGGATATTTTCCCCAATATGCCAAGAAGAGTACCTGAGATGCTTGTACTTTTGATAAAGATGAGAACACTCACAATAAAAACAGTAATGCTAGGAAAGGTTAAAGTCAGCAAGGAAAGAGGATGACAGGATATGAGATGGTTTAATTTAATAAAAAAAGCACATAAGCCAGGGTCTGTAGTTTGCATGATCTGGGCAGGACTGTTAAACATAGGACCTTTTTGACATCAACAATTTGCAAGGACACCATAAGTTATTTTCTAAAAGAAATTTTGTTTTCACTACTTGTTGCAGTGTTTGAAGTGTAACCTAGTTTGCTAATTCCACTGGTAGAAAATTAACTTGTTTTATTACTTTTTATGCTACTTATTCCTGTTTGTGACATTTCAGGATTTTTTCCCCACACAAAACTGGAGTTGAGAAAAGCATAAAACATGACAAACTCCTATCAAGATCCCTCTAAAAGTGCCTTAAAATGACCTTTGAAATCAACATTTCAGAGAAACTAGAAAATGTTATTTTTGATCTTATTACTTTTGAAAAGTGGTTTGTTACACTCGTGTTGCCACACAAAGTAACTAATTACCTGTATATTATTTGTAACTAATTACTTTCAAGCTGTGAAGCTACATTAATGTTCCTAAATTTTTCAGAAGTAAATTTCCATTCTTTTCACAGCAACACATTACACATGCAACAGTTGTATTCACAACTTTATACTGGACGTGTTCTCTTTCTACTTGATTTGATGTTTTCAATTTATTTTTTATTTCTGATAATTCTTAACAAATTGTAGAAGAATAATTTTAGTCCAGGGAGTGATAACCTGTTTTATGTTAATTAGTCCTGTAGATGATGAGTGTTAATAATTTTAATTGTCACGTTTCTCCTAATTCAACATTCCAACATTTGGGACTAGGAAATGTGGAAGTAACTTGATGGCACATAACAAGTTTTTGCCAAATCATTTCATTTATTATTTTACATAATTTAGATAGATGTTATCTCAAAGTAGCTTGCAATCCAGAAAGCATAAATATGAATGCCACTAATTACATAATGTTAAAATACAGTAATACTTTGGATAACGTTTTCCTCGGATAACACTAAAATCACATAACGTTAAGTAATCTGGGGAGGAGAATTGGATCGAATAACGTTAAGGTCCTATGGGATGAATCGGATAACAACCGCTAAAGCCTGTGCGGTTACAATGTATCTCTATGGAGCTTTAACATTATCCGATCCATCCCATAGGATTTTAACATGGATCTGATGACACTGAAAATCGGATAATACCAAGACTTGTGGAACCAAGTCTTAGCGTTATCCAAGGTATTACTTTAGTCTCCTTTTTGAACAGTTTAAAAGTACACTATGTATAGAACAGACACTACCCTAACCACTAATCTGAATTACTCTGCTATAAAAACAACCTCACCTCGAAGGCAGATCAAAATAACAAGAAGGTTGTTGTCCGCCTGAAGGAAAACGAACAGTTTAGCTTCTCCATTTTATGTCATATATGGCTTTACCACTCTTTTATCGCCGTGAAGAATCACATATTCCAGTACAAAACCTTTTTCTTCAGAAAGAAAATTCTTCCCACATCACAAAGTGCCTGTTTTGAATTCTTACTAATTTGATCATATATACCAAAAGCAAGGGGCTGTGGTGGCTTAGTGGTTAAGATGCTGAACTTGATGACTGGAAGGTCAGCAGTTCAAGACCTGAGTGCTACACAACAAAGTGAGCTCCCATCTCTGTCCCAGCTCCTGCCAGCCTAGCAGTTCGAAAGCAAGAAATTGAGAGTAGATAGTTACCACTTAATTAGGAAGGTAAACAGTGTTCCATTTGCTCTGGCGTTTAGTTATGCCTGCCACATGACCATGGAAACATCTGCAAATGCAGACAGCATCTGCTCTTGGGCTGTAAATGAAGATGAGCACCGCACCCTAGAATTGGATATGACTGGCTTTCGAGCAAGGGCAACCTTTACTACAAGCAAGTCTGCTGTGCCTGATTTATAAGCTCAGGTTGGTGCAAGCAGTTCATGAGGTGACCAGGTCTCAAAATGTTTGAGCCAAATCCACTACTTTAATTTGAGCTTGAAAGGAACAGGCAGCCAATCTAACAGGTTAAATTATGGATTTACATTCTCCAGATATGGAGGTGCCACTAACATATGGGCAGTTAAATGAAGCTCCCACAGGTAAATAAAGTCTTCACAGGAAACCACTTAGATAGTGTGTTACAATAATATAGTCTCCATGTAATTAGAAGACTAAATTGATAAGATTGTCAAACAGTAACTATTAAAAGTGTTTGCTACACCCTCTGCTTCCATAAAGGATATTCCACAATGGGTAAGAGAGAAAAATCCAGCACCGTTGAATCCCTACTTTACCTCTGTTTCTCCCAGAAGAAAAACCACGCTCAGCCTAGAGCAGGTAGAATGAGAGAGGAGGTGAGGGTTGGTGCCCATAGTCAATAAAGAGGTGATACAGAAACCTATTGACTACTCTGAATGAATTCAAGTTGCCTGGATCATATCGGCTACATCCAAGATACTGAAATAACTTGCCAATGTGATCTGAGAGTCTCTGTCTATGATTCTTGAACCACTGAGGTCGCTGAAGATTAGAGCATAGCATATATCAGCCCTGTCTCCAGAAAAAGGCTGTCGGGAAGGATTCTAGAACAGATGGTCACAAACTTGATAGGTGCAAGGAATGCTATAGATATACTGTACTGTATCTTGATTTCAGGAATCCTTTTGATAAGGTACTTTGTGAGATTCCTGACACTAAACTGGTTTTATGTGGGCTAGTTGATGCTATTATCAGGAGAATTTCTGGCTAGTACCAAAAGACAGGGGACTGTGGTGGCTTAGTGGTTAAGACACTGAACCTGATGACAGGAAGGTCGGCAGGGCAGGAGTTTGAGACCTGAGTGCTGCACAACAGAGTGAGCTCCTGTCTCTCAGCTCCTGCCAACCTAGCAGTTCTAAAGCAAGAAAATGCAAGTAGATAAATAGGTACCTCTTCTGGAAGGTAAACAGTGTTACATGCACTCCAGTGTCTAGTCATACCTGCCACATGTCCATGGAGACGTCTGCAGACGCAGACAGCAATGGTTCTTTGGCTATAAATGGAGATGAGCACTGAACCCTACAATTTGATACCACTGACTTTTGAGCAAAGGTGACTTTTACCTTACCCAAAGACTGTTCACTGATGCTTCCTGCGCAGATTGGAGAGAAATGACTAGTGGGTGGCATGGATGACTGGTGGCTTGGCAAAAGTACAGATCGCTCCTCTCATCCACTAAGATAATTTAGCTCTCTTTGGCCTCCTGTTAACAGAGGTACTGGAAATACATTGCAACATACACACATATCCTCTAGGACAGTAGTGGCAAGCCTATGGCACATGTGCCAGAGGTGGCACGCAGAGGCCTCTCTGTTGGCATGTGTGCCATCGAGGGGAAGCCCAGCCCAGCTGGTAGCACTTCCCCACCACCCCTCTCCCTCCGCCAATGTGGAGGTGAAAGAGGAGGCTGAAATTCTGCCCAGGAGGCGGCAGCCAGGCAAGGTGAGTCAACCAGACACCACCCACCCACCCTTCCTAGGAGGCAGGAGCACCCGTGGTGGGGGGAGCATGTGTGGATGGGAGCATCTGCAGGGAGGAGAGGGCGCACCCATGTGAGTTCACCGGAGGCAATGTCACATGGGGGTGTGGGCATGTGCATGCCTGCCCACTCACCTTCTTCTCCTTGGGCACTTGGTCTGTAAAAGGTTCGCTATCACTGCTCTAGGATAGGTATGTCGCTCAGGATTCATCATTGCTCCTACTGATTAACGGATGGACATATTGGTAATTATGGATGTATTGTAGATATCTTCAATTTTTAAATTAAGTGTAAACCAATTACACTTTCCTTGCCCATCTGCAGAGCTTAACCCAGTACACTTATCGACTCCAACCTGATATTTAACACTTACATCTGCTTTTGTTTTATTTCTGATACAAGACCAAGCACATAGCTCTTCTTTCCTCTTTCATAATCAGTTATATTTATTTTTTGTATAATCAGGTCATCTCACCAAGTATATTTAAGTTCAAAGAATGAGCATTCTAGGAAATCCTGAGGTAAAGTAATTTTTTTAAGATCAAGATATGCTGCCAATTGTTTTACTGAATTTTCACTGTACTGCATTGCATCCAATATAATTGTTCGATGTTAATTTTGTAGTTAAAATTTTAAGTAACTTTTTATTGTGTAGAGACATGCTATTTCTTTCAGAATTGTCTGTTTGCACTTATAGAAAAATAATGCCTTTCACTGCTTGCATAAAGTTTCTAAGTTGTAAAATGGATGCAAGAAGAATAAGAATGTACAGTTCTTTTGTTCACACTGCAGGAACAATATGGCATTACTTGTAAAAAAAAAAAGAGGCTAGAATTGACAAGGAGAAATATATCCCAGTACCCCATGTTTATGTCTGGAAAATCCATTTTGGTCAAACAGCATGAGGTTACTACATCTGTGCATTACTTAGCAAGTGAAAATAAAACACATTTTACCTATATGAGCTAGATTAGTTCTCCCAGATATTTTGTCTTGAAGAAGTTAGGTTTTCAATCATAAACTCAATTTTCAGGTGCTCAAGAAATCAGAATTTTGTGCTTGGCAGTTCCAGCTACATCAAATGCTCAGTCAGTACAAAAGCAATCATTGCTCTCATTTTTGGGGAAAGTGGAAATCACTCTATCCTAATAGCTTTGGTCTAACTAATTTAAAATACCAATGCCTTCTTTAAAATACTTAGTCATATGAAGGGAAGCTTTTAGAAAATTAGAAAATTGATCCTTGTTCAATTGACCCACCGTGTGATATCTGATGTAGAAAGGGCAGGGTGTTGTGCCCTCTGGCTCCACCCTTGACTCCAGAAATTCCTTTGGAGCTCCATTTCTCACAGATGGGTTGCTGGCATGGAATAGGCTTTTCTACACGGAAATTCCACTTTGATGGCAATATATATCACCATGCTTTAATAAGCCTATCTTGGCCAGGATCTTATCTTCCTTTAGACAGAGTGAAGCAGTTGCCAAGTTGATGTTGGGTTTGCTAGTTTGACATATTGCAATGTTAGATTTATTGCCCAAAAGTGAGAGAGGTGCTTGTGGGATTTTTTTTTTTTTACTTCTTGTGCCAGTCTAACTTGGCTGGCCTTAAGTAGATATTTGATGGAGAGGGAAATCCATTTGCTCCACTGTCTCTGACAGCTAATGCTAGTGTATTCAATATTGTCATTCCTAGCCTTTTATAAAAATCCTCCCAGATGAATAAAAATATCTGCCAGGTTTTAAGCAATGGAACTTGGATTGGATTTAGTGATAAGTACAGTGGCTCAAGTCACTAAGACACTGACTGGGAGGCGGAAGGTCAGCAGTTCGATTCCCGAGTACTGCAGGACGGAATGAGCTCCCGTCTCTGTCCCAGCTCCTGCCAACCTAGCAGTTTGAAAGCAAGAAATTGCAAGTAGATAAATAGGGACCACTTCGGTGGGAAGGTAACAGCGTTCCATGCGCTCCGGTGTCTAGTCATGCCTGTCACATGACCATGGAAACGTCTGCAGAAGCAGACGGCGCTGGCTCTTCGGCTTAGAAACAGAGATGACCACTGACCCCTAGAGTCGGATACAACTGGCTTTCGAGCAAGGGAAACCTTATATCTACTATCAGTCATTTATAACCCTAATGCACATAGTAATTTGTTTGCGGAAACAAACCAGGGCATATTGCCACATAAGAAGTAGAGCTGAAGGAATAAATAAAAGATGGGTTAGACTGGTCATCTCCTTAGGCAACAACTATTTTCAATAATATAGCAACATTTTGAGATGAATTAGTGGTGCTAAATACAGTAAAACCTTGCATAAAGAGTGCCTCGCTTTGAGACTAACTCTCTTAAAGAGCAGAATTTTCTCTGAATTATTATTGTTATTATATTTATACCCCACCCTTTTCTGAGGACTCAGGGTGGCTTACAATCTAAAAGAGTTAAAACCCATTACATACAATACAAGATTTAAAATCAAGGATTAAAATACTAAAAAGTTAAAAATTAAGTTAAAAACCACAACGGGGAGAGAGAGGTGGAGTTATTCATAGGAGCCAGCCAACCGAACTCACCACCTGGCCCACACCCCACACATGCCCCGCCAGCCAGGTCTTCACTCCCTTCCTAAAGGGCAGCAGCTCTGTCTGGAGATGAAACTCACTTGGCAGGAGGTTCCAAAGGGCTGGAGCAGACACAGAGAAGGCCCTCCTTCTCGTGCTAGAGAGATGAGCCTCTCTAGCTGATGATACGACCAGAGGGCATCTCCAGTCCACTTTGGTGGGACAGACAGATGTTCTTGAGGTGATGCGGTCTCTTAAGTATCCTGGCCCACTACCATGTAGGGCTTTAAAGGTGATAACCAGCACATTGAATTTCACTCAGAGGCATACTGGGAGCCAGTGCAGCTCTCGGAGAAGTGGTGAAGCACGAGCATAACACCCACACCCCATCACAACCCGGGCCGCCGCATTCTGGGCCAGCTGAAGCCTCTGAATGGTCATCAGGGGCAGCCCCATGTAGAGCGCATTACAATAATCAAGTCTGGAGGTGACCAAAGTGTGTGTGATCATGAACAAGGAATCCAGATCTAGGAGCAGTCGTAACTGCACAAATCACGAAGTTGTGAAAGCCACGACTGCCACCTGCTCTTCGAGCAGTAGTTGTGAGTCCAGGAGGACCCCCAGCTTACGCGCTGGGTCTGTTTGGGGCAGAACTGCCCCATCCAGAACCAAAGATGGTAACTCCTGAGATAGTGCAGGATCCCCGACCCACAGCCACTCAGTCTTGCCAGGATTCAGTTGTAGCCCGTTGTCATCCATCCAGACCCTCACAGTCTCCAGGCACCTGGAAAGGACTTCCACTTCATCGCTAGGGTCCCCACGGGCCGAGATATACAACTGGGTATCATCTGCATATAGATGATACCTCACCCCGTGGGAATGGATGATCTCACCCAGCAGTTTCATGTAAATGTTAAATAGGAGAGGCGAGAGCACTGAGTCCTGAGGTACCCCATATTGGAGCAGCCTAGGGCTGGAGACCTCACCCTCCAACCATATCGACTGGGTCCAGCCCCTCAGAAATGAGGAAAACCAGGACCACACAGTGCCCTGGATCCCCAGCCCTCAGAGCCTTTCCAGAAGGATATCGTGGTCGACGGTATCAAAAGCCGCTGAGAGGTCAAGAAGAGCCAGGACGGATGGATGTCCACCATCACGGTCTCTCCAGAGATCATCCACTAGCGCAACCAATGCAGTTTCCATACCATATCCAGGCCTGAATCCTGTCTGGAAAGGGTCCAGATAATCCGTTTCATCCAGGATCTGCCATGCCACTGCCTTCTCCAACACCATACCCAAAAAGGGTAGGTTGGACACAGGCTAAAAGTTTGCCATTATTGCTGGGTCAAGGGATGGCTTCTTCAAGAGGGGGTGCACCAGAGCATGTTTTAGAGGTGATGGGAAAAAAAACCTCCCGCAATGAAGAGTTGATAATTGCCTTGACCCAACCACCTGTCACCGTCCTGGTAGATGTAATAAGCCAGGTGGGGCACAGATCTAATGCAGAGGTAGTGGCATGGACAGCTACCAGGAGCCTGTCCACTTCCTCAGGGACAACTGGATCAAACCAATCCCAGATAACATGGCCAGATGGCTCTTCAGTTAACCCCAGCTCTACATTTTCCTCGCCAGGATTCAACTTTGAGCGTATCCGAGTGATTTTCTCTCTCAGATAATCAGCAAAAGCCTCAGCCAACCCATGCCAACTGGGGCCTGACCCCCCTCTACCAAGGATGGCCCTGGTCACACGGAACAGGGTCGCTGGGTGATTATCTGCAGAGGCAATTAGGGTAGTGAAATACTGGCGTTTCACTACCTCCATCCCCACTAGGTAAGCTTTAATAGCAGCTCTATCCAGTGTTCGGTCCAACTCATTCTGAGTCTTCACCCAGCGGCGCTCTTGGCATCTCTTTGTCTGTTTGAGCACCCTCAACTCCTTCGTGAACCATGGGGAAGAGTGGTGCCTATGAGCATAGAGAGGCCGCAGTGGTTGCATTGCTTAACAACTAAAACCAAACAAAAACTCAACAACTAAATCAAGGTTCACAATCCCCCCCCCTTGCCAGAAGTCACAATTGGTCACTTACAATGGTGTTTCACTTAAAGAGCAAACTCGCTTAAAGAGCAATCCCGTGGAACGCATTATGCTCTTTAAGCAAGATACCACTGTACTGGGTTAAGCTCTGCAGATGGGCAAGGAAAATAATTGGTTTTTTTCTCCTTGCTGATCATTATAGTGCTTGATCGTCTTTTGATTACCAGTCTTTTGATTACCTTGCTGATCCAGCATTATAATGATTGGTAAGGGGGTTAACCAATTACACGTCTCCTGCCCCTTTGCAGAACAGCAGGGAAAGTGTTTTATTTGCATGCATGCATCTCTGAGTACATCATTGGTATATGAGAAAAATTATACAGAATAGACTGGAGCTGGAGAACTACCCTTCCCATGTGGAACTCTTAAATGTTGCTATTCATTAACTATTTGTTGGAAGAATCCTGATCAAAAACAAAAATCAGGTGACCAAAGAATGAAATACAAGGTCTGGTGACAAGCATCTGAACTTTATTTGCTGAGTAAGAAACATTTTAGAAAAGCAACAAAAGTATTTGCAGCACCATAGGGAAAAACCAATGAAATTACCATAGCATTATTCTGATATGGAAAAGGACAATGAAGGGCAGAAAAGTAGGAATTAGAAATGATGACAGAAAATTGAAGAGTTAATATAGCATATCATTGCTTAAAGTAAAATGTTGGCATAATTGCGAGGATGAAAGCAAAATGAACATTAACATAGGCACAGGGACTTTCCCACTTTAATTTTTCTTCTTTCGAAATGCTCCATGTACTCACTTGTCATGAAGATATCAGAATGCCTTCCAGATAGACATTAAGCTCACATCTGCTACGTGTAGCTTTTTCACTGCTTCCTCTTCTCCTCAGGGTGAAAACTTCCCATGGATTTAATGTATTATGTGCTGTGCTCTGCACTTGCAAAAATGAAGAGTCAGGTAGAAAGGTATGGCTGACTTGTGATATAGAACAGATGGGAGTTTTCTGCCTAGCTTTAGACATACAGTATACTGATTTTGCCTGCTTCTCTACTTCAAAAAGTCATGTTTTGACCACTGCAAAAATAGCAGCGTTTGAGAAGAAACTAATCAATACCTGTTATTTTGAATCCAAGTAGTAGATCCAGACAGGACTGCAGTGGCTTAGTGGTTAAGATCCTGAACTTGATGAGCAGAAAGTCGGCAGTTTAAGACCCAAGTGCTGCATGACAGAGTGAGCTCCTGTCTCTCCCAGGTCCTGCCAACCTAGCAGTTTGAAAGCAAGAAACAGCAAGTAGATAAATAGGTACCACTTCAGCAGGAAAGGTAAAAGTGTTCTGTGTACTCCGGCATCTCGTCTTACCTGCCACATGACCATGGAAATGTCTGCAGGCACAGACAGCGCTGGCTCTTTGGCTGTAAACGGAGATGAGCACTGCATGTTAGAGTCAGATACTACTGGCTGTTGAGCAAGGGGAACCTTTACCTGTAGATCCAGGATGTATTAGCAGCCGTTTGAGATGGCTTGGGGAACCTTTAAAAGTCAAAAATTGCCATTGGATCCCCATTGCCAGTGATGGTCCAGCACAAGGCTTTTAAAAGCCCTTCCTCCATTCCAAGGCACCTAAACACCTCCATTACAGCAAATGGAAGCCAACGGGAGAATTGGAACCTAAAACTGGAGTACAGTATAGCAAACTTTTAATTTGTGTAAATTAAATGCTTCTGGATCCGAGTTGTGCCAGGTACAATGGATTTTGTCCATTAAATCAAAGAGGCTTACATATGTTACATATCATTCTTCAATGTATTTAGTCGGTTTACTTTACTTGGGACTAGCAGTTTGATTGAGACCAAATTGTTTAGTTTTAGTACTATAGTTCAGTTCTAATATTTCACCAAAAGCCATCTCATTTTGGGAAGCCCCCTTCTTCTTTGGCCCTTGACCTTTCCAAGCATCAAGGCTTTCTTTAGCTTCATCTTTACAATTTGGCCTTCTAAGGAGGAGTCAGGGTTGATTTCTTCTAAGATTGACCTATTTGTTCTCCTCGCTGTCCAGGGGACTCTCAAAACTCTCCGCCAACACCACATCTCAAAGGCATCTATTATTCTGCGCTCAGATTTCCTAATGGTCCAGCTCTAACAACCATACATTGCCACAGGGAATACCATTGCTTTGACTATGCGAATTTTTGTTTGCAGTTTGATGTCTCTACTTTTCACTATGTTCCCCAGGTTTCTCATCGCTTGCCTCCCAAGAATCAGTCACCTTTTTATTTCATGGCTGCAATCACCATCTGCAGTGAGCTTAGATCCTAAGAAAGTAAAATCTGTCACTGCTTCTACTTCTTCCCCATCTATTTTCCAGGGACTGATAGGGCCCGTTGCCATGATCTTTGTTTTCTTTATATTGAGTCTCAAGCCAGCCTTTTCACTTTCTTCTTTCAACTAATCAGGAGCTTCTTTAGGTCCTCCTCACTTTCTGCCATTAGGGTGGTATCATCTGCATATCTCAAATTGTTGATGTTTCTCCCAGCAATTTTGATCCCAAATTGTGATTCCTTCATCCCTGCATTGCGCATTATGTGTTCTGTGTATAAGTTGAATAAGCAGGGTGACAAAATGCAGCCTTGTCTTACTCCTTTTCCTATTCCAAACTACTCCGTCATTCCATTTTCTGTCCTAACTGTTGCTTCTTGATTCATGTACAGATTTCTCATGAGGCATATAAGGTGTTCTGGTATTCCTATCTCTTTAATTACTTGCCACATTTTGTTGTGGTCGACACTGTCAAAGGCCTTGGTGTAGTCAATGAAACATGTTTTTTCCATGATCCATCTTATGTTGGCAATGTGGTCTCTAGTTCTGCTGCCTCTTCTGAACCCCGCCTGCACCTCTGGTAATTCTCTCTCCACATACTGTTGCAGTATATCCTGTATTATCTTGAGCATCACCTTGCTAGCGTGAGGGATGAGCGCAATTGTTCAATAATTTGAACATTCTTTGGCATTACCCTTTTTGGGGATTGGAACGTATACTGATCTTTTCCAGTCCTGTGGCCATTGTTGTGTTTTCCAAATCTGCTGGCATATAGAATGTAGTAATTTGATTCCAGCATCTTTTAGGGCTTTGAAAAGTTCAACTTGGATACCATCATCTCCACTGGCTTTTTTGTTTGCAGTGCTTTTTAGGGTCTTTCTGACTTCACTCTCTAGGATGTCTGGCTCATGTTCAATGTTCTCATCATTGTGATTATTAGGGGTGTTGAGGTCCTTTTTGTAGAGTTCCTCTGTGTACTCTTTCCATCTTTTCTTAATCTCTTCTGCATCTGCTAACTCCTTGCCATTTTTGTCCTTTATCATGGTCATTTTTGCTTTAAATGTTCGCTTGAGAAATTGCAAATGGATAAATAGGCACCACTTCAGTGGGAAAGTAAACAGCATTCTGTGCACTCTGGTGTTGAGACATGCCTTCCACATGTCCACGGACATGTCTGCAGATGCAGACAGTGCTGGTTCTTTGGCCATAAACAGAGATGAGCACTGAACCCTAGAGTCAGATATGACTGGCTTTTGAGCAAGGGTGACCTTAATTCTGTTTTGCATCTGTCTATAAACAACAGAGAGGGACTTCTAGATTGTTAGGATGTCCTCATTAGGTTGTCACACAGCATATCCTCTTGCTGAAATGTAAATTGCTGTAACAACGCAACACTTTTTGTCAGACGTTCTCAGACTTCTGAGAAAGCTGATATAAAGAGAAATTTCCTAGTTACAAAATAAAAAGTACGGCTTTGGATGATGCTAAGAAGAAGAGTGCCTGCTCATTTTCAGATGAACTGTTGCTTCCCTGTTGAAGATTTTCATATTTGAAGAATGTAAAAAAAAGAGAGAAGTGCCTTCAATGCACAAAAGGTTCTTGAAACAAATAAAGGGTTTGTAATTTAGTAAAGTGTTATCAGATCCTTTGAGGATAGGATGGAGGAACAGTCTGAGTCCAGCTGTGCAGTAAGTAGGTTAGATGGCACAAAGGCCATGACATGAGTGGTACTTAATCAACCAACTGCAAAGTAATTGGAAAAAAGCTGCAAGAAAAGGATAATACTAAACCCTTAGGAGAGTGTAGAGCAAGTCCAATAATAAATGTGTGAAGGTAGAAATGTCTTTTTGTTGAAACAAAATAAATCTACCCAACGAATGTGGTTGTATCATTCTGCATTTTATTCTAAATAATTTATTTTTCACTGACTATTATTTCCTTGACATGAGTATTTGGGAAGGATTATATATACAGTACATTCATAAAGCAATGTTTTGTAGATTAATTTTGAGATTATGGAACTGAACTCCATAATTTAGTTGGGTTTTGTTTTTTATAATTAGTGTGACACAGCAGAAAATGGATTGAATTGCCTTCAGGGCATAAACATTCTCCATTGTGAATGCTGAACAGTTAAGCAATTCAATAGTTAGCCCTAATTTTCTGCATATGGAATTGGAGTATGTCACCATTTTTTTGCTTAATCTCTTTGAATAAAACATCTTGGACTTTGTTCCTACATTAGTTTTGAGTCTGTCAACCAGTGGCTGAAAATTCTAGAAGGTAAGGTTGACGAGTTCAGAGGAGTGAAGATTTTATTTTTAGAAATTAAACATTTCTCACTTCTGACATGAGGCTCTGATGTAATTTCTTTTGGCACTTGGAAGTAGTGGGGACTGAGAGACAGGAAAGAGGTGTTTCTAATTATCTGAAATTGTTGCCACCATACTGTCATTGTGGCAGTGGCAATTTTCAGCAATTAAAGACTTGATTCAGAAGGCAGAGTGGAAAATGTTTTCTGAGTGCTTGGGAAAAATTCTTATTCTTATTCTTCATCGTCATCATTATCATGGTCCATGGACTAGGAATGTTCAATATACACTGCCCATATCTGCAAATTCAGTGCAGTCAAACCTCACATAAAGAGTGTCTCACTTAGAGACTGACTTGCTTAAAGAGCAGAATTTTCTCTGAATGTTCACTTCACGTAACAAATAAAACCAACCAAAAACTCGCTTAACAAATAAATCAGGGTTCGCAATCCCCCCCACAATTGGTCACTTACAATGATGTTTCGCTTAAAGAGCAAACTTGCTTAAAGAGCAATCCTGTGGAACACATTATGCTGTTTAAGCAAGGTACAACTGTATCTGCAGTTTCAGTTATTCATGGCCTGAAAATATTCAGTTAATAAACTCTCAGAAATATATAATTTAAAAATATTGCCAAGACACTTTTCCAGAGCTGACCACTAAAGGCCACTTCCTATAATGTAATGCATGGAGCATTCCTGCTCCTTTGTTGAGAAGGAATAATGTTCTAATGAAGTATTTCCTGGGGAGCCATTTCATTAGCACACATGAAGGATCTTTCCCTCCTAGGCAGGAAACTTTTTACTCTTGCCTTATGGCTTTTAGTACTGGACTGCCGAGGACATTCCTCCCCCACTTATATGACTGTGGTATATATAATATAAGGTTTGGTTCTTTATGTGGAACATATCCCTCATGTATAAAGAAACAACCTATATATTCTCTTTCCATAGAATGCAACAGCTAATTAATAAAAAAAAATCTTGCAAGCTAAATAATATTTAGACTTTCCTTCATCATCAAACACATCCACCACTGAACATCCTTTCATCTTTGGTCCAGCCACTTCACTCTTTCTGGGGCTACTTCTACTTGGCTTCCGTTCTTCCCCAGTAGCATATTGGATACCTTGTGGCCTGGGGAGCTCATTTTGTAGTGTCATATCTTTTAGCGTTTTGATACTGTCCATGGGTTTTTCTTGACAAAGATGCTGGAGTAGGTCATTGTTTCTTCAGTGGATCACATAACATTATTATTATAGTTACTTTAGCCATCAATTTCTTGGTGACTATACCGTGAAAGTATTATATATCAATATTGTGATGGGGTGTTGCTCTGCTGCCATTAATGTTGTATTTCACACTTTAAAAACCGTGAACATTTTTTAGATATTGTCTTTAACCAAGCGTAAATTGAAATTAGAGCACAGTGCCCACAGACTAAACAGCATGACACGTTAGAGATTGTACAGACTAATAATGAGACAGTTGAGATTTTTTAACTGTTATGTATCATCAGGTTGTTTCTGACTTATGGTGACTCTTCTAATGACTTCCCAAAGGACCTCTCATTAACTGCCCTGCTCTTGCGGATTAAAGACTGGGCCAACCTTCTTGAAAGATATCTCATTACTTTCTTGAACATTTTAACATCAAAATAACTGAATATATGTCAAAAAATATTTTTCTTCTAAAAACATTTTTCATTTTTGAAAATGTTCAAGTCCTTTGTTGTCTTTTAGCAACTGTTCATTAGTATATACTATTCTTTCTTTCCTTGGTTGGCTAATGCTATAGTAGTAAGTGGTTTTTATTCACTTTGACAGAAAAGGGCTCCTTCAGTACTCGATGGAAGGTGTGGGAGGGGATGACTAGCAAATACTGTATAACTTATTTCTCTTTTTTTCTGATGGGAGTTTTCTAAGGCAAACTCTGATCCAACAGAAAATGCTGGATCCAAACATCAGAAAACAAAAACAAAATAATAGTAATTTAAAAACAAAAACTCTGCAGCACTTTAAAGACTAACTGCTATATTTTTACTGGATTTTTTAAAACTATATTTTTGCTGGATCCAAGCCATTGTAATTAAGTGTAGTAATACAATCATGAATGAACAATATAAAGTAGGGTGTAAGACCTGTACTGAACTACCTATAATTGAACAGCAGCATCATGTATTTTATATGTATTTGTATCATAGATTTATTTCTCCCTTGGGTCATTTTAATAACAGCAGCTAATTAAAATATACCTTACCCTGTAACCACTTCCCAATCCCAAATTTTCAATTTCATTCCCACACATGAACCTTATTTGTTTTTAAGGCACATACTGACAAATTAAGCTCAATTTTTAATTTTTATCTTTGCACTGCAATTGGTTTTTTTTTTTTAAGAAAGCTGTTATGTCAAGCTGTAAATTGTATCCCAAAGAAGAGAAAGACTTTCTTACTGCCTCAGTTCCTGCAAGGATAATTATTGTACATCTTATAGTATTTCCCTCAGTTCAGCCATTTTCATAATAAAAATTGGGGATGTATTATAATAAAGCTGCATATTATAATCTACTTAAAATCAGATTAGTAGACTTACAACAATATGTTCATTTAAAAGCTTATGCCAGAAATGTGCAATCATGACACAGGTTGGCCAGGAAAGGGGCTGTCTCCTGAATCGTTAGGGATTTTCATAATTAAAAATGATATTAGAAATGGGAAACTGAGAATAGTGGACTTGGAGAATAGTATATTATTTTAAGTCAGCCTTTACAATTTCACAAAAAATGCTAATATATTCTAAAGACTGCGAAGCTAATGATTTAGTAATGGCAGTCTTTTGAGAGTTTAATCATAAATATATTCTCAGATGCATTTTGACATGATTATGAGACATCTTTGAACTTGTGATAGTTCATAACTTGCTGAAGTATGATGGATTTTGTATGGTTTCTTCGCCCCTGTGTGGTAGATATAATGATGGCAGAATACAATAAAAGCTGCTAATAATTGATGTCTAATAAACTTGGAGATGTTAGAAAAGGGTTTAGTCCTTCAGTTAGGAAGTATTCTTTTCCTGCACCAACCAGAAGTAGCAAATCTAAGCCCTGAAAAATAACATGCATGTCTATCTGGGAAATTTAAGCAAGGAGTTAATTAATGAATTAATTAATTACATTTAGATCCTTTTTGCTTTAAAAATACCTCTCAAGGTAGCTTATTTCAGATTTCCTTTTAATACACAATTTGTTTCCTTCTTCGGATGTAGAAAATATATTCCTTGTTTTGAGTAACAGCTGTCTTTTATTTGCTGCTGAGAACCATGTTTTAAATAAGCCACAATTGATATTGGGTTAGATGTGATCAACAGGGAAATAGACTGAATTTTGGACCAGTTGGAGTACTGTGTGATATGGACAATTTCCCGATGATCATACGAGATATAGTAAAACATCGGATAATGCTAAAACTTGGTTCCACAAGTCTTGGTGTTATCCGATTTTTAGTGGTATCCGATGCATGTTAAAATCCTATGGGATGGATTGGATAACGTTAAAGCTCCATACAGATACATTGTAACCACACAGGCTTTAGCAGTTGTTATCCGATCCATCCCATAGGAACGTTATTTGATCCAATTCTCCCCAGATTACTTAACGTTATGTGATTTTAGTGTTATCGATCCAATCATTACCCAGTCTTTTACTGTACAGGGAATTCCAGCCTGGCCCTCATCTCTGGATATAATTTTAAAACATCTTAAAGCAACTTTGTTGAGAGAAGCATTTAAGGACCTTCTCCCAGCAGCCAGTTAACTTAGGTTAGTTTAATGTTAACTTTAATATTAATATAATCTCATTTAATACCTGGCATGACAGTCCTTGACGGAGGGAGGTTATACACAGTCCTGTGCAAAAGTCTTAGGCCACCACCAGCTGGTTTGGGGAAAATTCAATGAGTGATTTGGGGGAGCATAACCCAGCCTCTGAGCCATGTAGACACACCAAAATTAGAGAGATCAAATCAAAACAAATCTTTATTATGGTCCAAGACCACCATGGAACAGCAAAGGGAACAGAGGTTAAAATAGGGATACTGTACTTAAAATATATCAAGAGACAAAAGTTAAAATAAGGGTGCTTAAAAATTGGAGAGACTTTTCTACTGACTCTTCTCTCAACCCTCTCCAAGATTAGTGACATTTTGAGTTAGGGTGTTTGAATATGGTGCCACAGGATATTCACTGTACTGTAATATTGTAATTATGAGATGTATTGTGACTAGATTGTATTGTGATTGTTATTAGCTGCCCTGAGTCGTAGCCGATTGGGCGGCATACAAGTCCAATCAATCAGTCAGTCAGTCAGTCAGTCAGTCAGTCAGTCACTGAATTTCCCCGAAACCAGCTGATGGTAGTCTAAGACTTGTTTCCACAGTACTGTATATTGCAGCACATTTTATTTATTATCATGTTGCTGCCAGGGTGGGGTTCTGTCTATTACTTGTATGTTTAATATTAACCAGGTACACTGCCCAGAATGGAATACCTCAAAGATGGGCAGTTTAGAAGTCCATTAAATAAATACTAAATAAGGCTGAATAAAGAGAAGATTAAGACATCACACCAAATCACAGAATATCACACCAAAGCAATCTCCACCTTCTTCCAAATCATCCAACAAAATAACAGCATTAATTCCCCAACAGATGTAAATTTGATCATTCAGACTTAGATGCTGTTGTAAAAGGACAATTTAGAATTTTTCTAAGCAGAAGGAAATCAGACTAATAAGAAGAAAATGCCTTCTTTGGCAGGTTCCCACAGCTCTGAGTATGCTTAATAACTATGTTTGGGGTTTTTCTTGGAGTAGTAGCTGTGATAGTCTATGTTTCAGGCATATCAGAGAATAAACAAAACAAAAATACTGTAGCACTTTAAAGTTAGTCTTTAAGGTGCTACAGCAATTTTGTTTTGTTTATTCTCTGATGTGTTTGGTTTGTTAATCTAATTGCTTTCCTAACATGAAATGTTCATGGTGCACATATTCACTCTGCAAGCAGACTCTCCCTCTGGAAGATGGGCTGGCAGAGCTTCATTAAACAACAGATTCCTGAATTTGGATTGAGAAAAAAATGGGAAATTATCAAGTACATGATTACCATCTAATTGTGTTTGGGACTTTTCAAGTATTCAACTCTTTCTGGCAGATTTTCGAACTGTAATACAGATTTATTTCAATTTACTGAGTATCTCCAGAGAGCCAGGCGATACGATAACAAAAATTCACATAATAGCAACAATACCAACATCACATTTGACAATCTATCTAGAATGGATCTCCCTGGAAATACTTTAAGAAGAGGCTGAAGCTTTAGGATCTGCTGTCCATGAAGGAAAGCTTTGAATGATTGCTTATATCAGAGGCCCTCAAACTACACCCCGTGGGCCCAATTAGGCCTGTGCATATCATTAATGCAGCCCGTGGTGAGTACCCACACTCACAGCAGACTGCTCCTCCACCCACCCCCACCGCCTGATGTCAGCAGCGGCGGTGATCACGCTTTATCCCGGCTGCTCCGAGCAGCCTATGACTCAGTCCCATCCCCTCTGCAGCCTTTGCCAAAGCTGAAAGCCGCATCAGGGAAATTTTTGGAGCCTCTTCTGTTTTAGAATCTGCAGTGCTAGGAGAGCCCTCTGACGTGCTCTGGATGACGTCACCGCAGCCACCAGGTTTACCCTTCCAGCGCTATGGGTTTTAAACAGATGAGGCTCTGAAAATTTCTCCGACACGGCAATCGGCTTTGGCAAAGGCTGCAGAGGGAGTGGAACTGACCCAAAGGTAGCTCAGAGTAGCCAGGACAAAGCACGATCGCCACCGCTGCTGATGGCAAAACTGTCAGCAACAGGACCAGCCCGCCTTTGGCCCCCACAGCTATGTCTCGGAGGTGGGATTCGGGCCCACAAAAAAAAATGTTTGGGCACCACTGGCTCATATTCTTCCTGCATGGCTTTTCCTAAGGGTTAGACATGTGGTGTGTGGTTTCCATTAAGAATGTTCCTTAGATCTTAAAGCCAAAGCATAGCAAAATAACATATGCTGTCAGTGGCATAACAACCATTTCCGGATGCAGATCTGCCTCTCTTGATCACTGGGAGGAGTTATAGCTATTGTCTTCGTTGCCTGCAACTCATATCCAAGTATAAATTTTCTCTGGTAGCAGGAAAAAATGCAATTGGTGTGAATTTGTTTAAGGTGGATCCTAGTTTGCCATTAAATGACCTGCACACTATGATCTCGGAGCCGCCTCCTGCAACACATATGAAATGAGGCATGCAAGATTTAACACCTGGACTGCAACAGACTGCTGCAACCTTGAGGATATTATTAAGGTGCGCCTTCACAGCCAGTCCATCTGGCATCACCTCTTCCACCTCCATGTCCATTGGGAAAATTTCTCCGCCACTCATCTTGCTGTTGGGCCCAATATGATGGTTTCCAGTGGCATTTCCTCCACTGAAGAGACCATAGCTGTTGGCCCCTTTAGGGAGTCAGGTTATTTATTGCCGCCCAACACTTGGCTTTAAGTCACTGGCTGTACAGTCTACTCCAGTGTTTCCCAAATGCTGGTTTTTGGACTTCAATTCCCAGAAGCCTAAGTCATTTCCCCAAAGCACTGATCAGCCAATGTACTGACTGAGGCTTCTGGGAATTGAAGTCCACTAGTGGGCTGTGTACCCCTTGTTGGGAACCACTGGTCTACTCCATTACCATAGTGGGATGTCAAGCCAGACATGTTTGTGCAAGTCCTTTCACACATTGTTACCAAATGCTCAGGCACTTGGATTGAGCTGCTGTTGGTTGTATTGAGAGTATTCATTATAGCAGAGATCCTACTTTAAATTCTGTAGACATGTATAAGTAGCTCTTTGTGGGTGTATTTTCAAATGTTTGTGCTGCTAACAATATGCTAGTTTAGTTTTGATTCAGTAAAGTGCTGAAGTATTTGATTAACTTTAATTAATTGTTTACTCAGTTTCTGAATAAAGAAAACAGGCACAGACCTCTTGGTGTGTTCCTCTGGCATGTATTAAAATGGTGGAATGATATAATTTCAGAGGAATAACCACAGGAATTTAAAGAGTGAACTTTAACTTCCTCAAGATGTTCAAATTAATCGTTTTATTAAATAAATTATTATATAGATTGTACAATGCACCCCTTTGTATAAAAAGAAACAGGGATTCACAGTATGATTAGATGTAATTTTGTCTTACTAACTCTGTTGTCTTCCCAGTTCCTGTAACACCAAGGCAGCATTTGATTATTCAAGTAAGATTGCCCAAAATTCTAATACAGTATCGTCTTCTGTGGTTAGAAGTTTATATCCAGAAAGCACTATATTAAATGATGTTTGTGATCTGTCTCCATAGAATTCTTTCTGTAAATCTGAAATATGTGCACATGAATCATTCAGACCATCACTGAATGTAAAATAATTGTCTTAGTGTGAAATCACTGATCTGTTGTCTCCAAAGGTTGTTTTAAACTGTCAGGCAGCATGTATTAATATGTATTACTTCCCCAGAAAATCACCCTGATTATTTACTCCAAAATGTTTCACACCAATAGCAGATAAAACTGATAAAATTACAATTCTTATCTGTTTTCTGCCCATTTTAATTTGTTTTCACTCCTTGGTTGTTGACTGTACATAATTTTCCCTGTTCTGCAAAGTAAATTGTGACAGAAAGGAAATTATTATTATTTGGGGAAGCCACACAACTACACCATTTAGGTTAATGATAATAGCAATTAAAAAGCATCTAGTTATTTGAAGGCCGTCACTTGGGATAAATTGTTCTCTAATGTCTCTCCACATGGATTACTTTGATGAAAAAGTAGGAAATCTGTAGGTCGGAGCAATATTTCTTTTTGGCTTTTTGCTGTCAGGGAGCCTTTTTATGTTGACCTTGAAAATTGCAGTAGTTTGGAAGAAACACATTATACCAATGCTTATATTCCTTGTGAGTATTGGTTAAATATCTCATTAGGCCTCAGCGTATGAATTATGGACTACTGATTTACTATTCAGAATTATAAATTGTTTAGAAGACAGTTCATGCTTTTTGGCTAATGGCTATGAAATTTGTTTCTGCTTGCATGCTTGCTTGCCTGTTTGCCTGCTTGCTTCACCGTAGAAGCAAAATGCTAATACATATAGTTCTTAATTTTAAATATATCTGAATTTTTTGTGTGTATATTCTTTCTTTATAGAGGCATACACATCTCTCCTTTGCATACTGTATACTGTATTTGATTTGAAAATATGTAGCCTCCTTATGATTCAATTTTACATACTATTATTTTGCCCTACTGTATGAATATTTATATTTCATGTTGGCCTTAGTCATGCAGGATAATCTTTTGAGTCCAAATAACAACAGACCTGTCAGTTATGTCACTTCACTTTGCCGTGAAGAGAAAACATAGACAGTATTCAAAGCTTGGATGCGTTCTGGATTTCTAATGGTATGAAAACATTTCTCAGGAAAACTTAGATATTTTGACCAGTTTGGGAGCTCATTTCAGAATGGTTTGTAACCAGATCATTTCTAGTTTAGGAGAGTTGAGTTGCTCACCTTGAATATTCTGATGACTATGTTGCCTGCAAATAGTTATGTTAAATCAGATGTTTCCTTATTATGTCCCTCATAGAAATGTATAATGAAATAGCTTTTGGGGGAAGGCAATCATTTGTTGTGGTTGTTATTCACTGATACTATAGTTCTAAATTTGATTCTAGCAATAAAAATAGCAATTACACTTATATACTGCCCCATAGCACTTAGTACACTCTCTGGGCAGTTCACAAGATAATTAACATTTTGCTCCAAACATGTTGGGTACTCATTTTAACTTGGAAGGATGGAAGGCTGAGTCAGCCTTGAGCCTACAATACAATAGTACAATTGTTTAAAATGAACTAAACCATGCACAGTTTAAAACCTCATTTTCAAATAGAAGTACTCACACAAGAGAAAATTAACATTCATTAAGCTAAAGGCACTTTCCACAGCAAATGAAGAGGGCGACTACATATTGTCTGTTTTCCATTTGTCAGATTTGGCACAGATAAATTTGAACTAAAACCCAGCAAATCAGTGGTTCCCAACAAGGGGTACACAGCCCACTAGTGGACTTCAATTCCAAGAAGCCTAAGTCAGTCCAGTGGCTGATCAGTGCTTTGGGGAAATGACCAAAAACCAGCATTTGGGAAACACTACATGATACAAAGCTAGGTAGTGTGTTTCACTGGGAAATTGCTCTGATCTGGCTGGCAGCACATTTCTCTATGTGATTGCCTGGGCCAATATAAATGGACAGTCACCGGACCCATTGTTGCATCAGTTTCTCTCAAATGACGACATATTGTCACCCTTCCTTCAATAGTGTTTTTGATTATGATGGTGATTGCCAAAGGTAGCTCTGTACCAGCACTATGTCACTTTGGAAAAATAAAACAAGAGAACAAATGGAAGGGTTGGTCCTAGTTGAGATTTTTTTAAAAAGAAGATATACACTTGATTTGAACCAGTCTCAGCAAAAATGAATTGAATTGGCAAACTCTGTAGATTGCTGGACGACTGCAACACAATAATTGATTGCATCAGTTTGGACAACTACAGTTACGAGGAAAACCAGCTGGGACCAGTTTTTAAAACTTCAAAGTAAACTGGGTTTTCTCCCATGTGTAATCATAACTAAGACCATTTGTTGCCACACATCAGATTATATAGAGTCAAGGAAATATATTAGTTTGCTGATAACCTAGTGAAAAAATTATAATGAATAGGTTTTTTTAAAAAATGGCACCCTGCATAACAATTTTTCCTATGGAAGAAAAAATCATACAATGAATATTCAGTGGGAAAAACCACATTAGTGAAAAAAATTGTATGTTTTTTCCCATAGGACAAATCGTTGAAGGTTTTTTTTTTCCATAGGAAAAATCATACAACAAAAAATTGCATAGCAAACAGGCCCATAGAACAAATTAAAAACGTTATATGGGGTTTTACTGTACAGTACATAACATTTACCTTTTCAGTGAGAAGAAACAGAATATCGTTTTAAAAATTACATATTCATCGTTGGCATCAAACTGATAGTGTGCATCCATTAATTATGATCATTATAATGATTCATGACTTTGAAGTCTGCTTGTGAAAATAAATATTGTAATTATAAATTAAAAGTCCTGTTGTGCTATATAAGAATATTAGTTTTGATCAGCGAACCGTGCTTAAGTTTTATCATTTTTGTAATTAAATGATGCTTGCTTCTTTGCTTTAAATATCGTGTTTGTTGACTCATATTTGCTGACAATTTCCTGCTAATTATCTGACCTGTAAAACAAGCTATCCTGACACTGAAGTGGGAAGTATTTAACAGAATGGCATAAATTGTAGCAATGTTTACGTAATGCACTCTCCCTTTTTCACTCTTAAATAAGTACTGCAAGTACAAACCTCACAAAATGTTTTATATATACTTATATAACAAACAAAAATATTTGCTGAATATTGCTGTTCATCTTGACTTAATAGTGCACACACAGGACTAATAGGCACACGGCTGAATCAGGCAATGTGTATCATCACAGGCTGTATTCGACCAACAAACACCCACTGGCTCCCCGTCTTGAGCTATATTCTGTCACCACTAAGAAGATCATTGGCATTATTAAATCTATGGATAAAAATAGTATGCAACTCTCTCCTCCCAATCCATGCCGATGCAACAGCCCTCTTTGCCCAACAATTAAAATCTAGACACCCTGCTTGGCACAGTGGAGTTAACCTACAGAAGAACTGTTTCAATATCTCAAATGCCTGGATGGAACTCTGGCAACATCTATCCCCAATTCCCCACCATCACATAGTCAAGAATCCCTGTGAGTGGCCAGCCAGAATTCCCCTTCCCAGATGGCAGTGAGGACTGGCTGTGGTAAATAAGGAGCCACCCTGTTCACATGAGGATAAAAGTCCTCTCCCCAGTATGACTGGAGAACAAGACCAAACCATGGACCACATTATATTTTAGTGTCTCTTATGTGTGTTTAGAGGGTTTAGAGGATTTGCATCGTGTCACAGATGAAGCCCTTCAGAGGCTTGCAAACATAGAAATGGAACTCTAGTTAGGAATTTGAGGTAGACAATTTGTGCTCACTGTATACAGTCATACCTCGCATAACAAATTTAATTTGTTCTGCAAGGCTGTTTGCTATGCGAGTTTTTTGGTATGCAAAACAAACTCGCATAGTGAAAATTCCTATGGAAAAACTTGCATAACGAGCGTTTCTATGGGGAAAATTCACATAGCGAATTTTTTTTATGCGAGTTTTCCTCATAGAAACGTTCTTTATGCAAGTTTTCCATAGGGAAAGTCCAACTCACATAGCGAATATTTCCGCTATGCGAGTCGGATTTGCATAGCAATTTTTTTTTCGTTATGCGAGTTTTCCCCATAGAAACACTCGCTACGCGAGTGTTTCCATAGGGAAAGTCTGATTCGCATAGCAAAAATTTTCGCTATGCGTGTTGGAATAGCACAGTGAAAATATTCACTATGCGAGTCAGACTGGTTAGCAAAAAACCTGCTCGTTATGCAAGTTTTTCGCTAAGCAAGTTGCTCATTAAGCGATGTTTGACTGTATATCAGCATCAGTGTAGACAATTAAAGCTCATCATATGATAAACAAATAAACAAACAAAAATAATGATATTAAAAAGCTTTTTAAAAATTGAAGAAGAATTCAAATGTCTCTTTGAATCACAGCCCCTTCTTAGGATTTCCCTACCCTTTAGTTGGGCGAAATAAGCCATCGATGTTATATTTATATCACCATTGTACAGAGATTGCATTACATAATCCCTGTAAAACAGTAGAAATAGATTAAATTTAGATAAATGAACTCTTACTTAGAATGTAGAGACAACGGAGCTGAAAAGGTAGAAGGGACAAGAAAAGCAATGTCCGTTGTTCCCAAACTTCTGAAGCATCCCATCCAGTTTCTATGTTTGAGTAATCTCATAACTCACTATATCTCCTCTGCTACCAGAAATTTAAGTACAGTAATACCCCGGATGACGATTGTACCAGATAGCGCTAGAATCGGATAACGATGCAAGATTTTTGGAAAAACCTTGCATTGGGTAACACGATTTTTAGCGTTATCTGGTACAATCTTGTGGGGGGGTGTTGGATTGGGTAGACCATCTACCCAATCCACACATCCCCAGCAATGGATCACTGATACTGAACTAGGGTTGGGGGAAAGGCACATGGGTGCCTGCCTTTCCCCCCGACCCTAGTTCAGCCTGAGCGATCACTGGACAAAGCCTAGCGGTGCCTGGGCTAGCTAGCCCGAGTGCCGCTAGGCTTTGTCAACAGCCTCTCTCTGGGATCTCCCTGGGCTCTTAGCAAGCCACCTTCTCTTGCCACACAACACGAACCTTAGCTGTCAGTTGGCGAGACAAGGCAGCCGCTCGCTGCCTGTTTCCCGCACCGCACTGGCCCCTTAGCAAGCGGTAAGGGGCCAGTGCGGTATGGGAAACAGGCACCCGCTGGCGCGCAACAAAAGCGTACGAGCGGGTGCCTTGTCTCGCCACCCGTAACGAACCTTAACAAGTGCTAAGGTTTGTTTCGGGTTCGTTTCCCGGCATAGGTGCGCCGCATGTCCTCCTCTCTCCTCCTTCTCCCTCTCTTTCTCTCTCTCTCATTCTCTCTGCAAGCAGCCGGGCAGCTTCCTGTGCTGGGGAAGGAAAGCCGAAGAGCGGAGGAGGCGAACTGGCTGGAGAGAGAGGGAGAGTAAGGAAGAGGGGGGAAACCCCAGAAGAAGAATAAGGAGAAGGAAAAGAGAGAGAAAAGGATGGCGGGGGGGGGCCGGGAAACAAGCGCCAATCGCTGGCTGGAGAAAGCGCCTTGCAAAGAGGAAGGGAAGCTTTATTGAAATTTACCCAAACATTCACCCAAAATTCAAAGTCAGTTTTATTTTGGACTGCAACTTGAAGCATACAAAACTAAGATTACAAGAAGCATTTAAACATTGCTTTAAAACTTGTCCCTTGTTTGTGGCTAGATTACTTGACTGACAACCTGATTTTGTAGCCACTGCTACCTTATTGATTACTTGATCTTTTGTAAGATAATTGGTCTCTTGTACTCTGAACTGCATAGTTGCTGCCCTATCCTGTCTTTCCATTCTCTCTCTTATCCTCCATACTTTCTCTTTTTCTTCAGTCCATAGACCATATTCAGTTTTTGTTTTGCTGGCAAGATCTGTTTACTTTCTGTCCCTGGTGCCTGAAGAGAAGTGTGATGCAGATCTTAAATTGGAAGACTTGAGTTAAGCTGGATTATATTTCCATTGTATTTATACAATACCACATAACTCCCTATGCTATTATCTTCCGTGTCCGTGAAATACTGTAATACCCGTGATTACTGGTTCATGAGATGAGAATTTCTGAGGAAGCACCAGTATTCCATAACATTTGCCAATTAAATTGTAGTGTTGCAAGCCAATTTGATTTTATATCATCTTCTGGGCAGCCCAATATGTGAGAAAAGAGAGCTTTAAGAGTCATAGTGAGTCATAGGAAAGAGACTCGGGAAAGACAGGCCTATTTGGGCCGCAGTTTAATACATTATGTGTTCTCTGCCCCTTCCTGAGGAAACACATCTGAATCTTCCTATTTCATAGCCTTTCCTTTATTTCTGCTTTTTTAAAAAAATCATATGCTCTCCACAATTTACTAAAAATTCTTGTGTTAGAGATTTGGCTTCACAAACAACAGCACTCACACCCTGAATTCTAGAAACAGTAGCAATCCAGACGTAGGTTTCTTTCAGACCCCCCCCCCCAGCTGGGCTTGCTAAGGGTCATAGCTATGGGGGGGGGGGCTTCTAGAGAGAGGCTGGGAAAAGGATCCCAAGCCTCTCTTCAGAATGCCTCCCCACACCTGGATGGCTAAGGCTGTTTTTTCCCCAACCCCAGTGCTGAAGGCAGCGTGGCTTCAGCGCTCGGGTTGGAGCACCGATTGCCCTTTGCTTGCGAAGGGAACACACATTCCCATGCTGGGACCACCAGTTTGCTTGGGTTGGGAATGCGCATTCTCTCCCCAAGCAAACCAGATTGCCCCCCTGTTCCCTTTCCTCTTCGGAAAGGGACAAGAGGTTTTTTTAAAATGTTGTTTGATCAGTGCATCACACAACATTAAAAACTGGATAACGTTATGACTTGTGGAACCAAGTTATAATGTTATCTGAGGTACTAGTGTAAAGTCAACCAATCAATCAATATTCCTAATACACTTTGTATGGAGATTTTCAAATTTGATATGGATAATTTGAAAATTTTAAAGGATGTTGTGTAAATAGAAGTGTGTGAGATAATAGTTTCTCACTGTCCACTGTGGAAGTAATCTTTCGTTCTTTGCTATTTCTTACCAAATCATTTAGGAAAGTGATTCCAGCAGCAAGCCAGCCCCAGGCAGATTTTTAAGCTGAAGATTGAAAATTAGTTACCGTATTTGCTGGCATATAAAACACGCATTGGAGTATAAGACACACCCTATTATTACCAAAATAGCCCACTATAGGCCACCATATACAGTACAAAATGACCCCCATTTCCCCCCAGTGTTTTTCAATGGGGGAAGTCATTTGCCAGTAAATACAGTACTTTAGATCCTAGAAATTCCCAGTTACTCTTGGACCTTCAGTTCAAAACAATTATTTATTTATTTTATTTTATTTTATTTATATACCGCCCTACTTGGTAAAACCGACTCAGGACAGTTAACAGAACAAATATATAATTACAAGTTACACATAATCATAATAAGCATCACAAATCATCACAATTTCAACAAACAAAATACAGTCAAACCTCACATAGAGTGCCTCACTTAAAGAGCAACTCGCTTAAAGAGCAGAATTTTATCTGAATGTTTGCTTCGCTTAACAAATAAAACCAACCAAAAACTCGCTTAACAAATAAATCAGATTTAATAATCCCCCCTGCCAGAAGTCACAACTGGTCGCTTACAATGGTGTTTCACTTAAAGAGCAAACTCGCTTAAAGAGCAATCCTGTGGAACACATTATGCTCTTTAAGCGAGGTAGAACTGTATACAATAAATACCCAATAATACAGACAAAATAAAATATCACTAATTGCGAATTACAAAGTATCACATCAATCTAGAACAAAAGGCATTTCAAAAACAATACATATTTCAAAAAACAATACATGTTTCAGAATAATACACAGTTCAAAGCAAAACACACTTCCCTCCAGGCTACATTTCCCAGTTCTGGATGCCATCAGGACACAACATTTCTGATGTGGCAGACCACTCTTAGAATACAACATTCAAAGATTGTGACCCTTTTGGGTGCCTTGTTCTAGGGAGGACAGAGTCTGTAACCTGTCATTCCACTTACATTGATTTGTTAAAGTCAGTACTGGCAGTGAAAGTCACCAATGCCCCTCCATATATATGGTCAGAAGTAGTAGAAATAATATATTTTTCTTCTTTTGAATGACACATAGTGTGCACTAAATGTCTAGTATGATGAGCAATTATTGAATGAGGATTGCTTACCATCATTTGTAGAATAAACAAATTTCATTTAATTTCTAACAATAAAATATCAAAATAATCTGTTTATATAAGTATTATTGTCATTGTTTGTTTTAAGGTTTTGGCACTTCTTTTTCCTATATTGTCTGTTTGGATCTTTTTCTTTTCGCTGTTTATGTTTATATTTGAAAAAATAAAAATAATGCAAAAAAGAAAATCATCTGACTTCAGTTCACTTCCTGCTAACAAGAAGACATGGCTTTACATTATTTCTGTTTGCAGCAAAATGTACTGATTTCCAAATTATTTCTTTATAATGAGAGGCTTTATTTGCAATAAAAAAGAACGGATACTCTGCAGTTTATACTGCTATTGGAGTAAGACAGGGTTTAATTAGTTTATTAATAAATATAACTATCGAATTGCATTAACATTTGATAACCTTTGTCTACCAACAAGGACATGTTTTTAAAAGCATATTTTATCATGAATGAAATGATTCAAAACATGATTTGAATTTTACTAAAGTTTAAAAGATTTCAATTATAAGTATAATATGCAATTTATTTGTTATTAATACAGTGAAATAATGAGATACATTGTATTAATAAATGAATGTGATTGGTAACAAATTAATTTTTGTTATATAGCATAATACTAAATAATACATTTGGTTATTTGCTTTCTTTCTTTATTTGTGTCAGATGCACCACCAGCATATAAGAACATACAAAGTTAAAATTAACACATCTAAAAACAAAATAGAATTAAAAGGGCTAGATGACATCTGCCCAATATCAGGCCACATCAACAGCATTTCCTCTTGCCAACATAAGCTCCTCCTCAGTGAATGTTGAGGGGCACTGCATTGTATCATATGGGAGATAGTTTGTACTTCTCTGCATTCACACAGGCTGTCACCTATAGGCAAACCCCACTTTCTTAGATTAGCCCTTGATCTTCCTATCCTGGCATGCAGCCTATTTAAAGCTTTCCACGCAGGCCATGGTTGTTCTTGGCCAGTAGAGAGTCATGTGGTTCTGCCCAGTTATCTGGTAGCTCCTTGCTCACCTTCCATAGTGGTCTATGGGGGCTGGTTGTTTAGATGGGGAGAGGTTGTGAGGAACCTATGCCTTGATTTCAGTCTCTGCTTTGGTGATTAGGTGATCAAATAGCAGGTGTGTTTCTGACGAACTATCCTTGATCCATTCTTTCTGATCTGCACTTTCTCGACGGAATTTTGGTGGAGGGTCGCCAGCTAAGTAATGCACTTTTTGTATTGTGGTTGGTTTTAGGCATCCTGTGACCAATCTTGTTGTTTCATTTAGGGCCACATCCACCTGCCCCCCAAACTTGTTTTTTCTGTTCCAAACTCTTTCTAAAGCATACTTTGGAATTTCTTGCTGTGTTTTTGCCACTTTAGAGAGAGTTTGGAACAAAAAAAAATTGCAGGGTTTGTTTGGTTTTTTTTTTTTTTTTTTTTTTGCTCTTTTCTAACCTCTGAAACATTTTTTTAAATTTCAATGCATTTCTATGGGAAATTGTGTTTCAAGTTAAAGAAAAATCACTTTACAGAAAACGTCCTAGAACAGGTTTCACTGTAACAAATTATTTTTAATGGCCAGAAATCTATTGGTTTTCACATAAAGTTTGGATCACTTATTACGGCTAATTGCTGAGATGCTAGGATCATGTCTTTGTCCTGTATCATGACAGTCATGAACCTCATTGTGCAATTGAGGTGCGCGCTGGCATCTCATCAATTAATCACATTCAGCTCTGGCAACTTAACGCTAGCCATACAGAACACAAGCAAGACTTAAACCATTGTGAAATTATTTTGAAAAGATAGTTCATTTATATCATAAGAAAAATGAAACTTTTGTACTGATTTATCATAATTTTTCATTCTGGCTCTTGGTAACATTGTAAATAAGGATCAAGGATTTATAAGGTGTATATTTAATGCAGTTGCTTAAATCAATTAGGAATCTGAGAAACTACAGCCCAAAGAAGCACAATATAATCTCTTTTCTTGAAGAATTTGTTTTATGACAAATAATAAGTTTAGCTACTACTGTTTACAGGTTCTGGGAATATGGATTTGAGAAAGGGATGATAATTATGGACTAGAAATAGGGGGGAATCCTTCTTATGCAGTGCTAGATATTTTATAGAGATCTTTGCTTGGGAGTTCACTCAATCTGAATCAACATTTTAGTAAAGGGAAAGATAAAGATGGGTTGAGAATACATTGGTTCTAATTAATTAGATATATTTGCATTCTTCTCACAGCAATGTGAACAGTTACTGATTTCAGTGGCATCTAATTGTGAATTACTTAGTATGAATGCAACCCAGTTTCTGAAAGGTAACATACTGAATAACAACTTGGTTGTTGAAAAATATAATGTAAAACTATAGCACGGCAAAATTCACATAGATTATAGTAATGGCAAGATACATTGAGAGCTACAAACTACAGTATATTACTTACTGATGGCAAAATATTGGATCTACTCATGATTAATGCTAACATCATGTAGTTGATAGATCAAATATCAAAGGGAACAGTGAGGATCGATTGGTTCCTTTTCCTCCAGGGTCCAAGCCTAACAGAGATTTTGCTAGTCTTTAGATTTCACTTGTTAGTGGAAGAGGTTATTTAAAAACAAAAACCTAAACAATACACATAGGGAGAAGTGGATTTAGTTTTACATCTAAGTCTGAAAGATATGGTGCAGCTTAAAAATAGTAAGCAGGTTGGAGAAAGATGATGTTAACAGGATATGGCAGTGCAAAGAAAAAATAGACATCAATTGGGAAGAAAAATAATGTAGTCAAAAACTAACAGTTGTTAGCATGCAAAACAAAAACTATCTGAATAGAAGCAATTGCAGCACAAAACAAAGAACAAAGCAAATGATTGCATAAAATGACTGTCACTTGGAGAACCCTGAATAGGCTGAGGGTTCATAGTGCTGAAATATAAGACCAACATACTCAAGCGGGGGCTGCTGGCAGACAACGACACATTGTGTGAATGTGGAGAGATACAGAATCCGGCTCATTTGCTAGTGTGCTGATTACTATCAGAAACATATACGGATGGGGACTTAATTTTGGCCAATGACAAAGCCAAGAAAGTGGCTTCATTTTGGTGGCCCAGGACAGGAAAGAAGAAGACTGCATAAACATGTATTTTAAATTGTTTACCATAGCAGAATCATATCACCTTTTGTCATACTTAATGGCTTAACTGACCTTTAACTCACAAAGGGGTTGAAAAATGGGGACTCTTCTGTGTGACCATGCATGTGCAAATGAACATCACATTGCTACTGAGTTGGAAAAAGAAACCAATTAATGTTGATGGTAGAGAGATGATTGAAAGTAAAAGCTAGACATTTGTGTGAAGTAAATTGTTGTACCTATAATATGCACATGCACAAACATTCAAAACTATTTACACAAATAATATCCTTTTGGAGTAAGCATTTACACAGAAAATGTGAAGGCTTTTTTTGAAGGTATGTCATGTCTAATGTTTGATCACCACATTCTTTAATGGTCTCTTGAGTTTATTAACAACAACAAAACCCTGTTCTTCTGATTGGAAACGGTCTGCAATTGTTTCAAAATAAAATATGGTAAAATCCCGGGTTAAGAGTGCCCTGGGTTACATTTGCCGCGGTTTATGATGGCAAATGTAATTAAAACAATTCTCCAGTTTACAACTTTTTTTGGTTTATGACCGAAAATTGTGCTATTCTAAACTCTAAAATGGCCACTGCCACCATTTTAGAGTTCATAATGGCCACCGCCACCACTCCACCCAAAGTCACAATGCAACCTGGGTTGGTCCAGTTGGGACTTTTTTAATTTTCAGTACATTCCTATGGGGAAATGTGCTTTGGTTTACGATTTTTTGGCATTAGGACAGAGACTGTTGGAACGGACCTCTGTCGTAACCCAACATTTTACTGTATTTTAATTCAAGCTTTTTAGCTAGTAGCCTATCCAGAAATGGGCAGTGTTGGGCAATCTGCCAAAATTGGAAAATGGAAATGCTGACCAGGCAGAATTGCTTTTCCATAGAGAATTCTGGATCCTGGATCACACCCCGGTCCTAAATCTGATCCTTCACAAGCATAGAACTATCCCATCCAGGCAAGACCAGAAACTACCCAACCAAGCAGGAGTCTTTCCATACAACAGGGTCTCTGTCTTGTCTGGATTCAACCTCAACCTGTTAGGCGTCATCCAGTCTATTATCATGGTCACACATCAATCCAGAACTGAATGGCATTCTCTAACAAAAATGAAAAGGAGAGAAAGAGAGAGTTGTGGGTCATCCACATATTGATGACATTGCACTTCAAATCTCTGTATGACCTCACCCAGTGGCTTCATGTAGGGCAGGGGTTCTCATCCTACAGCCCACAGGCTGGACCCGGTCAGTAGCACCATTTCATGTGGCCCACACCCTCACTCCAGTCACTGCTTCTGCCTCCTCCTCAATCCTTGTCTCCTCTACATGGCTTGGTGTGTCCCTAACAGTGCTGTAGGAACAACATCCGCCCTGCTACGGATCATCATTAAGGACACATCAAACCAAGTGGAGGAGACAAAGATTGAGGTGGTAGCGGAAGAGGTGGACACACATAGCTGCCCACTTCTTTCCTTGGGACCACGCTGGCCGAGTGCAGATGAAGACAGCATAGACTCCTCCACACTCATAAGCAGGAATGTGTTGTGTGGAGGAGTGGTGGGGGTTTGGGGTGGTCCTGCTGCCAGTGGTGGTGACAGGAAGAGTGGTGGGGGCTCAGGGTGGTCTAATTTGCCAAAAGGTGAAACGGAATAGACTTGAAAAGGTGCCCTCAGGCTGAGCCTTCCAGGGTTTTAGCTAGCCTTCTCACAGATTATGACCCGAACATAGACTGTGTAGAAGGTAGTAACAGAAAAAGCATCGTTCCAGTCACTTCATTTCATTGTTATTGTATTGCAGGGGGGGAAAGTTACATTTCAAAGTTACAGAAAGTAAAAATATTTCTTAGGCAAATGAAACCTCTTTAGTTCAAAAACACATTGAAAGCAATAAAACCTTTCTAAGTTTGGAAGCCATAAAGGGTCAAGTGAGGAGGTTGTGACCTTGCACCATGCAAGCACTTGTTCACATCAAAAGGCATCACGATCTAATACAACTGAATAAGACAACACTTCACAATAAACTGCCCAATTAAATAAGTCAAAGCCCCTATGGATGAATTCACCCTTGGACTAAAAATGTGCCACAGATGTATTACAGATGCCAACATCTGGCTGAAGCATAATTAAATCCCCTTACCCCTCTGACATGAGCTCTCGGACCACTCTAAAGAGCTGCATATGATGACTTGCAGCCTCACTAATACATGTACTAAAATAAGCTCTTTTTTGCAGATTTTATAGCCTTCCCTCTGCCAAAATTATCTGAATGAAGCAGAGCCATTGCATAATGAAAGCCTGTTATGTGGGTGGGATGCCCACATAGACATGAGTGGAATGGAAGATAGTTTACGGTCTTGCTTAGTGACAAATCTCTAGTCCGGTGTTGAGAAAGAGGTTGTTTTGGACCATGTACTAGGTCGTGCAAAACATTTTAAAAAGAAAACTTGCTTTTTCCCTTCCCTTCCACTTTTTCTCTCTTTCCTCCTCCCTTCCTTCCTCTACTTTATTTATGACACTGTTTCTCTCTATCATCAGGGAACTGCCAGAGAAAAGGCAGATTGTTTTTGCCAGAACTGATACCCTGCAGAGGGCAGCATGCAATTAGGCGAAAGGCCACAAGTTATTTATCCCTGTTACAGCCCTATAACCAACAGTTACCAATTGTCCTTGGAGGGAATCAAAGGGAAATCCCTGCTGCTAGTTGCTGGGTGGACTACAGAAGGATGGCAGATGACAGGAGCTTGGTGTGCAATGGTTTATGGGGTCATGAAGGGTTGGACTCAACTGAACAACAACAACAAAATTGCTGAAGGACAGGATGTGAAGGAAACAATTGGAAGGGAAAGACAGTTACCTCTACCTGCAGTCCTCCTACAAGCAGAGAGTTTGCCCCAAGACTGCTTAATCATAAACTTTGGAATTAAAGAGCATAAATATAAGCTAAAAAATACATTCTTTTCACTGATTATAGTTTTCTTCGATGATTCTAAATACCAGCTTTATGTAGACTAACATACTAACATACCTAAAGAAGCTCCTGATTAGGTTGAAAGAAGAAAGTGAAAAAACTGGCTTGAGACTCAATATCAAGAAAACCAAGATCATGGCAACAGGCCCTATCAGTCCCTGGAAAATAGATGGGGAAGAAGTAGAAGCAGTGACAGATTTTACTTTCTTAGGATCAAAGCTCACTGCAGATGGTGATTGCAGCCATGAAATAAAAAGGTGACTGATTCTTGGGAGGCAAGCGATGAGAAACCTGGGGAACATAGTGAAAAGTAGAGACATCAAACTGCAAACAAAAATTCGCATAGTCAAAGCAATGGTATTCCCTGTGGCAATGTATGGTTGTTAGAGCTGGACCATTAGGAAAGCTGAGCGCAGAATAATAGATGCCTTTGAGATGTGGTGTTGGCGGAGAGTTTTGAGAGTCCCCTGGACAGCGAGGAGAACAAATAGGTCAATCTTAGAAGAAATCAACCCTGACTCCTCCTTAGAAGGTCAAATAGTAAAGATGAAGCTAAAGTACTTTGGACATCAAATGAGAAGAGAGGATTCACTTGAGAAAGCCTTGTTGCTTGGAAGGGTCGAGGGCAAAAGAAGAAGGGGGTGGCCCAAGATGAGATGGCTAGATGGTATTGTGGAGACAATGGGCACAGAGCTGAGCAAGTTGAGGGAGATGGTGGAGGACAGGAGTGCCTGGCTGACAGTGGTCCATGGGGTCGCAGAGGGTCGGAATCGACTGTGCAACTGAACAACAACAAAAAACATACTATAGACCAGGGGTGCCCAAACTTTTTCGGTTCTGGGCCAATCATGTGTTTCAGGGAGCCGGTCACTAAGGTCCGGGGGCTGAGTGCAGCCCCCAACACCAATTCATCTGGCCCGCGAAGCCCTCGTCACTCCTGGAAGCGGAAGTAAAATGCAGGAGCGACGAGGGCTTCGCAGGCCGGATGAATTGGCATTGGGGACCACACCCAGCCCCCGGGCCTTAGTTTGGGCACCACTGCTATAGACTAACGTACTCTTTTTTAAAAAGGGGCTTAAGTGGCTTAAGTGGTTAAGACACTGAACTTGATAACTGGAAAGTCAGAGTTAGATTCCTGGGTACAGCATGATGGAGTGAGCTCCCATCTTTGTCCCAGCTCCTGCCAACTTACCAGTTCAAAAGCAAGAAATTGCAAGTAGATAAATAGGGCCTACTTTGGTGGGAAGGTAAACAGCATTCCTTGCACTTCGGTGTCTAGTCATGCCTGCCACATGTCCACGGAAAAGTCTGCAGAGGCAGACAGCGCTGTCTCTTTGGCTATAAACAGAGTCAGATATGACTGGCTTTTGAGCAAGAGTTACCTTTACCTTCACTATAGCAAAAGAGTTTGCAGTCAGGGATTGCATTGTTTGAAAGGAATGTTCAGAATTTAAAGTCATGCCTTTGTGTAAAAAGTAATAAATACTTTTGAGAGAACAATTCAGTTTCTCAAGGAATTGCTGATTCCTTTGTATTTTTGTTGTTAATTGCTACATTAATTATGTAAAATCTCTGGCATGATTCAAAATACATTGCAGTAAAAAAAAAAAAAGCTCATTGAGCTTCCATTTGAGAAAGTGAGGCTTAAGGAAGAGCTCCTATGGCTGAATTACAAGAGATTAAAGAGAATTTGATCAGGGGAACATGTTATGTACTTGCTGCTTGGTTTTGAAGGGCTATTTACCAAGCAGTTCTGGCATCTGCTTCGCAAATAAGTCATTTATCCTACTTACCTTGCTACAGGGATGACAGGTGCCAAAGAAACATTGAAAACTGTGGGGAAATAATGTTCTAAGCAGCAATCGAAAACAAATATAATGGCAACCCAACATGTTGTGCTGTTCCATGTCAAGAATAAACCAGTGATCCATATTTATACTAATACCAAAACATTGTCCATTTGCACAGAACAGCAAATCTATACATCATATATACAAGCTGGTAAATTAACTGGTACCCGCTTCTGTAAATCTGCTTAAAATAGAGTCACTTGTTTGTTTATATATTTTGATTGCCTTTTCCCTTCTTCTTTTTTTCAGCCAAAATAGTCTCACCCAGGTTTACATACAATCAATTAGATAGAGAGTCCCTGCCCACAGGTTTATAATCTGGAAAGACACAACTTGGAAAGGGAAGGGGAATGAAATAGGAAACTGAGCATGTGGTTTTTTAGCAGGACTAATGGAAGGGCCCTTCTTCTCATTTCCTTTTCCCCTACTATGGCCTGCTGAAGGGTCTGCTGTTGTTGACAGCTGAAGACAACAGGGCGTCTTGTTTCAGCAGTGGGGAAGCTGAGGTAGGAGCCTTTGCTTCTAAGCTAAAGAGATTCCCCTCCGCCAACATAAAGTATCTTTGCAGAATAAAAGCAAACACTTCCACACAGAGACATCCCCCCACAATTGTTGTCATATTTTATCTCCTTAGCTGTACTTCTTAATAAAATTATCTTTCAATAATTTATGAAATGGCTAAATAAATGGTTCCCATGGCAATTATGTATTAGAATGGTATCATGCATATATAGACAGTGGAACCTCACTTAAAGGGCATAATGCGTTCCACGGGATTGCTCTTTAAGCGAGTTTGCTCTTTAAGCGAAACACCATTGTAAGTGACCAATTGTGACTTCTGATGGGGTGGATTGCGAACCTTGATTTAGTTGTTAAGTGAGTTTTTGGTTGGTTTTAGAAGTTAAGCGAGGCAACCATACAGATAAAATTCTGCTCTTTAAATGAGTTAGTCTCTAACAAGGCGATCTTTGTGCGAATTTTTACTGTATTAAGTATTAACAGGCATGATGAGCAACTGAGTTTTAATTGGCAGTGGTAAGTTGGATGTGTACTGGAAGAGTCAGTTAAAACAATTGGGGCGGTAATAATAACAGTTACACTTATATACCACCCCATAGCGCTTAGTGCACTCTGAGCGGTTCACAAGGTAATTAGTATTTTTGTCCCCAGCATGCTGGGTACTAATTTTACCAACCTAGGAAGGATGGAAGGCTGAGTCAACCTTGAGTCCTGTCAGGATCAAACTCACCGCAGTACAGGAGTTCAACCCCTGCGCCACCAGGGATAGAATGTGTTTGAATGGACAGGTGTGCTTGTTGGCTGGTATACTACCTTGGTCTAGATATGCTGTTACAGTAATACATCGGATAACATTAAGACTTGGTTCCACAAGTTTTAACGGTATGCGATTTTCAGCCTTATCCGATGCATGCGTCTCTTGCTGCCTTGGCAACCATTCCTCTCCATTTTCTGATCTCTTGCATCGGCGCTTGGCTGCCTCTGCCTGCCATGAGGCATAGCTCTGTGCTCTGCAATTGGCTGGTCAAGCCTGGCTCAGTCGGAGCAAAGAGCAGCTAGGCTGACTCCACATGGGTGAGGCTCGTGCACACTACCCTTGCCTGGGCCAGCCATGAGTTCCAGTGCAAAGGGCTGCCTGGGGAACCTGGTGGGAGCAGCAGCTGTGGTGGCTTGAAGATAAGCAGGGCCAGGGCTGAGCTGGATTCTCTCAGCAGTACGGCACCCCATTGCTGGGGGTGGGGGGGGGAGGAAGGAGGGAAGTGGCAGGGAGAGGAGCTTTGGCCTCCTTTACTTCTTTATTACGATGCATCGGATAACGCTAGAAAGAACGTTCTCCGGTGCAAATCTTCCCCCCAAATTTGTCGTCGTTATGCGGTTTTAGCGTTATCCGGTGCAATCATTATCCGGGGTATTACTGTATATATAAAAGTGGGATGTATGAGAGAGTGAACAATTCATTTGTTAGAAGTAATTAGAGAGATTAGAAGCAATTGTTATTAAATCCAGAATCTAAGAATTTGCTAAGAGCTAAAAAGTCCTGTGTGATTTTTTTAATTAAAAAAACCACCGTTGGCTACACCGTCAGCGTCAACAGTGAGAGAAACACTTGTGTAAAATTGACTTAGGCAGGATGAAAAACATTTGTAAATTCTCCAGGTCTTGAAGGCCTTCATGGCTTCAACCTCATCTGTTATGATTACCACTCTCATATCATAGTCATCCATGCTTCAGTGCTGAAGCCAAAATCATCAGCACCCACTCCATACAAGAAGGCCACCAGCTTAAGAAACATACTTGTTAGTGTGAATACATAGAGACCATGACAAATACACAAGTTTGCTTGGAAAGATAAAAATTTGCTAGTGATTTTTGGACAAACTCCATTTTCAAATAATGGAGCAATTAACATTAATAACTATGCTTTCTGTGATGTCTTCCCAGTCACCTACAGCCATAAGATGCTTAGGTTGTCTGCTCATTAGAAAAAAGCACTGTCTTTATTTCCACTGACCTTTTGTCCTTCTCATCCAGAATTGCTCTGCTACCTTTTTTTTATTAGATAGGTCTTCACCTTTACCAGGTGGAGGAATTAGAAAGATTGCCTTCCTAAAGTGACCATTACTGCAATACTCTGCTTTAGCTCTGGTGCCTGCCCTTTTGCTCCTCCAGTAATTCTAATTCATAATTCTTAAGTGTGGTTCTGGCCACTGAGTTTTCTTTCCTTTTGCAGCTACCTAGCTGTGCATAGATATCCTACATTTTAAAAAAGCATCTTCAACATGACAGAATACAGTACTCTCTTTGAATTGTTGCCTAATCCAACTTCTTTAAAATTACAGAACCGGAAAAACAAAGGCATAGAAAACACACTGAGTTAAATGCTACCAAGACAGAGTCTTCCTCAATGGGGCACACAGAAAGAATGTCTACATATACATCTATGTATGTCTTTGTATCACATATCAATTTTACACAAGCATTTGTCACATTTTGCCCTCATGTTGGTGATCCATTTCCTCTTTTTCTTTTTTGGTAGTAGCCACTCTAGTGATCTTTAATTCTGAAGTAAAACTACCGGGCATGTATATAAGACTTTTAAAAGGATTTACTTTTCTATCACTGAAGAAAGTAAATAGGGAACCGCATGGTGCTCACCCATCTTCCTTTACTCTGTGTGTTTCCATCACAAAATGTAAACTGTCTTCCAAACCCCTTCACTAAGTTTGAGGTTGTCATTTAACTAGCAAATGGGGATTGCTTCCCCTTGATTTTCCCTTTTAGCAAACCAGGCAAATAACTGGTATTCCCTTTCCACTGTTATTTAAACACTGCCACAGTGAAGGCAGTGGCGTAGTGTTGGTTTCAGCCACACGGGGCGTAGGCCAGATTCGCTGTTACAGATGGACTTCCCCTAAGGGACTTACCCGCACCATATCCTAATTTAGAGTTGTTAGACAATATTGAACTCTATTCTTTATATGAAAGAATTAATTCTCACTGAATATTCGTCGTGAACAATCTGAGCACAAAATAAATCATGGGTAATTACTGCAAGGCAACTGGTTAGTACAGATGTTGTTGCCAGTTGCTAGAGTGAGTAAGATGACTACAATCATTTAAAGAAAGTGGATTCCCCGGTTCCGTCACAGATTAAATAATAAAAAGTTCTGTGCTCATTTTAATCGGTCCAAATTGTAGACACAACAAAAATATGAAACAAAATGGTTCAAATTTTTAGTTCAGATTACAAGGTATTATTATTATTTATTTATTGTGAAATTTTGCCACCCCAAAAAAGTGCCACCCAGGGTGGGCCGCCCCCGCTACACCACACCACTGAGTGAAGGTCTGTATTTAAACTGCCTTAAAAAAACACTTTTAGTGACACACACACACAACCTATGTCATTTTGGTGACACAATCTTGAAAATATGTCCCAGGGCTGGAGAGTGCTATCCACGATGTAACATCTTGTGACTGCAATTTACAGAGATAATAATTTTCATACAAACAGATACTTCAGTTGCTTCTAATAGCATATCTCTTAGCAAACTCTTAGACTCTAGAGGAAAAGGACAAAGGCTATGAGGCAGACTCAGAGGGAGATGGAGAGATAACATCAGAGAAATATTACAAGAATATTAAATAACACCAGTAGAGGCTGCTAGAAGTGCCAGAGCTAGAACCTTGCATCTGATGGAGAGGCGGAGGAAGAAGAAGAAGAAGAGACGACTGTTATAGCAGATGAAATAGAATGGGAGGGAAAGTGTGCTGGAGCATGGAAAGGGAAAGAGGACCAAATGTCAAAACTCTCGTTCTAGCAGATTTCGAAAGAATTGTCCCTGTTCAGGCACAGGTTCAATGTGTATTCAGAGATGACCAATCAAAGAAGATACAAGAACAGAGTTTACCCCCTTTTCTTGTCTAGATCTATGAAATGGGGTGTAAAATATACGTTCTACTAATAGATAAAGCCAGTCATATCCGACTCTAGGGTACGGTGCTCAGTTTTGTTTATAGCCAAAGAGCCAGTGCTGTTTGCATCTGCAGATGTTTCCATGGTCATGTGGCAGCCATGACTAGATGCCGGAGTGCCCAGAACACTTACCTTTCCTGCTGAAGCAGTACCTATTTACTTGTAATTTCTTGCTTTCGAACTGCTAGGTTGGCAGGAGCTGGGAGAGATGGGAGCTCATTCCATTGTGTAGCATTCAAGTCTGAAACTGCTGACCTGCTGACTTTCCAGTCTTCAGGTTCAGCGTCTTAACCACTTCTATTCCATCAACAGAAAAAGTGTTTTCTTTCCTAAAATGTTTTGCATATTAAGGAGATATTAAGGAGGTACTTTTTCAACCAGAAAGCACTTAGTTTAAGTTTTACAAAAATGAGAAATGTTTAGCCTTCCAGATGTTGGACTGCAACTCCAAATGTTGTTGGAGTGTAACTTCCATTATTCCTAACTTTTAAGTATAATGGTTTAAGAATGATGGAATTTACACTCCAGCAACATTGGGGACTCTACATACTCCGTACTTGTTTTTTAAAACATGTGACTTAAACACTCACAATACAGGATTTCTTCTTTATTGTTTATAGTCAATCATGTCCATATTGCTCTGTCAGACCAAAGTGGCTTTAGTCTTGAAAATCTCCTGGACTTCTGTGTGAATCTAGACAGATTTGGCTCATACTAGTGCCTCAAACTGCAAGATTAATTTGAGAGGGGATTTAATTTAGAACTCTACACCTCTAGAATATATCCCAAGGAGAACTATTGGCAATGTCCATTCCTCTATTTAGGCAGATATTGAAGAATGATTTGTTGAGAAAGGCATATAGTGAATTGTGATATGTTGCTTTAAGTCTGCAGGTTTTGGATGTTATTTAAATGATGGATCATGTACTGTATATTTTGTTGTTGTTCAGTCGCACTGTTGATTCCGACCCTTTGCGACCCCATGGACCATTGCCCTCCAGGCACCCCTGTCCTCCACCATCCTCCTCAACCTGCCCAGCTCTGTGCCCATTGTGTCTACAATACCATATAAAAGTTTAAATTGTGTAAAACAGATAATGAGGGGTAAATAGCACTCTAATCAATTATTTTCTGGATTTATATTTTTTAAAATGTTTTGGCATTATTTATTGGCTGTGTCCTTGCTTGCAGCTTGTGCATAGAGAAAAGTTGTGGCTTGAGTAAGCAATGATAATAGTTTCCCAAAGTATCTTTTACTTTAAAAGTTAACACCTACTGCCATTACACTTTTAAATTCCCATAGCTTCATTTTCAGTTGATTTTCTTCTCTCTTGGATATGGCTTCCCTTCCATTGGCACTGGCATTTTTCAATTTGGCTCCCAAAATCTAGTGGCAGCATCTGAGATAAAGCCCATTATATTATAACTAATGCTGTTCCAGCTGGAGGAACCAATGGTGAGATATTTCAATAGTTAGTCCTTTGCCCTATTATAGCAGCGTCTTGAAAGCATTTTTTGGATGTCCTTTCTGTCTCCCTCGTACGTCTTTATCATTGTGTCATGTGCTGAATACTTACTGTCCTTTTATTTCACAAGAGCCATCCATCTTGGAAAATAAGCTCCCAGATGACCTTTTGACTGCAAACAAAATATCTGACCTTTTACCATTTTATGGCGCCCTGTCCCTCAGAGATCATGACTGAGTTATTTTGCACACTATTTCCCCCAACAAAATAAGGACATTTTTTAAAAAAGATAGGAAAAGGGGGATTTGGATGCCTGGCACGTATAACATATGATATTATTATGGAATTGTCTGAAATGCTGCAGAGTTTAATGTAAGGAGCTAGCTACAATTGGAACAAATACATTTATTTCTACTGAAGCCAGATGGTGATCTTGTGCTAATTAAAAAAATTCCATTCCAAATGCCAATAAAAACAATGAGAATCTACTTATGCTTAGGACCTGTTGATTTCTCATTTGTTTTGGTCACTAACTCAAGTATCACAACAGGCATTTTGGATGTGTGTGCAGTGGCACAAGAATTTCCCTGTTCGTTGCCAATATACCTGAGGCAAGAATCAGTTCACCAGTAAGGGACAATCTGCCATTAGACATTCTTCTTGCATTGCTTGATATCTTCAGATAAATTGTTACTCATTAGCCATAATCCATCTCAGAAATCTCCTCCAGGCCATATCACTTTCTGTGTCTACTTTATTCATAATAGTATATGTCATAAGAATGGGTCACAAGTTATTCAACATGGAGTCTCTTTGGTTTTAAACTGTCTTAGATTGTAGCTTTGCTCTTTGCAAAAGGCCTCATATTTTCTCTGCTTCTCTTATCAAGCAGATGTGCTTAGAAGAATCTTCTCCAAGCTTCTGGCCTTCATGTTTTGTCTATGCCTCCAGGTCTGGAATGTAAATGTTGTAAAAGAGCTTTATTGATACACAGACCACTAGAAAAACAATTAAGTGGGTGATCAGATCAGTTCAAGAAAGCACACTTACTAGAAGACAAAATGGCTAAACTATCCCAGAGGCAGTGTTATGCAACTAAAATGGAGGCTCATTTGTACTGTCCTGAGCATTCTTAAGAAAGCTGAGATCAGTACATGACTTCCTGATATGATGTTGATATACTGTACTTTCAGAACATGTGTGCATATTTTCACATGTTCTGAGACACACCTCTAAGGCATCTTTGAGTCATTACAATAATGTATCTTAATACAGATTGGGCTAAGTAAACCACAGTCATACAGAACAATTAAACATGGGAATGAAAATATATACAATAATTGTGTGGGGAATAGCTGATATCATGGTAAAGCTATGTAAATGGCATTAATGAACACTTGCTCCAAATGTATCTGGAAAAATAACAAATCAAAGGAAGAAAACATGAAAGAGTGAGATAATTGTAAGATGCAGATTTCTATAGAATGCAAGACCTGGGTATACCACCAAAAGTTTGGAGCCAAGAAATTTGGGATGTAACAGTTGATACAAGAATTGGAAGTGAGAAGGAAGGGACATTTCCCCTAAGCACACAGAAACACTCCAAAAGGAAGGGGGAAAGGGAGGAAATGCCACTGGAAACCATCATATTGGGCCCAATGGCAAAAATGAGTGGAGGAGGAATCACTTCACTTCTGATTTCCAACGGTCATGGAGGCAGAAGTGGCCATGCCAGATGGACTGGCTGTGAAGGTGCACCTTGTCTATATCCTCAAGGCTACAGCAGTCCATTGCAGTCCCGGAGTCAAATCCTGCATGTCTTATTTCCTACGTGCCAAAGGAGATGGCTCTGTGATCATAGTGTGTGTGTCACTTCATGGCAAGCTGGGATCCACCTTAAACAAATACATGCCAATGACATTTTCCTGTTTGTCACATCCATCAAAGGATTTTCAATGACATTTTCCTGTTTGTCACATCCATCAAAGGATTTTCAGGGGGAAATGTATACTCAGATATAAGTAGCACTCTTGGGGCAGTTCACAGTGGATTTACTCATTTTACCAACCTCAGAAGGGTGAAAGACTGAGTCAACCTGGAGCCCATCAAGATTCAACTCACAATGTCAACAATTTTGATTGCAGTACTGTACTATGGTTTAACCGCTGTGCCAGAAAGGCTCCTTGCATTTCCTCTCCTTTGTCTCATTAGACCAGGAGTTCAGACAGCTAAGGGGGCCAGATGGTCATTTTGCCCTTCCTCCACTGCATGGCACTTCCAGGTGTGGTGGAGGCAGTAGGATCCCACATGAAATGGTGCTGAGGGCCGCAACCATACTGCAGGTCACAAATTAAGAATCCCTGCATTAGACTGTCTTGAAGCTAGGGAGCATTGTAATTTCAATTAGAAAAAATGAAAAGAAATTGGGAAATCTTGGGTTTATCTTCCATGTAAAAGGTAAAGGTTTCCCTTGCTCGAAAGCCAGTCATATCCGATTCTAGGGATCAGTGCTCATCTCTGTTTCTAAGCCAAAGAGCCAGCGCTGTCTGAGACGTTTCCATGGTCATGTGGCAGGCATGACTAGACACCGGAGCGCATGGAATGCTGTTACCTTCCCACCAAAGTGGTCCCTATTTATCTACTTGCATTTTCTTGCTTTTGAACTGCTAGGTTGGCAGGAGCTGAGACAGACGGGAGCTCATTCCGTCTTGCAGTACTCAGGAATTGAACTGCTGACCTTCTGCCTCCCAGTCAGCGTCTTAGTGACTTGAGCAGCCAAAATTAGTCAGAACCTAGAATGTTTTGAAATGTCTCCCAAATGTTTTTTGTGATGCGATATCTTGTATTGTGATATATCATTTCTTTGTTATTGTATATTTTGTATCTTTGTTAGCTGCCCAGAGTTGCTTGGCGATTGGGGCGGCATACAAGTCAAACAACAACAATTAGTATAACCTATCAGCTGGTGATTTCAATTTCAAGGTGAAGAAATTCTATACTGGGTTTTAGCATGGACTCTACAGGAATTGTCTAAGAGATTTAACCTACAGTTTTTGGGTGCTAAAATTCAGGACCTTGGATAGCTCATGTAGCATGCCAGTTAAATAACCAGAGTAGATTAACAATACCCAGAAATTGAAGGCACTAGCCAGCGCTGGAAAGAAATGCAGACTAGCACAATTCTCTAATTAAATCCTGGACCCTAGTGGGTGAAGAGATTAATTTAAACCTTGTCTCTGGGAGACTTCAGACCTTTAATGGAATCAGCTTGAAAGAAGCCTGGCAGTGTATTCTTGGGAGTCTTTCAGGAACATTAATACAGGAAGCATCTGGAAAAGATGGAGCCAGCACTATAGACCCACACCAGAATGACTCATGTTGTATGCTGCTTTGGGCAGATCTGTGTTGTTGTTTTGTCCAGAGCAGGGAGTTTTCTTGGGGGTGCTTTGTGGTTTGTTGCATAATTCCTTGCGTAATCCAACGAGATGGATTAACTTCATTGGGCTGTCCTAGTCTGATGTAGCCATTCCAGGTTATTTTGTGCAATATTCATATTGTATTATATGAATTTGGTTGGCTTATTGTACTCGGAAGCTGCTGTTCTGGACCATTCTGTGCAATCCTGTATGATTCGGAGGCATGGAAGGTTTAATAAACAGTAATATTTGATGACCCTTATTCTAAAACATTTTTCTACTGTGTTTCCTTCATATTCTGTTGTTTTGACATTAGTTTTTCTTAGCATGTGCCTGTTCTAGCATGTTCTGATCTAGCTTTTACCTAGTCTCCCTTTTTACAGGATGATTCCCTTGCTGTCAATTACACCGAGTGTGGATCCTGTTTTTTACCTCTGTTTCAACCTGTGGTGTAATGGTTTCAATTATCAATCTTGATCTATGCACCAGCTAACCTTTGTCATAAAGGACAATTGAATTGCTAAGTACACTAATACCTCAGATAACAATGAGACTTGTCTCGTCGTTATCCAGTTTTTAACATTGTGCGATGTATTGATCGCACAACGTTTAAAAAAGCCCTGTTCCCTTTCCGAAGAGGACCCCCCCTTCAGCTTTCCACCCACCTTGCTGCTACGAACAATTGCATCGGATAACACTAACAGATTGTTATCCAATGCAATTTTTTTTAAAAAGCATCATTATCCAATTCTAGAGTTATCCAATGCAATCGTTACTGTAATCCACTTGGCTTTTGGGAATAATATTTAGCAATTTTTAAAAGAAAAGGCTGAACGCTCTAGTGATTATTCTCCTGACCTCATGGGGATTACAGAAGCAGGTGGTCAAAATGTATTCTTCTATGCAGGATGAAACTCCTTGCCTGGGGTATTCATATCTAGTATATGACTAGTTGCACCATTTACATTTTAGGTGCAGAGTCCATTGAATGGAATAGAGTAACATTTTCTATCATTTTTCATATCTTAGAATCTTATTTGATAATCTGAGAAGCAAAGCCTCCTCCTCTGGTTAATTCCTGTTCTGAGACTTGCATATGGCTTCCCTTCCAAACAAGTTTCCAGTTTTAACCAACATTTCTTTGCAATACATGTGGATGAACATGAACACACATGTGTCCTTGTGCACATACTCATACACATATTGGCACATGTACATACACATATTGGCAGAAATAAAGCTTTGGAAGGGTAGTGTTCAATCCTAGTCAATTGGTAATAATACAGCATGAGTGTAGCCCTCAGATAACACACTGAAGCCCCAAAGCAATGTTATGCACCTGTCAGTGTTGGACATATTGTGTTCATTCTATTAGAGCAGGGATTCTCAACCTGTGGCCCATGGGCCACATGTATTGCAAAGAAATGTTGTTTGGAAGGGAAGGCATCATGTCATGTACTCTCCCCCGCCTCCACCACATCCAGATATGCCCTATGGTGGAGGAAGGGCAAAATGGCTGTCTGGCCTCCGAAGCTGCCTGAGGGAGTGTGATCCGGGCCCCAGCTTAAAAAGGTCAAGAACTCCTGTATGAGAGTGAAGCTACAGATTTTGGGATATCTTAGGCATGACTGCAATTATGGTATACATCATGGTATACATATGAGAAGAATAGACTTACTCTGTATGAAGGAAAGCTGTTTGCAATAGAAGGATTGGAATAATGACCCCACTTTCAATCAAAAGCTAAAAACCTGGGCAGGGAAGACTTCTCCCTAGTAACTAAAGATGCTACCACAAATGTTAACCACATATATTTTAATTAAAATTAATTGATGCATTTTAAAGCCAAAATTCCACTACATTTGCACATGTCTTGGGTTTTCTTAGTATAAAACTACCTTTTAAAGATATTTAGATTAATGAACTTAAAGTTGTGCTTCCAACAAAGATCTGTACATTATCTTGCACTATAGATAAAACAGAAGTTTCTGTTTCTAGGTTTAATGCTCATTATACATACAAAAACTTACATCTCATACACAATATGCCAGGGGTGCCCAAACTATGGCCTGTGGGTCAGATTCAGCCCCTAACACCAATTCATCCAGCTCCCGAAGCCCTCGTCGCTCCCAGAAGCTAAAGTAAAACGCACCCATATGGGCGTGTTTTATTTCTGCTTCCGAGAGCAATGAGCACTATGTGGGCTGGATGAATTGGCATTGGGGTCCAGATACGGCCCATGGACCAAAGTGACTGGCTCCCTGAACCACATGAGCAGCCAACGACCCAAAAGGTTTGGGCACCCCTGCAATATACTATAGCAATATGAGACTTGATAGGCATTTGCTTATTTTCTCAAGTGTGTGTTTCAAAACTAATCAGGGTGGTTTCTAACAAGTTATTATACATATAAATAAAATTGTATAATAAAAATAACAAAACCATTCAGCCCTAATCAAACAGCAGCAGGAAATAGTCACAGATACAGCACATAGTCACAGAATAAGTGGGCTATCACTAAGAAAGATCTTTCCTGGTGTCACTTTTATTTGATTATCTCATAATAGCTACCCTTAGTAGGGAAGCTTGAGAGGATGTTGGACTATAGAGAGAATTCATGTAAGAGACTAACTCTGTTAAATAACAAGGTCCAAAACTAAGGTTTTGTACAAGTACGACCTTGAATCTGGCGCAAAATGCAATGGGTACCTAATGCACGAAGGCCAGAACTGGAGATACATGATCAAACTTATGAATTCCAGTAATAAGTCTGGCTGCTGCATTTTGAACCTGTTGGAGTTTCTGTACCAACTTCAAGGGTAGCCTTGTATAGAGAACAATACAGTCATCTATCTTAGAAATCACCAATGCATAGACCACATGACGACAGAAACATCTGCAGAAGCAGACATCGCTGGCTCTTTGACTTTGAAACAGAGATGAGCATTGACCCCTAGAGTCAGATACGACTGGCTTTTGAGCAAGGGAAACCTTTACCTAGACCAGTGTTTCCCAAATGCTGGTGTTTGGACTTCAGTTCCCAGAAGCCTAAGCCAGTATATTGACTGATCAGTGCTTTGGGGAATTGACTTAAGCTTCTGGGAATTGAAGTCCAAACACCAGCATTTGGGAAACACTGACCTAGACCAATATTGTAAGAGATTCAAATCGAGATATGGGTGGAATTGGGCAGTCTGCTGCAGCTGGTAAAATACAGCTCTGGTCACAGCAGTCCAAAGTAAAAGCTGGATCCTGGAGGAAGCCCAGATTTCAAAGTTTATCCCTAAGAGGAAGAGTGATAGTATCTATCTTAGGGAGGCAACCACTCAGTCGGGCAGGAGAAGCCCTAACCAGCAAGATATTTAAAAACTCCATTTGGGTGTTAGAAGACTCTGGGATAAGCTTTCCTGGCAGATTGTATTGCTTTCACATGTAAGCAGAAGCACTTCTTTAGGAATGCCAGATTAACATCTGTGGGAGCTTTCCTTCATCTGTTCTCAGGTTTTCTCCATTGTTTCAACTCCCTCAGGAGAAGGGCAGGGTCTAAATGGAGAAGGCATTTAGAAGCAATCACTTTGAAAGCTCTGGTAACTCCTGCATACCATTTATTGACCAGAGCCTCAACAGGAGTGCCAGCCAACTCAGCTGAAATCACTACTAAGGCGGCCTGGATACCCTAGAATCCATAGGCCTTAGAGGGCAGACCATTTTAATTGGTCCCATCTCCCCATGGGGGTGGGGGTGGATCATCAATCTTAAGGCAAACTTTAGCAGATAATGGTCTGACCACAATAGGGCAGTAGTAGACAAATCTACTGCCTTCAGATCATCTCCCTACTCTGCCAGCAACACCAGCCCCAGAGTATGACCATCTGGAAACGTGGTTCCAGTTTGTTGTTCAGTTGCACAGTCGATTCCGACCCTTTGTAGCCCTATGGACCATTGCCCACCAGGCACCTCTGTCCTCCATCTTCCTCAGCCAGTCCAGCTCTGTGCCCATTGCATCTACAATACCATCTATTCCAATAGAGTGCTACAATATGTCCCAGGAAGTCATGGACTCCATGAACTCTGGAGCTGTGCCAGACAGATTTCACTCCACGTGGATGTGGAATTCCCCCAGAAGCAAGCCAAGATGAAGTATATTAGTTGCAGCAGGGAGAACATGGGGTCATGGAGAGAGCAGTACACCAGTGCTCTCTATCCCACATCTGTCCCTGTATTCTGCGGCCACATAGAAACATTCATGACCCAAACTCAACAAGGCAGCCTATTAACCTTGCTGTAATCCCTAAAGATAATGACAACATCACCTCTTCCCTTATATCTAGATGGAATAATATGGGAGACAAGACAAGGAGACGGAAGCCCCTCCTAAGGCACCTACCCAGGTCTCTGTTTTACATGTCAGATCGCCTTTTTCATCCAATATATGATTCTGGATGATCTGATGTTTATTTTGGATTGATTGGGCATTCAGGAGTAACAGGGACAGGTCAGAGGGTAAGAGACTGTTACCTTACATATGATGGATGAAGGAAGAGCCAGAACATGAGCTAGATACCAGACATCTTGCCTGGGCTGCCCTGGAATGGCCAGCTGTTCCACCAGTGATGTACCTCCCCTATCCGTTATGACTGAGATCCCAGTGTTGTTACTATGTATCTATAAATAAAGATCTGTTAAGATAGGGTCCCCAAGGCTTATCTGCCTGCAGCAGAGGAAAGGGGGGGGGGGGGAGAAACAAGCCATATTTCATTATTTTTAGAGCGAATCCCATCTCTATGTTGGTAAACTACAGGGAAAAAATGTCCAAGTTTCATACTTCCCTGGAGGCCACATTCTATTTTATGGCGGTCCTGATTTCTAGTATCAAATATTTCAGGACAGGTTGTGCTTCTCTGTGTGTGTATTTATACCTAAAGCTAATTATTCTCTAGTGCAGTGTAGCTCCTATTTCAAAAGTAATCTTAGACTCATCCACAAAGCGCCAACACTGTTTATTACCTGAGGAATAATTGGGTGTATATCTGTTTCAGTGCCAGGAGAAACCAGATGGGGGAAAGAGATGTTCCAATAAAAATGTGCCTTGGCAAAGGGAAAATGTAATGATAAGAAAAACTAGCTAAATCTTTGTGTACCCATCCTGTATAAATACCAAAGCAGCATAGGATTAAGATGACTGATAGCTAGACACAAGTGCATTGCAGGTAGTGGTGCAATTAAAGGCCTACTGGACACCGTCTGCTAATTGTATATTTGTGGATGTCTTTTGGAGACTTGGTAAAGCTCTTGGTTTTTATTTCTGTTTTCTACAAGAAAAGCAAGGTTTTCAGGCACCGGATTGGCCACAAGATATGGCTGGTGAGCAGCATTCAGCTTCATAATCCCCATGTTGTGCAAACTTCTGACTAACTCTGAATTAAGTGAAGAGCAATTGTGCCACCTGCCAATATTTTCTAGTTGCTTTCTAGCTATAGCACTCGTCCACACCCCACCCGCAGGCAACACAACCTTTTCTCCTAGACTGTCAGGTGAACCCTACCACAGGATCTGAAGGAGTTGTAACCAGTGGACCAGATGTGAGAATATCATCATTTATTAATGCAGTGTTTGCAGAGAGGCAGCTCCGGCAGAGATCTATTTTTGCCTTGGCGCCCTATGTTGACTTCAGGGGTGAAATTTTCCTTGTTTGCTCTTTCTTTGTTGTTTTCATTAGAGCTTAGTAATAGAGAGCAAATACTGCTGAATAATCCCTTCTGTAATGAGGAGCCCAGGAGTGACTGCTGTAGGGATATTCAATTTTGCTTCATGTCTAATTAACAATAATGGATATATAAACACTTAGGGTAGTTAGTATCTAAAATGTAAAATGGTAGCAAGAACTATTTTAACATTTACATTCCAGGCAGCAGATCAGTCCCAGTTTTATTTTTCTTAGCAACTAGGTATTCTATCCCTAGACCTTATCTTGTGAATGCTAACATGATGTCGGTCTCATTGTCATCATCTTTTCTACCTCTATTCCATGCTAGAACCCAAGTGCTAGTGTTGAAAAAAAATGTACCAAAGGATCTTTAGAAATGATTTTGTAATACTATATAAGTTATTTTGTAGGTAGAAATTGTTGGAATTGTCTGTTAAATTTGGATCCGATCCCTTGGTTCAAAGCAGCTCACAAAATCATAAACAATAGTGCATGAAACAATATGCTTAAGTTGCAGATAATGGGTATAAATATTTGAGTTGATGGGAATTTTTTCTTGAATTATACAATTTAATACAAGAAAAGAATGTGCGGTTATATCTCCTGCCTTCTTCTTGCTTCTTGGTGTCTTGTCCCTGGTGCCTACGGTATTACTATATAGAGCATGTATCTGTTTTTGTAGTTAGAATCTTTAGCTATTCAATAGGTAGTGGTCCTGGTGGTGCAGTGGCTAAACTGCTGTACTGGAGCCAGAACATTGTGAGTTCAATCCCGGCAATGAATCATGGCTGACTTAGCCTTCCATCCTCCTGAGGTCAGTAATATGAATACCCAGCATGTTGAGGGCAAAATGCTGGCTAACTTGTGAACCGCCCAGACAGTGTACAAAGTGCTATGGGGTGGTATAAGTGTAAGAATTGCTATTGCTGTTACACAAATATATTGGCTGACATAACCTTGCTATTAGTCCATGATGTTTATTAAAGAGGCATAGCTTTTTGAGCAGCAATTGATGGTGGATGGTATGATATGCACTGGAAGGTCAAAAAATGCTGGGAGAATCAAGATAGGGAAAAAGAGACCCAATAGAAATTTGCCTTGGCAAAAGGAAAATGAAATGATAATAAAAACTAGCTAAATCTTTGTGCATTCATCCTGTATAAATTATTTACCAAGGCAGCATAGGATTAAGGAGACTGATTGCTATATGGAAGTGTATGGGAAGTAATGCTTACTGGACACAGTCTGCTAATTGCACATGGGTGGATGTCTGTTGGAGACTTTGTAAAATTCATTTTTTCTTCCTGTTTTCAACCACAAAGGCAAGGTTTCCAGGTGCCTGATTGGCCATGAAATATGGCTGGTGAGCTGCATTCACCTTCATCGTCCCCATGGTGTGGAAGCTTCTAACTAACCCTGAATTAACTGCTGACAATTGTTCTACACTACACAATTATCTGTATCTGTTCAGCTTCCTCTGTGCATTTTTTTTGGGGGGAGGGGGCTTTTAAACATTTTGGAGAAGATTGTGGAGAGGATAATTGGAAACTACTGAACAAGCTATGTGAGAAAAGCATAGGCAATGAAGGCGGGAAGGAAATGGGAATGGATGGGAAAGAATAGGAATGCTTTCTTTGCTACCAATTCTGTTTCTAGAGAGCATTCAAGCACAGGAAAATAATGCAAAATATGATAGATAGATAGATAGATAGATAGATAGATAGATAGATAGATAATTACTTCCATGAGTAGAAACAGATTACTTGGAACCATACAGTTGCTGCTACTTAGCATCTGTAACCTCTGGATGTCACACAAGAGTATTTTGTGTACACATGTGAATCCCCAAAAATCTAGAAAACAACTCTGTTTTTCTACAAATGAAATTTTACAAGCCAGAGTGATATCATACAGCCCTGTGGGATACAGCTAATTAATGGGGGGAAATGCTCCACTGAATTCTAATTTATACCATTTCTTAATCTTTCAGGAATTTCTATTATATCACAATGCTGAGGGACCCAGTGTCACGCTACCTGAGTGAGTGGAAGCACGTTCAAAGAGGTGCAACATGGAAGACCTCCCTCCACATGTGTGATGGCAGAAGCCCCACACCAGAAGAGCTGCCGATGTGTTACATGGGAGATGACTGGTCAGGGGTCAGTTTGCCAGAGTTCATGACCTGCGGCCACAATCTGGCTAACAACCGACAGGTGCGCATGCTAGCAGACCTTAGCCTAGTTGGATGTTACAATTTGACCTCTATGAATGAGAGTGAAAGAAATATGATCCTCCTCCAAAGCGCCAAGAACAACCTGAAGAATATGGCATTCTTCGGACTGACAGAATTTCAGAGAAAAACCCAATATCTTTTTGAAAGGACATTTAACCTGGAGTTTATTTCCCCTTTCACTCAGTATAATACTACACGGGCCTCTAATGTGGATATTAGTGAGTCAGTGCGGAAGCGTATAGAGCAGCTGAACTTCCTGGATATGCAGCTCTATGAATATGCTAAAGACCTGTTCCTACAGCGCTTTCAATATGCTAAACTGGAAGAGCATGAACAAAATCGTCAGAAACGACGGGAAGAGCGGAAAATACTGCATGAACAAAAGGTCCAGGAATGGCTAAAGGAGGAAGAAGGAGAAGTATTAGCTGTGACTGAGGATTATAACAGTCAAGTGGAACGGTGGTGAATTGCACTCTTGTGTTTGCAGAGACACCAGCGTGCACTCAAGCAAACATACACACACACACAAACAAACACTAATACAGTTTTTGTTTATTCATTCAGTGAGAACTTCATATATGGAACATCTGATAAACAGAACTGAGTCTCTTAACTGTCCATCTGCATGTTATTTTTTATAGATTTTCCATTCAAGAAAACAAAATGTTGCATTTTTTTTGGTACATCTTTGTCAGTGCAATTCAATTGATCGTTGAATCGTTCATTGCTAAAATGAAGCCACCTGTGGAAAGTGTGGCCTGTGACCCATTGTTCTTGCCTTTCTGTTAAAGGTTTTTCTAATAGCCATAGTTCCTGTGGAAAAAATGGCGAAAGTTAAAAACCATGCCTTTTTGTAAATTTCCCTTATATACAACAATCTGACAAGATTAGTTTTGTTGTTCCTTGTAAACTGTACTATGTTTATGTATGGTAATAGTAACAGAGTAAAACATGCTGCTCTTTGATTAGTTACAAGTAGCATTTCATGTAAGAGGGAAGAATTTAGGAGCCATACAATTGTGATTTGGGCTATCAAACAAATGAAATAGGGATCCTTAATCCTGTTTATTCTCGCTCTGCATCTAAACCTCATAGGCAGGCTCAGTAGTTAATACTTTTATTAGAACCAATTAAAACTCCACAAAAGGTGTACACTTTCAAGTTTTCCAGTACTTTTCATCAGACTAGGCAGAATAAAATGGAGAGGTGGGGTGGAGTTGGGGAACGCAAAACATTTGGCCAGGTGTTACTATGCTCATGGGATCCGCTGTTAAACTTAGTCCCAAATTTGTATCCAATTCAACATCTAAAATTTAGCTTCCAGTTTTTCTTATTAAGTGACCGTGTTGTTTTTCTGTACTTTGTTGTTCTTATGTGCCATAAAGTTGGATCTAACGTATAGTGACCCCCAGTAGTGTGTTCAAAGTAAGTAAGATATTTGAGGTGCGTTTTACCAGCTCCACACTCCCAGTGAGTTTCTGTGGCTGAGTGGGGAATTGAACCCAGGCCTCCTGAGTCCTAGTCTATACTTTAGATCTGTTCTAGTTCAGAAATATAAGTGTTTCATTTCTATTCAGACTTCTGAATTAAAATCAAGCTAGTGTTTTTTTGAGACTCACCATTTATTTCTTTTATATATACAGTCTACATCAGGGATTGGCAATCTTTTAAAGTTGGGGGTGGTGGATCATGCTCCCCCAGACTGCAAACGCTGCCATAAAACGTGTCCGCAACGGTTGTAAATGCTAAAGCAAGGGTGCATTTTTAGACTCCCTTGCTTCTTCTTACTCTGTAATTTTATTTATTTATTTAACAAATGCCGCCCAACTGACCAGATCGTCTCTCTGGATGGTGCACATAAGGTACAAATAAAGACATGATATAAATAAAATAAAACAAAAGAAAAGTTAAAATGGGCACACTTTGGGGGTATTTTACCTGATCTTAACAAAGATATAGCCTTCTTGTAGTATGTAGAGAATTGGAAATATCAAAATGTAAGTTTATTGGGTTGCTTTTTTATAGTGTAAACAGGGATTGAAGATTTTAACATTAACTTTAAGCACCTTTTTATAGCAAAAATAGAAAAATGTAAGCAAAGAATCAAATTCTGTGTTGAAATGTAGAGCTAGGTCCCTGCAATTGTAATACAGTAAAACCTCAGATAACACTAAAACCTGGTTCCACAAGTCTTGGTGTTATACGATTTTTAGTGTTATCTGATGCATGTTAAAATCCTATGGGATCCATAGAGATACATTGTAACCACACAGGCTTTAGCGGTTGTTATCTGAAGCATCCCATAGGATCTTAATGTTATCCGATGCAATTCTTCCCCCCAGATTCCTTAATGTTATGCGATTTTCGTGTTATTCGATACTAATGTTATATGAGGTATTACTGTATAGTACAATACTTAAGTACAAAGATTTAGAATACTTCTGTTCTAAATTAGACCACATCTAAACTACTGTGTCCAATTCTGAAAGATGCAACTAAATTAGAGCATTTATAAAAGGGCAACAAGGATGATCAGAGGACTGGAAATCAAGTCATATGAGGGAAGAGTGAAGGAAATGGGCATGTTTAGCCTTGAGAAAAGGAGACTGAGAGGGGATATGATAGCACTCTTCAGTTACCTGAAAGATAATCATAAAGATTACGGTGCCATGGGCCACATTTGGCCCGTGGGCCTCAAGTTGAGAATCCCTGATGTTGATCCTCCATATTCAAGGGCTGGGGAGTGTAGAGTCCTCCAGATGTTGCTGGTCCTAGCAATCCTAACCACCATTGTTAGTTCAAAGGGACGATGGAAGTTGAGGTCTGAAGGACCACACATTTCACAGCCCTGGAATAAGTGACTATTCTTTAACATGTGGGTGTAGTTCTACACCAATGATTAGCATTTTTCTAAGAAATTGCAATTATTTTTTTTCCATTTATATGAAGCTCAATGGCTTAGGTATCTGGCTACAGAGTCAGAGGTTGGGAGTTCAATTCCTCACTGTGCCCATTTGAATATTATATAGCTAGAAAATGTGAAAACAGTCACCATGAGTCAAAACTGGCCTGACAGCATCCAGTTATTATTATATAATGCTGGTTGCCTTCAGTGTCTGGAAAACTGGGTCCACCTTGGTTCTATTGGTTCTATTGTTAGGTCTTGGTGCTATTTGCAGCAACACAGAAGAGCAGGAAGAGATGAAATATAGAAATAGGAGGGATTTGTGAAAATGCAGTGAAATAAAAAGAGAGAAATTTTCCCTTGCCTATTCTCCAGTAAATATCCACTGTGTTGTAATGAATAAAGTTACAGAAGGCTGAGTGGAATTTGTAAAAGCATTCTTTGAATATCTCACTTTGACAGATTTGTTAGGCTTGCTATAATTTCACAGCTTTGTTAGGCTTGCTATAATTTGGTTCTGACTTGAAAGCATGTAACAGATTCTCTAGTATGAGACAGTACAGTACAGTATTTGTTTTCTAGGTTCCTGCTCCATTTATATCTGACTGTTCCCAAGCTTTGCTCTGGTTTGTCATGTTTATTGTCATTTATTATCAGATTGTTCTCCTGGTTGTTCCCTCTGGATATCTTGTACCTGAGCTCTCAGATTCATGAAAGTACACTGCTTATGTGAATTCTGGTCCTGAGTGGTTTTGAGAAAACAAAACCATGTCATAAAAACGAAAGGCTTCAGTCTTGTTCACAATGGGCAACTGTGTTTTTCTCATTTGTCAAATATATACCTTTTTGACCTAATTTATAAATCAAACAAAGGCTCCGATTGCCTTGTGTGATTATGTAATAACATTTTCAGGGATCTCTTCATCGCTCTCTGTTAAAATCAGCAGCATCTCCGGCTGGCAGTAGATGTGATATAAACAGTTCATGATTAATGCTTCCCATGGTTTAAATTAAAATATCAAATTGATGGCTCTGGGGAAGGTTTAATCCTTTGACACCTTCTCCCCCCCCCCAGCTATTTACTTTACAAGGGGAAATGTAGCTTATACCTACTGTATACACCCAAGTACAGTATAAGCCTAATTTTTTAGCCCCAAAAAGGGGACTCGGCTTATACTCGAATCATTGACTATGAGGGTCCCAAGACTGTGCTGGTTTGAGATGTGCCAACAATTTAATTACTTTTACCATATTTTCATGTATTTTAATTATTGAAACTCACTAGCAGCTGCTGCATTTCCCATTCTCGGCTTATACTCGGGTCAATCTATTTTCCTGGGGTTTCAGTTTAAAATTAGGTGCCTCAGTTTATATTCGGGTCAGCTTATACTCCATGAAGGGATGTTAAAAAATTTACTACCACACCGTGATGTCATGGATGTCATGGGCATGGCCGACATCATGATGTTGTGGGCGGGGCCAAAAGAATAAAATAAACACAAACATGCCCCTCAATCCACCCACCCAAATAAATAAATAAATAAATAAAATTAAACTAAACAAACACACCCCTCTATCCACCCACCCACCCCAAACACAAATAAAACCACCCACCCCAAACACAAATAAACCCACCCATCCACCCACCCCAAACACAAACCCTGGGTCACTTATCCTGGGTCGACTGGTCCGGGAACAGAAGAGGCAGCGGCACAACAGCAAACCGTCGCTGCGACAAACCGCCACAGCAGGAAATTGTCGCAGTGGCCTAGTGGTGCACCGCATCAAGGAAAGGCCGCTGCCACTTGTAGCGCTGCCTGCGAAGTTCTATTTCTTACTGCGCATGTGTCAAATAGAGATTTGACGCATTCGCAGTTCCGGGCAGCCATTTTGTTGTTTTTGTTTGTTTTGTTGTTGTTGTTTTTGTATGTATTTTGGTTGAAAAAATTAAATAAAAATTAAAAAAAAAAGAAATAAATTTCCGGAGGTTGTTCGGGGAGACGACCGAATCGGTCGCCCGGGGTTCTACAAACCCAACCCCCCCCCCGGCGACCACCTCGTGATGGGCGCTACCAGTTCAGGTGAACCGGCCAAAACCGGTAACAACCCATCACTGCTTATACTCAAGTATATACGGTATATGTTTTCCACATAGGATAAAGAGCAGCACAGAGGATGACATTTTAATTGTGAAAAAGTGCAATCCAGAAGGAAGGTCTTGAGAAACAACTCCAACCTGATCTCCTCCCCTGGAGCGACTAGTATTTTTTTAATATGGGAAGCCATAATCCCATTACATTGAGTTGTGACCTTTATCAGGTTTCCCTTATTTTTATGACCAAATTAATTCATTAAAACCACTGCTTAATTAAGTAGTTAGCAGTCTGCTAGGTTGATGAATCAAACAGGTGATTTGCGCCACTTGTTCAATCTTATAAATCTGGTGGAACCTTTTCCAAATTAGCCTATGGTGTCACTAGTGTTACGAATTAGGCTGAGATCACATAAATCATACTGGCTCATGTGTCAAGGAGAGGTATTCCCAATTTTTTAAGCCAAGCATAAAAGGTAAAGGTCTCACTAGCTTGAAAGTCATTCGTGTCCAACTCTATGGTGCAGTGCTCATCTCCATTTGCAGCCAAAGGTCCATGGTCCATGGTCATGTGGCAGGCATGACTGGACACCAGAGTGCATGGAACGCTGTTACCTTTCCTCCTGAAGTGGTATTTATCTACTTGCAATTGCTTGCTTTCAAACAGCTGGATTGGCAGGAGCTGGAACAGACGACGGGTGTTCACTCTGTTACGTAGCACTTGGGTCTCAAACTGCTAACCTGCTGATCTTCTGGTTGTCAAGTTCAGTATCTTAACCGTTAAGCCACCATGGGCCGAAACAGGCATACAATTTCTTAATTTAAAATTCATCAAAAGGCACTGTGTAATTTGCAACCTAAGACAACACTTTGCTTATTTCATTAACAAAATGGTTTCACTAATTTAGCATAACAAGCCTTAGGCAAGAACTCTTTAAAACCTCATTTGTAATCTAATTATTATTCACCAATTCCCTTTTAAAATGCTACAGAAGAATATCCGATTCCTTTTATGTTCTCTTTCATACTTTGCTAATAGACTTTGTGTCATAACAGCAGCAAAAACAGCAGCAAAAGCTTAATTTTAAACAGAGAACCAGATTCACCACTTGCTTCTTTCCATATTTTAATTCCAATTGCAAGGGCCAATTACATTGACAACGAATACAAGAAATGCTCCAGTACTGAGACAGTCAGATATGTATTATTTTCCATTAACTACACCGGCATTTCCCAACCTTTGGATTTTGGACTTCAATTCCCAGAAGCCTAGTTCAATTTCCCAAAGCACTGATCAGTCGTTGTATTGACTTAAGGCTTCTGGGAACTGAAGTCCAAGAACCAAAGTTTGGGAAAGAGTGAACTACACAATGTACACATCAAGATGAATCAACTTGTAATCCTCCCTCCTATCTCATACTTTTTTCCTCCACTGCTGGGGCTTTTATTTTTTAATGCAATCAAATGCTTACACATCCGTTCAGGCAGCGTGATTGCTTGTGCTGACGGGAAAAAGCATGTGCAGGAGTGCTAGACTTTGGCAAGGTGGAGAGAGAGGAAAAAGGAGACACCCAAAGGCATGTTAATTCCCCTCAATTGAGCACCCTTTGTCACCAAACGGTATATTTTGTTTTTAAGGTTTGGTGGCAATGTTGGAACACATTTGGGCTAGAGTACCTAGGAGATCTAAGAAAGCGAGATACAGAGAGGAGAAAATTACCAATCAGCCCTTGTTTGCAGCTTGTTAAGGCAGTTCCTTGCTTTAGCTTTGCCTCCCCCAAATCTGGGTAGCTACAGGAGGAGTTGTCTTAACAAGCTGTATAAAAGAAATGATCAGCAATTTCCTCTTCTCTTTCACCTGACTCCTGTCTGGTCACCTCTCAGAAAAGCCAGCTTTCTAACTGCAAATTCACAGTAGATCAATGTGTATTTTTCTGCTGTGCCATCATGCCTCAGTGTTGATATTTTGGTGCTGCCTGAAATTAAGTCATACATTAATGTTATCAATTTATTCCATTAACATCAGGTTTAATCATGTATGGTAATAGTATTCTCATTCTTCAAGTATGAATCCTTGTGTAATCTCAACACATGTAGAGATGGGAAAGTTACTTTTTTGGATTGTAGTTCCCAGAATCCTATGGCACTGATACCATAAAATCCAATTTATTTAGACAAAATAGCCCTCTAATCTACACCAAAGGCAAAAGAGAATTCCCTTTGCCCCACTTCCCTTTGAAGGAAATTGAGAAGACATGCAACTATTTGTAACAGGTATTCATTTATTGAAAGAGAAGTCAAAACCTGAAACACATACTTCCCCTCCTTCCACCAAAAAAAAAAGGTGGGGAGCTTTGACCACAGGCAGATATTTATAGTTGAGATGGCACATGGAAATGTACATGAAAGTACTAGGATGTTTGAGCGTGTGCAAAACAGAGTTGATCCTAGCTTAATTTACTTTCTTAGCCTGGAATTTGAGTTCCTAGACTTTAGTTGGTGACAGTGTAAAACTAGAGAGGAAAAAGAAGGTGAAGATAACATGGGGCAGAGAAGGTCCAGAAGACAATGGTTCCTTGAAATCCATTCAGGAAACAAAGACTTTAGCTAGGTGTTGGTCTGCAGCAGAAAAGGTAGCATCTTGACTGAAACACTGGGAGCAGTCAAAAGGGTTTGAGACTGGGAACAATCAAGTGATTTGCATTCAACTCAAGTTGACCGCTTAGTGATTAAAATTAAACATTAACCAGAGAAGTTGCAAAGTCTTCCCCTCCCTTCCTACCTCATACAGGCCAACTCAATTGGGATGTTTCCTCTAGTTCATTTTAAAACTTTCCTTTATACATCAATAAAGCTAAAATTGCTGTATTTTGCTTACATTACCATGATGATTGGGGATTCTGGGAATTGTGGTCTTTCAAAAAGGAACCTCTACAAACTGATGGTCAGGGAACGCCAAGTTTTTTCATGAGAGAGGAGACAAGACCAACAACTCAAAGAGACAAATGAGGATGGATTGTGCTCAGCAACATGGTATGTTATCTGGCAGTTATGATGATGGGGTGGGTCAAAAATAATAAAAAGAAAGAAAATTGAATAGAATATCCTGCATGTTTGGCAGGCTCTTAAACAGAATCACTCCATACTTTGTCGCAAGTTTTGCTTGTTTAAAATGAACAAGAAACTCTGGTTCAGTCGCCTTATTTTGATGCTAAAGTTATTCTTTAATGCTTCTGCCAGCGGAGTGGAAATCTCTTTTTCTCTTGCTCTTTATGTAGTATTGCCAGGGCAAGACTGCATGTTTTTAGTAGTAATTGGCTGGAGGCCACAAGTGAACAAGGAGCTTTCTGCCCTACTTTGTTTGGGACTAGGATTCTTAGCAAGTTGTATTTGGCAAGAAATAAATCAATATCTCCTCCTGTCTGAGCTTTTTCTAAAGCTGTCAATGTGATATATGTGTTTGTGTACACGCCCACGTTTTACTGTCACAGAATCTGTTCAGTCTGCTGTTCCTCACAGGATTCTGAGTTGCGCTGAGAATATAAGATTTCAGTTCAGAATCCCATTGTACACTTTACAAGTCAGTTGTAAAAACCAAAGCAGCTTTGGATTCTCTCTCTCTGACACTCTTTCTGTTTGTTGAATATTTGAGCTTTAAGGCAAGAGCATAGTAGATCAGAAGAAAATGTATACAGTAATACCTCAGATAACGTTAAGACTTGGTTCCACAAGTCTTGGTGTTATCCGATTCATGTTAAAATCCTATGGGATGGATTGGATAACGTTAAAGCTCTATAGAGATACATTGTAACCGCACAGGCTTTAGCGGTTGTTATCCGATCCATCCCATAGGACCTTAACGTTATTCGATCCAATTCTCCCCAGATTACTTAACATTATGCGATTTTAGCATTATCCGAGGTAAACGTTATCTGAGGTATTACTGTACTGTACTTTGGATCAGCTGTCTGGTCCAAAGGGTAAATGAAACTTCTATTACATTACTAAAAATTCACAAACACATGCTAACTTTCAGCCCCTATGGGCCTTCATCAGACTTATTTGAGTATGGTGTAGAAAAAACACTAGAATTCCAGAAATTATGGCTATGTGTTCTGTGCCGATTACTTTTTGTTAGTATTCTAAAACTCAGGAAAGAGTAAAGCAACATTGAATACAATTTACTGCAGGAACTGGAGATTGATTACCTTTCTTTTGAATGACTGATCCATCCACTCTTTCATTTTTTCATAAATTTTTCATAAATTTAATTATTATTATTATTATTATTATTATTATTATTATTATTATTATTATTATTATTATTATTATTATTTTCTCTATTCCCTTAGCTCTACCACAAAAATTCTGTTCTTTAAGCTACACATTGGAGTGAACAGATTTTTTTTCATCATCGCTTTGCTATAGACTGGGTTCTGTGGACATCAGCTCATCTAGTTCTATCTAAAACAAGAAGCTCTCTACACCAAGAGTTTCCAACCTACGGCCCATGGGCCGGCCCGTGGCACCATTTCATGTGGCCTGTTGATACCAATGCCAATGCACCCGGAAGTGGACGTGTTTACAACAGCCATAAAATGTGCCCTGCATGCATAAACATGGTTACATGAGCTGTAAATATACCCACAACTATCATAAACGTGAAAGAGGGCATATTTACTTCCACTTCTGGGATGTGTGGTTTGGCCCACTCAGCTGTCCAAGATGTCTGGTCAGGTTCTCCTCTACGCAGTGGCTGAAATCCTGTTGCTTAGTACGGAATGCTAGAGTGACCACATTAAATCAGTACAGATACGGTGAGTCAACTCCTCTCTTAAGTTCCATTGATTCAAAAGGAATCAATACTCTATTTGTGACTTACTGTGTTCAACAGTGGGATTTTAGCCAATGCATATTGCTTGTCCCTTATTTGGCAGTATTGTGTGACATTTAGATATGGATGTGGAAACAGCAAATTTTGTTCTTTTATTTAAAAACAGAAACATGAAGCCAGATATGTTACTGGAAGCCAGATATAGACTGAATATCAGGAAAAATATCTTAACTGCTACACAACAATGGAACCAATTATCTCAGGAGGTTGTAAGCAATCCAATGCTGGAGGCATTCAAGAGAAAATTGGACAATCATCTGTCAGATTTGTTTTGATTTGGATTCCTGCACTGAGCAGGGGTTTTGGATTCAATGATTTCATAGGCCTCTTCCAATTTAGTTACTCTATGATTCTAAACTTTTCAAGTTTAACTTGAGAAATCAAGTGTATGTGGCTGTCATGAAGAAAGCACTGGAAGTCCTTCAACCCACAGGTAAATACATTACCTTACATGAAGAGTATTCACAACACCACTTCATATTCTTGGCAGTGACTGAAACTTCCTCCTATTATAATGGAGACAATAGACAGCCTCAGATAATAATTTCATGTCAGAAATTATTCTGGGTTGAAAGAGGTCTTGTTGGAGAAACTCCTTTCAGGCCGCCCCAAATGAGGCTCCTTTCATGTCCCCAAGTTCTTTCCCCACCAAAGTGGCCCCTATTTATCTCAAACTGTTATGCAGTACCTGGGTCTCGAACTGTCAACTTTCCAGCCTTACAGCTAACAAGGTGAACTTCTTAGCCACTGAGCCACCGCAGCCCCTGACAGCTGCAGATGCATATATAGAGTGGTTTTTTTGAACCACAATCGGACGTACCCTGGTAAGGGCAAATCTGTCTCACACTAGGTTGGACGAAAGAAACTTCAGAATGAACTCACCAAAAGGTGCCTTCATTTTTGCAGTTTTACATCTGGCCTAGACACAGAAGAAGAAGAGCATTACTTTTAAAAAGAGTCCTTAGCATTCTGTTTGTAAATGAGTTTTTACATGTTACTTATTCCCCCTCCCCTTGCTAAACACGATTTTTCTTACAAACAGAAAAATGTCTGCATAAATAATGTCCCCAAAATATATTAGGGGTAGCAAGGAAATGTTATTTATTATGCTGGAAAATGAGACATTATCGTGCAAACTATTCAGTAGTAGCCTGATCCAACCCCTGTTAGGGAACCTTTTAACATGGGTTTGCTTTGGAGATGGCTATTACTCTCTGCATATCCTAAATATAATGCAAACCCTGTTTTCCATGGGTATCTGCTATGTTCTGAAGAGGCAAGCAGGTGTGCAATAGACCTTTTCTTTCCCTTTAAGCTTAAGAGTAATGCTACCACCATCTGAAAATTATGCATTACGTGTAGAGATAAACAAGAAAGGGATGAAGTTGACTTGGTCCATGAAAGCGCATGTTTAAATACAGGATTTAGTCTTTAAGGTGCCACAATGTTTTTTGTCTTTTTCTGCTGTTCTGTTTTGTCTACGCTCAGATATGCTTACACAGACTAACATGGCTACAACTTTGAACATTTCATCAAGAAAGGGAATGGTTGCATTGAAGTTGTTTGAAGGCAGGATGGAAATAGCAAGATTGGAGACAAAAGTGGATTTCAAAGGAGAGAGAGATGTGCTCTGATCCTTATCACTAAGCTAGCCTTTGCCTCCTGAGGTCCTTCCGGATGTACTGGAATCCTGGGGATAAAGGGGATTTCTAGAGCAGCAGAGCTGGAGAGTCCCAGATTGGAGATGGCTGTATTAAACCATTCTGAAGTATTTTGGTGTCAGAAATCTTGGTAAACCTAAACTTGTCTCCAATAAATGAACACTTTCTGGAGAAAAGTACTGTATATACATGAGTATAAGCTGAGCTTTTGAGCCCCAAAATGAGCCCCAAAAAGGGGACACAGCTTATACTCAAGTCAATGACATCGATAGTCCCAAGACCACAATGGATTGAGATGTGCCAAGAATTTAATTTTACCATATTTTCATGTATTTTGATTACTGACACTCACTAGCAGCTGCTGCATTTCCCAACCTCGGCTTATACTCGGGTCACTCTAATTTCCTGGATTTTCCGGTCAAAATTAGGTACCTCAGCTTATATTCAGGTCAGCTTATATTTGAGTATTATTATTATTATTATTATTATTATTATTATTATTATTATTATTATTATTATTATTATTATTATTATTATTATTATTATTAATTAATACCCTGCCCTGCTCAGGCGAACCTGACTCTAAGCAGCATACAAAGTATAAAAAATAACAGCATAACAGTCACAAATTCCTCTGGGCGGCTTACAAAACAAAAATACGATCACAAACCCACCCAATAAAATACTAATAATTAAAAAGTTTTAAAACTGTAAAAGTTCATAAAAACAGGGAATAAAACAGGGAACGAGCAGCCCCACGGAATAAAACCGAACAGGAAGGGAGGCTGTCCCTTAAATTAACCACTCTGTGTGGGATCCCACATTCCTTGGTCCCCACACTTGTCCCGCCAGCCAGGTTTTTAAGCTCTTCCGGAAGGGCAGGAGCTCTGTCTGTAGGCGCAGTTCAGTTGGGATTGATATGCATATCAATAACACAGTAACAATCAGAAAGTATTAATATCACCATAAAATGTTACAAAAAATATTACAATGGTACACTGTTAAATGTCTATTACAAAAATGTGCTTCTCAGAGGCTTAACACATTTCTCAATTGTCCTTCTCATGAACTGTTTACTGTTCATTTTCCAATTAATAGCCCCTTGATTTCTCATCATTTTCTCTCATTGTGTCAAAGGTGGGGTGGGGTGGAGAAGGATTCTCTGTTTCTTGCCACATTTTAGGCAAAAAACAACAACACACACCTGAAATAACCGATTCTTCTTCTTTTGAGACTCATCCCTCCTATGGATAGTATGTATGGATTCAACTCCTAGGTGATCGTCTTGTGAAAGTCCAATTACTTTATTGCTGTAAAGTCCAATTACTTTATTGCTGTAAATGGTAGTTTGCCAAACTGAGACTTTTCATTGATGTAAAAGGCACAATTGAATGAATATTTTACATGTTAAATCTTAGTGACATCAAAAATAAATTGTTTCCCCTAATTGTTAATGTCTTTCAATAAAAATGATACAATGTTTAGTAAACTGAACAAATGTAAAAATGATTATGGAGCTCACATTTGATTGTGCATAATTGCAGTGTGACTTGATTATAAATAGCCAATAAATATTGATTGCATTTGTAAAACAAGAAGCTTGGTTTTTAATATTAAAAGAATCTGATAGGGAGTGTGAATGGTTAGCTACCTTATATGTCTTTTGTGTAAGGAATAAACAGCATAAGGGAACATGTAAGACCCTGATAGCTGAATAGTAAAGGATCTGGATCCTTTTCAGTCAGGATTCAGGCCCGGATATGGGACAGAAACTGCATTGGTCGCTCTGGTGGATGATCTCTGGAGGGAGCGGGATGGCGGACATCCAACTGTCCTGGCTCTTCTTGACCTCTCAGCAGCGTTCGATACCATCGACCACGGTATCCTTCTGGGAAGGTTCCAAGGATTGGGGGTCCAAGGCACAGTGTTGGCTTCGTTTTCCTCATTTCTCAGGGGCTGGACCCGGTCAGTGTGATTGGAGGGTGAGATGTCCAGTCCTAGGCGGCTCCAATACGGGGTGCCTCAGGGCTCGGTGCTCTCACCTCTTCTATGTAATATCTACATGAAACCGCTAGGTGAGATCATCCATTCCCATGGGGTGAGGTACCATCAGTATGCAGATGATACCCAACTGTATATCTCAGCCTGTGGTGACCTTAGCGATGCAGTGGAAGTCCTTTCCAGGTGCCTGGAGGCTATCAAGGTCTGGATGGGGGACAACAGGTTACAACTGAATCCTAGCAAGACTGAGTGGCTGTGGGTTGGGGGTCCTGTGTTATCTCGGGAACTACCACCTTTGGTTCTGGATGGGGCAGTCCTGCCCCAAACAGACCCGGTACATAACCTGGGGGTCCTCCTGGACGCGACTACTGCTCAAAGAGCAGGTGGCAGTCTTGGCCAGGAGGGCCTTTGCACAACTTCGTGTGATTCGCCAGTTATGGCCATTCCTAGACTGAGACTCCTTGCTCATGGTCACACATGCTTTGATCACCTCCAGACTTGACTATTGTAATGCACTCTACATGGGGCTGCCCTTGGTGACCATTTGGAGGCTTCAGCTAGTCCAGAATGCAGCTGCACGAGTAGTGGTGGGATGCGGGCGTTATACCCGTGCTTCACCGCTGCTGAAGTAGCTGCACTCGCTCCCAGTTTGCCTCCGGGTGCAATTCAAGGTGCACCTTGAAAGCCCTTTGGTTGTGCCATCAGCCAGAGAGGCGCATCTCTCTGGCACTAGAAGGAGGGCCTTCTCGCTGTCCACTCTGGCCCTGTGGAACCTCCTCCCAATAGAGCTACGCCTGCAGATGGAGTTGCTGTCCTTTAGGAAAGGAGTGAAAACCTGGCTGGCAGGTCTGGTCTGGGGAGTGGATGGTTCAATTTCCCCAGCCAATTGGATGGTTTGACCCCCAGCATGTCCAAGTTATAATACCTAGCTTTTAATTAAGTTTTTAAGCTTTTTAAAGTTTTTAATTTTTAAGTGTTTTTAAAATTGTTGGAAATCGCCCTGGATCCCTTCGGGGAGGAGGGCGATAAACAAATATAAATAAATAAATAAATAAACACCTTCCCACTGAAGTAGTCCCTATGTATCTACTTGCAATTTCTTGCTTTCAAACTGCTAGGTTGGCAGTAGCTGGGGTAGAGATGGGAGCCCATTTCATCATGCAGTGCTCGGGTATTGAACTCCTGACCTGCCATCTTCCAGTCAGTGTCTTAATCACTTGAGCCTGCAGTCCCTGTACATGCTTATTTATGTCTTTTGTAGTAGTTGCCCAAACGTCTGATCAGAACTTCAGGAAACAAATGGGCCTCATTGATGAAAATGGGCCTCACCTCTGAGGAAGATAATATGTTGGGGCTCTTTCAAATACCACGTGACCTAAAATAGGCCACTTTTTGACCCCCTCTCCCCTCTGTGACTTTCCATGACCTTTGACCAACCATCCTCCCTAAATCCCGTGGTTTGAAAATAGATCTATGGCCAGCTGGATGCGAAAAGCAATGATAATTTTGGAGTCACGTGACTTCATGCCGAACCCCCCCTCTCCCCGTGACTTTTGGTTGACCCCGTCTCTGTCCCCCCAATGGTCATGTGGTATTTGAACAAGCCATTAGGACCTCGGATTTACAACAGGAATAAATGTCTCTGAACACACAAACAGAGAGAGAAATGCCACAGGGAGAGGGATGAAGAGAGACACACACCCAAACACTCACACAAAGGAACCATAGGGGGGGGATTAGTAAGAGGAGGGAGAGGACCATAGAGAGATGCCACAGAGAAGGGATTGGGGGGGGGGAGAAAGGGAGGGAGAAAACTAGATAGGGATGGGCAACTTCTCCAAAATAATTTGTGGTCACAGTTAACTAAATCCTCTCCCCCCTTGACCCTACCCCAGAGGCCTGGGGGGAGGCCGGCCCTGGGTGGCACTTTTGAGGCTATGGGTGTTCTTGGACTAAAATTCCCAGAAGCCCTAGCAGGAGCAGGCGCTGGCGTCCACCAGAGGGTGGCACTTTTTGGCTTAACCCCCAGGCAGCTGAAATCCATGCAATGTTACTGCCCTACCCACCCCCCAACATTCCCAGATATTTCAAAACAACCAGCAAGTGTGTATATTTTAACGTGAGCCCTGTTCAGCAGACTTATTCCCAAGAAGTAAGCTTAGCCCACAGTTTTGCAACTGTGAATCTAACAACAAATGTCTTTAAAGTGGATGGGACTTGCCCTCTGTGAAAGAGGGTGAATTAGGTCTGCAGTCTTACCACAGAAGTGTCACTGAATTTGCTTTCTGAATATGTTGGGAGACAGGGTCATTTGTAGACACAGTATCCAGAAACATTTTGGATGCTTCTGAATCAAAAGCATATTCTCCTTCAGCTGACCATACACAAGTGCCAAGAACACTTGCACTGCAGACTGGCTCACAAATAATCCCTGTTGAAGTCAACGGAACTCCAGTTATATACAATTCTGAGGTGTCAACCTGTAGAAATACTTCCATTTCTTCCATTGTGAAATTGAAAGAGATAAAGTCACTGCACAGGAGTAACATCTATTTTGCTGGCAGAGGAAAACAACATTCTACAAGGCAATCCTAAAATTGCCATAGAAATTTTTGCATTTCAATAAGTGAACAACAAAAACAGTAGCAGCAGTAACAAGATGGGGTCAAGTCAATTCCATCTTATGGTGATCCTTTTCCTGAATTTTCTAAGTACAAAGTCTCAGAAGCAGTTTACCAGCCCATCATTTTGATAATACTGTGAGACTGTGCAACTTGCCCAAGGATGATTTCTTTCTTTCTTCCTTCCTTCCTTCCTTTCTTTCTTTCTTTCTTTCTTTGTTCAAATTTATATTGCCGCCCACTCACTGTGGCGACTCAGGGCGGCTTACAGACAATACATTACATTACAATACAATATGTTGGGGTAGACACATGGGTAGGGGCGGCTTAGTCCTCATCCTGCCCAGGCTTCCTCTTCCCCTGGCAATTGGTATAGGCACAGGGGGAGAGGCTATAGATGGGCTATATATATCATATATATATAGATATATAACATCATATATGTTGCATTGTACAAAATTGTGCAGCAGGATATCTGCCAAACCCCCCCCCCCCAAAAAAAAAAAAAAGGAGAGGGTGGAAGATGAGTCTTCTGGTCTCTCAGCGCACGTGCGCATGCACACACGCACACACAATTATCACAATACATAATTGAGTTGTAGCTGCAGTGTCAGCAGTTGAATTCAGCATGCCAGTTAATCTAGCACTATGAGAGAAATTTTAGAGAAGAGCAAGAAGAGGCAGGATAAAATTATGAGAATGACATAGAAGAGAAAAGATTATACCTCACTCTCTAGAGAAGAAAGTGATAGACTTTGCTGCATCAACATCTGCCATGCTTGTACTCTGTACTAAGGCTATTCTAAATGAACGTTGCCATCACTGAACATTGCCTCAAGAAACATCCAGAGTTAATTAAGAGGATTTTGAATCTGTGTCTGTCTCTTTGCGTACATGAATGTTTGAATTACCAAGGTTTTCACAAAAATTGTGATGATACAGGATTTTACCAGAAGCAAATAGGAAGGTTTCTACTTGGAATGAACATCTATTGATATTTCAAGGAGAGTGATAATATTTTCAGCATGATAAACAAAGGTTCTGTGCCTCGTGTAGTAGAAGCATCTTAAGCCATTCTCCTTGATTTGTTAGAATTTCTCCACACTGATTTTGCTTCTGTCTGTAGTAAGTATCTGTCAAACTTAGTGCCCGTTTTGCCTTCTTATTAAAGGATTTGTGTTAGTGCAAAAAATGTGACTTGGGGCACAAAGGTTTGGTGGAGTCAGAAGCAGGGCAGGATATATACTTTTTCTTTGTCATCACTGATACAACAAAACAGATAATGAACATTTTCTGCAGACTTTTTTTTAACATGGAATAGGAAAAATAGTAAACAACCTGTGAACAGAATACTAATAAAGCTACCACAGTTCCACATTACTAGGTCCATCTCACTAAATAAATTTCTTTTGTGAGAAAACTGAGGGGGAAAGACTACACCATTTAGTAGTTATCACCTCCTAAATGGTGTAGCATCAAATATGTCTATTGGAGTTGTGGAGATTTTCAAAATAATACAGTTGTACCTCGCTTAAAGAGCATAATGCGTTCCACAGGGTTGCTCTTTAAGCGAGTTTGCTCTTTAAGCGAAACACCATTGTAAGTGACCAATTGTGTGTGGGGATTGCGAGCCCTGATTTATTTGTTAAGCGAGTTTTTGGTTGGTTTTATTTGTTAAGTGAAGCGAACATCCAGAGAAAATTCTGCTCTTTAAGTGAGTTACTCTTTAAGCAAGGCGCTCTTTATGTGAGGTTTGACTGTATATTTGTTTTTGTTTTATTTTTTACTGAGGAAGTAAGCTTCTGTTCTATCTACTCTTTAAACTTCATCTCTTAAACTATTAATAAAATTATATTACAGCTACATACTCTTTCAGTCTCTCAAGCCTGAAACTACAGGATCATCCAATAAAATCCATTATCTGTACACAGAACACTACATAATGTTTCATACTCTCTGATATAATATCCTCCATAAAATTCCTGAAGGGATGTTGTGGGATTAAACAAATGGATGGAGGAAGCAGGTGTAGTTTAAAATTGAACGTCAGTGTTTAGTGGCAATATGCAGCTCTTTACCAGATGTGATGATTAAACAATAGCCAGTTACTGCTTCTATCAAACTCTGCTGGTGTATTTCCCAGAGATATGGGGGTAACCATATGAGCAGTTTGTTCTATAATTCATTTCGTGATAAGTGAGGTCACAGAAAACTGGAGGTGGGAAAATACCATCTTCATTGTCAAAAATAGGGGAAATGATCCAAGTAATTACAGACCAGCCAGTTTGACATCAATGTCAGGAAAGGTTTCAGAATAAATTATCCAACAGTTGGCCTCTGAGCACTAGGTGAAGAATATTTTGATTTTTAAGACCCAACGTGAATTTCTTAACCACACGCCATACTTGTTTCCTTGATCTTGTTTCCTTTTTCAAATAGAGTTGCAAGTTTGGTAGATAAGAGGAATATGTGGATTCTGCATAGCTTGATTTCAGCAAGGCTTCTGATTTAGTTACCCATTATGCCCCTCCATTCGAGCTGATAAAGTATAAGCTAGCTAGTGCTACTGTTATATGGATTTGTAGCAGGCTGATGGGCTGTAGTTCCTCATCCTAAAAATAAATGACTACTTACTGGCCCCATAGTAATTATTTTTCTTCTTTGCTTCCTCTTTTATCCCTTCGTAAGGTATGGAATTCCAAGGCATTCTCCCCAAATGGGTAAACCACTTTATTTGTTGTCTCTGTATGTAGTTTAAGACTGGTTCTACTCCAATTCTTTCCCGTATGACCCCATTCCTAATTTTATCCCTTCCAGTCATTCCAGCAGCCTTCCTCAGACATCTTATTTCCATGAGGACCAGCTTTCATTTATGTTTTGTTGTAATTGTTCATGTTTGGCACTGATAACCTAAGGTGGGAATGAATATATGCTTTGTATGAGGTGTTTCTTTTTGCTGGCTGGTATTGTCTCATATTCAGTGGTGGGCAGCAAAAAAAATTTGTTACCACACCGTAGGTGGAGCCTATGTCATGGGAGGAGCCTATGTCATGGGCGGAGCCTACATCATGGGCAGAGCCTACATCGTGGGCAATCTAGTCATACCTGTCATATGGCCATGTATACATCTGCAAACACAGGCAGCACTGGCTCTGTAAATTGAGATGAGCACTGCATCCTAGAGTTGGATATGACTGGCTTTTGCGCAAGGGAGACCTTGAACCACTTGCAGGGACAAAACCTAATGGGGCAGGGCAGGGAGGTGGGCGTGGCCACCCAATTTTGCTACCACCACCTGGGGGGGTGCTGTTGCTGCCCACCACTGCTCATATTGTAAGAGCAGAGCTAACTGTGCCAATATTTGGTTTGCCTTACTGTTAATCTTGCCTTACGTATGTTAATCTTTTCGTCCATTTTGCCATTTTCAATAAATGTTGTTCCTAGGTATTTGAACTCTGCCACTTGTTTTATACTTGTTCCCTCTATTTTGATATTTGAAATATGCTGTTTACTTCCAATTCCAACTACCTCAGTCTTCAATTTATTGATTCTCAAATTATTTATGTTCTGTTCTTGGTTCATGGACATAAGGTGTTGCTGCAATTCCATAGCTGTACTTGTTATCAATGCCTGATCATCTGTAACATCTGGGCCTCTGCATCTGATGTATATAAACCATGTCTGAAATTTTACTCCTTGTCTGAAGAAGGGGACTTGATCCACAAAAGCTCACAGTAAAAATATGGCAGTATTTGAAGTGCTGCAGTGTTTTCATTTTCATTTTTGGTTGTTTTTCCCCCCTGATATGCCTGAACCACAGACTAACACGGCTACTATGTCAAAAATTGCAAAAAGTATTTCGTTGATATTGTTTCCATTGGGAATCCCCTTAGGAATTGTTGTGATCTTTTCCACAAAACTCAGTTTTAGCACCAATGCTCTTTGACAGGTATATAAGACTTCCATCAGAGATCATTCATAACAGGGTTTTTTCATGCAACATTTTATATTTTGTGTATATCCATACCATAAACTTTTAATCATGATCTTCTTCAGTTGATTGCCACACAGAGAGTATCAAGTTCATGCAACATTTTATATTTTGCGTATATCTATACCATAAACTTAGAATCATGATCTTCTTCAGTTGATTGCCACACAGGGAGTATCAAGGAGGGGAAAGGAGGGCAATTTCTTAATGTAGAGCAAAGCCTTGAATCTAGTCCCCAAGTAATTGTACATAAATTCATCTCAACATCAAGAATACAATAATGGGTAATACCTTTATCATATACATCTATCTATCTAGCTAGCTAGCTAGCTATCTGGTATGTTTATCTGGTTTGTAAAAAAAAATCACAAACATGCTATCTTTTGATGTCAATTGTGCTTTCAGCAGCCTAGGCACCACAAATTTGGGTGCATCCAGAAGAAACATAAGAGTTCCAAAGAATCCAGATGAGTGAACCAAGGGAGTGCCAAATGATTGACAATAATTTATCAAATTAGATTGGAAGAGACCTTCCAGTCTATACCACTAGAGATGACATTGGAAACCACACATTTGAGCTGAGTCTGATTACCCCATTTTGAAACTTGCCTTAAACAAGTGTAGTCCCTATATCTGGTCATGACTTTTGAAAATGTTATGTTTCTTCTGCTTGTGTATTGCCATCCTGATGAAGACCTGTGCATGGTTGAAAGCTAGCTAATATGAATGAAGTTTTAGGGGTTTAGTAAAGGAATCGCCCACCCCACCAGACAGCTTTTTTCTTTCATGCTTGCCCAGCATCAAGGACTCATAACCAGTGATGGGCTGCTACCGGTTCAGATTGGTTCACCCAAAACAGTAGCCGCTTTCCGGAGGGGATCGCCGGGGGGGGGGGTAGTGAACCCCCGGGTGACCAGTTTGGTCACCTCTCCGGCTGCCCTCCGGATGACAGTTCCGGGCAGCCAAAAAGGCTGCCCAGAACTGCGCATGCGTCAAAACTCAATTTGATGCATGCACACTAAAAAATAGAAGTGTGCATTCGTCAAATTGAGTTTTGATGCATGCACACTTCTGGGCAGCCATTTTGGGCTGCCCAGAAACATGGACCACCTGGAGCACCTGCCCAGAAACATAGACCACCTGGAGGAGCCCGGCCAGGCCAGGCTGCACTGCTGGGCCAGGCCGCCAGGCTGCAGTGCTGCCACACAGCCACGCCACCAGGCCGCTGCTGTGCCTGCCTGCCTGCTGCTCCCCAACCCCAGGGTAAGGTAAGTGATGGGTTTGTGTTTGGGGTGGGTGGCTGGGTTGAGGTGTGTGTGTTTTATGTAGTTTGTTTCAATGTCTATGTAATGTATTTATTTATTATGTGTATATGTATTTATTTTAATTTATATGTACTTATATATGTATTTATTTGTATTTATATGTATTTAAATAATGTGTATTTTTATTTAAAAAAAATTTTTATTTATTTTTTATTTTTTTACTTTGGCTCCGCCCACAACATTATGACATCATGATGTCATGACATCATGACGTTGGCTCTGCCCACGATGTTGGCTCTGCCCACGGTGGGGTAGTAAAAATTTTGACAGCCCACCACTGCTCATAACCCTTTTTCCCACAGAACAGAGAAAACACTTGCAAGAAAACTGAGCTATATTGGAATGACTGATGTGTATTTCTCAACAGCACAGCATGACCTTCTCAAGGCACATCGCCAAGTGTAGAGTACACCCTGTATTTCTAGAAGTGAAGTTTGGAAAGATTGCCTTGTTAACTTTCCCCTAATCTGCATAGTCACTGACAATACTAGCTGGGAGATTTGGGGATTTGTGATTTAACAAGTAACTTTTCCAGACTTTATTGAGGAGACTGTCGCTTCTGACCTGAGAGTGAATTAAATCCTTTGAGTAGAATCTGATACACTTGCAGAAGATTGGAGGCCTTTTTTAAAAAAAACTTTTGAGTGTCCTCAGGGCAGCAAAAGCATATTTTGTGAAAGTGAATTTATAAAATCTGTAAATTAAGGCAGTCCTGTTATTTGCCAGTTTCAGCTGGAAATAGTCTGACCTTTGGACTAATGATACCTTATTCCTGACAGGATACAGCAAGTTTACCACAAAGCTAGCTCACATCTATTTTTGCAGCTTGGAAATAGGACATGTGTCTATATGTTGAAACTAAGAAATCATAAGACCACCTTGTTTTGTAATGTGTGAGCTAGATAAGGGAAGTAAGGGGGAATAAGTACGCAATGCTTTTTGTGTGTTTTCTTCCATTCCAATTGCAATGTATGGCCAGGAATGTTAACCAAGGTGGAGGACTTTTGGAGTGTGTAAATCTTGCATTAGTTGTTTGTTCATGAATATAAAGCTGAGCTGAAAGTGGGTGTCTGTGTTTCCATATCTTCTGGGCATCCATGTTTTCATGAATATCAGATGGATATCTGATGAATCTCAGTAAATAAATCTTCTTTTATCTTTCTATACACTCCTGACTGCCTTTCCTGTGTCTGATGTTCCAAAAAAACCTGTTCTCTTTTGGAGAGTTTTTCAGTGACAATTTAAACATTTTATTACTAGTGGTTGATCTGAATCAGTGTTCTTCATTGCAGAGGAAAATGGTTTCCCCAAGATGAGTTGGGTAAAATGTTAGAGTCAGGTAGGTTTGGCTATTTGTCCTTTAGCAGAGACTGATGTGTATGCTTTCATGAAAAAATAAGACTCTTCTGTCATATTAATAGTAAGCAGGTCAATTGTAATCTAACCATACCCACAAAGGTCTCAACACACAAATGCTGGTTATTCCTGCTTTCTACAATGAAAGGATTGCTTGTTTATTGCTGATAGACTTGTTATTAATCATAGTCCTTGACACAACAGTCCTTAGTTTTGAAGCAAGGAGTAAGAATTAGGATTCTTGCTGGGCTCAGAGGCTGTAAATCTGACAGCAGTGGCACTTATGATCAACATTAATGGGAATGCCAGAGTTACAGGTGTTCAAAAAGAGGTGTATTGTGCTACATGACTAGATGTGTTAACTAGAAACCAAGAATTATATGAGCAGAGAAGGGTGCAGGATAAATTATAGCAGATCAATTAAAATGAAGTACAGTATGTTGAGTGAGGTAATTGAGACGGTTCAGTCATTCTGTATAAGAAGCACACCAGACATCCCATAATAATGTCATTGAAATAATGGAAGGTTAGTGACATGAACAGTAGAGGGAAGAGAGATATAGTACTTAGTGTTGGAAGTGCTGATTGGAAGAGAGAGGTTCTCATTCCCAGCCCCGTAGCCAGGGGGTGGCCCTGAGATAGCAGTTTGCCTACCCTCAAACTCCTGGCTGCTTATATATACTGTATCTGACTTTGTTGCCCATCTTGAAAAATATTCGCCAACCCACATCTAGCATTCTGGCTACGGCCCTGCTCATTCCATTAAACCATGAAACTCACGATGTGGTCTTGGCCCAAACAACATGTCTCAGTCAGGCCTACCTAATCAGGCTGCTTTGGTGATGAAGCAGGGAGGAAGAGAGCCACATATGTCATCTTGATCTCACTGGAGGGAAAATGGAATTCAAAATCAAATAATAAACACACAGCAGATTATTACTCTGCATTATTTCCCTTCCACTTTTGCTTAGCCATTGGTTAGACACTGAATAATGCTCCATTATGTACCGTATATATTTGAGTATGAGCCAAGTTTTTAGCCCCCAAAATGGGACACAGCTTATATCAATGACCACGAAGGTTCCAGGACCATGCCGGACTGAGATGTGCCGACAATTTAATTATTTTCATGTACAGTATTTTGATTATTGAAACTCACTAGCAGCTGCTGCATTCCCCACCCTCGACTTATACTTGGGTCAATCTATTTTCCTGGGTTTTCAGGTCAAAATTGGGTACCTCGGCTTATATTTGGGTTGGCTTATACGCGAGTATATATGGTATATAGTTTTTGCATAAATGATTAATTGCTTGTTTTGGAAAAGGGCAAAGGCCATTGTGATAATCCAACTTTGCCTGTACTTATAGTCTGTGCTAGCCACATAATCAACATATATCTTCATATGACCTTAGCTGTACATTGGTAATTAACAGGAAGAACTGCAGTTGCAGGGGCCAATGGATAGATTTCTTGACAAATTCCTAAACAAGATAGCACTAGGTTGCCTTTGATTTATTTCCAAATTAAATTGGTCTAACCAGCTGATAGTCATTTGCAAGCAGGATGTAGGTCCTTTCCTTGCAACTAATTTTCAGAGATAAGAAAATAGATGAAAATGTGTCTCGTAAAGCCCTTGTAAAATCCAGTGAATGGTGTGACAAAGCCTTACTCTAAAACCACTCATAGAATGCAATCTTGATTGTAACTACATGGGAGTGGAACTATGTTCTTATGCAGCAGAGCAAAACAACATTCTGTAAGGCAACCTAAAAAGGAGGATATCCCAAGCAAAAATTTAAACTTTTTCAATCAGCGTCAAACTTGGCACAGATGTAGTTGACAGTCTTCTCTTGCTCTGTGCCAAATTTGGGGAAGTTTCAGCAAATATCTTTTGAGTTATGATTTTAAAAAAGTAAAATGGCTTTAAGTAAATGTCTCTTTTGCTCAAAAGCCAGTCATGTCTGACTCTAGGGGATGGTGCTCATCTCCTTTTATAGCCAAAGAGCATTTCCGTGGTCATGTGACAGGCATGACTAGATGCTGGAGCACACAGAACACTGTTACCTTTCCCTCTGAAGTGGTAACTATTTATCTTCTTGCAATTTCTTGCTTTAAAATTGTTAGCTTGGCAGGAGCTGAGACAGACAATGGGATCTCACTCTGTCATGAAGCACTTGGGTCTTGACCTGCTGACATGCCAACCTTCCAGTCATCAAGCTCAGCATCTTAACCACAAAGCAATCTGCTTTATGTCTGTGCAAAAACAAGCAACCTTTCATGTTGGCAGATGTTGTGGGTGGTCGTTCACAATTTTTTGCCTAAGTTATGTCTCTGTAATGTGATGACAGGTTGCTCATAACATACAATTTGGTTCAATGTCCCATATCAGCTAGACTGATCTTCAGGTACTGATGTTAAGACACTTATGATTTCCTCCCGCAGGGGAAACAACAGCTTTCAAGAATCAAGTTTTGATAGGAAGCATGAAATGATGTGTAAGAAAAAAACATATTCTATATTTGCCTCCAACCCCCTGCAATTAGATTTGGGATCTTATTAGATCAGGGAATTCCATTCCACTAACCTATTTGTGCTTATATCCATCTCCACTCTCCATAGTTATCAAACATCTGGGGATGGCTTATCCTATGCAGCTCAGTGGAAAACTGACTTAAATCCAGTAATAAATTGTAACTAGAGTAGGACCATTAAATCAGTGGGGATTTGGTGGGTCAACTCTTTTGATGCCATTGATTCAATTGTCTTATTCTGGTTATGACTCAATACTAGATTTAACCTTATAAAAGTTATAGTAACACATTTAACAATAGAGAAATCCTTGATTTTTAACTGCTTCATGCAACATTTTAAAAAAAGTTTTTCATTTCAAGGACAAGAATGATTTAAAATATAAGACCCAGTTTCTTATTTATGTTCCACGTTTAGAACTGAAAATCCTATATCCAGCTTTCACATGCCAGTATTTTATCTAGCCTATAAATAATCCAACAGTGGTATGGATGTGCACTTTAGTGTCATGGCTGTAAATAAACACTTTATGTTGATGAGCTCAGTTTTAAAAATGCAGCTTCACCTTGGCAGCCAGGTATTTCTCAACTTGTCATTGCCATATAAATTTTTCCATTTTTTAGGCCATTGGCTTGCTACTTCTCCCACTGCTACACAACTACATAAATTTTAAAAAATCATTTGCTGGCATTTCTGATAACTCCTTACATATACTGAAACCAAGTTACCAAAGATTCAGCTGTTGGTTTCATATCACATGTGGAATTCACCAAAGAAGGGTTGGGGGAAAATAGGGCTTTTACCCTAATACTGCCTCAGATGCTGAGTTTGTCGCAACTGTTGACTGCATTAGATGCTACAAGTTATAATCGGACAACTGAATAAGTTAAGATATCCAAGATAAATAGGTCCTACTTTGCAGTTAGTTCAGCTTATCTCAGTCTCCAGTTGAGGTACACAGAAAGAGCCTCCTCGAATATTATAATATTTTTAACCACAATTAGGCATACCCTTGTAACACCAACCTTGTGTTGCTTGCTAATCCTTCTCACACTCAGTCAGGTGAATGGAAATGCATAATGAACTCACCAAAATTGCCTTTGTTTTGGCAGTTTCATGTCTGGCCTAGACATGAAAGAAGTATCCAGTTACTCCTGCTTTTGCAATTTCTGTCTCTCAAATTCATTATCTTGTAAGAGAATGTTTCTAAAGTCAGACAGTTGTCATAATATGGCCTTCTAATTCTAGTTGAGTTATTTAAAGCCCTAAAAATGATGCAATCAAAGTGATGCATTCAATATGCCAGCAGATTTGGAAAATGCAGCAGTGGCCACAGGACTGGAAAAGATCAGTCTATGTTCCAATTCCAAAGAAGGCAATGCCAAAGAATGCTCAAATTATCGCACAATTGCACTCATCTCTCATCAGTGATGGGATGTAACAGGTTCTCACCAGTTTGCCAGAACCGGTAGTAACTTTTCCCAGTGTCCTGGAGAACAGGTAGCAGCTTTTGGGGGGAACCACCTTCGGGGCTTATCTTTTCACTGGTGGGGAGGAGGAAGAGAAGCTCCCTATAGCCTGCTCCCCAGGGTAAGTGACTCACCTTTGGATGTGGTGTGTTTGTGTGTATTTTAATGTGTATTTAATACCTTTACCTATATTGACATACTACCACAGTTCCTAAAAAGGCCTGGTGGCCTGGCTTGGGGTTTTTAAGCAAAGTCTTGGAGTTACCTCATCAATAAGATACACATGTGCTGTTCCAATTGCTGTTCCAATTGGAGAACCCTTAAGGAGGTACAGCTGTTTTACATTTACATTAAGGCATATTATCCTAGAGAACCGGTACGATGGCCATATGCATCTTGCAACATGGTGCTGCCCAGGCACTTATACTAACAGGTAAGTGATGGGCTTGGGGTGGGTGGCTGGGTTGATTTGTGTTTGGGTTGGGTGGGTGGGATTTTGGGTGTGTGGGTGTATTTTAATGTAATTCTTATTTTATTTATTTATTTATTTATTTACAAGTTTGTGTTGTGGGTGGGTTGAGGGGTGTGTGTGCTTATTTTTTTTTATTTTGTTTGGCCCCGCCCATGACATCATGATGTCATGATGTTAGCTCTGCCCACACTGTGATGATGTCACGGTGGGGTAGTAAAATTTTTGACATCCCATCACTGTCTCTCATGCTAGCAAAGTTATGATCTTACAAGCTAGACTTCAGCAGTATGCAAATCAAAAACTTCCAGAAGTACAGGCTTTGTTCCAAAAAGCCAGGGAAATTAGAGACCAAACTGCCAACATTTGTTGGGTCTTGGAGAAAGCAAAGGAGTACCAGAAAAACGTCTACTTTTGCTTCATTGACTACACAAAGGCCTTTGATTGTATGGATCACAATAAACTGTGGCAAGTCCTTAAAGAGATGGGAGTGCCAGACTACTTTAACTGTCTTTTGAGAAATCTGTACATGAGTCAAGAAGCAACAGTTAGGATAGGATACAGAACTATTGATTGTTTTGAATAGGAAAAAGAGTACAACAAGGCTGTATACTGTCACCCTGCTTATTTAACTTATATCCAGAGTACATCATGCATAATGCAGGGCTGGATGAGGCACAAGCTGGAATTAAGATTGCTGGGAAAAACATCAACAACCTGAGATATGCAGATGATACTACCCCCTAATGGCAGAAAGAGAGGAAGACCTAAAGAGCCTGTTGATGAAGGTGAAAAAGGAGAGTGCAAAAGTTGGCTTGAAACTCAACATTAAAAAAAACCAAGATCATGGCATCTGGCCCCACCACTACCTGGCAAATAGAAGAGGAGGAAATGGAAGCAGTGGCAGACTTTACCTTCTTGGGATCTAAGATCACTGCAGATGGTGGCTGCAGCCATGAAATAAAAAGACACTTACTTCTTGGGAGGCAAGCTATGAGAAACCTAGGCAGCATAATAAAAAGTAGAGACATCACCCTGCTAACAAAAGTCCACATAGTTAAAGCAATGGTCAACCCAGCAGTAATGTATGGCTGTGGGAGCTAGACCGTAAGGAAGGCTGAGCGCAGAAGAATAGACACCTTTAAAATGTAGTACTGAAGTAGACGCCTGAGAATTTCCTGGACTGCAAGTAGATCACATCAATCCTGAAGGAAATCAACCCTGACTGCTCATTGGAAGGACAAATACTGAAGCTGAAGCTCAAGTACTTTGGCCACCAAATGAGAAGACTCACTTGAGATTGAATGCAAAAGGAGAAGGGGGACAGTGGAGGATGAGTTGGATTGTCGATGTGATCTGGCCAGGCTGCAGGCGATGGCAGAGAACAGAGGAGTCTGGTGCACAGTGGTCCATGGGGACACAAAGGGTCGGACTCAACTGTGCGACTGAACAACAACAATGCAAAATTTCTATCTTTTTATCCCTGTTCCCTCCAACATTGTGTTATTCTAATTCCTGGGCAGCTATTCTGCCCATGAGCTCTATAGTTCAGCTTCTCAGGTTATTGGGATGTAGATCCTGAGTGTTAGACATGTTACTGCTTTCTTTTCTTTCTGCTGATCATTTGGAATTGATTGTATCTCTTTTATCATGTCTCTTCATGCCCATCACTTGTATTTTCTTCTAACAAGCTGCATAACTTCATCTTGATCAGTAAAAATATTTGTGAACATTGTAGCCATGAATTTCAATGAATGACTGAGGGGAAAAACTTGAGAAACCATTAGCTTTTAGTTTACCATGCTCAGATATATTATGAGCAGTACTGAAAACGGGTTATTTTCTATGGGAGTATTGGTGTCAGTAATAAGGGACAATACTGAAATTTTGTAGTAGACACTTCACATATGCTATGTTCTTCACCTCAGTGTCATTTATGGAGCAAGTTTGGTTGTTCTGCTAATGAGAGAGTCTGTGGAGTCTCTCCAGAAGAGCATGGTATCAGCCATGTTGCTGCTGGATGGGGGTCAAGGGTTTATGCATTTGAGTGAGTTAAGCTCCCTGACACTGTTCCAAACAAACTCCGACAAATCTCCCATAGGATGCACTACACAGACCTTTTGTGTAATATATGTTTTCTGCAAGATATCTAGTATGTAGCAAATAAAGTGACAGACCTGGACACAGGAGACCTGTCAAATCCATACGTGGCCATGGAAACTCACTGCAGGAGTGGAACTGGTAAAACTACTCATTAAATATCTGACTTACTTTGAAAGTCTTTTTAGGGTTTCTATTAAGTTGTTTCTGACACAAAAGCAGATTACAACAATAACATGTTTTCTGCAATGCCAGGTTCTCATGAGACGACAGCGGTTGAATAACTCCAGTGAAGCATTACACTTAAAAAGCTGCACATCAGCAAAGATATGTATGGGAAGAACAAGTAACAATTGCTTCATCTGTCTTTATTGAATCAGGTAGATCCCCGGCATCTTTTATTTTCCTCGTGGAGCATCCCAAATGCAATAGTTTCTTTTTAATTTTAATTTTCATTTTTTTTCATTCATTCATTTCGATTTATATGCCGCCCAACTTGGTGAAAACCAACTCAGGGCGGCTCACAACATACAATAAAATACTGTACAATGTAACAGTTCAATAATACAATATCACAGTATAAAATATAGTACAATAAAATAAATAAAAACACAATATAATCAGAATACCATCCATAAACAATACCCAGTACAGAATAGACAATAAACAATATAATCACAATACAATCACTAACCAATGCAAAAATTGTAAATGACATTCCATCTTCTTGTTCAGCCTCTACAATTTTTTTCTTGGTATCATCTGAGTAATTATTTACTTTCTGAAAATTTGGCATGAATTCTCAGAGGAAAGAAGTAGCCTTGGCAGTTATACTTCTGAGGCCTTGGTGGACCAGGTTTTGAACTTTTTTGGGAGACAGGTTCAGGTCTTGATGGTAGCCGACAAGTTTTAATTCTGAAGCTTCAATAGGGACATGAACAGCATGCCACCTGAGCAAATAAATGATTGTGGTCTGGAGCTTTGAACAGCTTAAATTTATCATTTGGGAAAGGAGGGATTTAATTCCAACAAACAAAGAGGGAAACTTGGCTTCTCCTGTGACAATGCAAGGATCTCTCAACAAGAGCTGTGGGAACACATGGGAGTTATTAATCTTTTATGGCTTCTGCAGTCTTTCTCCAGTCAGCCGTATGAACTTGTTTAATAATATTTTGCAGGCCCATTGAGAATAGCCTGCAAGTCCCAATACCTCATCAAAACTAATTAATTTTTATTCTTATCCAGTGGGTATTCCAGGAATCTGGGCAAGTACAGCAGTTAATTGGTAGAGAAACAAAAGCAAAGATAAGTTGAATTCCCTCAGTAGCCAATATATCCATCTAGCCCAAAACAACCTGAATTAACTGTGATTGGATGCTGACTTTGTAGACCTGGATAAACAACCTCTAGTGCAGGCATGCCCAAACTATGGCCTGCGGGCCGTATCTGGCCCACCAGGCCATTTCATCCGGCCCCCGACATGGTATAAGAACTCTTATAATTTTATTTTATTTATTTTTTAAAAAATTGGGCGAACTTTTTTTTTGGGCGGAGGGATCACAAGTCAGTGGAAGAGTGATTTACCTAGTTCCTTCCTCCTCCTGCTTAGTACTAGGAGTTCTGCCGAATCTACTTTAGAATGGTTGAATCAATACGCCAGAGGTGATTCTGTTATTGTTAGGAGTGGAGAGAGGGACTTCTCAGTCGGAGCTAAAAGTAAGTAGTTTGGGCATGCCTGATTTTAAGCAATTAAAAAAGAAAGCCAGGGGGAGGGGGGGAGGGGGAGGGAAGCGAGGTTTAGAGTTCTTCACATCTCTTTGTCAGGCTGCGTATATTGCAAACTTAAGATATCAGAAGAGAAGCAAAAAAAGTTCACAACTTATCAGGTGCCACAATGCATAATGCATCCACCCATCCATTGGCTGGGCAAAAGAAGTTTGTTTTGCAGCCGTTTGTAGGAGGTTTGAATAAGACCCCCGGGATGTTCCCTTACTGTCAGAAGCAACAAATGTTGCTTTTCAGCTCGCTTGTGGCCAATCCTTGTGCAAAGAAGTTTGCTCTGCAACCTTTTGCAATTGCAAAGGTTTAAATAACCCGGGATTTTTCGTCAGTTGCAAAAAGAGACGTTACTTTACCTTTAGGCTTGCCCCGTCATTGTGTGCCTGTGGAGTTGATGTGCTCTTACAAATTCAACCCACGAAGCTTTGCTCTTCTGCCTGATGTGGTGGATTTGATCTCAAATCCACCTCAAATTTAAATACTGTACAGCTCAAATTTCAATACAGGAGTTAGTCTACAAAAGGCCCTGGAGAATGCATTAAATTTGGTAAAGGTTTCTCTTGCTCGAAAGCCAGTCGTATCTGACTCTAGGGGCCAGTGCTCATCTGTTTCAAATCCAAAGAGCTAGCGCTGTCTGCTTCTGCAGGCATTTCTGTGGTCTTATGGCAGGCATGACTAGACACTGCAGCCCACAGAACACTTGTTACCTTCCCACCGAACTGGTCCCTATTTATCTACTTGCAATCGTAAAGGTAAAGATTTCCCTTGCTCGAAAGCCAGTCGTATCCGACTCTAGGGGTCAGTGCTCATCTCTGTTTCAAATCCAAAGAGCTAGCGCTGTCTGCTTCTGCAAGCATTTCTGTGGTCATGTGGCAGGCATGACTAGACACTGCAGCCCACAGAACACTTGTTACCTTCCCACCGAACTGGTCCCTATTTATCTACTTGCAAACATAAAGGTAAAGGTTTCTCTTGCTCGAAAGCCATTCGTATCTGACTCTAGGGGTCAGTGCTCATCTGTTTCAAATCCAAAGAGCTAGTGCTGTCTGCTTCTGCAGGCATTTCTGTGGTCTTATGGCAGGCATGACTAGACACTGCAGCCCACAGAACACTTGTTACCTTCCCACCGAACTGGTTCCTATTTATCTACTTGCAATCTCTTGCTTTTGAACTGCTAGGTTATATGTATATTATTATTATTATTATTATTTATTAAATTTAATACCCCGCCCCAATCGGGGGGACCCGACTCTGGGCGGCTTACATACTAATAAAAACAGAAATAAAACCCAACTCCATATCACTAAAAACATCAGAATTAAAAACATCAGAATTAAAAATCAACACAGAATTAAGACGACGCAGGACTACACATCAGTATTCCCATATTCCAACCCAGGGAGGCAGTTCTTATGTAAGCCACTTGGTGTGGGAACCCACGTTCCCAGGTCCCCAAACCTGTCCTGCCAGCCAGGTTTTTACGCCTTTCCGGAATGGTAAGAGCTCCGTCTGAAGGCGCAGTTCGGTGGGCAGGAGGTTCCAGAGGGTCGGGGCAGACACGGAGAAGGCTCTCCTACTAGTGCAGGCGAGGCGCTCCTCTCTCGCCGAAGGGATAACAAGGGAGCCTCTCCGATCCGCCCTGGTGGGACGGACAGAAGTTCTTGGGATGACGCGGTCTCTTAGGTATCCTGGCCCACTACCATGTAGGGCTTTAAAGGTAATAACCAGCACCTTGAATTGCACCCAGAGACATACTGGCAACCAGTGCAGCTCCCGGAGCAGTGGCGAAGCATGAGCATAACGCCCACGCCCCACCACTACCCGGGCCGCCGCGTTCTGGACCAGCTGGAGTCTCCGGATGGTCGTCAGGGGCAGCCCCATGTAGAGCGCGTTACAATAATCAAGTCTGGAGGTGACCAACGCATGTGTGACCATAAGCAGGGCATCCCGGTCTAGGAGTGGGCGTAACTGGCGAATTACACGAAGTTGTGCAAAAGCCCTCCTGGCCACGGCTGCCACCTGCTCTACGAACAGTAGCCGTGAGTCCAGGAGGACCCCCAGATTACGCACCGGGTCTGATTGGGGCAGCACTGTCCCATCCAGGGCCAAAGATGGAAGCTCCTTTGTTAACACAGGACCCCCTACCCACAGCCACTCAGTCTTGCCGGGATTCAGCTGTAGCCCGTTGTCCCCCATCCAGACCTTTACAGCCTTCAGACACCTGGAAAGGACTTCCACCGCACCGCTTGGGTCCCCATGGGCAGAGATGTATAACTGGGTATCATCTGCATATTGATGATACCTTACCCCGTGGGAACGGATGATCTCACCCAGCGGCTTCATATAGATGTTAAACAGGAGAGGAGAAAGTACCGAACCCTGAGGCACCCCGTATTGCAGGGGCCTAGGGCTGGACCTCTCCTTCTCCAGGCACACCGACTGGGTCCTGCCCCTCAGGAATGAGGAGAACCAGGACAGCACCGTGCCCTGGATCCCCAGACCCTGGAGCCTTCCCAGAAGGATGCCATGATCGACCGTATCAAAAGCCGCTGAGAGATCGAGAAGAGCGAGGACAGACGGTTCCCCTCCGTCCCGCTCTCTCCAGAGATCATCCACCAAAGCGACTAGCGCGGTTTCGGTACCATATCCGGGCCTGAATCCTGACTGAAACGGGTCCAGATAATCCGCTTCATCCAGGACCTCCTGCAACTGCCGCACCACAGCCTTTTCCAAAACCTTACCTAAGAAAGGTAGGTTGGACACTGGACGGTAGTTGGAAATTACCGTAGGATCGAGGGACGGCTTCTTCAAGAGGGGGAGCACCAAAGCATGTTTAAGCTGTGCTGGAAAATGCCCCTCTATTAGAGAAGCGTTAATTAACGCCTCGATCCAACCACCTGCCACAGACTTGGAGGGTTTAATTAACCAAGCAGGGCATGGGTCCAGTGCACAGGTCGTGGCACGAACAGATACAAGAAGCCTGTCCACTTCCTCAGGGCCAACAAGATCGAACCGATCCCAGGTAACATGGCTAGACTGTGCTATGGTCAACCCCAGCTCTGTATGTTCCACGCCGGGATTTAGCCTCGAGCGGATCTGAGCGATTTTCTCCGCCAGATAATCAGCAAAATCCTCAACCGAACCCTGCCACCCAGGGCCCGGCCCCCCTCTGCCGAGAAGGGACCTGGTCACCCGGAACAAGGTCGCTGGGCGATTATCTGCGGAGGCAATAAGGGTGGTGAAGTATTGGCGCTTCACCACCCTCATCGCCATTAGGTAGTCTTTAATAGCAGCTCTAACTAGTGTTCGGTTGGATTCACTCCGAGTATTCACCCAGCGGTGCTCTCGGCGTCTCTTAGCCCGTTTAAGCTCCCTTAGTTCCTCTGAAAACCAAGGGGCAGATCGATCCCCACGGACTCGGAGAGGCCGTAGTGGCGCGATTACATCCAAGGCTGCTGTCGCCCTCCTGTCCCATGCATCGACAAGAGCCTCAGATGAAGCGCTTTGCAGGTCAAGAGGACAACACCCCAGTTCCTTCTGGAATCCTACTGGATCCATTAGTCGCCGGGGGCGGGCCCACTTAATCGGCCCTGCCTCCCTGCGATGGAGTCCAGCCCCTAGGAAGTCTAGAGCCACCAGATAGTGATCTGACCATGGCACTGGAGTGATATCTAATTTTTGTAAATTCAGATCACTCTGCCACAGCTCCGACAAAAATACTAAATCCGGGGTGTGGCCACTGCTCCTGGTGGGACCCTGAATTACCTGAGTCAGGCCCACGGCTGCCATGGAAGCCATGAACTCCTGAGCCACCTCCGAGCCGGTCCCCAATGATGGCAAATTGAAGTCCCCCAGGACCATCAGCCTGGGGGCCTCCAATGCCAGCATGGAGACCGCCTCGAGGAGCTCAGGCAGGGAGTCTGCTACTCTGCAGGGAGGCAGGTACATGAGTAAGACTCCCAACTGACCCTTAGGGCCCACACGCAAGAACAAGGCCTCACAACCCGGAATTTGTGGAGCCGTGGCCCTGGTGACTCCCAGAGACTCCCTAGCTATCACGGCGACTCCACCGCCCCTTCCCCTCTCCCTAGGCTGGTGCCAAATACCGAAACCGGCTGGGCATAATTCAGACAGAGGAATCCCATCCTCCGGCACCAGCCAAGTTTCGGTGATGCATGCCAGATCAGGGCGCTCCCCCAAGATGGTATCTGCAAGCAGTGGGGCCTTGTTGCAGACTGATCTGGCATTCACCAGCAGCAGCCTAAGGGAGGGGTCACTCTTGACCGGCTGCTCAGGACCCCGAGGTGTAGCCGGGGGGGCCAGAACACGGGACAGCAATCAAACATCTGTCCCGCGTTCTCCGAGTGCGGCCCGCCCCTCAGCTCCCGCTGTAACATCCCATGCCCGTCACCACACTAATTTGTGCCCCACAGAACCCCCCCGCCCTATCAGACGGAGCCCCGTCCCTACTTCCCGGCTGGCAGACTATACTCTCTCGTTCCCTGAGCCCATATCCCCAGCCACCATTCAGATGGTACATCCCCCCTAAGGTTCTTAGCCATAAAGGTAAAGGTTTCTCTTGCTCAAAAGCCAGTCGTATCCTACTCTAGGGGTCAGTGCTCATCTGTTTCAAATCCAAAGAGCTAGCGCTGTCTGCTTCTGCAGGCATTTCTGTGGTCTTATGGCAGGCATGACTAGACACTGCAGCCCACAGAACACTTGTTACCTTCCCACCGAACTGGTCCCTATTTATCTACTTGCAATCGTAAAGGTAAAGGTTTCCCTTGCTCGAAAGCCAGTCTTATCTGACTCTAGGGGTCAGTGCTCATCTCTGTTTCTAAGCCGAAGAGCTAGTGCTGTCTGCTTCTGCAGGCATTTCCGTGGTCTTATGACAGGCATGACTAGACACTGCAGCCCACAGAACACTTGTTACCTTCCCACCGAACTGGTCCCTATTTATCTACTTGCAATCGTAAAGGTAAAGGTTTCCCTTGCTCGAAAGCCAGTCGTATCCAACTCTAGGGGTCAGTGCTCATCTCTGTTTCAAATCCAAAGAGCTAGCACTGTCTGCTTCTGCAGGCATTTCTGTGGTCATGTGGCAGGCATGACTAGACACTGCAGCCCACAGAACACTTGTTACCTTCCCACCGAACTGGTCCCTATTTATCTACTTGCAATCGTAAAGGTAAAGGTTTCCCTTGCTCGAAAGCCAGTCGTATCCGACTCTAGGGGTCAGTGCTCATCTCTGTTTCAAATCCAAAGAGCTAGCGCTGTCTGCTTCTGCAGGCATTTCTGTGGTCATGTGGCAGGCATGACTAGACACTGCAGCCCAAAGAACACTTGTTACCTTCCCACCGAACTGGTCCCTATTTATCTACTTGCAATCGTAAAGGTAAAGGTTTCCCTTGCTCGAAAGCCAGTCGTATCCGACTCTAGGGGTCAGTGCTCATCTCTGTTTCAAATCCAAAGAGCTAGCGCTGTCTGCTTCTGCAGGCATTTCTGTGGTCATGTGGCAGGCATGACTAGACTGCAGCCCACAGAACACTTGTTACCTTCCCACCGAACTGGTCGCTATTTATCTACTTGCAATCATAAAGGTAAAGGTTTCCCTTGCTCGAAAGCCAGTCGTATCCGACTCTAGGGGTCAGTGCTCATCTCTGTTTCAAATCCAAAGAGCTAGTGCTGTCTGCTTCTGCAGACATTTCCATGGTCCTGTGGCAGGCATGACTAGACACTGTAGCCCACAGAACACTTGTTACCTTCCCACCGAACTGGTCCCTATTTATCTACTTGCAATCTCTTGCTTTTGAACTGCTAGGTTATATGTATATGTAAAGGTAAAGGTTTCTCTTGCTCAAAAGCCAGTCGTATCCGACTCTAGGGGTCAGTGCTCATCTGTTTCAAATCCAAAGAGCTAGTGCTGTCTGCTTCTGCAGGCATTTCTGTGGTCTTATGGCAGGCATGACTAGACACTGCAGCTCACAGAACACTTGTTACCTTCCCACCGAACTGGTCCCTATTTATCTACTTGCAATCATAAAGGTAAAGGTTTCCCTTGCTCGAAAGCCAGTCTTATCCGACTCTAGGGGTCAGTGCTCATCTCTGTTTCTAAGCCGAAGAGCTAGTGCTGTCTGCTTCTGCAGGCATTTCCGTGGTCTTATGGCAGGCATGACTAGACACTGCAGCCCACAGAACACTTGTTACCTTCCCACCGAACTGGTCCCTATTTATCTACTTGCAATTTCTTGGTTTTGAACTGCTAGGTTGGCAGGAGCTGGGACAGAGACGGGAGCTCATTCCGTCCTGCAGTACTCGGGAATCGAACTGCTGACCTTCCACGTCCCAGTCAGCATCTTAGTGACTTGAGCCACTGCAGTCCCATATGTATATATGCAGTACTGTAAAGCTATTTAGATACACTGTATGTCTATAGTGGCTGCACTCTACTCTGGCAGCAGAGGTAGCTCCAGTTGATGGGGCAAACTGTCCCCAGCTAATCAGTGGCATCTCCGCTGCCGCCATGAGATTTCCCATTGATCAGCTGACTGGCGGTATAGAGATGTCCCAGGTGAGCCGATTGGCAGTCACGATGGCATCAGAGATGCTGTGGACCAAATGGTTATGTTCTTCTTCATCAGCTGGAAATCTGTCTGCACTACCAGGGCAGATCAAAGCCACTGATCAGTGAAAACAGACTCCAGCTGATCAAAGGAGACTATTCCTAGCTATCTCAGAAAACAAAACAAATAAAATAAAATACACAGTAGCACTTTAAAGACTAACTGCTATTCCCACCAGTAATTCTTTTTTAAAAAATGTTTATTTGAAGAGTCCTAGTGCTATGACACTTTGAATAAATATTTTTTAAAAAAACAATGCACCATAGCAGCAGAGGGGCTCCCACTGATTGGTAGTAACTGGTGTCAGCTGATCTGCAGCTGCAGAGAGATGCAGCAGATCTGTTAATGCTGCCTCTGCCAATCAGCTGTAATCTATGTCACCTCCTGCTGCAAGTTTATCTGGGCTTTCCCAGGTAAACATTAACAGGAGTGGGCACAAAGTCTAAACCAGTGATGGCAAACCTTGGTAGTTCAGGTGTTATGGAACTTCAATTCTCAGATGTCCTGATCACCAGAAGTGCTGATTTAGGCTTCTGGTAATTGAAGTCCAAGAACACCTGGAGTGCCAAGGTTCACCATCACTGGTCTGAAGTGATTTATTTTACACTGATTCAAGTATTGGTATAAGTTGGAAGTCAAAATTGATTTACAGTATTATGGCTGTGCATTGTGTAATTCCTGATTTTAAATTGATTGGGAGACCCAATGTGCGCTAATTTTAAAGTTCCCCCACCCTCTGAGGCTGCAGCAAGCCAGGCAGGACATGATGTCAGGAAGCAGATCTTTTCTAAGGCTAATGACTTTTCATTGCTAATTAAAATCCAAAGTTCCAGGTACGTGGGGTTTTAATTGGCAATGAAAAGTCATTAGCCTTACAAAAGATCTGCTTCCTGACATCATGTCAGGAAGCGGATCTTTTCTAAGGCTAATGACTTTTCATTGCTAATTAAAATCCAAAGTTCCAGGTAGGTGGGGTTTTAATTAGCAATGAAAAGTCACTAGCCTTAGAAAAGATCTGCTTCCTGGCAGGAAGCAGATCTTTTCTAAGGCTAATGACTTTTCATTGCTAATTAAAATCCCACCTACCTGAAGCTTTGGAACACAACAACAGCTCCTTGGATGCCGCAATGACCAAGCTGGATGTGAGTTTCTAGGATCTGTCATATTTTTTTAAAAGGACACTTTTAAAGGACACCGCGAAGGCGGCGAAGGAGGAGCTGGCGAAAGAGGAGCCGGCGGCAAAGGCGTTAGTGGTGGCGGGGGCGGCGGCTGGGGCAAGGCTGGGTGGATGTATGTACCATGGAGAGATAGTTCGGCCCTCGGAGCATCTGATAAAATGTTATCCGGCCCCCGGGCCGAAAAGTTTGGGCACCCTTGCTCTAGTGCGTTGGGAATGACACAACTTACTCCATGGATAGCGTAGATATCACTCACATACACATGAGAGGACCAGGACACACCCATGATATTTTTCTGTCTGAAATGAAGGAGCATATGATATCCTCCTCAGGTCAGGTTGCCTTGTTCACAGTGCCAGCCAAGTCAGTTTCAAACCTTCTAGTAGAAAATCTTTAGCAGTACAAATATAGTAATACCAAATGTTTTAAGATTAACGATTTGGTGCTTGAATCTGGGACCTGGGGTGGTCTCTTTACTTAGTGTAATGGTAGGGTCAAACCTGGAGGAGGAGATCTTTGGTTCCATTGCCTTGCCATCACATTGGCTTTTTTCTTTTAAATGCTCTCTAAGTACCTTTAAAAGATATGGCATTAACAACTTCACTACTAAGCATGTTACTAGAGTAAAGTCCAGGGGGAACTGGCCTTTATTTATTTTTACTATTTAAGACATGTATATCCTGCCCATTGGAACGACCACTCTGGGTGGCTTACAACTTTAAAACCATGAACAATATCAAATTATAACACAGTAAGACAATAAACCAGTAAAACTAAGCACACAGGCACCAGGACATCCTTAAAACCAGCTGGGACAATTACCCATACTGTCTCCTAAAAGTGCACAGCAATCACTCAAACTGTCAACAGTGTATTATGAAAGGAAGGCTGCCTGGAACAGAAAGTTCTTCAGGGCTTTCCTAAATGCCAGCAACATTGAGGCAGATCTAATCACTTCTGGAAGTTCATTCCACAGCCTGGGGACTCTAGCAGGGAATGCTCTGGATCTGGTCACCTCTTTCCTTGCCTCTTTAGAGGTGACCACCTGAAGTTTAAACATTTGGGTAGACCAGGTATAATTCCTAAGGAAGAGACACTCCGTCAGAATACATGGTCACTAACCATTAAGGGCTCCTCCATGAGAAGATAGTGTTTCAGATACTGGTTTACAAAGTCACCTCTACAGAGACATCTAAATCCTTTTAAACAGTATGTTATAGTGCAATACAGTACTTCTCTTTTCCTGAGTAATGGTAAACCCAATCAAGAATGAGCAAGGTTTATCATTTGGTGTTTCCCCTGGACATTTCCTGGGAAGTTAAGTTACTGGTTTAGTATCACTTACACAGCAAGCCTGTCTCTGGATTCTCTGCCACGTACTATTTGTTTGCCATTTAGAGTGGTCTGGCAGATTATTTCTTTTGTAGTGCAAAATATTACCTTGGAGATTTTATCCCATAACTGAAAAATAACATGACTGTCTGAAATGCAAACACATCAAGTCCTCTATTTGAAGTCCAATGCAGTCGTCACCAAACTACTGTTGGTGAACATCTTCCCCATCTCAACCTTGGGTCATAGCCTTTTGATTTCCCAATTCACAGTTTTTAAAAATGCTGATCTGGAAATGTACACATACCTGAATGAACTAAAAAATGATTTGGTTCAGGTCACTTCCAAAATAACTTGGAGAAGATCAATGTGGCATTAAATGAAAATATTCAGATACAGAGTGGGTTGGGAGAAGCTCACACACATCTAGTTAGAGAGAGACAGAAGATGTAAGGCAGGGATTCTCAACCTGCAGCCCATGGGCCAGATTTGGCCCACAACACCATTTTATGTGGCCCCCACTACCTCTACCACACCAGGAAGTGCCATGTGATGGAGGAAGGGCAAAATGGCCATCCGGCCCCTGAAGCTGTCTGAGAGAGCGTGACCCAGCCCCCATCTTTAAAAGGTTGAGAACTCCGGATGCAAGGGAAGGTGCACTGAAAAACAGAACTTGGAGGTGACAAGTTACAAATAACTAACTACTTTTATATTTTCCATATCCCAATATCAAGGTTATAATATAAATTACACTACAATTCTAAGTAATAAATTCACCCCTTTGAAATACGATCACAACCTGGGCAGCTGCATTCTGGACCAGTTGCAGCCTCTGAATGGTCACCAAGGACAGCCCCATGTAGAATGTATTACAGTAATCAAGTCTGGAGGTGACCAAAGCGTGTGTGATCATGAGCAACGAGTCCCGGTCTAGGAGCGGGCGTAACTGCAGTGGCGTAGGAAGGTAGGGGCAGGGGGGGCGGATGCCCCAGGCGCCAAATTCCAGGGGGCGGCAATTGCAGCACTCACGTGGTCCATCCAGTCAGCAGTCCTGAGGATTTTCCAAGGGACGGCATACTCCCTCAGCAAGCATTACTGTGGCATCCATGTGCTTCCCAGGCCCAGGCAATCTCCAGGGGGCGCCAAAAGTGGCTCTGCCTTGAGAGAAGCTGCTAGCCCCGTGGAAGGAGGAAGAGGAGGCCAGCACACGAGTGTGGAAGTAGGTTTAAACTTCTGCTCTGCTGGTGCTGTTTTTCTCTCTCCCCCTCAGCTTCCCTGTGCTCTCTCGGCAATTTGCATGGCTATAGGCAAGAGGCTTTGAGTTTGCTCCGTCTCTTGGCTGGAGCCATTCAATTTGGTGAGGGGGGGGGGGAGAGGAGAAAAAGTTTGTGCTGTTTCAATTTCCATTTCCCCTATTTGCATGGCTAGAGCCAAGAGGTTTACAGTTTGCTCCACATCTCTCGGGTCGTCTAGCCATTCAATTTGGTGAGAGGGGGGGGGGGGGGAGGAGAAGACAGAAATACTTTTGCTGCCTCTCCAGCTTCCCTAGAGCCGAGGCTTGGGGTCTGGTTTGCTGCTCCAGCATTTCTGCGGGGCTGGTGGGGGCAGGAAGGGAAAAGGAAAGGTTGCCCTTGCTCAAAAGCCAGTCCTATCCAACTCTAGGGTGCCTCAGCCTATTCGCCATCCCTCTAAGTCAGGGGTGCCCAAACTACAGCCTGGGGGCCAGATGCGGCCCCCAATGCCAATTCATCTGGCCCACAAAGCCCTCATTGCTCCTAGAAGTGGAAGTAAAACATGCCCATATGGGGGCTGCATTCAGCCCCTGGGCCATAGTGACCAGCTCCCTGAGTCACATGACTGGCCCATGGCCCAAAAAGTTTGAGCACACCTGCTCTATGTGATGTAGGGGAGGTTGGGATCTTCAGCTATATCCTCCTTTAATGTTGTTGCTTGACCAAGCTCCTTCCTCCCTTCAGTTTTATGAATAAAACTGTTTTTGTATGGTAAAAGGTTTCATTTACTGATTTTTCAAACTTTCATCTCAGCACATTTTTTCCAACTCATGATATTACTTTGTACATTTTGATTATACAAGCATGCTAGGAATGAGAAACCCCAGCAGTAACCTAAGGAAAAGAAAGGTTTGGTGAAGAATCAGCAGCCGTACATGGCTGCAAAAAAATGGTTAATATGGTTTTGTTGTTGTTCAGTCACACAGTCGATTCAGACCCTCTGCGACCCCATGGACCACTGTCCACCAGGCACTCCTGTCCTCCACCATCCCCCTCAACTCACTCAGTTCTGTGCCCATTGTCTCTACAATACCATCTAGCTAGCCATCTCATTTTGGGCCTCCCCCTTCTTTTGCCCTCGACCTTTCCAAGCATCAAGGCTTTCTCAAGTGAATCCTCTCTTCTCATTTGATGTCCAAAATACTTTAGCTTCATCTTTATAAAAGAAAAATAGTTTGGGCTGTAGGTCACAGGAGAAATTTTGCTTTATTGTGCACTGGTCATATTGAAGATTTCCGTCCAGATTTATATTTCACAATTTTATAAATGATACAAATTGGAATAAGTTCAAAAAGATGGTTGCCATTGTGGTAAGCATGAAGAAAAATAAACTATAAATGATTGTCCTGGAGGGCAGAAGGCTGAGCAAGAATTTAACAACCTTCTTTAGATAATCAGTAGGCTGTTTACACTGGAAAAGGTGTGGCCTTTTTCTTTGTAGTCTTGAGGGCAGGAATAGAATCTAATGGGCTTGCATTACAAAAGGGTAGATTTGAGCTGAGCATTAAGAGAAGGTTGTGGACAGGATTTTAAAAATGGAAGTAATTACTTAGAGGGTGATGACTGTCCTTTGCCAAATGTCTCCAGACATTCAGGGCAGTAGCCTGTTCAAAATGGGTTAAATTCTTTCTGGATTTGTGAATCTAGGAAAAGATTGGGCTAGACACCCTACAAGACTGCTCCAAAACTGTCATGTGAGTGGCATGCAAAGAAAAAGCAAAGAGTATTTGTTCAAATGTGAGCTTTGTTCATGTCTTAGATTCCTGAAAGTGAAACATTTGTAGGTTTACTTCTTAAACCATTTGGACACCTGCGTCTTCAGCCCCTATTCCGCCACCTTCATGACACTCTTCCCCTCCCCAACTCCTGTGCTCCTTATCACACACTGCACCGGGGGGGGGGGGGGTGTGGCCCACCCCAGGAAGCATGTGTTGATGGGGTTGTTTTTGTTTTTTTGTTTTTTTGGGGGGGGGGCGGGGGCAAAATTCCACACCGCCCCGGGCAGCTGAAACCCATGCTACGCCACTGCGTAACTGACATCGCTTGGGTCCCCATGGGCTGAGATATACAGTTGGGATGCTCTCACCCAGTGGTTTCATGTAGATACTGAATAGGAGAGGTGAAAGGAACGAGCCCTGAAGTACCCCATATTGCAGGGGCCTAGGGCTGGACCTCTCGCCTTCCAGCCACACAGACTAGGTCCGGCCCCTCAGAAATGAGGAAAACCAGGACCACACAGTGCCCTGGATCCGCAATCCTCGGAGCCTTCCCAGAAGGATACTGGGGTGCCCAAACTTTTTGGACTTGGGGGCTGGTCGTGTGGTTCAGAAGGCTGGTCACTATGGCCTGTGGGCTGGATCCGGCCCCTGATGGCAATTTATCCGGCTTTGTGGGCTGGATGAATTGTCATCAGGGGACGGATCTGGCTCACAGGGTGTAGTTTGGGTACCCATGCACTATACCATATCTGGGGCCTTTTGTTCTGCCAACTGCTATATCAGGATCCTACTTTCAGAAAAACAAAGGGCTTACTTTTCCCCCTGAGAAGGACGTATTTGCGGACATTCTTTCTTATATTGAGTGAATCTGAAGGAAATCAACAAATTGTGGTAGTACTGTTGGGAGTAAACACAAACAGAATAATTTCATCAATTGTTGAAATGTGCAATAATCCACTTCACTGTATTTCTTCCTGCTACAGTAACTGTAGAACACAAAGTAATAAATAAGGCACTGCAGCAGTATATTGGAAACACATTATATTACTGTGGCTAAAATCCAATAAAAATAATTCATGTAGGTTGATATTTTTGCCTGTTAGCCTCATGTATGGGTTGTCATTGTCTGGGGCATGGGCCCACTTTCTTCTTGAAGCAAATATAGTAATGTAATAGTTTGATAAAGGTATTTTGGGAGGCAGCAACTCCTAGCTGAAATCCTGCTGCTATATCTTATATAAGGATGATGTCATCAGCCATAGGGTTTTTATGGAAATAAAATATTTCCAATTTCTCTCCCAAATGTTCCATGGCTCCTGTTGAATCACTTTCATCATTAGGAAGCCATTGGGAGCCATGAGATGGGGGAGAGAAGTCTTTAATTACTGAAAATCACAACCTCTCAGAGGACTTTTACCAGAAGTAATGATTTCATTAATTAAAGACTTCTCTCATTCTGCAGTCCCTAACAATTTCTAAAAAATTTAATTGACTCCAGGTTAATCTTTTTTTTGGGGGGGGGGGAATCAGAAATGTTTTATTTATAAAGAATCAGTGTGGCTGATGACATAATCAGCTTTAGGCAGCATAAATTACAAACAGAATTTTGGCTGTAGATTCCCCATCCCCACCTCCCTAGCCTGCATACTGTATATACCCGAGTATAAGCCTATTTTTAAGTCCCAAAAATGAGCCCCCAAAAGGGGAAACAGCTTATACTCGAGTCAGTGACCATGAGGATCCCAAGACCACGTTGGATTGAGATGCACCAACAATTTAATTAATTATACCATATTTTCATGTATTTTGATTATTGAAACTCACTAGCAGCTGCTGCATTTCCCACTCTCGGCTTATATTCAGATCAATCGATTTTCTTGTGTTTTCAGGTCAAAATTAGGTACCTTGGCTTATATTTGAGTATATACGGTAATCACTGCAATTTCCTTCAAGTGAGGGGAGGAACAGCAAACAGGACTATAGACCTTATCTTATGATTACATATACAGTAATACTGTATCTTGGATAAAATTTGCATCAGATAACGCTAAAACCCCATAACTTTAAGCAATCTGGGAAAAAATGCATTGCATAACGTTAAAATCCTATGGGATGCATTGGATAACATTTGCTAAAGCCTGTGCCGGTTACAGTGTATCTCTATGGAGTTTTAACATTATCCTATGCATCCCATAGGATTTTAATGTTATCCGATGCATGCATCAGATAACATTAAAAATCGGATAACACCAAGACTGGTGGAACCAAGTTTTAGCATTCACCGAGGTTTTACTGTACAATAGTATGTTACTACTTAAGACTAGAGCTATTAATGTATACTGTATGTACAGCTACTCCTGTGTTTGAAACAATTTATGATCCTTAAGTCAGTGCTTAAAACAGGGTTGAGGACAGGACACTTTGGGTTGTCATAAGTCAGAGGTGACTTGACAGCATGTAGCAGCAGCAACAACAAATCATTGTCTAATTACTGCTCATGATTAATGAACCATCCAGTAACAAAATCAAATCTTGTAGAAAGATGTTAATGACGTATTCATCCAATGCCTTTCAATTGATTAAAAAATGCTGGATATATTTTGGTGCAAATCTTCAGAAGCATTTTTAGAAACATTTCAAGCATCTACAGTATGATGTTTACTGTGGGGTAAGTGTTTTATCATTAGATATAACGAAACATAAAGCATAGAATCACCAAATCCAGATTTAACAATAACTGTAATATGTTCCAGAAAAAGGGTTCTCAGAAAAGATTGCTTTTGTGCGAAAGGACAATAATTATTTAAACAGTCACAATTCATTCTCGAAGAATGGATGTTATGATTGCAGTACAAAAGTAAAAGAAGAAGAAAAAGAGTTTTAAAGATTGGTTTTAAAATGTCAGGCACTACTTCATTTAAAATATCTTTTCATCTTACCTCCTCTAAGGAGTGTAAAAATATGGCACTGTATAAAGCATCATACTTGCATAAAATTGAAAAGTATATCCCAACTCCATTATTCACACATATAAATCAACTTTGATTCTAGTTAGACTCTGCAAATCTGCTCTGGGACTTCTGCATTTTGCCAAACCAGCTCCTTGTGCATACATAAAATGGGGGGAAATATGCCAGATGGAAGGTTTCAGCTTCTGTAATGAACGTGCAATGATAACTGTGGGCCGGGAAGGCACAGAGGTTTAAAATGCACACACCATTTGGAAAAATGTAGCCACTTAAGGGGAACCATAAACAGGGCATTAAATAATCTGAAACTTGTCCTTTTCCACATTTTAAAACAGCAAGTCAGCTTTTTGAAATTTTGTACAAAAATACTGGTCTGCCATCCTTATATGTCAAGGAACATTTGTTTGAAGACGACAACAAAAAAAAATGTGTAATCAAGTCAGTTCTGACAAAGACTCTTTTCAGTGGTTTACTTTTCCTTTCTTTTTGGGAGCATCTTGGGATTGTGCAGCTTGCCCAAAGCTACACTGGTTGGCTCTACTCTGGAGATGCATAGTGCAGAATCTAAGCGCTAATCTCTAATTTCCCAGCCAAATGGCAAATTCACTGAGCTGTCAAACCAGCTGGAAGACAACAATAATCAAGATTGATTTCCAGATCACTCTATGACTTTCTTAGGATCCAAGATCACTGCAGATGGTGATTGCAGCCATGAAATAAAAAGGCAACTAATGCTAGGGAGACAAGCTATGAGAAACCTGGGGAACATAGTTAAAAGTAGAGACATCACCTTGCAAACAAAAATTCATCTAGTCAAAGCAATGGTATTCCCGGTGGCAATGTATGGTTGTGAGAGCTGGACCATAAGGAAACCTGAGCGCAGAAGAATAGATGCCTTTGAAATGTGGTGTTGGAGGAGAGTTTTGAGGGTCCCCTGGACAGCGAGGAGAACAAATAGGTCGATATTAGAAGAAATCAACCCTGACTGCTCCTTAGAAGGTCAAATAGTATAGATGAAGTACAAGTAATACCTCGGATAACACTAAGACTTGGTTTCACAAGTCTTTGTGTTATCCAATTTTTAGTGTTATCCGATCCATGTTAAAATCCTATGGGATGGATCGGATAATGTTAAAGCTCCATAGAGATTACATTGTAACCGCACAGGCTTTAGCAGTTGTTATCCGATCCATCCCATAGGACCTTAACGTTATTCGATCCAATTCCCCTCCCCAGATTACTTAACGTTATGCGATTTTAGCATTATCTGAGGTAATGTTACCCGAGGTATTACTGTACTTTGGACATCAAATGAGAAGAGAGGATTCATTTGAGAAAGCCTTGATGCTGGGAAAGGGCGAGGGCAAAAGAAGAAGGGGGCAGCCAAAAATGAGATGGCTAGATGGTATTGTAGAGACAATGGGCACAGAACAGAGTGGGCTGAGGAGGATGGTGGAAGACAGAGGTACCTGGTGGGCAATGGTCCATTGGGTCGCAAAGGGTCGGAATTGACTGTGTGACTGAACAACAACAAAAGTAAGTAAGTAAGTAAGTAGGGGCTGTGGTGGCTCAGTAGTTAAGAAGCGCACCTTATTAGCTGGAAGGCTGGCAAGTCAGCAGATTGAGACCTGGGTACTGTATGACAGATTGAGCACCCATCTCTGTCCCCGCTCTTGGGGACATGAAAGGAGCCTCATTTGGGTGTTCCCTGAGTGGAGTTTCTTCTGCAAAAATTCTTTCAACCCAGAATAATTTCTGATATGAAATTATAAGTAAGTAAGTAAGTAAGTAAGTAAGTAAGTGCACACACAAGCTTTGGACCAGACTAGCCTTGTACTTTTTAGAAATGTTACATGTTTTCGGGCTATAATAACTCTAATTCTGATTTGGAGTAGAATTTAATTAAGCCTGGGATAAGTAGGCTGTTGGATGAAGAACAGAGTGGCAAGCTGTGCCTAGACCAGCTGTCAGGTTAATTGTGGCCCAAACTGGGCTTCTTTCATACAACTGGAGGCTGGCCTGCCACTGTTGTTAAAGTAGTTTATCATTTGTATCCCCCACCCCCTCTTTTCTGAATCAGACATGCAATGCCAGTTAAGACGTTATAAGTCTTTCCCTGCCAGAAATATATGGTGGTAGAGATAAAAGAATTGATAGTTGCCTCTTTCTTGGCCATTGTTACAATGGCTTTTATGCTCAACCTTCTGTGACAACTTTTTGGATTAAAGTAATGTGCTCTACATGAAGCGGCGATTCAAATTTTTTTGGAGACTTCAGCAGGTCCAAAACGTTGAGCCAGATTGTTAACTGGCGCTGGCTACAGGGGATCATATAACTCCCCTGTTGTGACAGTTTTGCTGGCTGCCAGTTCGATTCTGGGCACAGTTCATAGTGCTAGTTTTGACTTACAAAGCTCTAAATGACTTGGATTTAAGCTATCTAAAAGACCATATCTCTCTATATGAACTTGACCTATATAACCGGGTGTGTGTGTGTGTGTGTGTCTTGGTCTCACTATCTTCACAGACACATTTGGAGAAAACACAAGAAAGGGCCTTCTCTGTTGTTGCTCCCAAGCTGTGGAATTCACCCTCATAGGAATCAAGCTGTCCCCTACTTTGTTGTCCTTCCTCAGGCAGCAAAGATCTTATCTTTCAGGTCAGCTTTTATTCCATAAGTGACTGTCTAAGAAGAGTTTTATTTTAATGAGTTTGTTGTACAGTATTGCTAATTTTAAATGTGTATTTAGAACAATTTTAGGATTTTGTTATTTACTGATTTTAATTGATATTGGCTTAATTCTTTTTAAATATGGTAATCATTTATCATTTTTCATCTTTAATATTGTTTATTTTAATATTTTAAGCCATCTTGGGTCCTCTTGAATAGAAAGGTAAAGTCACCCTTGCTTGGAAGCCAGTCGTATCCAACTCTAGGGTGCTCATTTCTTTTACAGCCAAAAAGCCAGCGCTATCTGCATCTGCAGACATTTCTGTGGTTATGTGGTAGGCATGAAATGTTACCTTCCCACCAAAGCAGTATCTATTTATCTACTTTCAATTTCTTGCTTTCAGACTGCTAGATTGGCAGGAGCTGGGACAGAGACAGGAGCTCACTCCATTGCACAGCAGTCAGGTCTCGGACTCCTGACTTACCAACTTTCCAGTCGTCAAGTTCAGCGTCTTAACCACAAAATCAATACATCCCCTCTTGAAGATAAAAGCAGGGTAGGAAAGCTGAGTGCAGAAGAATAGATGCCTTTGAAATGTGGTGTTGGATGAGAGCTTTGAGAGTCCCCTGGACAGTGAGGAGAACAAATAGGTCAATCTTAGAAGAAATCAACCCTGACTGCTCCTTAGAAGGTCAAATAGTAAAGATGAACCTAAGGTACTTTGGACATCAAATGAGAAGAGAGGATTCACTTGAGAAAGCCTTGATGCTGGGAAAGGTGGAGGGCAAAAGAAGAAGGGGACGGCAAAAAATGAGATGCCTGGATGGTATTGTGGATGCAGTTGGATCAGAGCTGGGTGGGCTGAGGAGGATGGTGGAGGACAGAGGTGCCTGGCGGGCGGTGGTCCATGGGATCGCGGAGGGTCGGAATTGACTGTGCGACTGAACAACAACAACAAACAAATAAATATTTTAAATAAATAAATAAACCTTGAGGAACTGGGTTTTCTGAACAAAAAAAAATCTCTTTTTTGGTACCCTAAGTTTGCCTGTTGAAATATCCATGATGTCAGAGCACTTTTGTCTTTTGTAGTTTCATCTTTGCCACCTGTGACCTCTGGTTTTGGTGCCTGCTCTTGGTCAAACACCCCAGCCTCAGATGTGGTACTGCTAGTCATTGCCAGTGGTGGCACTCCTGCTGTGGAACATACACATCGGTTCAGAGGATGAGATGAATGTGCTGTTGTTTTGTCTGGTTTTCACTTTCTCCTTCTCTGCACTGATCATCTCAATTTTATTGTTTGCTATCTCTGTGTATTTTTAAATGGCTCTTATACGAAGCTGCTACTTAACCAGATCAGAGGTAGGAAGACAGATGGAGGAAAAGGAGGAATATTTTGATTATGGAGCTGTGTATAGCTGTGGTGTTTTAGTGATTGAAAACTTCATGATCTGATGGAAGAGATGTGACAGAGTCATTGTCAGAATTACTATGATAATGGTCTTGAACTGCTTGGAGAGGAGGAATATCTCTGTTGTGTTTTTAAAAGAGCTACCGTATATACTCGAGTATCAGCCGACCTAAATATAAGCCGAGGTACCTAATTTTGACCTGAAAACCCAGGAAAATAGTTTGACCCGAGTATAAGCTGAGGGTGGGAAATGCAGCAACTGCTAGTGAGTTTCAGTAATCAAAATACATGAAAATATAGTAAAATTAATTAAATTGTTGGCACGTCTCAATCCAATGCAGTCTTAGGATCCTTGTGGTCATTGACCTGAGTACAAGCCATTTCCCCTTTTGGGGGTTCATTTTTGGGACTAAAAAACTAGGCTTATGCTCGAGTATATACGGTATTCCCTTTTGAGTGCCACTTAGTTTATACCTATAGAAAGTATAGTTTCCCATATATAGATTTCAAAGCAGGATCCAGTATTATTGAGGCAGAGACATGGGCACAGGTTTTTTTCTTGTCAGATGGTAAGTGTGTATCAGACTTGATGTTCTGATATTGAAGAATGAGATTTTAGCAAAAGCAGGCAGAGCAAGATAACATTTTAAATAGTTTCCAAGGAAAATTTATTTGTCTTCAGTATCTTGGATGTTTTTGTTTGTTAACTGCCACCTCATTCTTCTTCCAGATAATTCAAGTTGATCTGGATGGCCTCTTTCTGAGATATAATGGTCTCCTCAGGTTGCAATCCCTAGGCAGCCTTCTCTAACTTGGTGCCCTCCATCCAGCTCCCATCACCTCAGTCAGCATGACCAGTAGTCTAAGGAAAGAGTCTCTCCAAAAACATTCGGAGAACCTCAGGCTCCAGACCTATGCTCTGCACATTCTCCTGGAAATTAGTCCTGTTGATCTCAGGCTTACTTCTCAGTAGGCAAGTCAGTCATTGTGCTCTTAATGTCCCATAAGTGTTCCTTAAGAGGTCCCCCTTATCAATAATGTTAGGCTAGCATTCTATACACCAGGAGTTCTCAAGCTTTTTAAACTGGGGGCTGGGTCATACTCCCTTAGACAGCTTCGGGGGGTGGATGGCCATTTTGCCCTTCCTCCACCACATGACACTTCATGGTGTGGTGGAGACATAACATAAAATGGTGTCATGGGCCGCATCCAGCCCACAGGCCACAGGTTGAGAATCCCTGCTATACACACTTATCTGAAAGTTAAGTCCCGCTGAATTTGCTTTTAAATAGTCACTGCACACTGCATGTTTTTGTCCAAATGGAGATTCAACTCTTGGATACCCACAAATCCAAATCCAGCAGTCGTTGAACTGTAAGTGTACTGCCTTATTATTGAAAGAATGCTATCTTCTCACATGGCTTAAAATTTACCTTGGAAATGAATCTTTATGGTTCTAAATGCTTTCCCACCCCACCCGTAAACCCCACCACACATTTATCAGTGTTACAGAATAATGATGTACTTGGCAGCCAGTGACGCAGTCCACTTGAGAAATAGTGGGATATGCAGTTCGCATGGAGTTGAGGTGAATCTCTCCTGTCTTGGGTGTACAAGGATGTGTTTTCCAGCATAACCTGATGTTATGCATCCTAATCATTAGCCCAGTCACCAGCTCCTTAAATAACTGGTGGGATAGGAAATAGTAAAGATGAAGCTAAAGTACTTTGGACATCAAACGAGCAGAGAGGATTCACTTGAGAAAGCCTTGATGCTGGGAAATGGGGAGGGCAAAAGAAGGGGGCGGCCAAAAAACGAGATGGTTAGATGGGCACAGAGCTGGGCAAGTTGAGGAAGATGGTGGCGGACAGAGGTGCCTGACGGGTGATGGTCCATGGGGTCGCAGAGAGTCAGAATTGACTGTGCAACTGAACAACAACAAAATCGATACTGAGCAGAAGCGGACATATGATTTTCTACAGATGACTTTCTAGAAGACGAAAAAACGATTGTTCCTCCACTCCACGAATGCCCGCAATTAGGAGAGAAGCAAATTCACTGTCCTGCAATTTGATGTACCTTTTTTGTTTGATGAAAGCATTTTTCTCTGGCACGTGTTTTAGAGCGGCCAAGGCATAGAAACAGGCTATTAATGCTTTCATTTCCCAGTGGTATCTGTTAGCAGTTGGTCATTGATCTACCTCTAAGACTAGAACTACACTGTGTCATGGATGGAACAGCATTATGAGCTTCACTGACGTGCTGTGGTAAAAGTATCATTTAGGATGATTCATGCCTTGAGCTGGGAATAGGCCTTTTATGACAGTGTACTGCAATGGGCTTCCAGGCACCTGTGGGGGAATTGACATTGATGAGAAAGAGAAATAGAGATCTGTTTGGTGCAGAAATTAAATTCTAAATATAGACTGAGAGACCACTAGGTTTGCAAAGTTTGGTAAATACTGTTCACAGTACATGCTTTACTTTGCTTAGAGAGGTGGGGGTGGGAATCAGGCTAAGAAACTAGCAGAAGGATTTCATTTTGACCTCATTTCCCACACAAATGGTAATTCCTATGCAATGTTTTTCTGGAGTTACTATAGCTTTGAGATGTAGTAAACACTTTTGCAACAATCAAGTTAACGGCATGCATTTCCATGCAGGCTTTGAAAAAGTGTCTTGGGAGCAGGATTTTGTCTCTACTGGGAAAGCAGAGGAATAAAGAGATAACTGGATAGAAAAATACACTAGGAATACTCTGTAAAGTTACATTCACTGCATCTGAAAAGGGTTACTGTAAAGTCTGAACAGCTGCAGACCACAACAACCAAACTAATCAAGAGGCTGGAGCAATTTTCACTGTGTGGGTCATTTGCAGCAGCTGAAACTATTTTGCTTTTTAAAAAGACAAGAAAGAGTAGACATGATAAAAGTGTATAAAAGGAGAGATGGTGTGAAGAAAGTAGAGAGAGAGTGCCTCTTGATTAGCAAAAAGTACTACTGTATATACTCGAGTATAAGCCAACCCAAATATAAGACGAGGTACCTAATTTTGACCTGAAACCCAGGAAAATAGATTGACCCGAGTATAAGCCGAGGGTGGGAAATGCAGCAGCTGCTAGTGAGTTTCAATAATCAAAATACATGAAAATATGGTAAAATTAATTAAATTATTGGCACATCTCAATTCGGCATGGTCCTAGGATCCGCATGGTCATTGACCCGAGTTATAAACTGTATCCCCTCTTGGGGGCTCATTTTTGTGGCTAAAAATCTTGGCTTATACACTAGTACCCCGGGTAACGTTGAGTCTTGGTTCCACAAGTCTCGTCGTTATCCAGTTTTTAACGCTGTGCGATGCATTGATCATACAACGTTTAAAAAAGCCCTGTTTCCCTGGAGGCTGCAGCAAGCCAGAATGTCAGGATTTGAACCCTGACATTTTGGCTTGCTGCACTGTCTGAGGACGTCGGGGAAGCCCAGAAATAGCTTGGGTCTCCCCACCTCCCTGGACCCGGCAGGGGGGTCAGAGACCCCAACATTGGTTAAAAAAAAAGTCTGCTTTTTTTTTACCAATTTTGGGGTCTCTGACCCCCCCCACACACCGGGTCCAGGGAGGTGGGGAGACCCGATCCAAGCGGTTTCTGGGCTTCCCCGACGTCCTCAGCCAGTGCAGCAAGCCAGAATGTCAGGGATTCGAACCCTGACGTTTTGGCTTGCTGCACTGGCTGAGGACGTCAGGGAAGCCCAGAAACCGCTTGGATCGTGTCCCCTGCCTGCTCCAGAGAGATCAGAGGACCCGATCTACAGCTGCAGGGTGGCTGGGGAAGCTGACGGGGACTCCCTATCGGCTTCCCTAGCCACCCGCCCTTGCCTCCGCAGCTGTGGGGTGGCTGGGGAAGCCAACGGGGGAGCCCCCCGTCAGCTTTCTAGCCTCCCCACCCCTGCCTCCATAGCTGTAGGGTGGCTGGGAAGCTGAACGGAGAACCCTGTTCAGCTTTCCAGCCACCCTGCTGCTAAGAATGACTGTATCGGATAACGCTAAAAATCGTGTTATTCGATAAAAGATTTTTCCGAAAATCTTGTAACGTTATGCGGTTTTAGCGCTATCCGGTACTAGCGTTATCCGGGGTATTACTGTACTCGAGTATATATGGTACATTTGTGTCAGTTTTACCAGGTTCCAAATACCGTATATGCCGGCGTATAAGACGACTGAGCGTATAAGATGACCCCCCAACATTTCCACTCAAAATATAGAGTTTGTTATATACTCGCCACATAAGACTATCCCCTCTTCCACACACCAAATAAAACATAAAAGAACATCAGATTTGATTTCAACATCTCCCTGTGGCCGGCACTAGTGCACAAGTGCGCATGTGTGAGCTTTGCGTAGACAAGGGGCCGGTCATGCCGAGCAGAACGGGCCGGTCATGCCGAAAAGGCTGGCACCCCTGTCTCGCTGCTGATGCTCACCGCAGCCACGCTGGGTAGCGCGCAATACTGGATGGTATGTAGAATGAGGTGGGTGGGCATCAGGAGGCCACTATGGGCACCAGGCGGGCATCGGGAGGCCACTATGGGCACCAGGCGAGCATCAGGAGGCCACTATAGGCAGCTATGTCTATCCCAACTGAAGTGCACCCGGCGTATAAGACGAAATCCCCCCCCTTTTTTTTAGAGGCATGTTTTTCAGGGGGGAAAAAGTAGTCTTATACACCAGCATATACAGTAAATTCAAAGACTGAGGAATACATGACACACAATTGAGGCATGTATTAACCTGTGCTATTTTTAAACCACCCAGCAGGGTAATTTCTTTTGTATCGATCCCTGAATTGCTGTATACACACATCTGACACTGTGGATTATGCCTCTTGGTTTGCCTCATAAGGTTTGCAGCATTTCTTGTGGCCCAGAAACATTTTTCCTCAATCCTTACAGTTATAATGGTATGAAAGTTCAGCAGTTCATTTACTGTAATGCCAAAACAAAAAACTGTTGCAGCGGTATGACAATTAAATATAATGAATAATAATTGATACCGGCTGGTGGGCATGGAACAGCAGCAAAGTAGGCTGAACTTGAGGGTGGTGCAGCTAGAAATGGTTCTGCAGCAGAGGCAGAAGTAGAGGCAGAGACTGTGGCATTGGTGGCAGATTCCACTGGGGGGATAATTTTAAAAAGAAAGAAAGAAAGGAAAAACTGACAAGGGACTGCAGGAGAATCTGGAAATCAAGAGGTTGGCTGGGAGCAGCTGTAGGATTTTTAAAATGTCCTTGTTTTGTCCTCTCCCAGCAAACATAATATAGATCATTTGCTCATCTTCTGGGATCCTTTAGCACTGGGTAATTCTACATGGGAGACATTCCTATTGGTATTTGTGTGCAATGTATATCTATTTAAAATTTCCATTCCACTACCATTCAGTCAGTCTTGGCAACTTTTTTCCTACTGACTGCAGTATTGTGCCATTTCCTGGCTTTTAGGATTGTGGAAACAGAAGAAAAATATCCTACATTCATAAACCAGAGGTTTTTTGATGCATTGAATTGAGTAAAGATGAATTATGATATTCCAGTAGACAACAACAAATTTTACATGAATAGTATGCTCAGTCAGCCCATGTCACAACTACAGCTGCATAGATGAGCCAGATTGGTTTTGTGACTTTCTGCCATATCAGCTGTAGAAACTGGACCACATCTTTCAGAATCCCCCAACCAATGTGGCCATCTACATATAGTTTCTGTGATTCACTAGATATCTATTCTTTAACTTCCAGGCTGTTCTTTAGGATTTTAAAAAGTCAAATCTCCATTCCCTTAGAGTTCAATGTGTTCTCATACATCTTTCTCCCAACAGCCTAAATATCTCCACCTCTGTCTATTAGTCAGAGTATGGAAAACTAATATAGAGTTAAAAAAATGGCACTCACTAGCCAAGTTTAACCCACCAGCCATGTTTTGGCAAAGCCATTTCAGATGACAATTCCATCTCTGTGCATCACTTACAAATTATTATAGGGACTTCTTACAACCTTATTTTCCATTCCTCTGCTTTTTCTGTTACATCTTTCATCTTTTTTCTTACTAGGCATTAAAATGCATCAGGATGGAAGAATTTAAATAACCGCATGATGCCTTTTAAATGGTAGCCTGCAGGGCTCTCTGTCTGGAAATGCTCTAACCAAATCTTGATCAACCTATTCTTGTTGCCTGCCAAAGACTGAAAAATGTTAAAAATATGAATGCTGTCAAGCATGTAGCAGACTAAAGCCAACCTTAATGGGCAATGGAATTCAAAGACAGACCTGCCTGGTTCACTGGCCAAATTCTTTCCCCTAAATATTTGTTGATTCCTTTTCCCTGGTCTGTTCATTTTGTTCTCTTAATGTTTTTTTCTGCCTTGTACTCAACCCTGTGGCTGGGGTGTGTGTCAGACTGTGTTAATATTTGAAGGAGCGCTTCATTCTCATTTACTGATGGCACAAATTGTACTAAACATCTGATTTATAATGAGAAGTTCTGAGTGATATATTAGTGTACTGAGGTGTTTTTATGAGAAATGAGTCATCTGCATACATATGAGAATGCCAGTCTAATTTAAATATTTAATGGCAATTTTATTCGGTGGCATTTTGTATTAAATATTCATACAAAGTATTAGTGTTACTAATGGATAAGCCTTTTCATGTGATACATTACCATGTTTTGGAAATGAAACGGTGGACCGCAAGCAAATCATATTAAGCCAACAAATTAGACTATTGTTAAATGTCATTTTATTAGGATGGCAAATATCAGTCCAGAATCCATTCAAAAAGCACTCCCTCCTTAACAGCAGCATAGTTAATGAATGCTGGTTCTTTCTTTTTTGTTTTAAAAATAAATTTGAACCATAGGCAGACCTTGCTGACTGCTATGTATAGAGGAATCAAAAATAACGTGTAATATGTTCCACACATTCAGAAGAATGGGGTGCCATCACTCAGTGGCACCTTTTAAATGAGGGTTGATGACATTTTTATAGGCCCTCGGGAATCACTAGCAGGCATCTTGATCCTTAGGGACACCAGCAATATTGGCCAACATTTACACTTGCATCCAGAATGACCTGGTGCCAGATCCAACCTGTTCAAAATAATGGGATATTCTTAGTAAAGGTAAAGGTTTCCCTTGCTTGAAAGCCAGTTGTATCTGACTCTAGGGTTCAGTGCTCATCTCTGTTTCAAAGCCGAAGAGCCAGCACTGCCTGCTTCTGAAGACATTTCCGTGGTCATGTGGCAAGCATAACTAGACACCAGAGTGCACAGAACACTGTTTATCTTCCCACCGAAGTGGTCCCTATTTATCTACTTGCAATTTCTTGCTTTCGAAATGCTAGATTGGCAGAGCTGGGACAAAGACGGGAGCTCATTCCGTCCTGCAGTACTTGAGAATCGAACTGCTGACCTGCTGCCTCCAGTCAGCATCTTAGCCACTTGGGCCATTGCAGATATTCTTACAGGATTCAAATTAGTGAGCTCATACTGCAGGAGATGGAAGAAAACTGGATTGGTTGTTTATGAAAAGGATGGATGGATGTTCAGTCCTAAAATGATTATTCACCTATGGTCAATAGACCAATAAACATTTGTTGTCATTCTTGAGTTTGTTGCTGAAAATGAGTGAATCATCTGCATAAAATCCAAAGGAAGGCTCCATTCCACTGACCTACTGCCCCACAATTCCTTGATAATTATTTATTTATTACATTTTTTTACCACCCGTCTGAGGAAAGTTCCCACTCTGGGAATACATATAACTATCAAAATAACATAATAACATAATAAAACACACAACAAATTGAAAATAAATCAACCAAATAAATAAATCCAAAATAGAATAACTGGCATCTATGGACACAGAGAATCCTAAAATACTGATTGGTTAATTTGTTGCTAAAAGAATAACATTCTGAAAAGCTTCCTTGAATAGGAAAGTTTTAAATTCTTTTTTGAAAATATCCAGGGATGAGGCATAGCACAGCTCCACCAGTATGTGTTCCACTGGATGGGTGTCACCATCGAGAAGGCTCTATTTCTAGTTATAGACTGTGTAGCCATCTTCAGGGTCGGCACCTGGAGATGCGTAGACTTCATAGATTTGAAGAGAAGAACTAAAGAGGGCTATATTCCGCCTGAGTTGCATGTCGGAAAAACAGTCTGGCAAAACTCTTGTGGATATGTCTTCCATGTTGTATATAAGAACAATCAAACACTGGTTTCTGTCCTCTGGTAGTTTCCTCACCCCATTGTTTATCTTGTGATCGGTGTGACACTTAGCATAGAAGGGGGACATGCCAGGAGGACATACTGCACAGTGGGATAAAAGTGAATTGAGCTGCTGTGGAATCACAGCCAGAAAGTCAGGTTTTCTTGTGTTAACTGAAAAGAGGAGGAAATTGACAAACATCCTTGTTTGCAGCTCTTCGGTAGCCCTTCTTAATAACCAATAAACATGAGCTAATTAACAATTTTCACACACACACACATGCATGGAAACATGTGCATGCACAGCTAGGTGCTTCAATGCAACTGCACTGACATACAACCTTTAAAAACAAAAACAAAAAGAAATCAAATCATTAGCAAAGATCCAGCCCTCCTGGCATTTTAACACACACACACACCCCAATCCCCAAAGCTACTGGACTGTTTTGACAACCACCAGCATCCATGTATACACTTTTCTGCATCAGTTGAAGTAATCACGCTGACTGAACCAATGCAAATACTGTAAATCTAATGTAAATGAAAATAGAAGCCCTAGAAGAAAAAACTACTGATTGGGAGTCAAATCTAAGCTAAATTTGCATTGGTGTTTACATCATGTGGTCAATAAAGTGGGGGGGGGGAATGCAAACCAGACTGTCCAATTCTAACAGCATTTCCCACATTATATGCCAATGCACTCTCACCCTTAATGTGATTGAAATTATGAGGTGAGGCATACCCCTGCTCCAGTTCACAAGCTGCCTCCTATCAGGAGAGGAGGGAATTCACCCACAGCTGGATGTGAATTGTACAATAAATTAACTTAGGTCCACAAAAGGGAAGTTTTCTCTTCCCTGCTCAAGTAGGATCGACTGTTCTATCTCATATATTTCAGACCCCTTCTCCCTCAAAATCCTCTAGACAGGATTTTGAAAGGTTGGCTGAAGGGAGGCTGAAATGAAGAAGCAGCAGAGGAAATTTCTTTTCCAGAAGCTTTCTTGCCTTATCCACAAAGTTGAAAGAATGTTTTGATATGAACACTCAGTACAGAGTACAGACGGCTAAGAGGCCTTCTCTTTATCCATAGGTGGTTTGTGACGAGGTGTGTGTGGGCAGCTAATTCCAACTCATGAACTATCTCTCACCCTAGATCAGTGGTTCCCAACCTTTGGTTTTTGGATTTCAAGTCCCAGAAGCCTAATTCAATTCCTTAAAGTACTGATCAGCCAATATACTGACGTAGGTTTCTGGGAATTGAAGTCACCTTGTGGAGTATGAGCCACTACCCTCAACTGATTTCTCCTGTTTTTCATTTGGCTGTTTCTCTCTTCCTGCACTATGTGGAATGAAGTACAGGTAATAATCTCCCCCACCCCTTTTCAAGCACAGTCATGAATTTTGTGCATTTTGTAATAAAGGTTTATGAAGCACATTGTAAGGCCAATTCAACGCAAGAAGCCCTGTGTAATAAATACTAATACAAAGAGAGAATGCTTCTCATTAAAATAAGAAAGCTTCTTGAATCTGTGCATATTCAAGGAAAAAATACTTTATGGCCAGTGTCCAACATAGAATGAGAGGGGACTGAAGCACATCAATTTCACTAGGTTGGTGCATTTTTTGTTGTTGTTGCATGGGTGGAGTTTGCATTTAACTTATATGCAGAGTACATCATGCGTAATGCAGGGCTGGATTAATCACAAACTTGAATTAAGATTGCTGGGAGAAACATCAACAATCTGAGATACGCAGATGATACCACCCTAATGGCAGAAAGCGAGGAAGACCTAATGAGCCTCTTGATTAGGGTGAACGAGGAGAGTGCAGAAGCTGGCCTGAAACTCAGAAGAGTAGCGTGCCTTGGCGGGGCCCCGTATAAAAATTTGTTTGGGGGCCCTTAGGAAGGGTAAAGATTTGTTTTGCTTACGCACGTTGGGGCCCCCCGTGGCCCGGCCCCCCCGTATAATTGATACGGCAGATACGGCGGTAGCTACGCCTCTGCTGAAACTCAACATGAAAAGAAAAAAAACCAAGATAATGGCATCCAGTCCCATCACTCCATGATAAATAGAAGGGGAAGAAATGAAAGCAGTTACAAATTTTACCTTCTTGGGATCTAAGATCACTGCAGATGGTGACTGAAGTCATGAAATAAAAAGATGCTTACTTCTTGGGAGGCAAGCTATGAGAAACCTAGGCAGCATAAGAAAAAGTAGAGACATCACCCTGCTAACAAAAGTCCAAATAGTTAAAGCAATGGTATTCCCAGTAGTAATGTATGGTTGCGAGAGCTGGACCATGAGGAAGGCTGAGTGAAGAAGAATAGACACCTTTGAACTGTGGTGCTGGATGATACTTTTGAGAGTACCCTAGACTGCAAGTAGATCAAATCAGTCAATCGTGAAGGAAATCAACCCTGACTGCTCCTTGGAAGGACACATATTGAGGTTGAATTTCAAGTACTTTGGCCACCAAATGAGAAGAGAGGACTCACTTGAGAAGGCCTTGATGCTGGGAAAGATCAAAGGCAAAAGGAGAAGAGGGCAACAGAGGATGAGGTGGCTAGATGGTGTTGTTGATGCAATGAGCGTGGATCTGTGCAGGTTGCAGAGGATGGCGGAGGATAGAAGAGCCTGCTGTGCAATGGTCCATGGGGTCACAAAGGGTCAGACTCAATTGTGTGACTCAACAACAGCTGATAAAGATTTTGTGTGCCAAAAGGTCTCAGGACCAGAAAGTGGCTCACGGAACTGGATTGGTGGTAGAAGTGTCATGCTGCAATGCAGAAGACAAATGGAAGGCCACTGCAATATATTGTTCCCAGTACAATCTTCATGGCTAATTGCCATGATGATAGCCAACATTCAGAATTGGATATGGCACTTGAAGAAGAAGAAGAAGAACAAGAAGAACCAGAACCAGAACCAGAACCACAACAACAACAACGGAAACAGAAGGTCTTATATTTGCTGCCTAAGAATAAGCACTATGACACAACATAATTAAAGCAAAAATTTGAGGGGGAGGGGATGGAACTGACAGTAAGTATAGGTTTTGTAAAGAAATTCAATGAAACAGTAGACCATATTTTCAGCGTGTGCAGTAAGATTGCACAGACTGATTACAAAGGATGCCATAACTGATGTTACATATGTCACAATTACATTGGAATCTATGCAAAAAATATGGGATACTGTATAGTACCATCTTTGAAGTACTGGTGGTAACACAAACTGAAAAATGTGGTTGAGAATGAGAATAAGATGGCTAAGATCTTCTGGGACTTTAAGATCCAAACTACATGTGTTTTACTGTATTAAGAAGCTTGAACTATGCAATAATGAAAAGGAAGACTAAGTATTTCAGTAGAGTAAGAAAAATCCCAATTTGAGATTGAATGGCAGAAATGTCTAAAAAGCAATAAATACCTGGACAGCACCAGTGATAAGATATAGTGCAGGTATTGTAGATTGGATGGTGAGTGAAGTGGATGCTTTGAACTGGAGAACAAGGAAGACATTACTGTGGTTAATTTTTGTGTGCGTGGTTAAGCTGATTAATGTGGTGATTGCAGTTGATGATTGGGTGGAAGAAAAAGAGATTGAAAAGATAGCAAGGTTTGAGAACTGAAGTACTGCATCTCTGGGAGAGAAGAGCAACAGTGACATGAGTAGTGATAGGAGTGCTGGGGAGCCATCCCAAAAGAGTTGGGGGGGGGGGACATCTGGGTGAAATCGGCATTGATAAGATCACAACAGAGCAGTTGCAGAGAGCAATACTACTAGGTACCAGCTACATTATCAGGTGATACATCACTGACTCTTTGGTCCAGGGCTAGCCCCCAAACAGTGGGGTTCCAAAACTCTGGTCCTACCACCACCACCACCACCACCACCACCACCATCTATTTGACTCACATAAACTCTAGTCACTCTCACTAATAAAAAGGAATGGTGGAGACTGGAGTCAAAGCATCAACAGGGCACAAGCTTGCCTACTTTCACTCTCAGCTATATCACAACTCTTACTTAGCTATTTGATATGACACATTTTTTATTTTAAAAACCTACACAAAATAGCCTGTAATGCCTTTGAAAGAACAGTTTAGAAACAGTTTTCAATGAGGTAACAGTGTTAGTCTGTGGAATCATAGCAGACAAAAATCACAATAAAAGTAAAATAAAATTAAAGTATTGGGGCAACTTAAAGACTAGGTACTATATTTTAATGTGATTTTTCATCGATCAAGTCTTAGACATACGAGCAAGACTACATGACTCATTTTCGCTTCTTCTTTTTTGTTTTTTTTTTGTGTTTAGAAACAATGCGTTTGGAAATTAATGCAAATTATACCAATGTTTTAGAGCCTAGGGGCTGTGGCTTAGTGGCTGAGCTTGATGACTGGAAGGACGACTGGAAGGACAGTAGGTCAGCTGTATGAGACCCGAGTTTTGAACGATGGAGTGAGCTCCTGTCTCTGTCCCAGCTCCTGCCAACCTAGCAGTTCAAAAGCAAGAAACTGCGAGAAGATAAATAGGTACCACTTCTGAGGGAAGGTAACAGTGTTCTGTGTGCTCAGGCATCTAGTTATTCCTCCACATGATCACACAAACAACTGCTGCGCTGGCTCTTTGGCTGTAAATGGAGAGGAGCATCACACCCTTGAGTTGGATATGACTGGCTTTCAAGCAAAGGAGATTTTTACCCTGTTCCCCATTTTCCAGCCATTCCTTTTACTCAGAAGCAATCTTCGCCCCCTCCTAGATTTCTGGTCTCTGGAGCGTCTGTTTCTACTTATTGCATCTGCATCCTAAGTGGCTATTATCGTGAACACCAAAACAGATCTACATACTGTATTGTCATCTACATCCACAGGGAGTTTTGTTAAAAGCACAGGCATTATCTAGCACTGCTAGATTTAAGGCTGTGGAGGTTGGGGTCTTACGAAGCAATGTCATCAGTATGCAGACTGGTACCCAGTCATCTATTCTTTTCATTTGAGCCTGATCTGGTATTAGTTCTGAATCAGCCCTTGGCTGGTATCGTGGCCTAGAGTGAGGTTTAGCTGACTGTAGAGTAAGAGTGGGATTAAAGGAAATAAAGAGCAAAAGAAGCAGCGATTTTGTTTGCTAGACAGAAACCTGGATGGCCAAACCTGAAATGCCTTCCTGCAGGAATGCTTTTGCGTATTTTCAACTAAGACAAGAAGCTTATTATGCCCTCGTGTGGCCAACGGGAGCATCCCACGTGTACTGTGGCCCACCGCTCTGCAGGCAAAACATTGCACCGTGATTACTCTTCTTCGGAAGTGTTACTTCTCACTCAAATTATTATGGCCGCATGTTGCAATGGCTTGAATATCAATAAGCACCAATATTTAAAGCAACACAACTAAAGTTAAGATGCAAATCCGTGCCCATATTCTTGGGGGCAGAAGGGGCATGTTTCTTGGATGTCTTAAATGGGTTCCGCCACCAGTCAAACTGGACATGACAGGACATGTGTATTTCTTCATCCATTTCTCCTGCCTCATCAGAACAGAGGAATGGACCTGGAAACCAAGCGTTTCACAATATCTGGGCTTAGCCAGAGAGCGGAGTTTGCAAATTTCATGTAGGCCCAATGCTTCTTCAATCCACATGTTAGCACTAGGGATAGATTAATCTATCTTCTGCTTTTCATCAGTTCCTCATGGTTTCAGACATGGGGGTTTTTTTGGTCCAATTTTTGCATTAATCTGCTACTTTTATTTTTGCAATAAAAATCATGAAAATTAGTTGAAAAACAATGGAAGTAATAGAGGAGTTGCCTCACCGACCCTCCCGCTAATTCAATGGGCCTACTCTAGTGTGTTTTACTACACACAGCAACAAGATTTCAGTGTCCTCTTTATCTGTTATTCTGAGCAAAGTACTGGAAGTATTAACAAGAAGATAATTGTGAACAGGAGTATAAGGGAGTAGTCTTTACAGTATGAGGTTGTACATGCAAGAGAGATGGATATAAATCAAGGAACTTCTGGTATCTAGGCCCAGCCTTAAATCATAAATGAACTGTGAGTCCAAAATATGAAGTATTATAAGGAGGCAGGGAAATGATTTGTAATAGAAACTTTCCTTCTCCTTTCCCCAAGATGTGATTTCTCACTCTGTAAGGCCAGTTCAAATAGTAAAGATGAAGCTAAAGTTGTGTCTGTATCCTCCTGTAATCAGGGTACACAACTATTCTGAACTCTAAAGCATGTGTGGTTTTAGATACAACCATAATCCATTCTCAGAAAATGCCACTTCTTTCAACATAAGATTAAGTATTCAAATGTAGTCATTTAATGAACAACTTTGATAATGGTTAAATCAGGGGTCCTCAACCATTTAAAGCTGGGAGCTGGTTCATGCCCCCTCAGACTATTTGCGGGCTGGACTGGTGGTCCTGGTGACAGTGGCGGTGGGGGGAGTGGCGGAGGCTCAGGGTGGTCCCGGCGCTGGTGGTGGGACCACCCCGAGCTTCTGACATTTACTCCTGCTGCCACTGCCACCCTGAGCCTCCACAGGCCCCCTGTCACTGCTGCCATGACCACCCCAAGCCCCTGACACTCAGCACCACCACCACTGGTGGGACCGCTCTGAGCCAAAAAATATTTCCCTCACACACCGCTTCCTTGCTTATCAGCTGGAGAAGCTGCATGGTGTGGGTGAAGAAGGGGTCCTGCTGTCCTTCTTGCCCATGCTCAGCCAGAGTGGCCTCTGGGAAAGACGCGGCTGGCCACAGGCATCTGTCAGAAAAGCCGCTCCTGGGTAGAAGGAAAGACACCGGCAGCCATGTGCGTCCACTGCTTTTGCTTCCCCACCACCACCACCTCAATCCTTGTTCCCTCTGCTTGGCTCAGCATGTCCCCCCACTGCCACCTCAATCCTTGTTCCCTCTGCTTGGCTCGGCATGTGCCTAGAGGTGCTCCATAGCAGGGCGGATGTTGTAAGCTTTCTTACAACATCCGCCCGGCTATGGAGCACATATAGGGACATGCCAAGCCAAGTGGTGGGGACAAGGAATGAGGTGGTGGCGGCGGGAGTGGAAGTGGCAGCTGGAGCAAGGACATGGACTAGATGGAATGGCTGTAGGTTGAGGCTTCCTGGGTTAGATAGATGATTCAAAGGAAAATCTTTGCTTGGCGTTCTCAGATGGTTTATTTTACACAACTAGGGTTTGATTGGAAGCTGTTCTGTATTTCGTTTTTCAAAAGGAAAAACCCCCCACACAGATGCTTGCTCAAATGACAGCCTGTGGTTTATAGTTGAATAGGCAGGTGACAAGAGCAGCCTGACTTAGTGAAACACACCTCCACCCAGGATCATGTAAACAGGATTCCAGAATGAACCGTTTGCATAGAGTCATCACTGAAGATGGAGATGAAAATACGTTGCTGATAGAAGTGATTAAGAAGGAAACCTGGCAAGGGACATCAGTTACCTGCAACATATAAAGAGCCCTTTGGAGCCTCCCCTTCAGTGACTGACATTTCCTACTCAGCCCTTCCTTTTACTAATGGATTTTTTCCAATATGTAACCAGGGCCAATGGAACAATCCCATTAAACTCTGGATGCTACAGCCAATCTACCCATATCAGCCTTCCTTACCTGGTATCCTCTGGATGTGCTGGATATAGGAACCAGTCAAACATTCACTTACCATATTTGTCTGCATATAAGATGCTTTGGGGTATAAGACGCAGCCTGTTTTTTATATACATTTTAAAGGGGGAAAATAATTTTCTACATTTTTTCATTATTTTTCAAAATTAACTCCAGGAGCCAGGGAGGACAGCCAGTGACTGTGGGATGGGGGGAATGGGCTTCAAAGGCGGCCTCATTCCACCTCATTCCCCCCATCCCGGCTGCCGATGGCCAGTGGCTATGGGATAGGGGAAAGCCTATTTTTTGGGGTGGAATGGGGTAGAAAGAGGGCTCCTTTGAAGTCAATTTTCCCCCATCCCACAGCTGTTGGCTGCCAGCAGCTGGGGAAAAACAGGCTTTAAAGGAGTCCTCTTCACACCCCATTCCCCTTGCCCCAGCTGCTGGTAGCCAGTGGCTGTGGGATGGGAGGAAGTCTGCTTTTTTGGGTGGTGGTGGTGGAAAGAGGGTTCCTTTGAAGTCTGTTCCCGTCGTCCCACAGCCATTGGCTGCCAGCAGTTGGGGTAGGGGAAATGGGGTGGAAACAGGGCTGTCAGCAGCTGGGGGGATAGGGGGCTCCTTTGAAGCTGCCTGCCTGGCTCCAGCCGCTGCTATTTTTATTACTGGCATATAAGATACACCCCGTTTTCAAGCAAATTTTAAGGGGGAAATGCATCTTATAAACCAGCATATATGGTATTTTGGTTTCAGAGTAACATAACCAAATCCATGTTTCCTGAGCTTAAATGTAAACTCCAGTTTGGCCATGTTATCGGTAATAGAGTAGACATTGCCAGGCAGCGGTTAACTAACCTGACAACCCTGAGGACTAATGGCCTTGGGTGGCAAAGTCCACAGGGAAGGGTGATGGTCCCCAAGTGGATTAAATCCCACTTGAATTAATCTTGATGGAGGGCAGCAGCTTCATCAATACTGACCTGGGCTGAGGAGGACTTTGTGTGCCAAAAAGGCTCAGGGCCAGAAAGTGACTCAGGGAGCTGGATCAGTGGTACGGGTGTCATGTTGTATTGGAGATGGCAAATGGAAGGCCACTGCATGATATTCACAGGGCAATCGTTATGGCTGATCGTCATGAGGATCGCCAATATTTGGAATCAGATATGGCACAGCAAGAAAAAGAAAATGTAAATTGGAAACTTGCTTTCCCCAATGTTTGTAATGGGTCTACTGAAGTGCCCCAAGAGGAAAAAAATTATTCACAAGAATACTTACATTGGAAAAGCTGCAAAGTAGTGTGCATTTGAGGCAATGTGTACAAAAATGGGTGTTTTTAGAAAATGCAGCAAGACATACTTTATTCTGTGGAAGATTTTTTTTGAAAGTTGAGTATAGAAAAATGATGCAGATATTTCATACATTTTGACCTTATACAGAACAATGCATTTTTTCTAGGCTGAGGTCCACACAAAAGCTGAACAAATTTTTAATGTGGAACAGGAAAAACTCCAGTTCATTGTAGAAATATGTTAGAGTTTAATTATGACTGGAGAAAATAAAAATGTTAGCAAAATCAATCTTAATAGGGTGTCACCTCTCTAATTTGGGCCAGAGTCATCATCATTCCCAGCTATTTAGATTAATTCTATTATTTAAAAAAAATTCTCTGGCTTATGAATGTGGGATATTGTCCTTCTCTAACCATAATTCAATGGCCCAATTGGGAATGGCCCAATATTGCTGCACAGTATTGTCCTTATGTTGCCAGCCGGAAAAAGGATGCCAAGGATACCTTCTTGTGCTCCCTACCATCCATTGATGGACATGAAAGGAGCCTTATTTGGGCATCCCCTAAAAATTATTTCAATTAATTCAGTAATCTCTGATATGAAATTATTATAGTGATGAAAAAGGAGTCAGCTTCTGGAATTTCTCGGGAATAGCATCCTCTATGTAAATATAGACCATCATGACTGTTGCTATTAGCATCAAAGTTCTTGCTGGCCTATGCAAAGCTTGACAACTTTTTTTCTTGTGTAGTAATTACTGAAGCAGTGACAGACTTTATATACCTAGGATCTAAGATCACTGCAGATGGAAACTGCAGCCATGACATAAAAATGTGACTGATTCTTGAGAGACAAGCTATGAGAAACTTGGGAGATATAGTTAAAAGGAGAGAGATTGCCTTGCAAACAAAAGTCCGTATGATCAAAGCAATGGCATTCCCGGTAGTAATGTATGGTTGTGAGAACTGGACCATAAAGAAAGCTGAGCGCAGAAGAATAGACGCATTTGAAATGTGGTGTCGGAGGAGGATTTTGAGAGTACCCTGGACAGCAAGGAGAATGAATAGGTCAATCTTAAAAGAAATTAACCCCGACTGTTCCTTGGAAAGCCAAATATTGAAGATGAAGCTAAAGTACTTTGGACATCAAATGAGAAGAGAGGATTCACTTGAGAAAGCCTTGATGCTGGGAAGGGGGAGGGCAAAAGAAGAAGGGGCCAGTAGAGAATGAGATGGCTAGATGGTATTGTTGACACAGTGGGCACAGAACTAGGTGGGGTGAGGAGGATGGAGGAGGATAGGGGTGCCTGGTGCACAATGTTCTATGGGGTCGCAAAGAGTCAGACTCAACTATGTGACTGAACAACAGCAAAAAATTACTCAGTGCAAGAGGTTCCCAGAAGATTGAGCACATGATCTGTATTATGGTTGCTGGGAGAGGACCAAAAAAAGGACACCTGGGATGTGGCTAGAGTTCTTGTGTGCCAAAATATTTTGAAAGGCTGGTTTGGACTTAATGAAATGGGGAAGCAAAGATATATGTACAACACATACAGAAAAACAGATACACTGTTTAACCTCTCAAGTAAACCAATGATGCAGAATACAGACTAGAAAGCTATGTTCCAATTTCCAAACCCTTTTCTTGCTTTAGGCAACCTGAGGGAGACAAAGCTATATTGTATACTAGACGCTTTACAAACATCTTGTGGGCATGTATTCCTAAAGATGTCCCCTCATCTTTGGAAATTAAAACACAGGGAGAACTAGGAGTTAGCAAAGATTGTCACTAGATTCCAAGATCAAGATACCAAAAGAGACAATACTGTTTGAGAAAAATGAGGGAGGGACAGTAGAAAAAGAAGACCTAAGATGGGATGGGTTGACTCAATAAAGGAAGCCACAATTGTCAGTTTGCATGACCTAAGCAGAATTTACTGGAAAAGAGAACCTCTCTAGGAAGGGAGGGCTAGTAGAGAATAACCTAACATAAGGTGTTTTTGGTTTGCAAGAACTGAGCAGAACTGTTAATGATAGGACATTTGGAAGTCATAAACCCATATAGTAACCACACATTAGAAGTGACTTCATGGTATATAGTATCTTTTGATTTCCCCCCTTAATTTTCAACCAAATGTATAGTGAGAAAACAAATAGAATAGGCACCATAGCTGTGCTAACATTGTGTAAGACTATCCTCAGCTACAAAGCAAGAAGAAGAATTTTCACAGCTTACGGTTAGTGAGCTTCTGAATATTTGTTCTCTGTACTTTAAAAAAAAATCTTTTAAAATATGTTTACAACCCAAACCATAATTCTTTTAAAATGTCTATTTGGTTAGAAAGGAGTTAAAATTTTCTCTCCTTAGTGTCAGCTAATTAGATGCTGAGTGACATAATCAGAGGTTACCCCAGAGCTCCCCAAACATGCAACAATTTATCCATACTTGGACATTTCTGTTGGTAATCCTGTTCCATGGAATTTATAGCAGTCACTGATTTACCTTTTTGCGAGGCCTTTTTAAAGGATCAATACTTCCGCCGGTGCAGCTGGGATTGCTTCTACATAAAAAAAAAAACCAAACCAGGTAGGATCAGCCATTCTTCTTTAAGATTTGTATTTTCGGTTTATATGAGCTATTTTAAATCCAGCGACATAAATGTTGTTTGTTTCTGCACAAGGGATAAAACAGTTTTACTTAAAAAAAAAAAAACACCCCAAAACTATTTGCCTAAACTTCCCTCCCTTAAATTTGGCACAGAGTAAGAGCAGACTGTATGCTATACGTGCACCAAGTTTGGTACTGATCCAAGGCCCAGTTTTAAAGATACAATTATTTGTATGGGGTGTCCCATTTTTAGAACTGCTTTGTAGAACATTTTTGTGACCAGTAGGTTGAGAGGAAAGCAGCGATGGGATGTAACAGGTTCTCACCAGTTCTCCAGAACCGGTAGCAACTTTTCCCAGTGTCCTGGAGAACTGGTTGCAGCTTTTGGGGGGGAACCACCTTCGGGGCTTACCTTTTCACTGGTTCCTCCACTGCGCATGCGCGCCAAGCACTTGGTGTGCATTCATGCCTACAGTGCTTGGCGCGTATGCACGGCCTCCTTGCTGTCCTCCCAAGCGGGGAGGAGGAAGAGCAGCTGCTAACCTGAAGCTCCCTATAACCTGCTCCCCTAGATATCCTAGAGAACTGGTTAGGCAAAGACTTAGTACCTAACTTCTTTAACTATTGAAAAGTGCCAAAATGAAGCCATCTTGTGGTGAGTTCATTCTGTAGTTCCTTCCATCTGACCTAGTGTGAGAAAGATTAGCCAGAATAAGCTTTAAGCTCTGGTTTAAAAGCTCTGGTTGATTTGTGTTGTGGGTGGGTGGGTGTTTGGGTGGGTGGGTGTATTTTAATGTATTCTTTATTTATTTATTTAATTTATTTACAGGTTTGTGTTGTAGGTGGGTGGGTGGATGGGTGTATGTGTGATTATTTTTATTTTATTTTTTATAATTTTATAATTTGTTTTCTTTGGCTCCACCCACAACATCATGATGTCATGACATTGGCTCCGCCCATGATGTTAGCTCCACCCACACTGTGATGATCTCATGGTGGGGTAGTAAAATTTTTGACATCCCACCACTGGAGGAAAGGATTAGACTGTTCTTTGCTAGAGGACTGAATTTATTATTTGCCAGTGCCTCATGAAACTAGACCAAGGACTACATACAGCATAGGTTCCTCAGCTTAAAAGGTCACAGAGGAAATAGTAGCTAGGGCTCCCTATTTGCAGTGGTGGGCTCAAAAAAGTTTTGCTACCACTCTGTGGGTGTGGTATGGTGGGCGTGGCCAGGGGAAAGCCCTGCATTGCACCAGAATTAGGATGTCATGAAACGACATCTTTTTCCTAATGTTCTCAAAGCTTGGAGAGGTTGTAGTTTGACTAGGCCTAAAAATCCTTTCCTCTCTGTTTCACAAGACTAAGTGTCACGAGACAGATTGTTTTTAGTTCAGCACTCTTATCTGAGTTCCCTGATGTTGTGACTATATGTTATAGCACTGACGGTACACATGTGTCAACAATCCTATGTTATGAGAAAGTTTTCTCTGTTCCCTGATTGGTTAAAGGTACCCCACCTGACTGAAGAATCTCCATCTTGGAGAGGGGAGAGGGAGTTCATTTTTTGGATCTCAATGGCTTAAGACCTTAGCCTGTGGGACTATCCTTTTTTCCTTTTTCATCATGATTACCTAACGTGGACTGTAACTGGACTGATCTATGTTATTGACCTTTATATCTACATTTCTCCATGGACTATGCTTTAATAACCTGATCAATAAAGCAGCTGTTTTTCTCTGAAGATTGTTTCTTTCATCATTGGCACACACACAGAGCCTCGCTACTCAGACCTCCCATGTTTTGCTCTATTGCCTGAGCATAGTAAGAGTTCTCTTTAAGCAGCCCAGCTCTCTCAGCAGTAAGGTAAGGGTTAACAGTTCCCGGAATGGGACAAGGTGTCCCAGGAACTGGAAGAGAGGGGCCCTTAATTGAGACGACCAGTGTCTGACATAGGACTACAGTAAAACCTTGTGTAAAGAGGACCTTGCTTAGAGAGTAACTTGCTTAAAGAGCAGAATTTTCTCTGAATGGTCACCTCACTTAACAACTAAAACTAACCAAAAACTCGCTTAACAAATAAACTGGGGTTCGCAATCCCCACCACCACCAGAAGTCACAATTGGTCACTTACGATGGTGTTTCGCTTAAAGAGCAAACTCACTTAAAGAGCTATCCCATGGAACACATTGTGCTCTTTGAGCGAGGTACAACTGTACTTTATTTCAAAACTTGGATGGGCAGGGCCAGCCAGAATTTCTGCTACCAGTTCTGGCAGACTGGTGCGAACCTGCTGATGCCCATCACTGCCTATTCTCCTACGTCCTATCCACGACACTCTGGGCATTAACAAGCAATCTGCTCCCATGCTTCTTTGGAGCTACAGTACTCTTCTTTTAACAAACAGACTCTCTGTATACTTCAAGTGTCATGCAGATAGGCAGACTAAACCCATTTGTTGCAGTACTGGTTCATACCCATGCAGCTGGTTCATGGTTAGCAGGAATAATAAATAATAAAAAAATTAATTGCTCCTAATCCTTCTAATATATGCTGCTGCTTAACTTTAATGAGGTAGATTGGGAGGGCACAAGCCAATCAGTTCAAGTGCCAAAATGAGGTACTTATGCTTGGTTGATTTACTCAAGAATAGAGGCACCATTATGTTTCAGGCAATTACACCATCCCCCTGAGTAAATTAGTTGAAGTTACTACTGCATTTTTTCAAGTACCCATCTCTGTTTCTGAGTGTGTTGTGTTCATTGCCAGTAATGCGTTTTTAGCAGTAGACTTCTTACCTTGTTCAGTGCACGAAATAGCATAGTTGCCCTTCTTCTGGCCTTCCTCTGTTGTGTAGTGATAAGCATGTTCCGGGTCTTCTGGGCCTTTAAATCTTGGACAGGGTATCTGCAGTTGAGATACTTTGATGAGATAAATGTCACTGGTTAGAAATTCAAGGGCTCTGTGGTAAACATACAAGAGCTCAGTTGACAGGGCTGGCTCTACCATAAGGCAAAAGAAGGTGGTCAGTTCTGCTAGCAGACCATCTCAATTGCACTGGAATAACCACCTTGAATCAATGGGACTTATATGAGTGTTGCCTTAATTAGCCCTATTCCTTTATTGGGAACCATATGAGATGGGATTCAGTTCATTGTATTTACTATATCTTACAATATTGTCATGATACCAGTTATTTTTTCCACAACCAATTATGTAGTGCATTCATTTTGGTTGAATTACTTTCAGCAAAAATCACACAGTCAAATATATAGACAAATTATGACACTGGTGTACATGCTTCCTAGTCATTTTTTGATTAAAGTACTGGTGTTCAGCCACATAAGCAAATGAAAAAAATTTCCATGGATGCCTTATGAACCCATTAGGCAGATGTTAAACAATGATTTGATATCTTTAAACAAAGGAGTGCAGCCAGAGAAACCATTTGTAAGGGAACTGCAGATTTAAGAGTATAGCCAGTGAGATCAACAGACCACAGCAAGAATCTCCCAAGGTCCATTTACCAAGTGGATGCTAATACAGTGGAACCACAGGTTATGGAATTAATCCGTTCTGGGATGTTTTCTGTAAAGCGATTTTTCTGTAACACAAAACACAATTTCTCATAGCAATGCATTGAATTTTAAAAAAAAAAATTCCAGAGGTTAGAAAAGAGCAAAAAGCCTGTCATTTTTCTGTTCAAAACTCTTTCTAAAGTGCTGAAAACACAGTAAAAAATTCCAAAGTGCATGTTAGAAAGAGTTTGGAACAGAACAAACAATGGGGGGGGTTTTTTGTGTTTTTTTTTTTTTTTTTTGCTTTTTAGTGAGCTTCGGACCTGATTCTTTTTATTTTCAAGGCATGTCCATCACATTTCTGTCAGCAACATCTAGTGGCCAGCCCTGGTAATTGCAGGAAAAGTCCCCGCCTAACAGCTGATTGAGGCAGGGGAATTTCCAGCACTTCCTGGTTGTGGGGAGAGTTTCTGCTGGAGCCAAAAAGTAATGAAAATTTTCAAAAATGAGCGGAAATGCTCCAAACACCCTCCCACCACCCTGGGAAGTGTCAGAACACTCCAAAAATGTTTCTTCTGTAAGTTGAGTTTTTTGTTACCTGAGGCATCTATAACCCGGGGTTTTTCTGTATATACCTTTGGGACTGCAATGGTGAGAGTTTTGTGCACAGGACATTTTATTATGTGAGCTGCGTGACCTACAAAAGAGGCAACCCCTTAATACTCTTGCATCAGTGCCATCAATCCCTGCCCAGGTTGGGAGTAGTGGGGAGATCTTCCCTCTTGGTCAAGGCTTTCATATTATTCAGATTCTTGAAGCTACTAGACAGTGGTGTAGAGTGGGTTTCAGCCACCAAGGGCGTAGGCTAAATTCGTCACACCCAGGACCCAGGATGCCGGTGGTGGGGGAAGGTCCCTATTTATTGTGAAATTTTGCTACCCCAAAAAGTGCTGCCTGAGGCGGGGGGGGCATGCTACACCTCTGCTACTAGAACTGTATTTTTAAGGGTTGATAAAAGAAAGAGATGGGCACCAACCACATGCCAATCCACCAGTTTGCTGGTGGGTTGAACTGGCTTCACTAGTCCTTACTGATGGGTCCAGTCGCCACTCAGAACCAATTTTCTGGCACTGGGCTTGGGCTTTCCACAGTCAGTTGGTGGCACTGGATCCTCTGCACAGCCCCAAGCAAAACCACACATTTTAAGGAGGATTTAGAGTGCCAGCTACTCACCACTGTCTGAGGTGGCAGCTCCTTTGGCTGTCATTTCTGGTGTTCCTTCTGGTGCTTGTTGAATTGGGATGGGGGCCAGAGGCCCCATTGGTCCTTGAGGTCTCCACAGGTTAGGTGCTGGAGGAAGGGAAGCTGATGGGCTGAAAGTCAGAGCTCTGCTGCTGCATCCCCTTCCCTTGCCCACTGGAACTCCAAGCATATCCCTGTCCAAAGGTTCTCAGCCAACAAGTAGTCTACCACCCCAAGGTGCAATAGGTAGAGTCCAGTTCCTCCTCAGCTTCACCCTACTACCCTCCGATGGATTCTACTGAGGACATTAAACTCCTCCTCCTTTATATCTGGCTTCTGTCAGCCAGGCTTGATCCCACCTCCTATTAGTCCCTAGCTCATCTTCCCTACTTAGAATCTCTGTCTCTCATTCTCTGACCTCTTGTGACCTGGGTGTTGGAAATTCTGCTGGATTTGGTAGGGGCAAGTGCAGACAGCCCACTGGAGTGTCAGGGGTGACTATCTCACACCCTGGTAAGTTGACTCTTTGGTTACTAGAAACTACCACTAGGACCTTCTTGGTGACACAAAAGAGGCTGCCCCTTGATACTCTTGGGCAAATGAAGGATCTATGTGGAATAACTAAGTCAAAGTGTTGTACTTGCAGGGGGCAGCTGGCTTCAGATAAGATCAAAGTTTGTGGGCTGACATTGGCTTGATAAAAGGAAATATCTTCATTTATACATTTTCTGGCTTCTCTGGAGATGAACCAATGTCTGGAGCCTTGGGGAATATGTACATTTCAAAAGAGTCCCTAGGAGAACTGAGTGATAAACATTTCTGAGTACAGTACTTGATACCTAGAAAACCCTAGTAAGGACCATCATTGGGTAGAACTGACAGCAACTAATTATTTCTAGCTGCATAGCTCAATGTGTTTGATACCTAACTGCGGAGCCAGAGACTGGGAATTTGATTCCCAGGGAAACAGCCAGTTTATATAGTCTGGATAAGCTGCAGGATCCCAGGATGGCCCTGGAAGAAAGACTGGTAACTCATGTTTGAGTTCTGTATAAATAGACTGCACTGGAAATGGAAGCCTCAAGTCAATGGTTGCTGTCAACCATTTAGAGCATGTGATGATTGTTTTTAATCATCTGTGTATTTCTGCAATCCCGACAACCCATAAGACATAGACTAGGATTCTGAGTTTTGTAAACGGACAGAATTATGTTACAGTTGTAACTGAATGAGGGCTAGTCTCAACTTTTACCGTAAGTTTAACCTTTTGTTATTTTTATAATTCAAGGGCTACAGTTTTACTCAAATGGTAGGAAAAGAATATAACTCAGTACAAAACATGCTGTGTCTCAGGCTCATCCCTCATGGTGTCTTTTGGTTGCAAAGGAGACAATAAAACAGACAGGTGGTGGAAGACATTTGGTATCACGGGCCATTGGTTTGCAGATTTTGAATGTTTCCCCCCTTCAAATACTGGGGTGGAGGAGGTGCCTTAGCACAGTTACCTACATTTGAAAGTCATTTTCCAAATTCCAATTTAAACTTGATAGTACTTCCAAGTCCACAGCCCATACCAGAAGCTGTCCCTTTAAACACTTGTTGGCCTCCAGGAAACTTACAATTAATTGGAAATTTCTGGGGTTAGAGGCAGGCTGCTGTCTTGTGCATGTGGAAAATCCCCTGTCTTTGTGCCCAGGGTCTGCATGTCCTTGGATTTGAACTGGCAGCTACCTGTTTCACACTTCTTGTTTATGGAGTCATCCTGGCAGCTGTTCCTTTGGTTTTGTTTATGTAAATCTGTCACCAACTAGTTCTGGTGGAGAGGTTACAACCCAGCATAGTGGTTTTGACTTTAGAGATTTTGGCTGTGCCAGTGAATTTGTGTGGTACATTAGCCAGATATTTGCATGGAATTCATTCTTTTGTGTTACTTGTTGACACAATCCCTTTGCAAATATTATGTTTTGAAAATGTTCTGCCATATTTATTTGTGGTTCTGATTGATTGGGGCAGTAGACAGACAGCTTTCATGCCTTGGGAAGTTTTCCTCGCCTGACTGAAAGCATCTGTACTTTTTGTACAATTGACTTGCAAATGACATGTAACAAACAAAGCATCTTTTGTGGATCTGTGTACTCCCTTGAGGGTTCCTGCTTTCTTAACCCCATTCATGGTCATTTAGGGCTTGTCGGATTCCTGCATGCAACTAATGTCCTTGAACAGGGAGAGGCTGTTTCTCTTTGCATGAAGATGATGGAAGACTTGCCGGTGTTTTGTTAATACTGTTTGCAAATAAATAAATTGAATATTGGTACAGCAGAATTTAGGACTATGGTGGCTCAAGTGGTTAAGATGCTGAACTCAATGACTGGAAGGTCAGAGTTCAATCTCAGAGTACTGCACAACAGAGTGAGCTCCCGTCTCTGTCCCAGCTCCTGCCAACCTAGCTGTTTAAAGGCAAGAAATTGCAAATAGATAAATAGGGATCACTTTGGTGGGAAGGGAAACAGCATTCTGTGCACTCCTGTGTCTAGGCATGCCTGCCACATGTCCACGGAAATGTCTGCAGATGCAGACAACCTGGCTCTTTGGCTATAAACAGAAATGAGCACTGAATCCTAGAGTCAGATATGGGTGGCTTTCAAGCAAGGGTGACCTTTACCTTGACCTTACAGCAGAACTTGGAAAAATACTTTTGGGGAATTCCTCCACCAAACCTCCCTGGGTAGCTTGGCTGGTGGGCATCTGGGAGCTGTAGTCCCAAGAATTAATCCCCCCACCCCCAATGTTGAGGAAGAAGCACAGCTTAAATATTCCAACACCCATATCATATTGCCAGAGGGACAGCAAAAACTGGTTTCAACTTATATAGTGTTAAGCACTCTCCAGGCATTTCCCAAGGTAATTATGTAAACTATCATTCAAACTTTAATTTCAAAACAACAACAAAAAATCGTGAAAGTGCTATTAGCATATTGATTGTACAGGCTATTGGACTATATGTAACTTCTCAATTGGTTTCTGTGCAGCACACATGACCTCTCCTTGCTTCCTAGATAATCATCCACCCATGTCTTTAGTGGACTGGTGCTGAAAGAAGAACTTGTGAAGTGGCTTTTGAAGAAAATTAATCTAACAACCTGCTGAAGCTCTCTGTAACTGAGCAGAGTTAACATATCAGAAGTTACACTTCAGAGATAATGTTTAGTTATAGCTGTTTTTGTGCTGGCTTTATAGCCATTTTTCTTAGATATCACTTCCCAGGTTTTGCTTAGAAGTTCACCAGTTGGAGCAAAAATGAGTGTGTTGAGTGGGATGTGTACAGTGATGGGATGTTTCTGGTTTGGTCCAGTCCGTCCGAACTGGTAGCTCCCATCACGAGGGGTTCACTGGGGTTTTTTGTAGAACCCCGGGCGACTGATTCGGTCGCCTGCCCGGTTGGGGCCGAACCCCTTTGTTAAAAAATTTTCCAGGAACCAAAATGGCTACCCGTAAATGCGCATGTGTCAAACCTCTATTTGACACATGCGCAGTAAGAAATAGAACTGCGCATGCGTCAAATAGAGGTTTCATGCATGCGCAATTACAGGCAGCCATTTTGGCTGCCCGGAAAGGAAGCTCAGGAAGTGCTTAAAAGTGGCGGCGGTGGCAGCCTTGGCGTGGCGCGTCACCAGGCCGTTGCAACGGTTTGCTGCTGTGCCGTGCTGCCGCACCACCGCCGCAGACGAGTCTTCTGCTCCCGGACGAGTCGACCGACCCATGGTAAGTGACCCAGGGTTTGTGTTTGTGGTTTTTGTGTTTGGGGTGGGTGGGTTTATTTGTGTTTGGGGTGGGTGGATGGGTGTTTGGGTGGGTGGGTGTATTTTTATTTAATTTTTATTTAATTTCTTAATTTATTTAATTTATTTACAGGTTTGTGTTGTGGTTGTTTGGTTGGGTGGGTGGGTTGAGAGGTGTGTGTGTGTGTGTGTGTGTGTGTGTTTATTTTTATTTTATTATTTTTTTGCCCCACCCACAACATCATGACATTGGCTCCGCCCATGATATCAGCTTCTCACAAGCACAACAATTCTGACTTCAGCACATGCCTTTAAGACAGACTCATAGTGTCCTCGAAAATGTCACCTCCTGCTTTAGGTTCTAGGGGGCAAATGCTGAGCTAGAAGGACAGTCTTCATTGTTTTACTTCTGCTGCTGTGCCAGAATGGTGTGTTGTTGTTTAGCAGGCATATGCTCCAGGCTCTTGATATTGAGGCATACAAATCCTTTCCCTGTGCCTGCTGGGATTGCGGGATGCCATTACAGCAGGAACCATGTGTTTCCTTTGATGCATGACTTAACTCTGAGTTTCAGCAGAGTCAGGCCAGGAGTCTACCAACAGAAGACAACTGGGGAGACAGGTGGGAATGAGGGAGAAAGACCAGAAGAACAAAGAATTTAAAAAATCCAGCCCCAGCCCAGAAGGATTATCAAGCCTCACTGGAGAAGCCACTGGGCAAACTAGAAGATGGTGAAGGCAACCCGGCACCATAAAAGGCAATGTTATAAGAAACCCATTCAGCTGAATGTGCCTTTGCAGATCTCCCTGGTAAATGGATCAAAGTCTACCCTACTACCAGACAGAGTGAGGATTTTGAGGGGTGAGTAAGCCTTAACTTGATCTCCATGTCACCACTACAAATTTAGCCCCACCCACTTTTAACCTTAACACCCAAATAGGAGTACGCTGTCCTTTTATCAGTTATTCTTTGGCCTCAGTGAGGACAATGTTGCAGACCTAAATGGTTGCCATTCTTATTTCAGGCCAGAAAAAAATGTTAGAGATTGTCCATAATTAGGACTGAAAGCAGGTTACTCTTACACAGAGATGAAAGAGGCCACCTTCCCATTATTGTGAAATTAGCCTTGGTTCTGTTTGGGCCCTAAAGATCAATCAACCAAAATCAAACCAAATCTAACTAGTTTGCATAATCCCAGAGGCAAGGAAAGCTCCAGCTGCGATACTGAAATACTCGCCTTGGTTAAGAATTCCACACTTGCAGTCCCAGCGTGTCCCTGACTTCAGTGTATGGCCTTAGTGAGATACAGCCATTTATGTTATGCAGTATTAATAAGTAGTCAGAAAACACAGGTGAGAAGACTGTCAATGTGAACAAAGAAGCTACTTAGATATATTGTGGTTTGTGCCTATGAAAATCTATCTGTAGGTTTCATTTGTTTGGGGAGGTTTTCTTGATGGCAAAAACAGCACCTCTTTGATTCTATTTGGTTTAATGTAGCGTGAGTGGCTTGTGTCCTATCATCCCTTGCCAGCAGAGTCAATGGTGTGGAAGGATAAGAGCAGTGGTGGGCATCAGCAGGTTTGCACCAGTCCGCCAGAACCGGTAGCAGAAATTATGGCTGGCCCCGCCCATCCAAGCTTTGAAATAAAGTAGTCCGGATTTGGGTGCAACACAGGGCTTTCCCCCTGGCTATGCCCACCATACCACACCCACAGTGTGGTAGTAATTTTTTTTTGAGCCCACCACTGGATAAGAGCTAAATAAAAGCAGGCGAGAATGCTAAGAAACCAGAGAACGTAGATTTAACTTTTTATTTCCATAAAGATCTGGATTGTAAAGACACATACATGTGAAGAAGTCGTATTCCTCGGTTGAAATCACACATGTCTAGAGCAATGGTAAACATAAACTGTCTTTTGACAAGCAACATTACTTTTAATCCTTTCCTATTTCTTATGCATTTTTACAATCAATTTGCAGATAGAAACAACAGCCTGCTGGAAGTTGTCTGCAACCACAACATATAGGATTAAATTGCCAAGGGTATTTAGTGAAGCTAAGGATCTAGTTATAGTGAAAATGTCCCGGACCTGCTTCATTAAGGTACAGCTCACAGGGTGTAGCTTTAACTCAATACGAACCCCTCGAAATACATGAAATGGCAAAAAACATACATAAAAAACAGCCAAGAGAACAATGGCTAGGATACGAGCCTTGTGCTTGTAAGCAGTATGGGTGTGAGGCCCTTTAGCCAGTACACAGATAATCACAATGTAACAAAGAGTCACAGCTACCAAAGGCACAAAGAATGCAAATATGGTTAGGAACCAATTAAACCACCTTGCAGAGTCCAAGTGTTCGGCATTGGTAAGGTCCATGCAAATTAACCTGTCTGAGGTTTGTTTTGTACTGATCAGGAAGATTAAGGGGCTGACCACCAACAGAGAAAGCACCCAGATGCTGATGCAGGCCATAATGGCCCACCTTCGCCTCTGAATGGAAAAGCAGCTCATTGGATAGACTACTACAACAAAGCGGAAGAAGCTGAAGCAGGTAAGGAAGAAGATGCTGCTGTAGGTGTTGAAGTAGAAATTGAATCGGATGAACTTGCACATGAAGTTTCCAAAGACCCAGTCTTCTCCGTTGACTGCGTAGTGGACCAAGAATGGAAGGCAAGAGACATACAGCAGGTCCGTGATGGCCAAGTTTAACATGATGATGGTGCTGCTCTTCCAGGGCTTCATTTTGAAAATATATACAGAAATAACAAGGATGTTCCCAGGGAAGCACACCAGAAACAGCAGACTATAAATAAGGGACAGGTAGACATTCTGAAATGAGCCACCTTCATCAGTGCAGTTTCCAAAAGCAGCCGTAGAGTTTTGCAAAGAGGTTAAATTGGCCATATCTTCAGATTCGCTATGCACAAATGGCATATTTAACTCTTTAAAAAGAAATGAAAGTGGATAAGTTTTAGATTTTAAGATGACAACGTACAATACTCAGATCCTCTCCACAGAGCTACAGGAAGAATTACCAAGTGTTCTCAACTAGTAGAGTGTGGTCCAACATATAACATAATTAAATATGATCAAGAAAAATAAGAATATGCTCTAGAGCAGTGATAGTGAATCTTGGCACTCCAGCTATTCTTGAATTTCAATTCCCAGAAGTCCTGATCATCAGGAGTGCTATTGGGGCTTCTGGTAATTGAAGTCCAAGAACATCTGGAGTGCCAAGCTTCACCATCATGGCTCTAGAGCAGTGGTGCCCAAACTAAGGGCCGGGTGCAGCCCCCAATGCGAATTCATCCGGACCGCGAAGCCCTCGTCGCTCCTGAAAGTGGAAGTAAAACGTGTCCGTATGGGCACGTTTTATTTCCGCTTCCAGGAGTGACAAGGGCTATGCAGGCTGGATGAATTGGCACTGGGGCCACACCCAGCCCCCAAGCCTTAGTAACTGGCTTCCTGAACCACATGACCGGCCTACGGCCCAAAAAGTTTGGGCACCCCTGCTCTAGAGTATTGACTCAGCCTTCCATCCTTCTGAGGTAGGTAACGTGAGCAGAGCACCTATTGTGTTGAAGGCAAAATGCTCATTACTGTGTGACCCAACCAGAAGGTGTTCTAAGCGCTATGGAGTGGTATATTAGTGCAATTGCTATTACTTTAAAAAAGCTACTGGCATCTATTTTCCTATGACTGATGCATTTCATAAAGGTTTAGGTCTGACTAAATATCTGGAAAGTTGTGAAAATCTTGTTAAAAGGCAATAGTGTTCCACCAGATTTAGGATAAATGCAGTACAGCCACTGTGTTGAGACCCCTTTCTTGACAAATCCAGCAGGACTCTGTTAAAATAGGCTTGTGTGAAAAGTTGTTGGAGGATCTAGCTTAGTGGGCAATTCTCAAGGTTGCTAAGCAAAGAGACCCAAAAAGGAAAGGGATACAACAGACCACAAGGAATTTCTAGTATTATTGGGTTTTCTTCACACACAGATTATTCAGTAAACCCATTAAAAGCAATGGGGGTTTAATGAGTCTTGATCAACAGAAATCCCATTTATTTCAATGGGTCTAGCCTAAGCATGACTGGATCTAACCCAATGACAACAAATTAAAACAACATTTCTTATAGAAAAGATATTGACGGTAGCAAAATCCGTAGTAGGGCAGCAGAAATTTTTAGTAGATAGGCACTTGGTGCCAAAATGACACTAAAACTGGGACCACAGAAGTGTACCTGGAGAGAACACTGCACAGTTGACACAGCCAGTAGAAAAACTTTTCATGTTTGAATCACCATCACAACCCAGACCACATAACATCTGGAAAAGACCTTCCAGTAGACGGAGTGCCACATGAGAAACCACAGTGGTTTCAAACCCCAAGTGATTTCAATAATCAAACATTTAAGTTGGGTTATCATGAGGATTACACCAGGCCTAGTTAACATTCTAGCAGCTGTATACCACACTAACCATAATTTAACATCTCTGAAGGCAGTCCTACATCTAATGCATGATAACTGGATGCTTGTAATACCACTGCCCAAGTCCCTCCCCTGAAATACAAAGCAATCTTGCTGAAGGTTCAATTTGCTGTACAGTACAGTATTGTACAGTATAGTACACCACCTGGAGGGCGGTGGTCCATGGGGTCACGAAGGGTAGGAATCGACAACAGTATTTGTTTTTCTTTAATAATGTCGTAGGTTGAAAAACCCAAGAGGACACTGATTCTACCAAATGTTAATCAAGATATATCTTAGCAACTGAGTGTGTGTGAAATGTCTGGCTGTACACTGCATTGGGTTGTTAGGTTTTTTGTGTCTGTGTTTACATGCATTTGTATTAGACCCACTCCCTCCTCTCAGATATCAGAGACTCTGGGGAGGAGGTGGCTAAATTCTGTAAACAAGCAAATCTAGTGATTCGCTGTGTGGGCCATGTTAGACGCGATGTTTGTCACATAGTTTGGCATGGTATTTTGTTTATTGTTAAACAGATTAGCTGGTGTGGCCCCCTCATTTATTTGTGGCCAAACAAATGACAACTATGGGTTTCCAAAGCTGTATTGGGACCCCAGCATGAGGGAAGAGAACTTGAACCATTTGCCTCTTCCCTCATTATCCTGATTGAATGATTCCTCTTCTGTAGCATGCCTGCTAAATTTCTTTCTTTAAAAAAAAAAAAATTAAGATTTTTAACAGAAAAAATAATAATGAAAAGAGAAACAATAATAAGGTGCAACATTACATAACATAACAACAAAATAAAAAATAACAATTATAACAAAAAACCTTTAAAAATTAATACAAATTATTTCAGTACATCCTATCTCTTAACCATTCTACTTATGTATATATATACATTTATACTTTATTCTAATTATTCTCTTTAATCTGGTATTCCAATTTTTCATAATACAATACATAAAACACCCCAGTGCACTAACCTTATGTCCTTGAATCTACCAGTTGTCTTCCTTTAACTCAATTTTTCTGCCAAAAACTCATTACATCTGGTACTGGCTTGTCTCCTTTATTTTTTCCCCAGTGTATACTGCAAAAAAGGCCTCTAAATGTCCCAAAATCTGTTCTGTTTTGATATCCTCTTTTTTATATTTAAATCCCATGTGAGTTTTTCATTAAGTGCCATATCCCAAACATCAGTATCCATTTACTCAATTCTAAATTCGAAGCACCCTTCCAATTTCTGGCAACCTGTTGTGTTGTTGCTAAATTTCTAAATGAAGGAAGACTCCCATTGGCTCTGGGGAAAGGTCTCCCCTATTGCAAACATCAGGCTTGGAAAAAGAGTGCCTGTCCTAATGGCACAAAGGATTAAAGGCCCAAATACTTCTATACCATAGTCCCAATCTGGTTCCCCCTCTTCATGTACCAGCTTTTTCCTTCTTTTTAAATCATCCGTGTCAGGAGTTCTCAACCTTTTAAAGCCGGGGGCCGGGTCATGCTCCTTCAGACAGCTTTGGGGGCTGGATGGCCATTTTGCCCTTCCTTCGCCACATGGCACTTTCTGGTGTGGTGGAGGCAGTGAGGAGGGTACACAAAATGGTGTTGTGGGCTGCATCCAGCCCACGGGTCTCAGGCTGAGAATCCATGATCTATGTAAAGGTCCTCAGACTTGAGTGAGACAGAGTGGGAAGAGTTAAAGAATCCTGAAGAATGACAGCACATCTAAGAAAAGGATGGGACCTTCACGGGGGGGGGGGAGGGAAACGGGGAGAGGTGGGAATGGGCTTTAAGCCACAGAAAATAGGGGGTTGCTCTTAGTAAATAGGATAGAGATGGGCAAAAAGGTCATTTTAGTTAGTTTCTGACTAGAAATTACTCAACGTCACAAAACTTCCCATTTGCAAAGTTTATCATCTTTTAAGCAGGAATTTGTGCCTACAGGACTCTTGAAATGATCAGGACAACAAAAGGTTACAGCAACTATGCTACCCAACTCTTTAAACTAGTGTGGTTAAATGCATTGTTAGATTCAGTGGTGGGATTCAGCAGGTTCGCCCCAGTTTGCCAGAACCGGTAGCAGAAATTCTAGCTGCCCCTGCCCACCCAAGTTTTGAAATAAAATAGTAAATAAAGTAGTAAATAAAATAGTAAACTTGAAACTAAAGTACTTTGGACATCAAAGGAGAAGACAGGATTAACTTGAGAAAGCCTTGATGCTGGGAAAGATGGAGGGCAAAAGAAGAAGGGGGTGGCCAAAGATAAGATGGCTAGATGGTATTGTAGACACAATGGACACAGAGCTGGGCAGGCTGAGGAGGATGGCGGAGGACAGGGGTGCCTGGCGGACAATGGTCCATGGGGTCACAAAGGCTTGAAATCGACTGTGTGACTGAACAACAAAAAATTGGGTGCAATGCAGGGCTTTTCCCCTGGCCACTCCCACCATACCACACCCACAGAGTAGGTAGTAATTATTTTTTTAGTCCATCACTGGTTAGATTGTTAAGGAACATGTCATGCTGAAATTAATGGGGGCTCCTTCAGAGTAGGTTCAGAATGTACTGCAGAAATTGTGAATTAATTACACTCAATATTCACTTCTGTCCTCTAATCTAAATATCCAACACCTATTTAAGGTTGTATTATACTACAATATGCTTCTAAAACTCTACAGATATCAAGAGATTAGAATAACGTTGTGGTTAATTTGTTTTTAAAATTTCAAATGTTTGCTTTAAGCAAATTTGATTAAGCTTCAGTTGCTTAATCAGAGTACAGTAAAACCTTGCATAAAGAGTGCCTTGCTTGGAGAGTAATTCACTTAATGAGCAGAATTTTCTCTGAATGGTTGCCTTAACAGCTAAAACCAACCAAAAACTTGCTTAACAACTAAGTCAGGGTTTGAAATCCCCCACACCAAAAGTTACAATTGGTCACTTACAATGGTGTTTTGCTGAAAGAGCAAACTCGCTTAAAGAGCAATCCTGTGGAACACATTATGCTCTTTAAGCGAGGTACCACTACATATCTGTCATAACTATTTTACAAGCCTTTATCCAAGTCCTTCCAATAAACTATTATAGCCTGGCTTATTTATCGGTGGGGAGAAAATATTTCAGAATTGGCTCAAGAACCAATTAGAAGGATAACAGTTGGTAATTTTAGCAGGATATTAGAACAACCATAAAACTGATGACAAAACACCAGCCACATAGGACTAACCAGGAAAATTCTATTTAATTGGTACAGATTTATGCTGTAATATCGACACAGAATTTCCCCCAATTTCTTCCATGTACTATACTGTAGTTTACAAGTTACTGCATAAACAGAGATGGCATTTCCAAGTAATTCTGAGCCCAGTTAGGATTTGTGTGAAAACAGAAGTGTATTTTCCCCTCTGTCTTTTTACTGTTGCTGTGTAGAGTATTCAATGTGAAACCTATGGAAATACACCTTTCCAGAGCCCAGAATTATTCACCCATCTGCAGTGTAGCTATCTCATTTAATACTATAAACCAGATTGGGTTTATATACAATATAAATACCTAGAGGCAGAATAATAATAATATATAATATAATTATAATTATGTAGTATATAAAATAACACAATTAATATATAAATATTAATTACCTGGGAATTAGTTACAAGGTTCCTTTGTCCTTCCATTGTTTTGAGCAGGATACCATAAACCATTAAGGGCAAGGAATCCATCCAGTCTTGTGATAACTGCTGAGGAAGTGTGAAATTCAGTGCCTTTGTAGCTTGGCTGGTACCCCAGTGATAATCTACTCAGTGAGCTACCTATAAACTGTAAACACAGGAGAGGGTTCTGTCTTTATGTAGCCAAGGCTTATATAGCAGTTCCTCACCCTGCCCCACCTTTGCATGTTTCCCTTCCTCCTAACTCTTTGCAGCCTTCAAGTTCTGAGGCATGATTGCCAATTGCTGAGAAAGGGATACAACTTTCACATCATATTTTGGTGGCTCAGTGGTTAAGAAGCTCACCTTGTAAGCTGGAAGGCTGGCATGTCAGCAGTTTGAGATATGGGTAATACATGACAGATTGAGTGCCCGTCTCTGTCCCAGCTCTTGGGGACATGAAAGGAGCCTCGTTTGGGCGTTCCCTGAGTGGAGTTTCTTGCACAAAAATCCTTTCAACCCAGAATAATTTCTGACACAAAATTGTTATTATCATCATATTTCTGGGGTTCCCAGATTAATATAGCTGTCCACTGTGACAAACCAGGCACTGAGTTGGATCCTTGTTGACTGTCAATAACACAAGCTGGAAACATCTCTCCTGTAGGCAGCAAAAAGTGACTGAATACTTCTTCTTAATTAGTACCAGTATTGATATTTACATGGAAATGGGATGTATGGTGCTCCAGCTTTACCTGTCATAATCCCTCACCGTTGACCATGCGCAGGGAGATAATCTTACTTAGGCCATTTCAGGGTGAGGTATTAAAGGCAGCCTGCCGGCTAAGCACGAAAGTGGCCATACTTTGAAATGAGTGTGTGGTAATTTCCTCAGGGTCTCAGGTTACATTTGCAGAACAACATAAGAGCATTCCTTGATACAATCTGAACTGAAATATGGCAGGAGGATACAAAAGGTAGCAAAACAATCAGCAGATAAGATAAAACAAGAAAGTAAAGGAATGAGTGGCAGGCGGGCAAATGCAGTCAATTATATGGGTGTTTGGACTGAGTCTGGATCCCTCTGTCTTGCCCAGTAACTTTATCTGCCACACTTAGCAGGGGATCATTTTGATTCATTCATTGAAAAGCTTCACCTGCTGATTTTTTGGCAAGCTGAGCATCCATGAATGGAAACAAGAAGTCAGGTGAAGATTTCACAGGAAAGGGAGGTTTTAAGGAAGCATGGGACTAGGATAGACCCATCAAAGTTTCTTAAATAGGAGTTTAAGGATGAAGAAAGCAAGAATGGTGTAGTGCAGTCATCCACAACCTATGGTCCATGGGCCGGACATGGCCTGTGGCACTGTTTCATGTTGTCTGTGCAGCTGCCGCATCTGGAAGTGGAAGTAGACATGTTTATGCACGGACGGGCGTGTGCTATGTTACCTGTAAAATGCACTCATTACGCTCATAAATGTGGAAGTGGCCCCATTTATGATAGCTGTAAATGCGCCTACTTCCTCTTCTGCTGGGCATGGTTCGGCCTGCTCAGCTTTTCATGTGGCATGGTCAGGCTCATGGAGGAAAAAGGCTGTGAGCCCCTGGAGTAGTGGTCACAATACTGGACTCAAACTAGGGAAGCCTAGGGTTCTCTTTAGCCACATAGAAACTGGTTTACTTGGGCTTATTTCCAGAGCTTTAGCTAGGCATTCATTCTGTTTCCAATCAACACAAGTGTAGGCGAACAGTGACTGTAGCAACAGAAGATGGAATGTGTACATTTCATTCTGTTCACTCTCTTTTCATGTTGATTAACACATAGTAGACAAAGCATTTGAACAGGATTTTTGTCTCAGCCTGACTAATCCTGTATAGATATAGTGAATATAATATTTGGAAGAGATTTGTGTACATTGCTTTGTGTACATTGCTTTGAAGTCCTTGGGGTAAAGTAGGGATATCAATGAAACTCATACACAAATTGGGAAGGATCAGGTACAGGTGTGGAAGAAAGCAGAGCAAGGGATCTGTATGTTACTCAGCATTGTAGAGTTTGTTTGTTTGTTTGCTTGCTTGTTTGTTTGCTTGTTTGCTTGTTTGTTTGTTACACTTGTATCCCGCCCCTACTCAGGGCGGTTAACCTTAATAAACCAGCAATAAAACAATCAAGAATTATTATAAATTACTCACAATAAAACTCACAGTCACAAAACATTAAAATTATCAGAAAATACATCAAAGTTGTCATGAAGGTCATCAGCAGGTAAATATTGGAGGTCTGTGGGAAAAGAGATGGGAGAAAAGCAGAAAAGGACTTAAAATGCTTGGAAACCCAGTGGGCATTTCAACCATACTTTCTGTAAGAAGATGGCAGTTTTGCATTTTCTCTTGTCATCTTAAGAAAGGGGCAAAAAGTTAACTAATGTTCCTCACAGGAAAAAAAATGACAATTATAATTCAAAATATTCTGATTATATAAAAGGTCAAATTCTTTCAGAAATGTAGATTTAAAAAAATCTTATTTGCTCTGGAGCACATGTCACACTCATTAACTTATGTATTTATTTTTAGTACATTCAAAACCCCAGAAAGCCAACATTGTTCTCATTAGCCTCCAATTAATGTTTGGTCTTGCCTAAGAACTTTCTGCATTGCAACTGACGGCTGAATTAAACATCTAAACAACTGCCAATTATATTGTTATGATAGAAGGTTCCCCTGATTGCTGGTGCCTTAATTGCCGAAACTGGTGTCTTTTGTAGAGATGCTGTACTTGGGAATGACTTGTTTAATCCAGTCATGTTTTAACAAGAGTGTAATGTCCCAAGGTGCAAACTTCAAAGTAATGAAAAACTTCAGTGAAGTTACATGGTAAACAACATGAGTTGTTATACAATAGCTAACAGAAAGCTACCTGTTGCCACAAAAACGTCAGAATCCAGCAGCAAAGATTTAAGACTTATGATTCCATGGACTTCAGTCCACTTCATAAGATACATAAAGCACAAAACTACTGATTTATTTTATTGGTTGGTTTGCTGTTTAATTGGTTGTTTGGTTGATTGATTGTTTAGTTGGTCTTATCACATTTCTACTCAACCTTTCCAGTACAGAGTAGTATCCAAGGCTACATCACAAAATCATAAAACAGAATAAAAACAACAAGCATATGACTCAACCATAAAACCATTAAAATCAGATTAGTCTGTTAAAAGTTTTAGTTAAAATCTTTAAAATAAATTAAACAGTATCACAACTCAGGTTGAAAGGATGTGCTCTCAAACCCCTTCTAAAAGAAGCAATAGTCAGAACTATGGTAACTGCAGCTTGCAAGAAACGCATTCCACCATGGGGGGGGGGGATGCAAAAGAAAAATGTAAACCATCATATAAGCAGGCCTTTGCAGGTGGTGTGTTCTCAAGATGCCTCCCCTGAAAATATTAACATCTGGTTAGGTTTACAGCAAGACAGGCAAACTTAAGGTGGAGAATTTAGTCTGGATGAGGAAAGGAATTCCCTCTTTGTTATAAGCCTTTAGAAAGAACAGAAGAAGGCACAGTAAAAAGTTGTTAATAAAAATATTTTTACAGACTATTTTAAGATATATTTTTGGTGAAGAACACACTTTCTTTTAAGATACAGTAGCAAATCTAACCCTTGCTTGCTTATAAATAGATCTTATTGATTTCAATGGAAATGAAAAGAACAGACAAGCCATGCCTTAATGATTGGAGAATTCAGATTATAGAAAATTGTTTGACTTAAGCCAGGGGTCCCCAACCTCCTGCCTGGGGGCGGGGGTGTTACATGCAGCACCTGAGCTTTTTCTGTGTGCCCCTCCAATCTGCTTGTTTACTGCTCTCACCCTCAAGGCCAGGGGTGGCTAACTTTTGGCCCATGGGCCAGACCTGGCTCATGGCACCATTTCATGTGGCCCGTGACGCTGACACACCAGAAGCAGAAGCGGATGTGTTTACAACAGCCGTAAATGCCTGCACAAATGCACCCATGGCTGTCGTAAATGCATTTATGGTGGGGGGAACCACATGACCAGCCTGCTCAGCTGTCCAGGGATTGGTCAGGCCCATGGCATAAAAAGGTTGTAAACCCTTGCTCGTGGCATTTTCCTGCAGACTCATGCTGTTCTTCCCACCTCAAGTTGCACCATCTACTGCTGTTCTTCCTGTCCCTTTCCTACAAAACAAAACACAAGAGCAACCTTTTTTCTTCAATCTGGTCTACATGGTTCCTTCTGTCAGTCCCTCTCTTGGTCTTCTCCTCTATATTAGCATTTGGGCCATTCTGGTTGTTTTGCTGGCCAGCAGAGCTTAGAGGTAATCAGCAACTTTAACATTTCCTCACTGACACTGAATTCTTACTTTTGATCTAAACTGGTAGGTTAATAATTTTGTTAACATTTTGATTTAAGCTGTGGCCTTCTTTAAGCCTTGAGCTCTCTACTGTGACCCCCATGCCCTAGAAGATTAGGGACTACTGCCTTAGACTAATAATTTAAGTCATATAGAATTTACTATTATAGCTTAAGTAGTTAATACGGGCAGTGGTGGGCAGCCAAAATTTTTACTACCAGACTGTGGGCGAAGCCAACATTGTGACATCATGGGTGGAGCCAACATCATGATGTCATGGACGGAGCCAATTATGTGGGTGGAGCCAACATAAAAAACCCATAAAAATAAGTACACATAAAAATACAAATTAAATAGACATAAAAATACACATAAAACACATAAAATACACATTAAATAAATACACATTAAATAGACATAAACACATAAATTAAATAGACATAAAACACATAAAAATGCACATTAAAAATAAATACACATTAAATACACATTAAATAGACATAAAAACACATAAAAATACAAATTAAATACACATAAAACACATAAAAATACACATTTAAAATAAATACACATTAAACACACATTAAAATACACACCCACACCCAAAGGTGAGTCACTTACCCTGGGAAGCAGGCTATAGGGAGCTTCAGGCTAGCAGCTTCTCTTCCACCTCCTCGCTTGGGAGGACAGCAAGGAGGCCACACATGCATGACAAACGCTCTAAGTGCACGTATGCACACCAAGCTCTTGGCATGCATGCACAGTGGGGGAACCGGCAAAAAGGTAATCCCCCGAGGTGGTTCTCCCCAAAAGCCGCTACCGGTTCTTCAGGACACTGGGAAAAGCTACTACCGGTTCTGGCGAGCTGGTGCAAACCTGTTGCTGCCCATCACTGAATATGGGGCAGTTTTGATGAGGGTTGGTGCAGTGTAAATAAGGTCGGCTGGGTTCAGAAGGAAAGAAGCGATATGGCATTTGGTGTGATCCTTATGTCCCAGTGTCATATCAACCACAAGCTCACAGTATCTCTTTCGTGCATGAATAGATCAGGTTGCCAAGCATTTTGTTGTGGTTCAAATGTCTTGATTGGGGGACAAGGCTATTTACATGCATGAAAAAAAAATACTCTCCTAATTCCTCTGTTTGAGTTGGCTGTTTAAAATCAGAAGTACAAGAACTTTTTGGGAAAGTCTGCTATCCTCATTGTTCAAGTGGGTTCTTGTGTCACATGTAGCTCTAGATCCAGGATTCTCAACCTGTGGCCCATGGACCAAATGCCCCCCATGGTGCCATTTCATGTGGGCCCTCCACCGCCTCCACCACACTAGTAAGTGCCATGTGGTGGAGGAATGGGGAAATGGCTGTCCAGCCCCCGAAGCTGTCTGAAGGAGTGTGACCCGGCCCCCAGCTTTAAAAGGTTGAGAATTCCAACTCTAGATTTTGTGCACTAGTTCAGAATTCACTCCCAGTGAGTTCAAAGAGTTTATGTTCAGGTGCAACAGTTGCTTTCCAAGTTAGTCATCTACATTTCACTTCAATCATCCTAGAAGAAAGTAATAAAAACTAGAACCATGTATATACATCAGTGGTGTGCAGCCATGGTGTGTCTGTGTGAAATCTCACCCAGAAATTTTGGGATGAGGCCTTCCTTGTTGGAGCACAAATCCTTCCTGCTGCTGAGGACTTGTATATCATCTTTAATTGGATACGTATGGAGAAAGCCTGTAGTAGCTTAAGGGCAGCTCACATAGAAGACCCCTCAAAGATTAGGGTTTAGCATCTTGAAGCAGAGCTGGGAGTCATGATATGGAAGTAAATGGAACAATGACCTGGTGGAATATAATTAGGTCTTCCCTACTAGAGCTGTTATGCTAGAAGGACAGAGGTTTTTTTAGTAATATACCTTGCAATCTTGCATTCACTTCTTCCCATACAGGTCCCTTACTCTAAATCATGGCCATCCAGATGTTGCAGAACAATGTGCCATGCCTGGCTGATGCAATTTGTACTCCATAAACCTCTAGAGGACCAAAGGTATCCTGCCTCTTTAGTCTAAACAGCCATTAAAGGCACAAAGCCTTTGCATCTGCTCATCCTTGGTACAGAAATTGACATTTTTGGCTCAGAAAGTGCCCTTGTGCCTTCTGGGAGCATGGAAAGTAACATTGCGGGGTGGGGGAGAGTAGCCCACCACAAAATTGCAATTTTAAAAAAATTGTCTTGGCTGGTAAGAGACCATGAGGGGGCTGTTTTGGCTTGCTTAAAATGCCTTTTTAAATTAAAAAATGTGTTACAGATGGCCGGTATGTGGGAGTAGGTGTAGAGGGGAATGGGCAGTTGTGGGACGTCAAAAATTTTACTACCCCACCGTGATGTCATCACAGTGTGGGTGGAGCTAACGTCATGATGTTGTGGGTGGGACCAAAGAAAAAAATTACACACACACACACACATCCCTCAACCCACCCACCCACAACACAAACCCGTAAGTAAATTAATTAAATAAATAAATAGATAATACATTAAAATACACTCACCTCCCCACCCCAAACCAAGACTTTGCTTAAAAACTCCAAGTCAAGCTACCAGGCCTTTTTAAGAACTGTGGTAGTACGTCAATATAGGTAAAGTTATTAAACACAGATTAAAATACATGCAGACACACCACATCCAAAGATTAGTCACTTACCCTGGGGAGCGGGCTATAGGGAGCTTCAGGCTAGCAGCTTCTCTTTCTCCTCCCCACTTGGGAGGACAGCAAGGAGGCCGTGCATAAGCGCCAAGCACTGTAGGCGTGCATGCACACCAAGTGCTTGGCACTCATGCACATTCTCAATGGGGGAACCACTGAAAAGGTAAGCCCCGAAGGTGGTTCCCCCCCAAAAGCTGCTGCCAGTTCTCCGGGACACTGGGGAAAGTTACTACCGGTTCTGGCGAACTGGTGCGAACCTGTTACATCCCATCACTGGGAATGGGGGAGGTGCTTTGGACTTCTGAAGGTTGCCCACCCTGGAGTATAACATTTGAAAATATCCACAAATCACACTGAATACTTTAGTACAGTACAAGTATTGACTTTATTAAACTTTCTTTTCAGATATGTCCTGCCATTAAAGTCCATTCACTTTTCTAGGCATTAAGACAGAGTTTTATCACAAAATTGTTCCTTGTGTAATTTGATTACACTTTTATGTTGGTCACACCTTTAATTTGACTGGTGGATTTAGATGTTCATGCCCAAATATCCAGTGTGCTGTGGTGGATAGAGTGACCGATTAGGACTCAAGAGTCCTGGGTTCAAACTCCTAATCAGCCGTGGAAACTCACCACGGGTGTGGAACTGGCAAAGGCTACCCTTTCAGTGTTTCACTGCCCTTGAAAGCTTTAAGTGGATTGCTATACCTTGGTTCCAACTTGACAGCATGTAACAACAACAACAACTCATTGATGGTAAGGAAAGAGAAGAGCAGCAACTTGAATGAATCTGCAGTGTTCATTTTTAGAAACACTCAGCCAGAAGGGAAGAGCTGGGTGGGAACAATTCTCCACTCCTCAGAGCAACATTTGAACTAAACATGCAACTGTTGGGTTTAGCAGACTAGATCCAGGCTAGGAAGATGGAGAGCAGTTTGGTACATTTCAGACACCTAGGGACATATTGTATGTAGCTACATTTGTTTACTGTGAATCTCATTCTGAACATAGCATGGGAGTGAAAGAAAAGCACAGCTAATGGGGATGGAGGTTAAGGAAGCAGGTGGCATACTGAATTGGCACATACTTTTGTGCCTATGTGTCTGGAAAGTTAAATGCAGTAATATCTCAGATAATGCTAAGACTTGGTTCCACAAGTCTTGGTATTATCCGATTTTTAGTGTTATCCGATCCATGTTAAAATCCTATGGGATGGATTGGATAACGTTAAAGCTCCATAGAGATACATTGTAACCACACAGGCTTTAGCGGTTGTTATCCGATCCACCCCATAGGACCTTAACATTATCCAATCCAATTCTCCTCCCCAGATTACTTAACGTTATGCAATTTTAGGGTTATCCGAGGTAAACGTTATCCGAGGTATTACTGTATAGCAAAAATAATTAAGCTAGAGTATTTTGTAGTTATAATAACACATCCAATCTACATCTCTGAAGGAAATGATAGCTTGTCCGTGATTTGTGAAGCTTGCCTCACTTTCTCATACATAACCCCTCCCCCTTCCCCAGCCCCTGAAAATCAGATGACAATGTTTCTCTCCTGGTGGAATCCTGTGCTATTCTCATGGATCCATAGGTGGCTTTGTTTGTTTGTTCTTGCCATCAGTAAAGACTGAGAAAATCTCACGAGACCATCACCAAAAGCCCAAATTGCTTGGCTAAATGTCCTTATTTATTTATACATGCCAGCAATGTCCATTGCTGCTTGATGTGATGTGAATTGACATGTCCTCATTCCAAGCCTGAATTCAAATCATGGCACATTGCATGGTTCCCTCAGATCAGTGGCCACCATACAACATTTTCCAAAGCTAAAATCTATTAGCCACATCCAGGGATGATGGCATCAGCAGATAGTTGCTAATTAAAAGTCTCTGCTTTGATTCTAGGGAGCTAATTCTGTGGACTGTGTGACTTTAATTGTAGCGGGGACTCTTTGGCAACAATCTGATGCTGTCAGTGGCATCATTCCCAGGGCATTGGCCATTGGTTGAAAAAAAAACACAATGCAACAATTGTTGTACATAACTTGCGCTATATGAAAAATCTGCATTAATTGTATAGTATACGGATGGAATAGTATGCAAATTGGGCTGCCTAATTTGCAGAATGTGAAAATATCCAGATTTGTAATTAAAATATCCAGATTTGTAGAACTAGAATCTGACCACCCTAATCACTGAGCTTCAGCAAATGGCTTCAAACAAGTACCAACCTTATGAGCTGACATCTGATGGAAGGGCAGCTAGTCAAGTAAGCGGTAGAGAAATCATTCCAAATTACACACTGCATATGATGCTATATGGAGCTTTGATTTACATGCAGTTATTTAAGAAGTGTCAGGTCAAAGAAAATCTGAAGCCTGTGTTCATTACAGCATTACCAGAAAACTGCGGCATATTTGATGATTTTGGAAACTGAGCCAACATCCTGTGGCGATGTTTTGCCGCCACCTCCTGGTACTTACTAATATGGCATGTAGTGTAAAATGCAGACCCATGTGGTAGACTGAGCATGTCCAGACTGGGGGACGTGGGCCACTCTAAAAGGTTTTGTAAGCTTTACTGCAATCAGTTTTATCTCTCATTGAGTATCACTTGAGCATTCGTACTGTTGACACTTCAAGATGTCTATTTCCTATGCCAAAAGTCCAGACATGTCTTCAAATTACTCTGCCGTGTCTCTTTGTTTGCTTATTGGCAGTCCCCTTCCTGCCCTCTTCCCTGTCTTTTGTGGTCATCATTTTTTTTTTTTTAGATTTATATCCCGCCCTGCTCGGCAAAACCGACTCAGGGTGGTTTACAGAACAAATACAGTCAATTACAAAAACAACCTACAGTATATAGGGTAGCTCACAGTCATAAAGTGTACACACACAGAGAGAGAGTACAAAATTCAAATACAAAACAATACAATCAAACAACACAATCTAGCAATACAGTCTAACAATACAATGTAATAGTAATGCAATGTAAGAGTCCAATGGGGAGATACAATGCAGAAAAATACTCCAGCAATACAATGTTACAATACAATTAAATTTTACATACAGCGTCCTTCCACCACCCACAGCCAGCAGGATTTACCCCTCCTCTGGGCATAGATGGAGGAGCCCAGAGGGTGGGCGGGAACAGCTTCTCATGACCCACAGCTGGCAGCAGTCTCTTCTCCTTTGGGAAGAGATGGCAGGGCCCAGAGGGAGGGAGGGCACGTTTTCTCACTGCCCACGGCCAGCAGCCTTTTGTCGACCTCTGGGTGAAGATGGTGGGGCCCGGAGGGTGGGCGGGAACAGCTTCTCATCACCCGCAATGGCGTTTTCAAGTCTCCAATGGCCACAGGGGCTCCTTTATCCTCCCGGCCAGTGGTAGGGCCGAAAGGGCATGGGGCGCGGCGTTGGCATCTTCGAGCCCCTTGCATTGATCGAGGAAACATTAAAAAACAGACAAGATGAAAGTAGAGGAAAGGGTTTCTCCATTGTCTATTTTAATGTCACAATCCACTATATACATTATAGGAGTTTCAAAACTAACTAAATAAACCTGTGTCTTTTTCCAAGAGGAAGAGTGTGAGCTAAAGCTTTTCTTAAAGTTACATTCATGTCTTCTTCTCTTGGAGTCATCTCTAGCTGGTGCGTGTGTGTGTGTGTGTGTGTGTGTGTGTGTGTGTGTGTGTGTGTGTGTGTGTGTGAGAGAGAGAGAGAGAGAGAGAGAGAGAGAGAGAGAAGGAGGGATGTGCCTGCATATAATGGGGGAAAGAGGCTGTTCTTGACAGTTTTCAGCTCAACATTTTTTCCATGAGTAAAGTTTACCCAGTTTGCTCATTTATTTATTTGTTTGTTTATATTCCACACATAGAGCATAAACCATCAGGGTGGCTGATAAATAAGTTCCCTCAGTTTACTTGTGGGTAAGGAGGCAGCAGCAACACCAGTGGAAGCCAGTACAATTCACTCCACCCATTTTTTTAATTAAATGAACCTAGATAGTAACACTAAAATACATCTACCTAGCAAGACATGTTATTTTATATCTAGAATTGCACTGCATCAATTAGATAAATATTATATTTTTAAAAGATGAAAGTAGAAGGGTTTTCCCTGTTGTCCACTACATACACCACAGGGGTGTCATCTGAGATAACACAATTCACAAATCCACTAGGGCATGTTCTAACCAAATGTGTGGGCTACACAGAGGGATTTTTATGAGCTTTTCCAGATAAATAAATAAATAAATAAATAAATAAATAATCACTTCCCCTGAGTGTTCACAAATGATCAGGGAAAGTGGTCAATTAGAATCAATGGGTTGGCTTCCATTCAGAAAGGAGGAGCACACTGAATGGCACATAATTCTGGGAATGAGAACAATCCAATCCAACTATACTTCAATGGGCAGTCTATTTAAGTCTCAAACTCCAAAACAAATAATCGCCTTTCAAATATTTCTTTCTGGGCTCACGTGATACTCTCCCTAGCAGAAGGAGGGTGTGTGTTTACATTTGCATTTTCTTCCCCTGTTCCTGGTTTTGCCTTCCTTAATTCCATTTCCCAAAATCTAAGCAAGTCAGCTTTTTTAAAAAAAATTCCAAAAATTACTTGTAACCTGGGATTTTGTACCTCATATTAGTTGTCTTGTTCTGCTGAGCCCTCCTTTTCTATCTCCCAGTAAGTAACAAGAGTAGCGGAGTAACCCATTTTCATTCCACTAAAAAAGGACTGAATTACAGTAAAAGAGTAATTCTGTTCCACCTTGTTACTGCAAATTGTAACTGGTTGCTTCTTAGAGCTACTTCTTTGAGTACTGTAGTTATTGGACAAACAAAGGTTTATTTTGAAAAACTGTTCGTCTCAGAAAATCCCACTTTTAAGGGGGAAAACAGATTAGTCTGAGAAAATACATATCCCCGTGATTATCTGCATGGACTCCTACTTGGTGAACTACAAGCAAAGAGCAATCTTCAGCCAATGGCCAAACCTTGCTACCTTGCCTTTTTTGTATATCTAAATATTCTGCTTAGAAATACTGAAACTTCAACTTCTGCTTGCTTTTTGTTGCTCCCAGTTGCAGAATTACGAACTTCAAACTTTGGGTAATTATTTCACGCTGAAAAATTTTGCATTTGTAAACACATAGGCTTTTCCTTCTTGGCTTTCTAAGATATGAACCAAAAATCCCACCTAGCCTTTGTCTGTAGCACATATGAATGTGGATATTATTCATGTTCCAGAAATTCCATTCCCCAGAAACTGTTTTTGGTATTAGACATAGGAATTGTTGTGGAAACAAAGAATCTCGGGATGTTATCAGAAGAGATAAGTGCCTTTCAACTCACCTTTAGTAGTTCCAGAGATCCAGAATACAAATTAGTATGTGATGTGCTCATACTTGGCATTCTCACACTGCCATTTTCAGAGAATCAAGATCAATTAAGATGTTGTGGGAACAACATCCTCAAACTGGCATCAGATGTTTTTGTAATACTGTTTTCAAGTTTTTCAAGTATAAGTTTCATTTGAAGTTTGTTCTTTAATTTTTATTTGCTTCATTTTTTCTCATTTAATAGTAAAGTATTGTGTTATTGTTCCAATGCTTGTTGGAGGTCAAAAGGCACACTGCAAGTAACTTAATAAATTATGGATAACAGCAAGAATCCATAAATGTAAGATTCATGTGACTTGCTGCAGCTACTTGCAGCGAACTGATGGAGTGAAGAGTGCATGTCAGTTGTGCAGTACAATGTGTGACCAGGCATGAGACTGAGAAGCACCTGGCAGATCATCAATTAGCATCAGCAAGTTACATAAACCATACATACATGAACACCAATAGAACTCTAGCCAATATGTCCCTGGTAAGATCAAACGTAACAATCTTCAGCCAATAAGCCATGCCCTGTTAACCCCTATGTTAGCCATGATTCATGCACTTCCTCTTTGCCCATCTCTTCCCTCCCTCCTTTCCCCACATTACAGCATTTCTACCTGTACCTGTTAACCAAGTAGGGTGGTATAGAAATTGAAATATAATAATAATAATAATAATAATAATAATAATAATAATAATAATAATAATAATAATAATAATAATAATAATAATAATAATAATAATAATAATAATAATAATAATGGATGCCCAGGCAGAAGGCTGGCCTGGATTTCTGCTTGAAGAAGTAGATTGTAATCTATGAATGGTCACATTGAAATAAATCTATTAAAGATAACACAAGATGTTGTTTTTGTTTTTGTTGCACATACAAGATTTACTCATAGATCCCTGAATGATTTACAATAGGAAGAGCTTCTAAAATATGCAACAGCTGAAATGTAACGAATTCCCATCAAAATATCTTTTTTTGCTCCATTTTTGAATTATATCCTCTTCTTTGCAACCATTCCCCCCAAAAGAAACTTGCCACCATTAATTAGATTTGAACCTCCTGGTGGATTTACATTACACAGTTCTAGCAGCCTAATATTGGTTTAACTCCCCTGAATCCATTTATGAAATCCTGAGATTTGTGGTTTGATAATTTAGATTTCTTTCTGATAGGTAATTATGTCTGTTTCTTTGAACTACAGCACTTGTACAATCTAGCAGAAAATAATAAGGGCATCACCAGACTATAAAGCCTAGGATACCATAAGATGAAGTCATAACTAGTTTGTGGTTTGCTTCATTAAGAGGCTAGTGCTGGCATGTATAGAATGTCTGTGTTCAGCCTGTGATAATATTTAGTTATATTGCCCTTAATGCATTCTGGGAATTGAAAGGAAATGTTTTGGGGATAGTAGAAATGATTTCAGAAGATCTGAATTAATATTTTCCATTTGGGTATTTAAATACCTGCTAATGGTCATTCTCTCTTGCTTGCTTGTTTGCTTTCTCACATTTCAAAATAAACTTTCAAAATCATGATGAAGAACGTTCATAACATTTGTACTGTTGCTAAGGGGTATTAATGTTTTACATCTTAATATCTTTAAAAATGTTTTTATGTTTTCAAATTGTTTTATTTGATTTGCTATACACCACTTTATTGACTTCTAGGGAAAGGAGATAACCAAGTGTTACTCAACAGTCATTAGTCCTGTTCAGACAATATATTTATGTTGACTGATTCAGGGAACATAGGATTGTGCTTTTTCCTCACATGTTCATTCTGACTTTGGAAATGTAGAGTGTGTTTGTGGTTATGTCTGTATGTGTGTGTTTCCATTGAATGGGCTTGCTTTATTTTTGTTTGCTAAATTTGTATCCTTTCTCTACAAAATGCCCAATGCAATACACATTGGTTGATGATCTGCACTTTAATGTCACTTTTAGCCTTCGTAATTTTCCATGTAGGTGAGAACTGGCCCAAACATAGATGCAAACATGAGAGGACAAAATTTGGGTGCCATCAGTCCTAGCTAGGTAAATGTCTTTTTTAAAATGCCTGCAAATCTTTTTTTAAAAGAGATAAAACCCACGGCAGGTGATATTTCTCCTATCTATTGGCTGCTGCCCAGATTCTCTTTATGAAAATAAATGTAAAAAAAGACATTAGAAATAGAAATAATAATACCATTAGCTCTTGATCATTTAATATGCAATTGTAATGCTGCTCAATGTGCAATGAGACATAAAGCAGCACCACAATTTATTAATTTACTTGCTTGAGATAACAAAAACAAAACAAATGACTTTGACATGAAGCAATGATTTTGTGCACATGTATTGAAATTTCGGTGATCTTCATGCTCTTCCAGAAACACATGAAAAGTTTGGTTTCTCATAAAATTACTCTGCATATTAGTAAAGTTAAAGGTCACCGTTGCTCAAAAGCCAGTCGTGTCCAACTCTATGGTTCAGTGCTCATCTCTGTTTGTAGCCAAAGAGCCAGCACTGTCTGATCTGCAGATGTTTCTGTGGACATGTGGCAGGCATGCCTAGACACTGGAGTACATGGAACGGTGTTTACCTTCCCACCAAAGTAGTACCTATTTATCTACAGTGGTACCTCGCTTAAAGAGCATAATGCATTCCACTGGATTGCTCTTTAAGTGAGTTTGCTCTTTAACTGGAACACCATCGTAAGTGACCAGTTGTGACTTCTGGTGGAAGGGATTGCGAACCCCCATTTAGTTGTTAAGCGAGTTTTGTGTTGGCTTTAGTTGTTAAGCGAGGCGACCATTCAGAGAAAATGCTGCTCTTTGAGTGACTTAGTCTCTAAGTGAGGCGCTCTTTATGTAAGGTTTTACTGTACTTGCAATTTCCTGCTTTCGAACTGCTAGGATGGCAGGAGCTGGGACACTTCGTCATGCAGTACTCGGGTATTGAACTCCGACCTTCCAGTCTTCAAGTTCAGTGTCTTAATCACTTGAGCCAAACTACTATAAAATATAGTAAATCTGTACATGATCTCTCCATGCAATGACGACGAGCTTATATAGGAGAAAGTTAACTGCAGAGGTCATAAATGGAAATACATCAAATCAAACATTTGACTTTCCAGACCTGTTGAAGTCAATGTTATTTCCAGGACCTGCCTGTGGCATCAGGTTGTTCGACCTGCATCTCAAAAATGATGCAATAGCTTGCCGAAAATTATCATTGATCACAGCATAAAGTAACAAGTTGCAACATGTATTCATTGCAACAAGTGGTCTGGAGATAACGTAGGCAACATGTATGTGGGTTTCAACCTCACAGCTGACTGGCTGCAGCCTTAATTCAATCCGAAGAATCCGTAGGACATGGAAGGGTAAGAAACACACATTAAAGACAACCAAGAGGAGATAGGCTATTTTGCGAGCCTTCCGTTTACTACGGCTTTGAGTGTGCAGCCCTGTAGCCAAGGCACAGATGACTCCAGAATAGCAAACAGTCACAATTATTAATGGCAAGAAGAAAGCAAAGCTACTTAAAAGCCAGGTATACCACTGAATAGCTTCCAGTTCTTCAGAGCTAGTAAGGTCATAGCAACGAGATTTGTTCTCGGTGGATTTTGAGGTAATCAGATAGTTGAGGGGACTCGAAGCCAAGAGTGAGATTACCCAAATTGCAATACATGCCATCACAGCCCATGACTTTTTCTGAACTGGGAAAGATCTAATGGGATGAACAATGACAAAATATCTGAAGATGCTAAAGCAGGTCAAGAAAAGGATGCTACTGTACAAATTAAAGTAGAAACTGAAGCGGATGAACTTGCACAGGAAGTCTCCAAAAATCCAGTGCTGACCATTGGCATAGTAGTGAATCAGGAAAGGAAGGCTGACTAAGTACAGCAGGTCTGTGGAGGCCAAGTTGAACATAATTATGGTGGTGCTCTTCCAGGGCCTCATCTTGAAAGCATACACACAAATCACTATGAGGTTGCCTGGGAAACCCACGAGAAAGATGATGCTGTATAGAGGTGGCAAGTAGGATCGTTGAAGCTCACTGATGTCATCAGTACAGTTCTCCAGAGATACTGCATCGTAGCCAGACAGTGTGATAGTCAAATTGGCTAGAGCAGCAGCTGTGGTCATTGATATCATGGCAGGCCTTCAATGGAAAAAAACCAGGAGATTAGTTTAGTTTAGACGAGTTCACATCCAAATGTAGTAATCCTTAAACAGACTCACAGAAACAGTGGAGTATTTCTGGAAATACTTTACAACAGAAAACAAAAACATCTGAAGATAGATATATACTGTATCTTGTTTTTTGCATGCTCACCTGCAGCCTCTTATACAGTAAAACTCTGGGTTACAATTGCCCTGGGTTACATTTGCCATGTTTACAATGGCAAATTTTATGCCCTGAGTCGCCTCAGTGAGTGGGTGGCAATATAAATAAATAAATAAATAAATAATAAATTAACACCCCAGTTTATGGTTTTCCCCCCGATTTATGACTGAAAATCATGCTATTTTAAACTCTAAAATGGTGGCCAGTGTCATTTTAGAGTTTAAAATGGCGACCACCCATCCACTGGAAGTAGCAATTCAGCGCTTACCGCTGCAGAATTGCCGTCATTGTCATCATTGTCGTTGGTGTTTTGGCCACTATTTCTGCACTGGCCACTGCCTCTACCAGCACTGGGAGAGTCTGAGGATCTTATCCACTTGGTTCTGACCTTTGTCCAAGCTCTCTGGGCAGTGCTACAGCCGAAAACATGCACCTGGGGGAGGCACACGTTTTCAGCTGTAGCACTGCTCAGGGAGCTCGGATGGAGGTCAGAACCGAGCGGATAAGGTCCCCAGACTCTCTTGGTACCAGCAGTGGCAAACCACTCAGGAGAAATCAGCAGCATGGAAAAGGTTCATCATTGCTTCATCACTTTTGTGAGTGTGTGGGATAATTACATCTGGCTTTTTTTTTTTTTTTTTTTTTTGCTTTTTTGGGCAGGTTTTTCCCCCCTATATTTTTTGATTTTTTTTTTGTCCAGTAGGGACTGTTTCCCCTTTGTGGAGGTGGGGGACAATTTTGTCTGGCATTTTTTGGATGTTTTGGTGGTTTTGTTAAATTATTTTTGGTCTGGTCAGGACCTTTTAAAAAATTTTAATGCATTCCTATGGGAAACGTGCTTCAGTTTACATTTGTTTTGGTTTATGGTGGAGGCAGCTGGAACGGACCTCCGTCGTAACCCGGGGTTTTACTGTAATCTGTTATTCACCCAGTGTGTTAGACTACAGTCACCCACATCCTCAGTCAGCAGATACTATGCAGACAGAAAGCTATATGAGTTGTGTCCACCACTGCTAGAGATTGTCAAGATGGAGAAGATTGATGTGAAGATGTGCTTGGAACCAGCAGGAGCTACTGAAAAGTATCTTGGAGTTGTCCCAGTTTTATCTCCAATTAGTTTTTAGTTTTACAGCATTTAAAAATTACAATTTCCATATACCGTATATACTCGAGTATAAGCTGACCCAAATATAAGCCGAGGTACCTAATTTTGACCTGAAAAACCAGGAAAATAGATTGACCCAAGTATAAGCCAAGGGTGGAAAATGCAGCAGCTGGTAGTGAGTTTCTATAATCAAAATACATGAAAATATGATAAAAGTAATTAAATTGTTGGGACATTTCAATCCAATGCAGTCTTGGGATCCTCATGGTCATTGACCTGAGTATAAGCCGAGTCCCCTTTTGGAGGCTCCTTTTTTGGGCTAAAAAACTCGGCTTATACTCAAGTATATACAGTATGTATTTTGAGAAAGCAAATAGGGAAAAGGAAGGGCTAGATGTAACCACTTCCTTTCAGTGATCTCTAATGGGCATCGACTATACATCACAGCCACTGGGTTTGATTTCTAGATAAGGCTGATCTCTTCTGCATAATCTGGATTAATGCCATTCATGGCAGCTTTTTGTAGTAAAAGCAAGTAGACAGCACACTTAGGAAAAGAACCAACTGCACAATATAAAACAAAATATGCAGAAAAGTCCATGAATTGTATATATTGCGATATACAGTAAATGCACGAAGCAGTCTGCATGTGTTTCAAGAAATCTACTTTATATTTCACATGATCCAATGCTTTGGCAACCCACTTTCTCCAAGCAGTGTACATTAAAAAATATAAACAAAGAAACAATCCATATAAACAGCTCATAATAAAACCAAGATAAAGCCAGCAGCAAAGAAGAAAAGCAATGCTACTTATAATACAGGTGCCAACATTCAAGACTACTAAATTCTAAAAGCACTATAAACAATTCTTAAAATTACTAAGAAAAAAAAAGATCTTATTCAGTGCTAGAGATATCACATGTGGCATATACTCCCGGAAAATATTTTAGTTGAAGAAAAAAGACCCTCTGTCTTGAAGGACACCCATTCTGCCCCATTTAAGTGCACCCGTTTGGAGGAGATGCTTAGAAAAATATAAATAGATGTAGAACCAGGCATTAAGTTAGCTTGTTTTGCCTTTTTAACTAGAAGCCCCCGGGCCTGTGTCCCAAACATAGTAATGAATATAAATGTAGTAACTCCAGGTGGAAGGAAATGTCTTACAAGAGTTTCCTCACTCACACAAGGGTAGAGCAGCCATCCAAAGACTCTGCCTTCTCTGTTGTCTGAAATCTATTTTGTTCATAAGCAGATTTCAGTAGCTAATTAATCCATTAAAAGTAGAACAAGATATCTTTTCAGATGTCCTTAAACAGCCAACAGTCAGATCAGGGGTGCCCAAACTACGGCCCGGGGGCTGGATGCAGCCCCAATACCAATTCATCAGGCCCACAAAGCCCTCGTTGCTCCTATATGGGTGTGTTTTACTTCCGCTTTCAGGAGCAACGAGGGCTTCATGGGCCAGATGAATTGGCATCGGGGGCTGCATCCAGCCCCTGGGGTGTAGTGACCGGTTCCCTGAACCACATGACCGGCCCACAGCCTGAAAAGTTTGGGCACCCCTGGTCTAGATGACATTCATACAAGGGGATAGAGAATAATATTACATGGAACTATTATTAAACTAGGCCAGTAATTAAACCTTGACACTCCAGCTGTTCTTGGACTTCAATTCCCAGAAGCGAGCATGGTAAACCCATTTGTGTGAATTCACAGGGACTTGGGCTTCTGGAAACAGCTGGAGTGCCAAGGTTTGCCATCATGAAACTAGGCAATTAATGAAAAAGTAAGATTGCAAAAAGGTGTAGTTTTGTATTCTTCCTCTGCCCACTCTTAGCTTCTTGAATGAGCAGTATAGTTCTCAGCTGCGTCCCAAATAAGCATACCTCAAAATTTTGTAAAAGGAGCAAGGAGGATATTCTTGCAATTTCAGTGTTTAACTTGATGTTGTAATTACCACATAAATGATAAATTATAAATAACACTTTGTGTAACTCCAAACATTATTTTAATTTTCTCTCTGCCCAAATGTTTTGGCTTACCTGTCAGTGATTTAGGTCCCTGCCGATCATCTTCATGCTTGAATCTCAGAAGGCAATTGATTATTGTATTGGACTGGATGCAAAAACCTCCTGGATTTTCTCCTGAGAGAAATTAGAATATGTCTGGAAGAAGTTTAGTCTTGACTTCTATGCAATGCAGTAAAGCTCTGTATGTTTGTTTCTAGTTGACTCCTCTCCCACCCTTAGCAGCAGAAACTGCTCACAGCCTGTCTAGTTTGGCTGTTATGGATGGCTAAGGTCTGTGAGGCTATATTTCTTGTGTAATTAAACTTTAACAACCAATGAGGGATGATGTCTCAATCAGGAAATTAAGCCAGCATGAACAGTTCTTTATACAGTTGTGGGCAAGGCCAAAAATAAAATAAAAATAAAAAAAATAAACACGCACACAGACCCGTAAATAACTTAAAGAAATAAAATAAAGAAATAAATTAAATTAAAATTAAATAAAAGTACAACCACCCACCCAAAACACAAATAAATCACCCACCCACCCTAAATATAAAAGCCTCACTTACCTTCCTTGGCGCCGACGAACCTCCATGTGGCCCGGGGCCACCCGGCAAGACACGCTGCCCCCGACTGTGGCTGTTTCCTCCTACGAAGGCCGTGGCCGGCCCTGCAGCCGCCGGCCACGGCCGCCACAGCCGCCTGCAGCCTCTGGCCAGCCACTGAGCTCCCACGGGCACGTTGGTGTCTGCACGGGCCATCCGCCGCTGCCGCGCCCTCCTAGGGACTGGGGCCCGACAAACCCCCATGCCCTGGGTAAGCCCGGCGGGGCTCGCCACCACCGCATCCTCCTCCGCCGGGCGCCTGCATCTTCCTCGGGGCGGAGCCTTTTCAGCCCGGCTCTGGCGGCGGCCACGGGCGGCCAGGGCCTGCTGGCAGCAGTGTGTATGGTGGTGGCTGCCGTCCCCATGCCTCACCGCCTCCAGCTTCCTCCTCCGCCAGGCGCCGCAGCCGGGCTAAAAAGGGACCGGCCCAAGGAGGAGGCCACAGGGATGCAGGCAGGTCCGGCGGCAGCAGCGTGGGGCGGCAGCTGAAGGCACCCAGTCCACAGGCACCCGGCGGAGGAGGCGGCGGCAGCGGTGCGCCGCGCGTCCCCAGGGCATGGGGCTTGTCGGCAGCGGACAGCCCAGGCAGCCCTCAATGTGCTGCGGGGAAGGTGCCCTCCTCAGAGGGCTGGTGCCGCCGCCGCCGCCATCCTGAAAGCAGTAAAACAATTTTTTTTAAATTGGAGCTAAAATGGCTCCAATTGACTGCGCATGCGCAGAAACTCAATCTGACACATGCGCAATGCGTCAGATTGAGTTTCTGCACATGCGCAGTCAATTGGAGCCATTTTAGCTCCGATAAAAAAAAAAATTCTTTCGGTGAGGCGTCCGGAACCGGACGCCTCGAAAGTGGACTCCCCTCATGGAGAACCCTCCGGAATTGGTCCTACCGGTTCCAGGGAACCGTCTGGAACCGGGGACATCCCATCACTGTTTATGTTCCATAAAGCCTACCCTGTCCTCTCAAATTTTCTCCTGTACAGCTGATTATCTGTTCTTATCACTGAATCTTGAAGCAAGATTCAGCTGCCGTTCTAGCCAGCTTCTGTACAGGTGATTGCCATCTTGCTCTTTACCTCAAGTAGCAAAAACCTCCTGAGGTTCATATCAGAGCATTGCACAATTTGAAATTATGGACATATATGAATTACAAGTAAAATTCAAAGCAAATTAAAATGTTAGCATTTTGTTGTTCAGTCACACAGTCGATTCCAACCCTCCGTGACCCCATGGACCACTGCCCTCCAGGCACCCCTGTCCTCCACCATCCTCCTCAGCCCACCCAGCTCCGTTCCCACTGCATCCACTATACCATCTAGCCATCTCATTTTTGGCCGCCCCCTTTTTCTTTTGCCCTCCACCTTTCCCAGCATCAGGGCCTTCTCAAGGGTATCCTCTCTTCTCATTTGATGTCCAAAGTACCTTAGCTTCATCTTTACAATTTGACCTTCTAAGGAGCAGTCAGGGTTTATTTCTTCTAAGCACAATTAGACTATTTTTGACCAGAAGCAGGCTATTTCAATGGCATTATCTTGGCAATTTACTAGATCTTCTTTTCTACATGTGATGGGGCATAAATTACATGCACATAAATGCTGCATTGATGGAATTTCTCCACATTCACAGAAAATTTGCCCTGTATTCAACCAACCAACTAACCAACCAACCAATCTTTATTAAAGTCTAAGACCAGCATAGAACAACAAAAATAACAGAAGTTGAAGTATATCAAGAGATAGAAGTTGAAATGAGAGTACTTAAAATATATTTTAAAAAGGAACATTTCTGCTCAGAGTTAAGGAGTAGTAAATTAGTATTTAAGGTTAATAGTGTTACAACTATTACTAAGCTTATGATGTAGCGCTAGTGGTTTGTTTACCTGAAGGACCTGCCAGGATTGTTCTTCTGATCTTACATGCTGTGGTGCAGAACCTCACAGCATTGTGGGTGAAGGTGGGCCTTTCATCAGATAGCAGCCAATGGGTGTATGTACTGTTCGGCTGGCCATATGAAATATAAACTTGTTCCGGATGCCTCTATAAAAAGAGCAGATGCAGAGAACATCTACTATGGTTTCAATTTCTCCAATTTCACAGGGGCATTGGTTTCCTTTGGAACTTTCCTTTGAGAACTGCAGAAGAGAGGGCCTGGCAGCGGGCTAACATAAATGCCACCTGAATTGGCATTGTACCTATTTATCTACTTGCAATTTCTTGCTTTCGAACTGCTAGGTTGACAGGAGCTGGGACAGAGACTGGAGCTCACTCCGTTGTGTAGTTCTCGGGTATTGAACTCCAATCTTCCAGTCTTCAGGTTCAGCATCTTAACCACTGTAGCCACCACAGTTCAAATAATAAGGAGAAAAACAGTGGAAACAGACATCCAATCAAGCAATATTACGGTCCAAGACCAGCATGGTACAGCAAGAGGAACAGAAGTTAAAATGAGGGTACTTAAAATATATCAAGAGACTAAAGTTTAAAAGGAATGTTTCTGCTCAGAGTTAGGGAGTAGTAAAATTGGTACATAAGATTAATATGTTACAACTATTACTAAGCCTATGATGTAGCACTAGTAGTTTATTTGTTCTTCTGATCTTACATGTTGCGGCGCAGAACCTGCCAGTTTTGAGGGTGAAGGTGGGCCTTTCATCAGATAGCAGCCAGTGGGTTTATGGGCTGTTTAACCAGCCAGTATACAGTGAACCCCCACTTTACAGAATTAATCCATATTAATCCATTCTGTGGATTTGCCCTTAAAGCAATTTGTCCTTAAAGCAAAGCGCCCATAGGAATGCATTGCATGGTTTCCCATAGGAATGCATTGGAAAAAAGTCTATAAACTGAACCACCATTTTGCATAGGAATGCATTGGGGGAAAAGTCCATAAAGTGAGCCACGGTTTCCTATAGGAATACATTGAAAACAAAAAAATCCAAAAAAAGTCCATGAAGAGGACAATCATTTCCTATGGATTTCTTTCCTTGAAGCGAGTTTTCCGGTAGGTGGACCATCCTTAAAGCGGGGGTCCACTGCACTTGCAGAGCAAGATTTGGAGGTTGAAAAGATCTGAGTTGAGCTCTACAACACATCCCATCACAGTTCAATCAAATCAAACATTTCCACTGTAATATTCTAAAACCTATATGGTGGGTAATTTGCAAGACACATGTGAACAGATCTCTTCCTCCTTCCTACTTTTATCTGAGCACAGGTATTGACTAATATCCAGGAGGTGATCCTATCAGCTCTAAACACAAGTATCTCTGAAATGGAATTCAGGCCTTAGGTTCAAAAATTTATCTTGCCTTTATTATACTGTACAAGATTTTCAGAAGCATATTCCACTCATTTCCATGGGGTTTATTTCCAGATAAGTGTATATGATACTGTAAAAAGATTATCTATTTCCAGAGAAGTATTTCTTCTTTACAGGGCTGCGGCAGTTGCCCAATATCAGTGTTAAAGATGTAACAAAAAACTGAGGAAAGCTTGTTATAAAAGAAAAAGAGCCATTGATTTTTGCAATGGCTTAGCAGGTTGTACTTTCCCATCTTCACAATGATACATATATATGCTCTGCAGTATCAGTTTGCTTAATGAATTCAATAAATCACAATGGTAGAGTTATAGAAAACATTTTCACTTACATATAGTACGAATCATACCCTATTGTATCCCACCCCCCACCCCCCATTTTATAGACTACATCAATACTCTGAAGAAAATCTATTTTGGCTTATTACTTTCAATTGGCATATATGTCCATAATTTCAATTTGGCAGTTTGCAGGTGTTATTTTCCACAAATGATGATTTAAACATACATTCATGATCTCCAAAGATGCATGCAAATTTTCTCTTTCTCCCTCTCCCTCTCAGTGTACAAGAGAGAATTACAACGAGAGAGATAAAATTGTGCTATCTTTGTGTGTACCTAGAGGTATAATTCTTAATTTTCTTTAGGTCATGGACCCCTCTGAGGATCTGATGAAACCCATGAATCCCACCAATAGCACACGAATATAAACAAAAAATGGCATACATTTTTCAAATTAATACAAAAGAAATAAAAGGGGGAAATCTAGTAGTCAGATCCTCCCTCAGCTTATCCATAGGCCCAAGGTTAAGAACTCCTGATCTAAAGAGATCAAGAGCAATTGTCCATTGAGCTCAGTCTAATTTCAGATCTTAGAAAAATTCCTTTGTTGAATCAGGCAACATTAAAGTAAATTTTCTAAGCACTGAGGTTTTTTGCTCCTTCACATGCCTTTGCATCACAATGCCTTTTCATTTTCTGTACATCCATTTGTATGTCTGTCCTTCTCTTTTGCACTCATGCCTGTATTTTAAACGTTAATTGTGTGTTTCTGTATGTAATAGTTATTTTCTGTGCCTGAATCTAGATTTTATCTCCTTTAATCCTGTATGGATTTCTTGGAGCCCACCAAGAGCATCCTGAATACTTGCTCCTTAAATGCATAGCCATAAGGTGCTCTTGTTAGCCTATGGCACTTTCAAAGATGATTAATGCATCCTCCTAAACCTGCTGCTCCCTAGTTTAAGCTTTTCAGGTACTGTAATCTCTTCTTGCCCGATGATATGGCCAGCTCTGTTCAATGGATCAGGAATACACATTTTGACTCTGTCCATATTTGGTGGGATCAACGAAGCTTACATATTAACTCACAAGCAATATCAAAAATAAGACATTTCCATGACGTTTTGCCTTGTGCAATAGTCCTTGAAACTATGTACAAGGATGAAAAAAAGATGTGACAGACAGGGTAATTGTCCCTTCTCCTGAAGATTTCTTTGCCAATTACAACAGGAATAAGACACAGCTAATCAGAGACAAATGAGAGACTAGTTGACTGACTACACCACCAAAAACTGTGAGATTTGCTCAGTTTATAAAATGGGTGAATTTATCTTTTACTGACTGTGTTAAACAAAGACTGAAATGAAATGACTCCATCCAGTCCTTTTTGCCCTCCAAACAGCTTTTCTTTCTCTTGAGAATGTCTTATACTGTACTTTTTTCATACCAGAATGATTCAGTCAGGAGTTTTCTCATGAGTTCAGTTTTGATCCTTGTTGTAAAGAGGCATGTTTGTAAGTGGTGTTTCTTTGAGGTAGGTAGTTGAGGTGTGAGGTTCAGGCAGTGGTGGGCAGCCAAAAAAAATTGGTATCATACCGTGGGTGGAGCCTACATCATGGGCAGAGCCTATATCGTGGGCGGAGCCTACATCGTGGGCGATCTAGTCATGCCTGCCATGTATACATCTGCAAACACAGGCAACACTGGCTCTTTGGCTGTAAATGGAGATCAGCACTGCACCCTGTTAGGATATATGAGTAGGTTTGCAACAAGAGCAAACCAATGACTGTATCTTTAAGACTGTGCAGCTACCACAGCCAGGTGCAAGCATTGAGTGTTTGTGTCTAGCATAAATTGAGGCAACAGTCTTTGCCAGCCAGCCAGCCTGTTGTTCTCTGACTGCTTTGTTGCTGTGCTCACGTCCATCGGACCTTCGTCGTTCCTGAGGATTGTCTGGTATGTCTACTTGCCGTTTATTGCAAGATATTGGAACACATACCTCAGCCACATTGTGGTGACCTAACCAAGGACTGTTTTGGAACCGAGCTACTCCATAGCTAGAATGAACTGGTGAATATCTTTGAAGCCGACCTTGAAGCAACAGATAAAGGTTTGGACTGCTTGCATTGCTTTATCAAAGATAAGAGCTTAATTAGCTCACATAGACTATAAGGACTTGCTGCACCACTTGGTCTGATTTCAAGACAAGTGTTAACTTGCACCTTGTGCACAACCTTTGTAAATAGTGTAAATACATATTTCCTGCAACCCAAGCCGGGGTTTGTTTTTGTCTCCTGTATCTCAACAAACACTCTCAAACCTCAGGGTGTGGCAAAAGCCAGCCACCTTCCTGCACTCTGCTATATTTTACCATTTCACACCCTAGAGTCAGATATGACTGGCTTTTGAGCAAGGGAGACCTTGAACCACTTGGATGGACAAAACCTGACGTCAAATTTGAATACCAATTAGGGATCTTCTGTTATTAGGTAAAGGTTGCCCTTGCTCGAAAGCCAGTCGTTGCCAACTCTAGGGTTCAGTGCTCATCTCTGTTTATAGCCAAAGAGCCAGTCGACTTGATCCACAAAAGCTCACGTTAAAATACAGCAGTTAGTATTTAAGGTGCCACAACATTTTTGTCTTTTTGTTTTGTTTACTCTCTGATATGTTTGCACAGAATAAAACTTTTTAAATGGTAGCTGTGTTAGTCTGGGCAGGGCAGGGAGGTGGGTGTGGGCCACCTAATTTTGCTACCCCTCCTGCCCGAAGGCCACCTAATTTTGCTACCCCCCTGCCGGGGTGTGTGTGCGAACCTGTTGCTGCCCACCACTGGGTTCAGGACTGGGAGAACATATCATCACATGCTTTCTTTTCTTTCAGCATCCTCTGATTTTTCCAAATTATATTTGCCATTAGTGCTAGAACAGATTTTTGCAATATTACTTGGTCAATAACTGAGCAGGAAATTGGAAACAGTTTTTCCCCAGGGATGTCTGTCATTAATGAGAGGGAAGGTGCTCCCAGGTTGGAGAGAGCTCCAAGGTAAGGGGGTGGGGGAGGAATCGCAAAAATGTGTTGTGTTAGAGAGCATTTTGACACCCTGGTGGTGCACAGAGAGTTCAGAATGAAGACAGGGCAATGAGACTGAACCTTACATAGATGTACAGATAGAAAGAAATATTCACACCAGACCAGTCTTTCTTCTTATTACTGGATCATTAACTGAGTGAATAGGGGAAAATAGGGGGGATCCCATAGTGTATTGTACTTGTGTATATTTCAAAGCACAAGCAATATCCCTTAGTAGGACATGATGTAACATTATTGACCTGGTACTAATAAGATCACTAAGGAGATTCCTTTTTGTAGTTTTGATTCCCCTCCCTTCCACACACAAAACTTGCAAGACGGAGAATCATAAAAGGACTGGCAGAGGGAGGAATAGAGGAAGAAAAGATGGGCAAAGGCAGGAACCGAGGAACAAAGAAAATAAGAAGTGCATCCAGTACAAATGGTGAACTCCTGAAATATTCTGCCACCCCTATGCAAGCACTGATTCCAATTTAATAATATAGGCTGCAAATCAAATTTAAGCAATGTCATTTCAATTTAGCATTCCCGTGTAGGCCTAAAAGAGGTTGTGAGCGGTTTCTGAAGTCTTAATAAAAGCAAAGAGCTTTCTAGAATGGAGTTAGTTTTTATTCAGTTCAAACACTGATGTCCTTTGTAAAGGTCATGTTGATACCCTGAATCAGCAAACCTATTGCATACATTCTGTGCCTTTTAATAGTGACCACCAACTTTCATCCCAGTGAGAATAAGAGAGAGAGAGAGAGAGTTTTAGTTCTATATCCTGCCTCTGGGTACATTTATAACCAGGTCAGGGGTTAAGTGATTTAAAAAAGCCTTGTAAATATGAAATTCCAGTAACTCTACTATTAAGTGTTACAGTACCAACAATATAAAATACCATTATTTACCACAATAAACATGAGGAGCATGTAAAATTTGATCATCCTAGGACACTGTGACATTATGAACCTCCAATCTTCAGTGAGGGAGCGTCACAGGGGAAGTTTTAGAATGGAGGTCATGGGTAAGCGAAACACATGTGACTGATTACAGGGTGTTTTTTAAAAGTGATACTGTATATATAAATATAATAGAATGAATCAGATTAAGCAGACATCTATGCCACTGTTGTCATCTAATTTGGTTGTTTCCATAATATATTCTATGACCTTCTGTTACGTTCAGCATACCTTGGATACCTTGTAGTGGTTATTCAGCAGGGAATCTTTGTATGAGTAGACATCTCTATGACAACGTTCTGCGCAACTTCTGTCCATAACGATCTGTCCCTGGTAGTTCTTCTCCATGTTGGTCCAACATTTTTATTGGAAAAAAAATATTTCCATCTTCATTGTGATCTTCCCCTAGGTCTTTTGTGACCTCTCGGATACCAATGCATTATTCTGGCGCTCCATCTATTGTCACTTGTGCATTCAACATGACCAGCTCACCTTCATTTGTTTGCCAGGTATTCTGTTACTACATCTTTTAGCAGTTATCTGTTCAGCATGCCTCAGAATAATTTATAAAACAGTTCACATCTGTACCATCTCAGATGCAATGTTCCTTACGTAACAGAACACAATAAAGTTCCACTGCTTCTAGAAATTGCCCAAGCTTGGACTTTAATCAAGAGAATGTTCCAAAACAGGTGACCAGGATTAAAAACATTCATTACGCTATGCTCTGTACTTATATAGTAAGCATGCCTACACATTTCATTCATAGGGTTGTTAAATGCAGATGGACACATAAATATTTTCATGTTTGTTTCATTTTTTGTTCTTTAAGTGATAGTTCTTTCATTTTTTGTGTTGTTGTTGTTTTGTGCACAGACCTTTTTGATTTACATGAAAAGAAAGCCCTCTTTTGGGTCCCTTAGTTTTGGGTTTCCTTTTATGTTTCCTGGCACTTTAAAAGCCCTACAGAACACTTAAAAACTACTCCAGCAAAGCAGAGGCAAGGCAACAGACACTCAATCTACTCCAAAAGCAAGCAGTAGTTCATCAGAAAGAACAATCATATTGTATATGATTCATACTTTGTCTCCAACAACACATTCTTGTATTTGAGAATATTTTCTAGTTCTGTAATACCTACTCTTCTTATTATCAGTCTTCTGATTTCTTGGATGCCATCTTCATTTGGATTGATTGTTGAACCAACGTACAGATAATGTGTAACATATTTTAATTCTTCATTGGTCATATGAAAGTTATGTAATAGACATAAAGTGGTCCCCAGTGTCCCTCCTGCACAAACACATTGCAATCCTATTACATAAACCAAGGAATTAAGTGTTTTCCCCCTCCTTGGGAACAGCAGCTGAAGCATCTCCACGTTGTATTTGTATTTTGTATTTGTATTTTGTATTTGTATGCCGCTCTATTCACCAAAGCGACTCAGAGTGGCTAACAGCACAAATAAAATACAGTATCACATAACAAAACATATTAAGGTATAATATATCAAAGTGTCACATAACACATATATAACAAAAAAAAATCCCCCATCATAATTACAAAATCAAGATTATTATTAAATTATTTTTCTAACTTAAACTCTGAATCACTGCCCTTATCTATGATTTTCCCACTTGCTGGGCTGAACCAAGTACTGTACTCCATAGGGGTTACATGAGTATGGCAGGCCAGGGAGAAATAGATGATTTACTACTTTTCTTAAACTGTGTGGAGAAGAATTTAAATAGTGAGCAAGACTCTATTCCATTTCATTGACAGTCTGGGATAACAGTTGGTTCTTAAACCACCCTGGACTCATTACCTTGCTGTGTGTTTTCCTCTATCAAGCATCTACACCAGTGATGGGATGTCCCCGGTTCCAGACGGATCCCTGGAACTGGTAGGACCAATTCCGGAGGGTTCTCCGTGAGGGGAGTCCACTTTTGAGGCGTCCGGTTCCGGACGCCTCACCGAAAGAATTTTTTTTAAAAAAAATCGGAGCTAAAATGGCTCCAATTGACTGCGCATGTGCAGAAACTCAATCTGACGCATTGCGCATGTGTCAGATTGAGTTTCTGCACATGCGCAGTCAATTGGAGCCATTTTAGCTCCAATTAAAAAAAATTGTTTTACTGCTTTCAGGGCGGCGGCGGCGGCGGCACCAGCCCTCTGAGGAGGGCACCTCCCCCGCGGCACGTTGAGGGCTGCCTGGGCCGTCCGCTGCCGACAAGCCCCATGCCCTGGGGACGCGCGGTGCACCGCTGCCGCCGCCTCCTCCGCCAGGTGCCTGTGGACTGGGTGCCTGCAGCTGCCGCCCCACGCCGCCGCCGCCGGACCTGCCTGCATCCCTGTAGCCTCCTCCTTGGGCCGGTCCCTTTTTAGCCCGGCTGCAGCGCCTGGCAGAGGAGGAAGCTGGAGGCGGTGCGGCATGGGGACGGCAGCCGCCACCATACCCACTGCTCCCCGCAGGCCCTGGCCGCCCGTGGCCGCCGCCAGAGCCGGACCGAAAAGGAAGATGCAGGCGCCCGGCGGAGGAGGATGCGGCGGTGGTGAGCCCCGCCGGGCTTACCCAGGGCATGGGGGTTTGTCGGGCCCCAGTCCCTAGGAGGGCGTGGCGGCGGCGGATGGCCCGCGCAGACACCAACGTGCCCGTGGGAGCTCGGTGGCTGGCCAGAGACTGCAGGCGGCTGTGGCGGCCGTGGCCGGCGGCTGCAGGGCCGGCCGCGGCCTTCGTTGGAGGAAACAGCCACAGTCGCGGGCAGCGTGTCTTGCCGGGTGGCCCCGGGCCACATGGAGGTTCGTCGGCGCCAAGGAAGGTAAGTGAGGCTTTTATATTTAGGGTGGGTGGGTGATTTATTTGTGTTTTGGGTGGGTAGTTGTACTTTTATTTAATTTTTATTTTATTTATTTATTTATTTTATTTCTTTAAGTTATTTACGGGTCTGTGTGCATGTTTATTTTTTTTATTTTATTTTTTATTTTTGGCCTTGCCCACACGTCATGATGTCATGACGTTGGTTCCGCCCATGACGTCGTGATGTCATGACATTGGCCACGCCCATGACGTCCATGACGTCATGGCGTGGTAGTAGAATTTTTGACATCCCATCACTGATCTACACATTTCAGAAATCTGGCCTTTAGTAACATTTAGGACTTCAAAACAGATTTAGTGAAGGTTTGTTTGTTTGTTTCCATTTGTATGCCACCCACTCACAATGTGACTCAGGTGCTCTGAGACCCACTCTTCCACAAAGTCATTTGTACAAAAGCCATGACCTGAAATATTAGAATGACAGAATTCTTGTTCCCTATATGTATATATACTTGTATATATGGATTGCCCTACAGTTTAGGTAGCTTGCAATTTCCCCCCTGCTCTGAGTGTTCAAAATACTGACCTTCTTTAAACATGCCCTTCGTGTTGCTAAGATCATCCTGTTCCTTGTTTATATTGCATACTTCCGAGCAATTTTCTTATCTTCCTTTATCCTTAGATGAGTATAAATCACAGGATTAGTTCTTTGACACTTTAAACATGTTTATCATTTCCTGTGCCTACGCCACCCTCGTTGTATTGAATCCAATTCTAAAAATATTTATATTTACATTCCATTCTATGCCTATGGCCAAATGTCAGCTCCATGTGTTTGTGGTCTGGGGTATTCCCCCATGACCTACAGAATGATGGCAAAACCTGTGTGAAGATTCTACCATTGTAGACTGTAGCTATTGCACCACTTATGCAAAAGGGTAAGCTCATGCAAAGAGCTTGGAAGGTCACTATTTCATTTTTTTAACTTATTAATAATTATAGTCATGTGCTGTCATGCCACATTTGTATTCTGGCAACCCTTTCCAGGATTTTCTAAATAGATGGTACTCAGAAGTGGTTATTCTTTTCCTTCTTTTGAGGGTGCCCTGGAGCTGCGCAACATGCCCAAGTCTATACAGGCTGGTTGTTCTCTCAGGAGGCATGTCCAACCTATGGCTCCACAGCATAGATACTAAGTTACTAAGCCAGGGGTTCCCAAACTACAGCCCACGGGTCAGATGTTTGACATTAAATTGTGCCCATGGCACCTAATAATCCAGCCCACACCACTCCTGGAAGCAGAAATAAAATGCACCCATGCATGTGCAAAACGCTTTGGTAAATGTACTCATGGCTCTCATGACAGCAATGGATGCATTTGCGGCATAGTTTTGTGCATATGCAGGTGTGTTTTACTTCCACTTCTGGTGGGAGGAACCACATGACCAGCCTGCTCAACCACGTGACTGGCCCACAACCTGAAAAGTTTGACCACCCCTGCACTAAGCTATCCAGCCTTGCTACTATTACTACTAAGAAAAAGTTTGTTAACACAACTCACTGGTCATTATTAAAAGGGTACAGTACCTCATTTAATCACTACTACTACTACTTGTTCCTTTTCTACCAAAAACGTTGCATTATCGTGACTATATTGTCATAGGCTGTAGCAGCTCTAAACAATGAAGTTGTGTTGCACCCAAAACCAGGCTTTTTTGTGAGTACATTTGCCTTCCTGCACTCTTTTCCTGTTTATTTTACTTTGAATGATCAGATGCAACAATCTACACTGTAATTGCATGATTGCAATATTCTAGTTCAGTGGTTCCCAACAAGGGGTACACAGCCCACTAGTGGACTTCAATTTCCAGAAGCCTCAGTCAGTACATTGGCTGATCAGTGCTTTGGGGAAATGACTTAGTCTTCTGGGAATTGAAGTCCAAAAACCAGCATTTGGGAAACACTGTTCTAGTTATATGCATGTTTTATTGAAAAGTTTCTAGGTCTTTGCTTATGTGTCTTAGTGCCTCTACATTGGCTACATTCTAGATCAAGAAATTCTTTGTCTCTTGTGATAAACTTTTGTTGTTCAGTTGCACAGTCGATTCTGACCCTTTGCGACCCTATGGATGCATCGTCCCAAGGACATCTACCCGGCCCACCAGAGCAGACTGGAGAGGCTCTCTGGTTGTGCCATCAGCCAGAGAGGTGCATCTCTCTGGCACTAGAAGGAGGGCCTTCTCGGTGTCCGCTCCGGCCCTGTGGAACCTCCTCCCAATAGAGCTACGCCTGCAAACGGAGTTGCTGTCCTTTAGGAAAGGAGTGAAAACCTGGCTGGCAGGTCTGGTCTGGGGAGTGGATGGTTCAATTTCCCGAGCCAGATGGATGGTTTGACCCCCAGTACGTCCAAGTTATAATACCTAGCTTTTAATTAAGTTTTTAAGCTTTTTAAAAGTTTTTAATTTTTAAGTGTTTTTAAAAATGTTAGAAATCGCCCTGGGTCCCGTCAGGGAGGAGGGCGATAAACAAATATAAATAAATAAATAAAAAATAATAAAATTGTCCTCCAGGCACTTCTGTCCTCCACCATCTTCCTCAGCCCACCCAGCTCTGTGATAAATTTACATTTGAAATATTTCTATTGTTAAAAGTTCACAATTTAATGTCAAGCATCAGAACTGAGAATATGCAGCACATTCTCAAATCAGACTTTACATTTTGTTGCATATTTTTCATTGTTAGGAACATATTCCAGACCATGTGTATTCTAATGACGATAGAAGAGAAATGTTCTAAGGGAATTACATTTGTCAACACTTTGTAACATTTTGTGTTAGATATTTAACTACGCTTCTCAGGTTGCTTGTTTTGTACCAATTACAAAGAACTGGCTATCATGATCTTCATTTTGAAGCCATACTTATTCTTTACTTCACTGATTTTACTGAGTAACCATATACTTTTCTTCTTAAGTCTATCTCCTCTGTTATCCAATTTCACCTTTCATTCCTGCTTTATGTCTCAGGGCAGATTGTCAGTTATACAAGTAGCTCTTGAGTCACAACTGTGGTTTAGCAACAGTTTCATCAATTCATTATTGAGAATCAAACTCCATACTCCTTTGTACAAAGAGACTGCAATTATATAAACCAAAGAGAGCTTGGAATTTTTATTTTGGGGATTATAATTTTTTGAATCTCCCAGTCAGAAGTAGCCATGTTGGCTGGAGGATTTTAGAAGATGTAGTCCATTTTAGAAGTCCAGAAAAATGACTTTTCTAAGCTCAAAATAAGGATATGCCTTTGTTTGCAAAATGGTCTTGCCAGGTTCAGACTCAGTTCAAATACCAAAGAATTCCCAATGTAGAACTGGATGTTATCTTGCCAAAACATGGTTTATTTTAAGATACCTTAGGGTTAGTGGTGGGCAGCAAAAAAAAATTGCTACCATACCATGGGCGGAGCCTACATCATGGAACTAGTCATGCCTGCCATATGGCCATGTATGCATCTGCAAACACAGGCAGCACTGGCTCTTTGACTATAAATGGAGATGAGCACTGCACCCTAGAGTCCGATATGAATGGCTTTTGAGCAAGGGATACCTTGAACCACTTGCAGGGAATAAACCTGACGTCAAATTTGACTACCAATCGGGGATCTTCTGTTATTAGGTAAAGGTTGCCCTTGCTCAAAAGCCAGTCGTTGCCAACTCTAGGGTTCAGTGCTCATCTCTGTTTATAGCCAAAGAGCCAGTGGACTTGATCCACAAAAGCTCATATTAAAATACAGCAGTTAGTCTTTAAGTTAGACTTTTGTCTTTTTGTTTTGTTTACTCTCTGATATGCTTGCACAGAATAAAACTTTTTAAATGGTAGCTGTGTTAGTCTGGGCAGGGCAGGGAGGTGAGCGTGGCCACCCAATTTCACTACCCCACCCGAAGGCCACCCAATTTTGCCACCCCCCTGCCCAAAGGCCACCAAATTTTGCTGCCCCCCTGCTGGGGTGTGTGCAAACCTGTTTCTGCCCACTACTGCATAGGGTTCATTTACTTTTTAACAATTCTTAAACCACTGTACAGTATTCTTCTTTGTGCATGTGTGTGTTGGTACATATTGTCTATTATGCCTCTTGCCCTATACAGTTGGCAGGATTTCCCGAAGCCTGGGATTGCCACCCCTGCCCCGGCCAATTCTTATGATAGTGCTACAGTAGTTCAGCTGTCAGCTGCCATGGCAAAGAACTGTTGTCACACTGAAGTAGTAAAATACAGCTGTACCTCGCTTAAAGAGCATAATGCGTTTCACAGGATTGCTCTTTAAGCGAGTTTGCTCTTTAAGTGAAACACCATTGAAAGTGACCAGTTTGGGGGGGGGGGAATGTGAACCCTGATTTATTTGTTAAGTGAGTTTTTGGTTGGTTTTATTTGTTAAACAAAGTGAACATGCAGAGAAAATTCTGCTCTTTAAGTGAGTTACTCTCTAAGCGAAGCGCTCTTTATGCGAGGTTTGACTGTATATACAGGGTAGTTTTAACAAAATAATTGGTAGCATGTGTCAGGTGTGGAATGGTAGCAATATGGGAGGTGCCCAAATGGCTCTTTAGCAAAGGTGTAGGCAGAGACGGTGACTGTGGAAGCAGCAGATCCCCCCCCCCTCCACTAACCTTGCTTTGAGATTGGAACTCCAATTCTTTTAACAGTCAAACCACACCCTAAATTGTATTTAAATCAGTTGGACTCACAGGTGGTCAATCGTATACAAGACTGAAGTATAAGTTCCTGAGTCATCAAGGGTTGTACATACAGAAGTCTATGTTTACATTTTCAGCCTTGCTGGCAAAAGGCAAATGAGAAGCAAAAATTGATTCTAGCCAAGGGGCAAATAAATTCATCTCCATTTAATCCCATAATATTTTCTAATCTAAATCTTAAAACTGTTAACATAAAGATAACCATTATTTAAAGGCAACCATAGATACAATACAACTAATGATGATGTTATTTAGTCCAATACTAATCATTTATGCATATCAACAGTACAGTAGTTGGTTAATCATTGTAGGTACAACAGTTCAACACTAGATGGTAGTGTTGGCCAATCTTGTCAAAGTTGCTTTGAATCACTCGCCACCTTAAAAATTATTTCTTAACACAATAATTGAAGTTCTCAACACAAGAATGTAAGTTTGGTTTGGGTCAAGGATTTTTGAAATTCAGTGGACTCTGAGAACTCAAAAACGCATCACTTTCTATTGAGGAGATGAACGTCAGGAGAATGTTCTGATTCAAGGAAGCAGTCATTGTAGTGCATGCAGCAGTTGCACCATAGGTTTTGCAGTCATTAATCTCTTATGTGCAACATGCATGTATCACAAATGCATGCATCTGATGGAGGAAAAAACTGCAGGCATTCTCCCTTTCTGCTCCACTGCATTATCTATGCAGACTCAGCCTAATGTCAAATCAGAACCTGCATGTATCTAGATATGCCATTATTAATATATTTATTACATTTCTATCTAGACTTTCCTCCAAAGACAGTTTGTTTGGCTCACTTCCACCCCACTTTAATCTCACAGCACCCCTTTGAAAAGAGGGACTGGTCAAGACCTCCTGAATGTTTCTTTCAGCTCCCAGCTCAATAGCCTAAGCCAGGGCTCCCCAACCACTGTGCCATGGACCAGTACCGGGCCATGGGCTGTCCCAAACTGGGCTGTGGGGGTGGGTGGCACTGGGAGCCCCAATGAAAGGCTCCTGCCCTCAACATGCTCAGCCAGGTCTGCCCAACAAATGGGGCAAGAGCACGGGCTTTAGACACTGCAGATAGGCAGGTAGACAGGCCCCTCCTCCACATTACTTAACTAAGAAAGGACTCTGCCCCCACCTATGTGAAGTGTGATACATCACTGCCCGAGTCGAAGTGTGTGGCTGACAGGCAGCTGGACCCCTCCTCATTGTTTTTAAGCCACAGAGGGGCTCCTCTCCCCACCTGTGTGCAGTGAGGTATCACAATACTCGTATTCAAGCTGTGACTGGCAGATGGGAGAGATAAAAAAAGAGATTCATGTCTTGTGTATTTACTTTTGCATTAACATTAGTTACATAGTTACATAGTACAGTAATCTAGGTTGAAAAATAATTATATATAAATGGAATAAATGTTGGGGACCCCTGGCCTAAGCAATGCATTGCAATGCCTTTGCTGTCATTGCCACATTGGTAGTACACAGAGATTTAAAGTTCTTTCTGCTGTACATATGACTCAGTGTATTACCCTACTTTCCCTCATCTACCCTCACACTTTGTGTTTCAGGAGGTTCTCATGCTACTGCCCATGGATGATATATTGGAAGCCATCATGAAGGCTGTTTCCCCTGATCACCAAAATCTTGCATGCCTCACTAACATGTAGCAAGTTTTGTGAAGCTGGCAGGCTGTCCTGGCTAGATGGGACTTTTCCACTGACTCAAGTAACGACATGACCATGGCAGGAAGTGGGCCACAGAAGTGAGAGTGTGCACAAATCCCCAGGAAACTCCCAGGTCTTCTTGCCACTGGTGTCAGTGGAAGGTACTTCTCATCTGTTCATTTAGATTACAGAAGCCCCAGAGGCCTCTGGTTGTGATTAATCATTTTAGAAATGTATTAAGTTACAAATATTGCCATTCCTTTTTGTTGGATATTTATTTATTTGTTTATTTGTTTATTTATTTATTTCCATTGCAGTGAGATATTTACTTTGTTTCCAGATCCAAACAGAACTAGATCTAAAATATTGGCATTCTAGGAGATTGTCCCCTGCACAGTTGTAAACAATGTCCCCAAGTTTCAGCCATTTGCCATCTTATATAGTTGTGTTTTCTTTTTAAACCAGAAAGGACTGGGACAAACAAGTTCCATCAAATCTGTTTTTGTCACTGGGGAATGTTGGCAATGTTGGCTTTTGTCATCTCAGCCAGTGTGATATAACTGGAAGAAGAATGTTCCATGTTTGTTTGCTGTTTTGTTCTTGGTGAAACATGAGGCAGCAAAGTATCAGTTAACATACAGTATACAGTCAAACCTCATATAAAGAGCACCTCACTTAAAGAGTAACTCGCTTAAAGAGCAGAATTTTCTCTGAATGTTTGCTTCACTTAACAAATAAAACCAACCAAAAACTCGCTTAACAAATAAATCAGGGTTCGTAATCCCCCCCCCCCAATAGTCACTTACAATGTTGTTTCCCTTAAAGAGCAAACTCGCTTAAAGAGCAATCCTGTGGAACACATTATGCTCTTTAAGCGCGGTACAACTGTACTTTGATTATGGCTAGGTAGGGCCCATTGATAGACACTGACATGGTTACATTCTGCAATGTGCTAGTTTTCTCATTGCATCCTCAAACTCACACAGTGGTTGTGTGTTTGTTGTAGTACATGATAGTTAAAGTGGGAGTGGCTTGCCCTTCAAACATCTTTCAAAAAGATAAAAAGTTCTTTATTCAAGATTCTCAAAACATTGTTGTCTGAAATTGCCTATCTCTTTGTCTGAAATCTCTTTGTACTGACCAAAATTCCTTCTTCAACTGAATGAAATCAGTGTTCTCCTACCATACATCTGCATATCTGACCTTAGAGCAGGAGAACTCAATATACAGTAATACCTCGGATAACATTTACCTCGAATAATGCTAAAATCGCATAACGTTAAGTAATCTGGGGTGGAAAATTGGATCGAATAACGTTAAGTTCCTATGGGATGGATCGGATAACAACCGCTAAAGCCTGTGCGGTTACAATGTATCTCTATGGACCTTTAACGTTATCCGATCCATCCCATAGGATTTTAACATGCATCGGATAACACTAAAAATTGGATAACACCAAGACTTGTGGAAACAAGTTTTAGCGTTATCTGAGGTTTTACTGTACAGTAAAACCTCGCATAAAGAGTGCCTCACTTAAGAGACTAACTCACTTAAAGAGCAGAATTTTCTCTGAATGGTTGCTTCGCTTAACAAATAAAACCAACCAAAAACTCACTTAACAACTAAATCGGGGTTCACAATCCCCCCCACCAGAAGTCACAATTGGTCATTTACAATGGTGTTTCACTTAAAGAGCAAACTTGCTTAAAGAGCAATCCCATGGAACATATTATGCTCTTTAAGCGAGGTACAACTGTATAACAATTTGATGCAGGAAGACATTTGCTATTCACTTAAAAGCCTTCCTTTTTGTATGTAATGAAAATGAAATGAAATGTAATTTTAGTTGCAGGGGGCCAGGCCATTCTTGTCTGAAGAAGTGGGCATGCTTAAAAGCTTTTGATTTTTTCTCTTTCTGTCAGCAAATGTGTCCAATAAAAGATATCCCTTGTCCCTCAGATGTACTGTGAGCTGGTTTCACCGTTCACTGCAAAGCCCATTTTCAGCATGTAATGTATTTCTAATCTTAAACTTCTGAAGACAAGGACAGAAGGTTAATGCAACCTTCACAAGGGGGTTAAGAATAGCACTTCACTTGCGCAGGCCATCAATAAAGTGTGCTTCAGCTGTATAATTATCTTATTAATTGTAACATTATTTACAGGGAGAGCTTCCTGCACAGCATGTACCTCTCCTCTGAAATGCTCACAGTACTCAGCAGGCCGCCAGCATAACATTCTGGTTAAGGAAATAACAAAATGGCCAGTAAATGCTTCTTAATGAATTGAATCCTTACAGCACAAAGAGAAGCCCTTTTCAGTCTACAAGGGAGGTAGATGGGTCATTTCAAGGTTGCTCAGATATGAATGCGTTCTTGCTGTTAATTGTGGCTCTCTTTGAAACTTTGCTTTTAAAAAAAAGGCAAAGAGGAAGAAGAAAAATATTTGAAGAGAAAATTAGTATATTCTTCTGTATGGAACATGCAGAAAATTGATATCCACACAATATGCCATGAAATGGTTCACCATTTTAAGAAATGGAGTTGAATGCAATTATTTTTAAAGGTAGTAGTTAGAATGTTTAAAATCATTCCTGTTGCGTAAGTCAAATGGTAACTTTTGCTTCCTTCCTTCCTGGTTAACATCTCTACAGAAATGTTCAGAGTGATGTTTGCATACATGTGCCAAGCTGTAATGCATGCAAATACCGACATGCCACCCCAAGAACTGCACCAGAGCTGGTTTGTTTACCAGGAAGAAAGAGACTGAAAGTTACCATTTGGCTTATGCTAAGCAATAGTGTATCGGCTATTGAGTCACAGAATTATCGGCTCAGAAGGGACCCCAAGGGGCTTCTAAGAGATTCTAGTCCCATCCACTTCCTATGCAGGAATCTATACCTAAGTCATCCTGATAAATGGCCAGGACTGCAGTGGCTCAAGTGGCTAAGACGCTGACTGGGAGGCGGAAGGTCAGCAGTTCGATTCCCAAGTACTGCAGGACAGAATGAGCTCCCGTCTTTGTCCCAGAAACAGCGTTCTGTGCACTCCGGTGTCTAGTCATGTCTGCCACATTACCACGGAAACATCTGCAGAAGCAGACATCGCTGGCTCTTCGGCTTTGAAACAGAGATGAGCACTGAACCCTAGAGTCAGATATGACTGGCTTTTGAGCAAGGGAAGCCTATACCTTTACCTTACCTTTGCTTAAAAATCTCCAGTAAAGAATACTGCTGTCCTATTTTTATAACAATACAGTACGTATGGTTGTGGATTTTTTTAATGGTACATAGAATATGCATTTGGGGACATATTTTATTACACAACATGTGTGTTTGTATTTGCTAAAGTTTCTGAATGTATTTTAACATAAAATACACATTTAAAACACCTTTTTTCTTTTTCTCTTTGCACTGAGAATGACATCACTGAAATGGAAGAAGTGTGTAATTATCAGATCCTGGTTCTGATAAGAGAGGCCTAAAACCACTCTGTTTGAAAAAGAAAGAGGTTAGCCTTTAAATGAGGCTTGGTTGCTAGAAATGGTTGCTTAAAACAATGCTTGACTACAGAAAACATGGTTAAAAGGAAGCAGGGGGAGGGAATTGCCTTTTATGGTCATTTCCGCAGGGTGGGGCTGCTGCCAACCTACATCATCATGCCTGCATAGGATTGCCATATGTCCCGGAAAACCAGGATTGTCCCGGATTCAAGGTCAGAAAAATTGTCCCAGCCAGTTTAATAAAAATCATGTTAAAGTCCTGGATTTTAAAAACTTACTGATTGTGCGTTATAACACACCGTTAAAATAAATGCAAACTTTTGCCATCAAACGAGTGATTTCAGGCCACATTGGAGTTGGAGTATACTTGGAGACAAATCTTAATGTCCTTGCCTCATGCCACCACCCTATGAGTATGACCAGTGTGTTTTCTGGAACTGAGGATGTTAAGAGTTGATCATGACACAACTTCTCAGCAGTACAACAGATCATCTTACAGTAAGAATTAACTGTTGTAAATAAATTCATTTATGTATTGATATATTTAATGTGAAAGTGTTTTATAGCTCTCATGATATTATGTTTGTTTTTTTAAAGGCTATTTTGTAGATAACCTGCCCATTTTTGTCAAGTATACCTCTGTCCTGGTTATGTGGGAAGGAATTATGGCAACTCTATCCCTGCATAGGTATGCCTTGCTTTGAAATATGAGACAGAGCTAAGGACAGTGATGGGATATTACCGGTTCGGACCGGTTCGCCTGAACCGGTAGCACCCCATCAGGAGGGGTCGCTGGGGGAGTGGTAAAACCCCGGGCAACTGGTTTGGTCGCCTCTCCGGACCCCTCCAAAATGTTTTTCCGGGCAGCCAAAATGGCTGCCTGGAACTGTGCATGCGTCAAACTTGTTTGACACATGTGCAGTTATTTTTTTTAGTGTGCATGCATCAAATAGAGGTTTGATGCATTCACACTAAAAAAAGAACTGTGCATGCGTCAAATGGAGGTTTGACGCATACGCATGCCCACGACATTGCTGACATCACGGTGGGGTAGTGAAGATTTTGTCAACCCACCACTGGCTAAGAATGTAATTTGCTGAGAAAGCAGGAGCAGCCGTCTTCTGCTGTACTTAAACATTTTGTGGTTCAACTTGTCTTGCATTTTATAGCATTTCTGTGTTTTGGTTCACTTGAAATAACTTAAGTGTTTGATTTAAGGAGTAAACATTTAAAATGTTAGAGTTCACTCCTGACTTTGAATGTGGAGGCTTCTTAGTCTGCTTAATCTAAAAATGAAAGTAATGTTGCTTTGTTTTTCTCTCCATGGCAGCTGGCACAGAATCCAAAGTCAGGCAATAAAACTCTCAAACTTGTTTAATTCTTTCCAGTGGCTCAAGTGGTTAAGACGCTGACTGGAAGGTGGCAGGTCAGCAGTTAGATACCCAGGTACTGCACGACAAAATGAGCTCCTGTCTCTGTCTCAGCTCCTCCCAACCTCGCAGTTCGAAAGCAAAAAATTGCAAGTAGATAAATAGGGACCACTTCAGTGGGGAGTGCGTTCCATGCACTCCGGTGTCTAGGCATGCCTGTCACATGTCCACGGAAACATCTGCAGACGCAGACAGCACTGGCTCTTCATCTATGAAACAGAGATGAGCACTGAATCCTAGAGTGAGATACGACTGGCTTTTGAGCAAGGGCAACCTTTACCATTAGTAAGTTTTGCAGCTGGGAAAGCTTTTGCCTGATAAACTAATAAGTCAAACTTAATATCTCAGACTGCAACTTCCATCAGCCTTCACAATTGGCAATTTTTTCTTTCGAGTAATAGGATTTGTAGTCCAACGATATGTAGAGAGCTACATGTTCTTTTTTCCCTTTACATATCTTTAATGCAATGTATAATTTGACACTAAATATGAATTCTGTACCATTTCATACTGTGAAAAAGGAAGCATGCCTGCTCTCAGATTAACTGTCATCAAATAAAAAGTTCAGCAGGGGGCATCATTCACCCATAGTTGGCTGCTGATTCCTGTTGTTTTGGGGAAATGCACAAAAATCATATATCCTCTGCATTTGTCATGATGATACATACACAATTTTATTTGTAGGTATAACAGTGCTGAGGTTGAGGCAGGAAGAAGTTTTTAATATACAGTATTACCATAATCACCCAAATGACTCAATTTTTTTTTATAAATTGTTTATTAAATTTTTCAAAAACAACATACAATTTTAGCTTTACAAAATTATTTTCATGGTTCTTCTCATTTGTATAAAACATTCAAAATAACATAACCAACATCACCAAATAAAAATCACATACAGTATAATACTAATCCTAACAAAATACAATATAAAAAAGAAATTATAACACACACACACCCATGTGCTATTTACACTGCCCTGGAGGTTAGAGTGGGGACCAGTGATGGGATGTCCCCGGTTCTATACGGTTCCCTGGAACTGGTAAGAACAATCCCGGAGGGTTCTCCGGGAGGGGAGTCAACTTTTGAGGTGTCCGGTTCCGGACGCTTCACCGAAAGAATTTTTTTTTAAATCGGAGCTAAAATGGCTCCGATTTACTGCGCATGCGCAGAAACTCAATCTGCCGCATTGCGCATGCATCAGATTGAGTTTCTGTGCATGCGCAATAAAATTGGAGCAATTTTTACTCCAATTTTACTGCGCATGCTTAGAAACTCAATCTGACGCATGCGCAATGCGGCAGATTGAGTTTCTGTGCATGCACAGTAAATCGGAGCTATTTTAGCTCCAATTTTTTTAAAAAATCAGCAACACCGGCAGTCCTCAAGAACAAGATAGTGGCAGCGGCGGCAACACAGGCAGCGGCGGCGCTGACGGGAGCGGCGATGACGGCGCCAGCAGTGGCAGCAACAATAATGGCGGCGGCGGAGATTGCAGCGGCGATGACTTTGGCGGCGGCGTGGGCAGGCGGCACCAGCCCTCAGAGGAGGGCACCTCCTCCGGGGCCGCAAAGCCCCCACAGGCAAGTTGAGGCCTGCCCTGCCCTGGCCGTCCGCCCCTGCCGAACCCTCCCAGGGGTAAGTGAGGGGTTTGTGTTTGGGGTTGTATTTTTATTTAATTTTAATTTTATTTATTTATTTAATTTATTTACGGGTTAGTGGGGTGGGTGGGTGGGTTGGGTTGAGGGTGTGTGTGTGTATTTATTTTATTTAATTTTTTTATTTTAAGGCCCCGCCCACAACGTCATGACGTCATGATGTCAGCTCCGCCCATGACGTCATGACATTGGCCACGCCCATGACGTTGTGACGTCATGGAGTGGTGGTAACAAATTTGTCATCCCATCACTGGTGGGGACATAGTGGGGACATAGTGGGGACACTGCCCTGGAGGTTAGTGTGGGGACATAGTAACGCAGGTTCCCACCTAGGATGGCTGATTTAAGGGCAGCCATCCCTCCCCCCACCTGGCATCTGCATCTGTATCTGTTTTTAGTTGTTTTATTTGTTTTATTAATGTTTTAAATTTTTCTATGAACTTTTAAGGTTTTTATACATTGTTATGACCATTACCTATGGCGGTAATGTATGTTGTAAGCCGCCCATACTCGGGTCTTCCCGATTGGGGCGGGATACTAAATATGAATAATAAATAATAAATAAATAAATAGAGGTAAACCACTTACATTCTTTTTTATTTCCAAAAATTCATTTGTTCATATACTGGCTTCAATCCTCTACTATCACTCAATGAGGCCTCAACAAATATACTCCAGATTTTTGAGAATCTATTTTCTTGGACTATATCATTTAAGGCAAGCCCCCACATCTCTTTATACCAATCTTCAATCTTTAAGATCACATCATTTTTCAATTGTCTTGCAATACATTGCCTTGCTGATGTTAACATTATAGATATCAACTCTTTTTTATCCTCATCCACATTTATACCATCAGCATCTGTTAATAAGGCCATACCTGATCCCAGCTCGAGCTCCATTTTCATTATACTTTTAATTTCCTCTTCTACCTTTCTCCAAAATGTATTTACCACATTACAACTCCACCACACGTGTTCATACGTTCCTCTTGCTTGTTTACAGCTCCAGCAAGTATCACTTGTACTTCTATCTATCTGATGGAGTCTAACTGGGGTCAGGTACCACCTCCACAGCAGTTTATAATTATGCTCTTTTACTCTTACAGACAATGTTCTCATAATTCTCCTTCTCTATTTCTTTCTCCATTCCACATCTGAGATTCTGACATTCAAATCCTGTTCCCAAATATTTTTTAAAATTTCCTGGGGTCTAGCCTCTTTGTTTAACATCTTATAAATTCTACTTACCATTCCCTTAAGGCCAATTTCACCCTTTCTCACGTTTAATGGAATGATAAATATTTGAAGGGAAGTAGTTTGGAAAGGAGGAAAACATAATTTGAAGAGATGGTATTAAAACCCAAATGACTCATTAATCTCATATCTAGACCTAAAGAAAACATTTATTTTCTTTACCAGAAGAGAGAGCTTCAACCCTGCTAAGACTTTAACTCTAGGTAATGGTGAAGACTGTGAATTCCAGTTGGAGGGGACCTTTTGTATATTTGGGGGTGCCCATGTAGGCTTTGTGTACAGGTACTGATTAATGCACGAAGGTCAGCTGAGTTGTGGAAGCCCACAAACACATTGGCAGTCCTTAACATACCTGGGCAGAGCTCCTCCATCACTCTGATTGTCATGCACTGAAATAAAGAACTTAGCATTGTGTCGGTCATGTGGTATTTTCTAGAGTTAAAAAGTTCCTTTCTTGGTCCCGGCCAGCACGGCCACTAATCATGTGGTATAGGGAAGGGGTTTGCATTTTTTCCCCACTGTGGGAGCTGTGTGGGCCGGAGGCGTGGTTCCTCCCACCACTTCTGGTGGTGGAGGTGGCACATTTTTAATTATTATTTTTTTTGCAGCTTCTACCGCTTCCTGTGGCAGCGGGAGCAAGGGCGGTGCATACACCAGTTATGCCCACTCCTAGATCAGGACTCCTTGCTCATGATCACACACACTTTGGTCACCTCCAGACTTGATTATTGTAATGTGTTTGACATGGGGCTGCCCTTGGTGGCCATTTGGAGGCTGCGACTGGTCCAGAATGCAGCTGCTCGGATGGTGATGGGGTGCAGGTGTTATGCTCATGCCTCACCATTGCTCTGGGAGATGCACTGGTTACCAGTTTGCCTCCGGGTGCAATTCGAGGTGCTGGTTATTACCTTTAAAGCCCTTCCTGGTAGTGGGCCAGGATACTTAAGAGACCGTGTCGCCCCAAGAACATCTGTCCGTCCCATCAGAGTGGACTGGAGAGGCTCTCTTGTGGTTCCATCTGCCAAAGTGGCACGCCTCTCAAGCACAAGGAGGAGGGCCTTCTCAGTGTTTGCTCCAGCCCTAGAGAACCTCCTGCCAATTAAATTGCGCCTCCAGACAGAGTTGCTGCCCTTTAGGAAAGGATTAAAGACATGGCTGGCAGGGCAGGTGTGGGGTACCACTTGTGTAGGGCCCCCCACCCACTGGTTAATTTAGTAATACCCTTTCCCCCTTCCAATCTTTTAATCTTTTAACTTTTTAATTTTTTATTTTCTGATTTGTAATCTTTTAAATTTTAATATCTGTTAGTTTTATAGGGTTTATAATTACTATAATAATATTTAAATTTTATTGCATGATTGTGACTGTCCAACTATATGTGAGCCACTCTGAGTCGGGTCAAAAACCTGAGTGAACGGCATATAAATGCAAAAATTAAATTAATTTTTTGCATTTTTTGGTGCATCTTAGGTGCATTTTCACCATTTTTGGTGGGTTTTCCACACTTCTAGTGCATTTGGGGCACTTCTAGCATGTTTTTGGGTGCATTTTTACTGCTTCTGGTGTGTTTTCAGAACTTTTGGTGGTGGCAGGGTCCACCACAGGCTAGATTAATTGGCATCACAGGCCAGATCCGGCCTGCAGGCTGTAGGCTGTGAATCCCTGGTTTAAGGCATTTTGGAAGTTGTAATCAGACAAAGTATTGAGTAAGTAATCTAGTGAGAATTGCAGTGTAGTATGAGGTCAGAAATGGTTCTGAAGCTCCTCATGCTCCCTTTTGCCCTGGGAAGGCTTTGGGAGCCTCAGGTCTTTCAAATCCAAAAATGGCTGCTGGATCACTGCCATTGGGATTGGGATCCCTGCCACCTATCCGGTGGTGATTTTTAACTTTTAAAAAGTAACCTGGCATCTACTATAGTTGCCAGGCATCGGTGCAACTTCAGTGCAAGCCAACGCCCTGCCCGACATCCATGTGATCCTGATCTCCCTCATGACTGACTGCCTTGACCAAATTCTGGACTTCTCTTCTGACCCTGAGTGCTCTTGGACATCCCAATGGATTACATACTCTCTCTGAACTGGTAAACGGACTGGCTTTCCCTTTCACCCTCGCTATTTGGATCTTCCCTAGAAAGACTGTCGCTGGTTACCTTCGCTCTCTGTGCAACACTACTGCGCACCTTCCCTGCCCTCGGGGTGGGCCAGCACAGTAGCCCTGATCAGTAGGAGTGCTGACTTGGGCTTCTGGTAATTGAAGTCCAATAATACCTGGAGTGCCAAGGCTCGCCACCACTGCCCTATGGAGTCTTTAACCCTAAAATGGGTGTTGGTGAAACAGAAAGCACTTCATCCGTGTTTTGGAGAGCACCCAGGAAGAATAATAGCTGGGGATTTTGCTCAAGCAAGTCTATACAGGAGAAAAATACTCCATTTTATAAATGAACAAGGCATTTCAAAGCCTTTGTCATGTGTTGCTTTATCTTTATTAATATTTCACTTTTATACATAATGATTTTCAAAGTGGTTCATTATAATACAGACAGACCTATGAATCCTGCCTCGTGTCCAACTGTCACAGATCAAGCATTGTTCACTATAATCATGGTTCAGGACCAGCCTTATTGTTAGGCAGACTGAAATGGCAGAAAGCTGCTGGAGGACAGGGTGACATATTACTTCTCCTGCCTGTGTGTGCAATGGAACATGCTGTGTTGTTACCAGTCGAGGTAAGATTCAGCTGCCAGCCCATTTGGAAATAATAAAACACTAGTGGTGGTGGTGATGGTGGTGGGGTCAATAAAAGAAGATAAAACAAAGCAGAAGAAATGGCTGAACAAGTGATTGAAGAAAATAAAAATAAGAAAAATATAAGATCACTAGAGAAACAGATACTAATGTTATAAAGGATAAAGATGGAAATTAAAGATAGGAAAGAAATATTAAGAACTTTGAAAAAATGTAAAGCAATAAAAATAAAAGCCGATGCCAGTGTACACTGTGTACACTGTGTACTTCAGTGTACACTGAAGACAGTGTACAACAACTGCAATTAAAAATTATGAGTCTAAGACCTACCTGAGGATAGCAAGATGAATTATAAAATGTAGGAAGATCATCAGAGTCTTGGGAAAATGGAGTAATAGCAAAAATGATAAAGGGGGGAGGAAAATGATAATAAAGGCACTATAAGTACTCTTCAATAAATTTTAATGGATGGCAAAATTTATTATTTATTATTTATTATTCAAATTTTTTATCCCGCCTCAATCGGGCGAACCTGACTCTAGGCGGCTTACAACAATCCAAAATCCCACAAAAGAAACTAGACAATCCCACTATACCCCCACAAATTTGGTTTGAATTAATAACAGATTCGACTGTAATTAGCACAATATTAAAAAAGATTTAAAAGTTAAAAGTTAAAAGATTAAAAATTTAAAATAGCAAGATGGGTGGCTGTCCTATCAGATCAGCCACCCAACATGGGACCCCACATTCCTGGAGCCCCATACCTGCCCTGCCAGCCAGGTTTTCAGGCCCTACTGAAAGGGCAGGAGCTCTGTCTGCAAACATAACTCAATTGGCAGGAGGTTCCAAAGGGCCGGGGCGGCCACGGAGAAGGCCCTCCTCCAAGTGCTAGAGAGATGCACCTCTATAGCCGATGGAATGATAAGGGAGCCTCTCCGATCCGCCCTGGTGGGACGGATAGATGTTCTTGGGGTGACGCGGTCTCTTAAGTATCCTGGCCCACTACCATATAGGGCTTTAAAGGTAATGACCAGCACCTTGAATTGCACCCGGAGGCATACTGGCAACCAGTGCAGCTCCCGAAGCAGTGGTGAGGCACGAGCATAACGCCCGCGCCCCATCACTACCCAAGCAGCTGCATTCTGTACCAGCTGCAGCCTCCGAATGGTCACCAAGGGCACCCCCATGTAGAGCGCATTACAGTTATCAAGTCTGGAGGTGACCAAACATGTGTGATCATGAGCAAGGAGTCCCGGTCTAGGAGTGGGCGTAACTGGCATATTACACGAAGTTGTGCAAAAGCCCTCCTGGCCATGGCTGCCACCTGCTCTTCGAACAGTAGTCGTGAGTCCAAGAGGACCCCCAGGTTACGCACCAGGTCTGCTTGGGGCAGGACTGCCCCATCCAGAACCAAAGATGGCAGCTCCCGAGATAGCGCAGGACCCTTGACCCATAGCCACTCAGTCTTGCCGGGATTCAGCTGTAGCCCGTTGTCCCCCATCCAGACCCTGACAGCCTCCAGGCACCTGGAAAGGACTTCCACTGCACTGCTTGGGTCCCCACGGGGCGAGATGTACAGCTGGGTATCATCTGCATATTGGTGATACCTTACCCCGTGGGAACGGATGATCTCACCCAGTGGCTTCATGTAGATGTTAAATAGGAGAGGTGAGAGTACCGAGCCCTGAGGCACCCCATATTGCAGAGACCTAGGGCTGGACATCTCACCCTCCAACCACACTGACTGGGTCCTGCCCCTCAGAAATGAGGAAAACCAGGCCAACACAGTGCCCTGGATCCCCAATCCTTGGAGTCTTCCCAGAAGGATACCGTGGTCTACGGTATCGAAGGCTGCTGAGAGGTCAAGAAGAGCCAGGGCAGATGGATGGCCTCCATCCCGTTCTCTCCAGAGATCATCTACCAATGCGACCAGTGCAGTTTCTCTACCATATCCGGGCCTGAATCCTGACTGAAAAGGGTCCAGATAATCCGCTTCATCCAGGACTTCCTGTAGCTGCCACACCACTGCCTTCTCTAAAACCTTACCCAAAAAGGGTAGGTTGGATACCGGTCAGTAGTTGGTAAGTACCGTAGAGTCGAGGGATGGTTTTTTCAGGAGGGGATGCACCAAAGCATGTTTTAAGGGTGCTGGAAAACACCCCTCCTTCAGGGATGAATTTATGATTGCCTCGACCCAACCGCCTGACACAGCCTTAGATGCCTTGACTAGCCAGGCAGGGCATGGATCCAGTTCACAGGCAGTGGCACGAACAGATCCAAGAAGCCTGTCCACTTCCTCAGGGCCAACTGGATTGAACTGATCCCAGAGAACATGGCCGGACTGAACTCTGGTCAACCCCAGCTCTATATCTTCCATGCCGGGGTTAAACTTCAAGCGGATCTGAGCAATTTTCTCCGCCAGATAATCAGCAAAAGCCTCAGCTGATCCCTGCCAACCAGGGCCAGACCCCCTCTTCCAAGTAGGGACCTGGTCACCCGGAACAAGGTCGCTGGGCAATTATCCGCGGGGGCAATAAGAGCGGTGAAATATTGTCATTTCACCGCCCTCATCGCCACTAGGTAGGCTTTAATAGCAGCTCTAACAAGTGTTCGATCAGACTCACTCCGGGTCTTCACCCAGCGGCGCTCTCGGCGTCTCTTTGCCCGTTTGAGCTCCCGCAGCTCTTCTGTGAACCAAGAGGATGATCGATGCCCGCAGGCACGGAGAGGCCATAGTGGAGCGATCACGTCCAAGGCTACCATCACTCTCTCGTTCCATGAGTTGACAAGAGCCTCAGACGAATCGCATTGCAGGTCAAGAGGAAAACACCCCAGTTCCCTCTGGAATCCTTCCGGATCCATTAGTCGCCGGGGGCGGGCCAATTTATCTGGCCATACCTCCCTGCGGTGAAGCCTCGCCCCCAGAAAGTCTAGAGTCACCAGATAGTGAACTGACCATGGTACAGGGGTAATGTCTAATTTCTGTGGTTTCAGATCACTCTGCCACAGCTCCGATAAGAAAATTAAATCCGGGGTGTGGCCACTGCTCCTGGTAGGACCCTGAATTACCTGGGTCAGGCCCACAGCTGCCATGGAAGCCATGAACTCCTGAGCCGCCTCTGAGCCAGCCCCTAATGATGGCAAATTGAAGTCCCCCAGAACCATAAGTCTGGGGAGCTCCAACGCCAACATCGAGACCTCCTCAAGGAGCTCAGGCAGAGAATCTGCTACACTGCAGGGAGGCAGGTACATGAGCAAGACTCCCAACTGACCTTTAGGGCCCAAACGCAGGAGCAGGGCCTCACAGTCCGGGATTTGTGGAGCCGTGGCCCTGGTGACTCCCAGTGACTCCCTGGCCACTATGGCGACACCACCGCCCCTTCCCCTCTCCCTAAGCTGGTGCCAAATACCGAACCCGGCCGGACACAATTCGGATAGAGGAACCCCATCCTCAGGTGCCAGCCAGGTTTCGGTGATGCATGCCAGGTCACCCTGATCCCCCAAGATGGAATCTGAGAGCAAGGGGGCCTTGTTACAGACTGGCCTGGCATTCACCAGCAGCAGCCTGAGGGAGGGGTCACTCTTGACCGGCTGCTCAGGAACCAGAGGTGTAGCCGGGGGGCTCAGAACAGGGAACAGCAACTAAACATCTGTCCCATGTTCTCCATACTATAAGATTGGAATATTAGAATGCTCGTAGGACAACATAATATAATTTAGTTGTCTATATAAAATTCCTAGACTATGAAAAATCTTTGGTAGAATTCAGTTATGGGCAACAGAAAATGTGGAGTGAAACTAAGAGACTTGATGAGTCTGAAACTATTTATAACAGCATTAGATGATGTGATTGAAAAACTAGATTAGGAACAAAAGGGAATTAACATAAAGTGGAGGTGATTCAGCAAAGTTAGGTACACTGATGATGTAGTAGTCACAGCAAATAACATGGATATCTTACAAAGTCTGTTAGAAAAATTAAGAACTACGTCTTCTGCATCTAGGCCAGACATGAAACTGCCAAAATGAAGGCACCTTTTGGTGAGTTCATTCTATAGTTCCTTTTGCCTGACCCAATGTGAGAAAGATTAACCGGAAATACAAGGTTGCTATTACCAGGATAAGTTGGTTTAAAATTAAATAAACAAAACACAAAAGTAATATCCACTCAAGAGAAAAATAGGAATGTAATAATTATTCAGAATAGGTAAAATAATGCATTTTTCTAGGGCAGATAATACAGTATGGGACGTTGAAGGAGAAAGCTGAAATAGAGAGAGAAATAAGACTTGGATGGTCAGCTTTTGGTAAACAAAGTAAAATCCTTAAAAATTAAACAATTTTTATAAAATTGAGAAGATCTGTTTACCATCAATGTGTGTTGTCAGTGTACAGTATAATGAAAAAGGACATAGAAACTCAAAGAGCAATGGAAATACAGATGTTAAATATTAGACTAGTAAAATAAGGCTATTTTAAAATACAGTACTAGGATATTCAACAAAAGAAAAAATAATAGATGTAAAAGAACAAAATAGCATCATCAAGATAGAGATAATTAGACTACACTATGAGACAAGTAGGTAGCCAGTGGGATTCCAAATTTTTTTACTACCTACTCTGTGGGCATGGTATGGTGGGCATGGCCAGGGAGAAAGCCCTGTGTTGCACCCGAATTAGGACTACTTTATTTCAAAACCTGGGTGGGTGAGGCCAGCCGGAATTTGTGCTACTGGTTCTGGCAAACCGGGGTGAACCTGCTGAATCCCACCACTGAGCACAATGGATAAAAAGAGCTATGGTGACATACACCATGGACCTGTGTACAATGTGTATATGTGATGATGGTGATCTACACTGAATAAAAGGATGCTTGTACTCAGTTTGAGAAGCATCAGCCTTTTGTCAAGGGATTGATACCTTAGGTACCAACACTAGATGGGTGGTTAGTATGATCTAAGATTGAACTACATAAACCTTTTGGGGAATGTTGGGGAAAGCTGCACTGCTCACTGATGTATGCAAACTTCAAGCCTGCTGCACTGTCTTCAGACCGAAAGCATGATGTCTCAAATAAGTGTATTGTTTAGGAACATTTAGGTCTTCTTTATCAGCTATTTTTACTGATTGAGTGATCATATTCCTGAAGGCGGGTATACTCTGGAAATCTGGTTAAATGGCAAAATAAATTTACTTTCATATCTTATCTATTTTCATTTCTCCATCCTGTTCAAAAGATCTGTGGGTATTTTAAAACAATATATATTAGCACATCTTCACTAGAAAATGACATATTGAAACAGAAGGAGGGCAGGAGAACGTTACTGCACTTTAAACTAGTATTTGCCCAACTAAAGCATCACTGTTGCTAAGCAACCAGCCTCCTACACCCTTCTTTCCAGCCTGGTTGCCATAGTGCTGACTGCCAGAACTATCAAATTACAAGGAGAAGGCATTATTCATTAAAAATTAGAGCTACAGAGGCAAATAAACATTTTGAAGCATTTTCATTTAACTTTATTTCCATTCATTGTTGTATTATTCTTCTTGATAGCACAGTCGTTCTTTCTCCTTATATACAGCGCAATGTTTTTAATTAATCCTCATTGAATAATTATGACACACATTTATTTAGCCTGATCCTAAATGGGTCTATTTAGATTATTTCCCAATAACTCATTAAGCATACAGTTGGATGGAAATTCCACTCACTAAAAATTAAGTTCTACTAAGTTTATTGTAACTGAAGTTGTAATAATATACCCAGTTTCCCTGGGAAAGCCCATGAGTCCTTGCTCGTGGTCATACATGCTCTGGTCACCTCCAGACTGGACTATTGTAATGCGCTCTACATGGGGCTGTCCTTGATTACTGTATATACTCAAATATAAGCCTAGTTTTCAGTCCCAAAACGAGCCCCAAAAGGGGGAAATGGCTTATATTCTGGTCAATGACCACAAGGGTCCCAAGATTGCATTGGATTGAGATGCGCCAAAAATTTAATTAATTTTACCATATTTTCATGTATTTTTACTATTGAAACTCACTATCAGCTGCTGCATTTCCCATCCTCGGCTTATACTCGTGCCAATCTATTTTCCTGGGCTTTCAGGTCAAATTTAGGTACCTCGGCTTATATTTGGGTCAGCTTATACTTGAGTATATAAGGTACCATTAGGAGGTTGTAACTGGTTCAGAATGCAGCTGCCTAGGTGGTGATGGGGTGTGGACGTTATGCCTGTGCCTCGCCACTGCTTTGGGAGCTGCACTGGTTACCAGTGTGCCTCTTAGTGCAATTCAAGGTGCTGGTAATGACCTTTAAAGCCCTACATGGTAGCGGGCCAAGATTCTTGAGAGACCACGTCACCATGAAACCATCTGTCCATCCCACCAGAGTGGACCAGAGAGGCTCTTTTATTATGCCATCTCCTAAGAGAGGCTCACCTCTCTAGCACCAGAAAGAGGGCCTTCTCTGTGTCTGCTCCGGCCCTATGGAACCTCTTGCTAATTGAGCTCCGTCTCCAGTCAGAGTTGCTGCCCTTCAGGAAAGAGCTAAAAACCTGGCTGGCAAAGCATGTGTGGGGCACTGGGGATGTGGTGACCCCCGCCTGCTGGCTAATATAGTAATATTGCTCCCTTGCTCTTTTTAACTGTTGGGGTAATTTCTTATTGTATTTTTAATTGGGGTTTTTACCAGTTTTAAGTTTTTAAATTGTAGTACTGATTTTAATGTTGTAAGCCACCCAGAGTTGTTCCGAGCTGGGCGGCTATATAAACTGGAAAATTAAATTAAATTAATTACATACATTATCCTCCAATGAGCTCAAGGGGGTGAACATGGCTGTTCTCCTGCCCAATTATCCCAATTGTCTTTGGAATGTAGACCAGACTGAGACACTGTGACTAGCCCAGGGTCATACACAGATTTTCATGGCCAACTGGAAATTTAAACCCAAATCTCAAAACGTTTAAGATTGCAAGCTTAAGAAGGTTGAGAGAAGAGAAGAGAAAAGAAAAGAAGGGAACAAAATAATGCAGCACTTTAGACCAAAGTCTACTTTTTCAGAGATTGGAGTATCAATACTGCTTATGAATGAACATTTTGGGTAACTTCATAATCTTTACCTGCATGTCACATTTAAGTCAATGAGATTTAATTTTTAATATACTGTACTGTATATCAATAGGTTTCTATTGCTGCATTCTAGTAAAATTGCTAGCTTATTTCTACAACCTTATTTACAATCCCATGTACCTGTTAAACCAGGGGTTTATTCACAATTACCATAAAATAGTGGATTGATCTAGACCAGTGGTTCCCAATATGAGGCACACGCACCACAGGGGAACTTCAATTCCCAGGAGCCTAAGTCAGTACATTGGCTGATCAGTGCTTTGGGGAATTGACTTAGGCTTCTGGGGATTGAAGCCCAAAAACCAAAGGTTGGGAAACACTGATCTAGACTCAAACATACCTAGAATAAATCCATTGGAAGTACGTCATGACTGTTGCCCTCCAGTTGTTCTTGAACGGCAAATGCTATCAGCAAGTGCCATAACAGCTAATGCTGGATGTTTCAGTTCAGTCCAATGACATCTGGAAGGCAATGCCCATCGTATCATTTAGATTGGCCAGATGTAAAGGACAGGTTTCTGTATCTTTATTAGTTCTGCAGAAAACTGAATTGTAGCACTTTCAGTCTCTTGTGTAAGCCAGATCTTCTGAAACTCTCTCTTTTATACCTCTTTTAACAGTGTAGTAGCCCTACCTTTTTTTTGTATTTTGTATTTCGATTTCTATGCCGCTCTATTCGCTGAAGCGACTCAGAGCAGCTAACAACCTTCTTTTACATCGGACCTTCCTATTGAAAAAAGTGCAGTTGATTTTAACAGATCTTCTCCAAATATGGAATTGTCTTGACCCAGGAGGCTATGAATACTGCTTTGACATGAATGAAAGTTATCCCTTTTTCTGGAATGTGTTTCATTATACTTGATCATGCTACCCCAAATAATAAAAAATCTGAATGAAGTTGCATAGCTGCAGTGGTTGCTGAATGTCCTCATTTGCCCTTTAATAACTCTTGTCCTGAACATCAGCCTATTATTTCAAGGAGTACCTCAAATCTGGGCTTCTGGCCAATTTACTAAACATTACCCTGAGTTTTGCCTCCCCCACTCCCCCACCCCTAGTTTGTGCTTGATTCCCTCTGTTCTCCACTAGCTCTCTCTTTGCCTTCCTCCTTTCAGGTATAATAACTAACAGAAAGATCTAGATTTTTAAAAAAATGTTTCATTTGGCCTAGTAATAGTCAATACCTTAAATAACATTTTTCTGATATCTTCTTTAAGGGGGAAGGTTTTTCTTAAATATAGATTCTGTGAATTAGTAATGTAGGCAATGAAAGATATACTAGTTACTGCAAGATTTGTTAGGTAGAAATTCACAATTTACAGTAAGAGAGGTGTCTTTTGGAATGAAATGGGGAAATCATGGATGAAATCCTATTGCATTGTTCTGCTAGATCAGTAGGGATGCCATCTTTGTCTTCCATGGCAAATTGCCAGTGATTAAAAGCCTCCTTTCAAATTTCCAGATGCATGCATCTTCATTACATAGAAAACAAGTTGTATGCATCCAGTGGTGGGCTCCAAAAAATTTTTTTACTGCCACTCTGTGGGCATGAACTAAGACTACTTTATTTCAAAACTTGGATGGGTGGGGCCAGCCAGAATTTCTGCTACCGGTTCTGGCAAACTGGTGCGAACCTGTTGATGCATCTAAAATTGCCTCTCATCATTAGCAACTTGCCACTGCTGGTGATGTCATCCACACTGAGCATATAGAGCTGCCCAACAGGATTTCAGGTAATTTTTAAAAGGCTGATTTTAGTAATTAATTTAGATTATATAATCACAAGTTTGTGGTGTGATTTAGCACTTGTTATAGTAAACATCTCTGCTGTACTGTCCATTTTATTGACCTACATCAGGCCTGCAAAACCTGTGACTAACCTCTGCCTATGCAATTAGGCATTCTGTCTCTTATTTTTGCCATCTGACTCAGACTGCAAAAATAGGTAGTTGGTCAGCACTTAAGAAAATATTGACTTTTTGGACTAAGGCCTCCTGAGAATACATAGCAAGCATGGCACTGCCCCAGCCACCTTGGTGAATCACTAGTTCTATAGACCTGAATTAGACATTAATGTTGTCTGTTTTACACATTAAAAATCCTTTTTGCCACATTCTTCAAAATCCAAAGAGGTTTACATAGCAATTTTAACTAAATAACCCACAAGCAACAAATTATGCTACAGTAACTATTTTAATATGATTTGTATAGCTCAAAATAACTATTAAATGTGTCCTGTGTCAAAGGAGGAGCCAGTAGCATCTGACAGACTCAAATCAAAGGACATAAACTCATTTCATAGATGAAATAGGGACTTGGAGAGCTCCAAATATATCCTACTGTCTGAAGCTTGCTCTTCTTATAGGAAAGCTATATGATGGGAGTGGTGAACCTTGGCACTCCAGCTGTTCTTGGCCTTCAATTCCCAGAAGTCCATGTTAGCACACCTGCTGATCAGGGCTTCTGGGAATTGAAGTTCAAGAACAGCTGGAGTGCCAAGGTTGCCATCGCGGCTATATGAGAATGTTGTTTCAACAGGACCAGAACCCAGCTAAGGATTTATGTAGGCTGACAAGATTTTTAATGTGGCTAGCTGCACTTCCTACCACAGCTGGCTTGCTTTTGAATGGGTTGTCAGCTGAATGCATTATGCTCCTTAAGCAAGGTACCAATGTAAATCACAGGTTTTTATAAATGGCTCAGTGGTTAAGAAGCTTGCCTTGTTAGCTGGGACAGACAACGGAAGCTTACTCCGTCATTCAGTACTTGGGTCTCAAACTGCTGACCTGTTGACCTTCTGGTCATCAAGCTCAACATCTTAACCACTAAGCCACTGTGGTCCCCATTCTTTACAATAAGCTGTACAGAAAGAAAGCTGCAATTACCGTATATGCTGGTGTATAAGATGACTTTTTACACCTGAAAAACATGTCTCCAAGTTGTGGGGGGGGGGGGCGTCTTGTACGCTGTGTGCACTTCAGTTGAATAAAATACAGTAATACCTTAACGTTTACCTCAGATAACGCTTAAATCGCATAACGTTAAGCAATCTGGGGAGGAGAATTGCATCGAATAACGTTAAGGTCCTATGGGATGGATTGGATAACAACTTTTAATATCAGATGAGAAACAGGAGTTTGAAGGCTTTTAAAGGGAAACTGTCACGCCAGCAAACTTGCTAGGGACTTGCCTGGCACTTGCTCTCTCCCTCTCTCTATTTGTTATCTTCCTTCTATCATTGACAGTTCCAGTTTGGTTAACAGATTAGAAAACAAACAGCTGGCAGCTCCCATAGGTTTATTGCTTCATTCAGCTTTGGTGAATTGTCTTTGGTGAATTACGTTTAATAAACTTGCACTGTTTTATGTTTACTGTACATGTTTGATAACATACAGCCTTGTGACAGTTTTTCTGTATGTCATAAGCATTTGAATACAAATTAACATGTTGAAATCAAATCTGATGTTCTTTTACGTTTTATTTGGTATGTGGAAGGTGTGCGGAAGAGGGGGTAGTCTTATACAGCGAGTATATAACAAACTAAATTTTGAGTGGAAATGTTGGGGGGTCGTCTTATACGCCCAGTCATCTTGTACGCTGGCGTATACGGTATTTTTGCAGTCATTCTCCAGCCATCTGAAGAAATGTATTTTTGATAATATAATTTGAAGGCAGTTTATGTAGTAAGTGATAAATCCACTTGAACAAGAACATCTTTTTATTACTCCCCCTCCTTTTATTACTTTTTTTAATGCATTAGTGGTAAGAGAAATGAAAGCATCAGCCACAAGGACAAATGGGGAAATCTGGCATGTGTGTTATGTATATATGATAATAGATGCTTTCAGAGAACTACAAACCAGGTTAGATTATAATAGTTGTATGCTGAGATACTGAAATTGCTGAGATTTAGAAATTGGTAGTACCCAAGAAAAGAACAGAGAATATACAAACATTCTGTAAAGCTCAACATATGTGCTTAAAAGGATATAGTCCTTAGTCAAAGAAGACAAGTTGCACTACTTCCTAAACCAATGGATTTGAAACAATGGGTATGTTTGGATGATCATATATTATATCCAGTGGTGAGATGTCAAAATTTTTACTACCCCACCATGACATCATCACAGTGTAGGCGGAGCTAACATCATGGGCGGAGCCAATGCCATGACATCATGATGTTGTGGGCGGGGCCAAAGAAAACAAAATTTAAAAATAAGCACACACACACACCTCTACCCACCCACCCACAACACAAACCTGTAAATAAATAAATAAATAATACATTAAAATACACCCACCCACCCAAACACCCACCCACCCACAACACAAATCAACCAGAGCTTTTAAACCAGAGCTTAAAGCTTATTCTTTCTCACACTAGGTCAGATGGAAGGAACTACAGAATGAATTCACCACAAGATGGCTTCATTTTGGCACTTTTCAACTTTTCAACAGTTAAAGAAGTTAGGTACTAAGTCTTTGCCTAACCAGTTCTCTAGGATATCTAGGGGAGCAGGCTATAGGGAGCTTCAGATTAGCAGCTTCACATCCTCCTCCCCGCTTGGGAGGACAGCAAGGAGGCTGTGCATATGTGCCAAGCACTATAGGCGTGCATGCACACCAAGTGCTTGGCGTGCATGTGGAGTGGAGGAACCAATGAAAAGGTAAGCCCCGAAGGTGGTTCCCACCACAAGCTGCTACCGGTTCTCCAGGACACTGGGAAAAGTTACTACCAGTTCTGGAGAACTGGTGAGAACCTGTTACATCCCATCATTGATTATATCTCTTTCTTCAAGTATGTACAGTTTTTCATTAATTAGTTGATGTCTTCAAATTCTGGCTTTTTCTGAACTGTAGTTTCCTAGTTTAACATAAATGGTAATTTCAAAACAAGCCAGGATTTGAAATCCTGGTTTGAAGATGGTTCAATACACTGATGTGTTTCAGAACTGTTAACAATATTCTCCCAATATGGATGAAGTGAGAAACTACAGCTGATTGAAGAATTCTTTTTTTCTTCACTGCTGATATCAAGGGGTTATTTGCCCTCAAGGCTTTTTCCTATGTTAACATACTACTCAAAGGTATGACTATCTAATCTGGTTTGTAGTATTTCCTGAAAAATTAAATTATTAGATTGGTTCCAACCAATGCTCTAATCACTATATATAACTTTCTGCGTTATTGTCAAAAGGGGAGCACATTGATACACCAGGATTCCCTAATGGAATCTGCATTCTATCTGATACATAGCCGACATAAAGTCAATACCCCAAACATCACCACCCCACAGAATGTGCTCATCCACCCCTCACATTTGAGCTGGGATGATTGGATATTAATAGTGATTGGATCATCTGTATGTATAAACTTTTGAATGTAAGGATCCTTGCCTCATTCTAGGAACTGATAGGAGATAAAATAATATATATATATTTCCTTTTTCTTTTTTGTTGCAAAATTACTGCACTTCAGTGTGTCGGATGCTTCAGATTTGGAAACCTCTGTCCTAGGTGTTTTACAGGTACATCTGTTGTTTGATAGATACAAACACATTGTTATTTATTTAAATTTATTGTCCCGCCCCAATCAGGTAAACCCGACTCTAGGCGGCTTACAACGTAAGTTTAAAAAGAAACACAAATTAAACAGTACAAAATCCCATATAAGTGTAAAACAGACTAGACAATCCCATCATACCCCTACACATACTACAATTTAGTTTAAAAATAATTTAAAAATTCAAACTGTAATTTACAGAATACTAGAAGAAATTTAAAACTTTAAAAGTTTACAAAAATTAAATGCATCTGCTTCCACTTTGAGGTGCGATGGTGGTGGCCACTTGAAAACGGTGCTAAGGTTTGGGACTGGCCTGCTGGAAATAGGTTGGGAACCCCTGCTCTAGAAGAGCAACTGCACAGTTTTTTCTCCTATGTGGAGTAAGCCTGCTGTCTTCATATCTGTTTTGTATAAAATGTCCTAGTGATTTCAATATCAGTTCTATAACTTGAAACATTCATTTTCTTGATGAATGTGATCTTTAGCTTTGTGTATGAGAAAATAGAGGAGGAAAGGACCTTATTTAAAATTTTGTTTGCAGGTTTTGTGGAAAAATTAAATCACCAAGTTCGTAGCATTCAATGCTCTATGACAGGGGATCACAGTGTTTTCCTTCCAGTGACCAGATCCACCTCCTACACTCCCTGCCAGGGGCCAGGGGCATGGTTGATCCTGGACTTACATTTTCAGTGGTGGTGGCTGTGATTACATGGTTTTTCCACCCTTTTGGACAGTCTCTGCCATTCCCCACAAAGGCAGGAGGCTTGTCGGAGCATAATCGCTCACTTTTGAGCTTTCTCCCTGCGTACCTGCTCTGCTTCAGCTGCTAGAAAGTGCTTCCTGGTTTCATGCTGGGAACCCAGCTACAAATGCAAACTCTGCCCAGCACTGGAAGTCACCCAGTGGCACTTTCTAGTAGCCGAAATGGAACAAGTCTGGGAGGGGGGGAGCCCAAAACTGAGAGATTATGCTCCGACAAGCCTCCTGCCATTGTGGGGAGTGGTGGAGGCTGTCCACAAGGCTGAAAAAACCATACGATCCCCGCTGCCCCCGCTATGGTAAGTGATGTATAACAACTTTCCGGGGGGTGGTGGTCTAGAGGTCACAGAGTTCTCACTAAGGGCCAGATTAATGATATGCATGGGCCCAATTAGGCCCATGGGCTGGAGGTTGTGAAGCCCTGCTCTATGATATCCAAATTCCTCAATTTAAAAAAACCTCCAGTTCTACTATATATCCATATACCCTAACCTGTTGACATATATGTTTTTATATATTTCCTTGTAGTTAGCTCCCTTTTTGCTTGTATATTTGCACTTTGCATGTAAGGGATACCTGAAAATGCTTTTCAGGATTACCTGAAACTGCTACCAGTTCACTTCAGTCAATAGAATTAGCATAGATCTTCTAGATAGATCTTTGGGAAATCATAAAATAGAGAGGAGCTGAGAAGTACATGCATGAGCAGGAGACTGCTTCTCCCATCCCTCCAAACAACAAATGTTTCCATTCTGTTAGTGTTTATATTGCCTCTGGGAATCCCACCATCCTGCCATCCAAGGATTATTAACTACAACAAGTCATTTCCTCACTGCAGATCTACTGCAGCATGTATTAGCTTGCTTGGTTGCTTTTATGAGGCAGATTTCATCTTCTAAGTTTCAAAAGATGGAAGTAAAAAATGTCTGTGACATATCTATGTCATTATCAGCAGGGCCAACTGTACCATTGGGATGAATGAAGAAATGTCTCATGCAATAGCAATAGCCACTCCAGCTGTTCCTCCAAAATCACTTGACCTTCTCATTCTCTATTTTCCCCTTCACTGACTTCCATATCTTTGAGATCCATGTTTGCACAGAACATTGGAAAGAGGGAAGCAAAGAAACTAACATCCAGCATCTATTAGGATTTGAATGTCCCCAGAGTGTACAAGCGGTTCAACACCATGGAAAATTCTGAGCTCTCTTTCTAATCTTTGCAATATTGATCCTTTAGTATATGAATGCTGCAGCTGGAGCAGGATGTGTGATTCTCTTCAAAAAAAGATTTTAAAAATCATGTGGCTGTTTTACATTACAAAAGCAAAGGGTGCCCAGAGTGCCATCTAGAAGACAAGATGGACACTTAACATCAGCCTAGAGAAGAACTGAAAACTAAAGAAAACATCTGCCTTTGACCATGAGATAGTACTATTAATTTGTCTTCAGTTGTCTTCATCTAGGACAGGAGTTTTCAATCTTTTAAAGCCAGGGGCTGTGTCATGCTCCCTCAGATAGCTTTAGTGGTCAGAATGCCATTTTGCCCTTCCTCCACCACGTGGCACTTCCTGGTGTGGTAGAGGTGGTGGTGGGCCACATGAAATGGTACCGTGGGCCGCAGGTTGAGAATCCCTGATCTAGTAGGTAAACTAAAATTTTATTCTCAGTTCTTTGAGTGGGGGGCTTATCACATTTCTTTGTTATCTCTCTCCTTCTGCCCACCCCTGTCGAGTAGGAGATTTGAGTTCCAAAAGAAGACTGTGGGGGAGGGAAATGCAGATTATTGGCAGTTCTTTCTTTGATGAATTGTGAGAGAAAAATCTAACCAAAGACATCCAAAGGTAAAGTCTGAAACCTATATTCTTGAGTTATATTTAGAGGTTGCATTTTTAAACTCATCTTTAAGAAACAAACCTGCCATGGAGATCTGCCAAACCTTTGTGGACTTTCATATATGTCTGCACTATCCACAAAATATTGGTGCACAGCCTGGTGAAGACTAGTTTAGGTCAAAAGATGGAAATTAAAAAAAAAAATAGGCCAAAGACATATCACCTCCTCTTGCTTTTGATTCTCCTCAGTATCCACAAATTCTAGAATTTGGCTGAACTGCTTTGTGTGTACCAGATTCCTCTTTCTGGTATTTTGACTGAAACAGAGACTATAATTATGGAGACTTTAGTCATGCAGAATGCAAGGCAACCCACTATTTTTATTCCTAACTGAAGATTAACCCAGCAATTAGAATTGAGATCTGTAGGAAACATATTGTTTATGTAAACAAAGCTGGATCGTTAAAGAACAGGAATATACAAGGAGGAAATTTCTGTATTTTGTGTGTGTGTGGAAGCAGTGACAGACTTTACTTTCTTAGGATCAAAGATCACTGCAGAAGGTGATTGCAGCCATGAAATAAAAAGGAGACTGATTCTTGGGAGGCAAGCGATGAGAAACCTAGGGAACATAGTTAAAAGTAGAGACATCACCTTGCAAACAGAAGTTTGCATAGTCAAAGCAATGGTATTCCCAGTGGTAATGTAAGCTTGTGAGAGCTGGACCATTAGGTGTTGGAGGAGAATTTTGAGAGTCCCCTGGACAGAGAGGAGAACAAACAGGTCAATCGACCCTGACTGCTCCTTAGAAGGTCAAATAGTAAAGATGAAGCTAAAAGTACTTTGGACATCAAATGAGAAGAGAGGATTCGCTTGAGTGCCTCTTTCTTTTTTAATCCAACTTGCTCAGCCATTTCTCACTCAATAAAAGGTAAAAGTCTTTGTTGTAACACCTTGAGCATCACATTACTTAATGAAAAATTAGACCAATGGTATTTTAATTACTGCACTCCTTGCCATCTCTCTCTCTCTCTCTTTTGAGACTTGAATGTATATTGAGCGTTGTTAGTCTGTGGACCATATTTTTGTGTTCTACATTTGTTAGCATATTCATATTAGGATTCTGACAGATTCTGTCTCTATCGTTTGAAGTAATTCTGTTGGTATCCCATCTACCTCTGGTGATTTATTTCTTCCTAATGCTTTCAGAGCAGCTTTTACTTCATTTTTTGAACTGCAGGTTCTTAATAACAGGATTTCTTTCCAAAGGAGTTGCCATTCTTTTATCTCTTCCATATAGGTCTTGCATATACTGTTTCCAGCTTCTTTTTATTTTTCCTGCTCAGATAGTGTACTTTCTTGTTAGTCTTTTAGCATTCTTTTTCTTCCATATTCTGGAAGATATATTTTCCTCTCCCCATTTGTTGTTCTATTTCTTTACATTAGTTTATTGTAGTAGTTCTCTTTGTGATAGTCCCTAAATGATTGCGTTCAGAGTCCTGTCCTCCTCAGTTCTAGCCTCACTTTATCTACTACACCACATTGACTGTCAATTGAGTTTCTCCAGTACTGTCCTGACTCTCTTCTCTGTTTTCATTACCCACCTTGTGCTCCTCAAATGACAACAGTGCTTCTACCATTTTCGTGACTGCCCTGCCTGTCACGTTGTGGTGCTAGCATCCATTCTTTTGAGTGAATGTCATACTACACATTGCTACTGTAATTCAATTCAACTTCAGAAAGTAAGACTTACATAACATTTCTTAAAATGTGTATACATTTTTGGCACTCTCTGTATGCATTTGAATACATATAGGAAGTTTACATGCATTATAGAGATTAGCCTTCCTAGAATTTATGCATCCAGATATTTGACTATAATTATCTTTGATCACCAGCCATGCTGACCAAAATGAGAGTTGCAAACCAGCTTCATTAGGAGGCACAGCCTTGAGGATGGTTGAAGTATAGTATGATTTCCTTCTAATACAGGGATTCTCAACCTGTGGCCCATGGCACTATTTTATGTGCCCCCCCCCGCCTCCACTATACCCAAAAGTGCCATGTGATGGGGGAAGGGCAAAATGGTCATCTGGCCTCCAAAGCTGTCTGAGGGAGCGTGACCCGGCCCCTGGCTTAAAAAGGTTGAGAACACCTGTTCTAAAACAAAACTCAGAGGCATTCATCACATTATTTGTGCCATATATGAATTTCATTAATAAAAGAGGCAAAGAGAAGGAAAGGTAATTTTGTGGATGATGTAAGGTTGCCATTCCAATTGTTACCCACTAAATTAAGCAGTAGCATAAATCTTTGGTGAATGACAATATTCCTTTAAGGCAGTGAAAATCTCCTGTAAAGATATGGAGCTGGATGGATGGATGGCAGTCAGATTAGTTCTTAATGACTGGGAGTCAGCAACAAACATGTTTCGTTCTTGCGCAAGGAGATCCAGTGAGTACACCCTTTTGTCTTCTGTCACCCAAGTGAGCGACTTCTATTTGAGTTTTGAGAATCTCCTGGACAGCGAGGAGAACAAATAGGTCAATCTTAGAAGAAATCAACCCTGACTGCTCCTTAGAAGGTCAAATAGTGAAGATGAAGCTATAGTACTTTGGACATCAAATGAGAAGAGAGGATTCACTTGAGAAAGCCTTGATGCTGGGAAGGGTGGAGGGCAAAAGAAGAAGGGGTGGCCCAAAATGAGATGGCTAGATGCTATTATAGACACAATGGGCACAGAGCTGAGCGAGTTGAGAGGATGGAGGACAGAAGTGCCTGGCGGACAGTGGTCCATGGGGTTGCAAAGGGTCGGAATAGACTGTGCGACTGAACAACAAAAAAAGAATTTTTAATGGTGATTACAAAATGTTCTTGAAGACTAGATGCCCCACTCTCCCTTTACATGTATCATTGTGGATGAACTCTGTCTGTGTGTGTCTGTGTGAAGTGCATAGAAATGTTTCTCCAACCTACTCTCCAAAATGAGAATTTTCCTAATGTAAAAGAGTCCCCTTGAATATTTGCTGAAGACTAAGCTCTGCTAAATTGACTGCCCCCCCCATAAAGAATAAGCTCCACTAAATTCTGTAGATTTGCTTCTGAGTGAAATCCTGTAGAACAGAGCTGCCACAATAAAAAAGGGAGGCAAAGGAGGCTGAAGAGAGAAAAAAAGACATAAACAAGGCACAGATGCAGATGAAGGAAGGAAGCACTGCTTCTTTTCCTTTTTGGATAATCGCCTCAATAGAGGACAAAGAGGAAGCCCAGGATGGGAGCTTAATACATGGACTGAATGTAGAGAGAGTTGACAGGAGATAGCTAGTAAGCTGATTAGAGGAGAAGAGGGTAGAGTTGAGAGTCAAAAGTAAGTACTTAAAGGAGAGGAAGTTGGCAAGGCATCCGGACTTTCTCAATAAGAAGTGCATGTGGACCACAGAGCAATTTAAAGACTGGGTTGTAGTTGTCTTTTGAAAGAAATTTGAACATGTCTCATTAAAAAGAGCCATGAAGAAAATCTGACTAGTTCTCTATACTCCAGGGAATATGTTTTTTATTCAAAGGTGAGCCCCTGCGTTGGTTTATTTTCAGGCTGAGCACCACACATGTTTACCACATGAGTTGCCAAGGCATATTGCTCTCTCCTTCTTCCTATAAAGAAAGTAGCTTGACAAATGTTTCTGCTGAGAGTGCTTTGCGATAATTTAGTTTGCTCTTTAAAACTGGATAGAACATTTCCCCCCTCCTAATCACCTCAGTTGGACTCATTTAAATCCTGATGCCAAAGAGACGTGATTATGTGGAACACAAGCGAAATCTTTCTAGGAGCTCATTTCCAAGTACTGTACTTCATTGTCATTAGCAGAAATCTACCTAACCAAAAACAGAAATATATAGACAATCATCATATTTTGAGTTGCTTTTTTGCTGCTGTTCTCTGGATGGCAGGATGTAAACAACACAGAGACTGTTAAAACAGAGGTAATCTAAGCAAGTCCAAAACTCTCTCCCAACAATCTCCAGACAGTGTGAGAAGATACATTGCTATGCCATGAGAGAGCTGCCAATGCACTGTCAGAAGCAGAAAGTAATTGAACATTAAATGCACCTTCATTCATTCTTTGTAAGGGACAATGAGTTAAAATCCTCAGGCCAGATTGTGAAAGCATGAATGACTCTGACTAAATGTACTATTCTTTGCTTTCATCATTGTATATCCTATCTTGTCCTCTTAGGAGGTGCTTACAATCCCAAAATCAAGTTTGATTCCAATCCTGATGCAATACAAATCCATTAAAATAAGTGAAAAGGTGGCCACTAGTTTGAGTGGAATGTGAATTGCATTCAGTGCATTACAAAAGTCTCTCTAGGTAGCAGGTCTCTCTAGGTAGACTCCCCCCCACACCCAAGTTTATCAAGTGCACGTGTCTCTAGTCTAGGACACACCTTAGCTTGCTCGTTAATTCAGTGGGTCAGAGCCCCTCAGTGTTCAGTTCCTCACTGTGCCTCCCAGTAGAAGGGTCAGCTTGGGCAGACCTGGGCAAGCTGCATAGTCTCAGAGTGCCACCAGAAAGAGAAACTGCTAAATTACTTTTGAGTATTTTATAGCCCTTAAAACAGCAACAAACAAATCTCTAAACAGGGCCCTTAAGTCACAAGCTATGCCCTTTTTAAAAAAGGGCATAGCTTGGAAATGTAAATTTTTTTTTGGTCTGAAACTCCAAGAATCTTTCCATGTAGTTTTCTCAAATTCTGCTTTACCTTTACCTAGCAGCAAATGCAGAGAGAACTAAGCAAGAGAATGACCCTTTACATCCTCTGAATGGATATGAGCTTCAAGTCTGCCAGTTTAGATCCAGGAAGAACTTTATGGCAAGAGCAAACATTCTTGAAAGCACACAAGAACAAAACCAAATTAGAACATAGAGGAAAGAGCTCACTGGACAAGGAATAATATTAAAGGAGAATATAGCTAAGGAACCCCTTCTCCCATATGTCACTTGAATAGGCACTCCAAACTTAAGCGTGAATAAGCTGAGGGTTGGAGTGCCTAGATGTAGGACCAAAATGCTCGTGTAGGGCCTGCTGGTGCACAACAACACACTGTGTGGATGTGGAGAGACACTGAATCCAGCTCATTTGTTGGTCTGCCAATTACTGCTGGAAACGTGCACCAATGAGGACTTAAGTTTGGCCAATGACAAAGCCAAGAAAGTGGCTTTGTTTTGCAAAACCAGGGTTTGATCCAGACACAGAAGAAGAAGACTCCTGAGTACTCGTTGGCTAGAAATCCCTGAAAAAGGGTCCTAATAAGCCAGAATTGACTTGATAGCACACAGTTATATCATTATTAATTTATTTTGGCCAATTTTAAAGTAAATCACACTATATTTAAGATAATAATGTAGAGGGAAGACCCTTTGCTACAAAAACAGAAAAACGTATCTTTCGCCACTTAAGGGAGTATACTTCTAAAATATGCTAAACAAGAGTAAAAGGATTATAAATATTGTAACAGAAGAATTAACATTGAACGATGACGAGTCTATAGAATGGAAGGGTGTCTATAATGAGGTTTTTTTTAAAAGAGAGTAGAAAATAAAGTGATAAAAGGTATTTAAAATCCATTTTGCAGGTGTAATCTAGAAATATGGCCAAAAAAATTTTTTTTAGTCTGGGGATTTCACCATTAACCAAAATAATAGAATTAGAGGGCTTTCCAGGTAATCTTAAGAAAGAAGCAACAAAGGACTTAGATAGAATAGGTTGGACAAAATGTCCAACAGAGAGGATAGGGAAAAGATATTTGATGAAACTAACCTGTCATGGTTCAATAGGTTACAGTTGGATAAGTGGATTAAATATTGGTTAAAGCAACATTGCAATTGCAGAAATTAAACTAAATTTGAGGAATTGATAATCCAGTTAGACTATATAAATTCACCTTTTGGTGAGTTCACTCTGCAGTTCCTTTCGCCTGACCTAGTGTGAGAAATATTAGCTGGCATATGGTGGCCATTGCCTAGGGTATTCCTAATTGTGGTTCAAAAATACCACAATCTTCGAGGAGGCTTAAACCAACATCTTGAATTGGCCCCAAAAGTCTACATACACTATATACAGAGGAAATGATTAATTTCCTCTTGATATGTCTTTACTTCTGAAATTCCATTATACAAGCTTATGATAAAGTATTAAGAGCTATGACTGAAATATTAATAATTTTATGAGTTTGAATGGGAAAAATTTGGTGAATGTCACTAATTAGCATGATCCATAGCTTAATTGATTAAAATAAAATGACTTTCTTGTTAAAATCAACAAGATTAAGGCTGCATTCTTGGTATACGTACTTACCTCAAGTGTCCTCTGTTGAACACAATGGAACTCAGTTTAAGTTGATATGGCTAGAACGTACTGAATATATGTTTACTGGCATAGCAGTCACTCCATATAAGCACTGCAGATACTTTACATCCACCTATGTTTTTGAAAACACAACCCACAAGGAAAGTCGGAAAATGTCAGAAAAATAGCAAAGTGTCTGGAAACTCTGTCAGTTCCAATCAATGGCAGTGTCGGTGATAATGCCAATATACTACTCAGATACAGAGTGAGCAATTCACATAGTAACATCTGGGAATGTGCCTATCATATTGCAAACTGTCTTACCTAACCCCATATTCAAGTCCGGAAAACCAGGCATAGACAGGAGCTATAGGTAAGGGACTTCTCTGCTGTGTTCTGCTCAGTATTTAAACCAGACCAGCATGTCTGGTTTATACTGATACTGGCAAAACATTTTATGTTCCTGTTTTACATCTCCAGAAGAAGACAGATATACTCTCTGGAAACACCAACATGCAAACACAGGAACAAATTTTAGTCTGTTAGATATGTTACTTGATGCATATATTAAAATGTGTTATACAATCCACAGAGTATTATGGTATAGATCAGGGGCTCCCAACCTTTTCTAGCCACAGGCCGGGTCATGCTCTCTCAGACAGCTGAGGGGCCAGACAGCAACTTCACCCTGCTTGCATAATGGAGGTGACAATTTTGAGGTGGCCATTTTGTCCCAACAGCTTCTTATGGGCAGTCATTTTGTTTCTCCCTGGATGGATGGAGACGCCAAGCCTCAAAGGAGAATTCAGACCTCTTTCCCCGATTGAGATGAATTGTCTGCTCAGGGAAACGGTGAGTAGTGCTAGTTCTTCCTTGATTGGCTGGAGTCCCGAAGGGGGGTTGGGTGAGACAAGGCCAAGAACCCAACAGTTCCTCCCCACAGCACCATTTCATATGTGCTGGATCCAGAGATCCGTGCGTGGGAATGAGGACTCAGTAGCCACCGGTAGTTGAACCGAATGTCACGTTTGTTTATTGTGAGGACAACATGATAACAACAACAACGGCCAGGAAGGCTGGGGTTTAAATACCCCGCTAAGCCCAGCCCACTAGCCAATGGGAATCGGCGGTTTTCCCGCCGAAGAACTTTTGAATATCTAACACCCCTTCCCCCCAGAATGCACTGCAATCCTATTTACATACAAAATCAGCCAGGTGACGAGGGCGTGTGAGAACCCTACTGGACCTGCGCAGTTCAGTCGGCGCCGGGGCATCGAGCGGAGCGGACCTGCGGTGGATTCGGTGGTCAGCGGGGACGGCTCTTTCTCTCTAGGTAAGTCCACTGGTGTCGGGTCTGAGCTAGAGGGGGTGTTGCAGGGAGGAACCTGCGCGGTGACCGGTTCGACTAGGGTTGGCGTGGCTGTGTCTGTGGCAGGCTGTCCGTCGGTAGCTATGTCGCCTTGCGTGTCGGGCTGTGTTCGCCTCCTGAGCTGGTCGACATGGCGTTTCCATATTCGACCATCAGTGAGGTCGACCCTATAGGTGTACGGGCCCAGCGTGTCAATGACGGTTCCCTCTTCCCACGTTGGCCCGGCTGTAAAGTTTCTGGCATAGATGGGGTGTCAATGGGAAATGTGCGGGATTGTGTGTGTCCTTCCCGAAACTTATCAGGGGAGTACTGAGGGTGTAGACGGTCCAGTTGGCATTGGAGCCTCCTGCCCATCAGGAGTTCCGCTGGAGCCTTTCCCGTGGCGGCACAGGGGAGGTTGTGCTGGGCTAGCAGGAAAGTGTCGATCCTCTCCTGCCAGTCTCCCGGGGCTAACCGACTCAAGGCTTCCTTCGTGCTGTGCACAAATCTCTCGGCTTGCCCATTACCTTGTGCTCTAAATGGGGAGGTGAGCGCATGCCTGGTTCCTAAGGATGCCAGGTACTGTTTGAATTCCGTGGCCGTGAATTGTGGGCCATTGTCCGAGACCAATGTGTCCGGAATGCCGTGCGTCGCGAACAACCGCCTGAGCTCCAGGATGATGGCCCTGGCCGTGGTGCTCTTCATGAGCATCACCTCTAGCCACTTTGAGTAGGCATCCACTATAATTAGAAATGTTTGGCCGTGGAAAGGGCCAGCTAGGTCTATGTGGAGCCTCTGCCACGGGCCTGAGGGTTGCTCCCACTCTCTGACTGGTGCCGCCGGGGGATTTGGTCTGGACAGCTGGCATGGTTCACATTTGCCCACCCATTCCTCTATGTCCTTATCAATCTGTGGTCACCACACATAGCTTCATGCCAAACCTTTCATCTTTATCACCCCCGGATGGCTGATATGTAGAATTTCCATGACCCCCTTGCGTAACCTCTTGGGGATTACCACCCGATCTCCCCACAGTAAGCATCCTCCCACACAACACAATTTGTCCCGCTTATCAAAAAATGTCTTGAACTCCCCTTCCCCCTTAGCCGGCCAACCCCGCAGAACCTAGCTGGTGACAGTCCGGAGCTCGGTGTCCTTCGCCGTAGCTCTGGCAACCTCCGCCGAGGTGATGGGGGCAGAGTCCAAAACGTCCAACAAAAGAACTGACGCCTCCGTCTGCTCTGCGCCATCCTGGTCAGGAAGGGGGCACTTGCTAAGGGCATCCGCGTTGCCCATGTGTTTGCCGGGGCGATAAGTCAGTGTGTAGGAATAACCCGACAAGAACAGGGCCCAACGCTGCATGCAGGGGGAGAGCGCGGATGGTGTCTGGCAGTCCCCCGCCAAGAGTCCCAGTAGGGGCTTGTGGTCCGTTATGAGTTCAAAGTCCCGTCCGTAGAGATAATCGTGGAATTTCCTTACCCCAGCCACAGCTGCCAGCGCCTCCTTGTCAATTTGCCCGTAGTTCTGCTCCGTCGGCGACATGGTTCTCGAATAGTACGCAATGGGGGCCTCCAGTCCGTTGGGCAGTCGGTGGGCGAGGACAACGCTGACGCCATAGGGTGAAGCGTCACAGGCCAGGACGAGCAGCAGGGTAGCGTTGTACTGAATCAGGAAACTGTCCTGAGAGAGGAGATTTTTTACCACGTTAAATGCCGAATCTTGTTCTGGCCCCCACCTCCAAACCGCTTTGGCCGCTAAGAGTCTATGGAGCGCTTCGGCGGCGGCGGCTTTACCCTTCAGGAATGCCGCATAAAAGTTCAATAGTCCTAGGAAAGCCTGTAGCTCTTGTTTATTTTTTGGGGCAGGGGCGTCCCGGATCGCTCTCACTTTGCTCTCAGTCGGGTGTATCCCATTGCAAACTATCCTGAACCCCAAAAACTCCACGGAGGGCACCCCCAGTAAACACTTGTCCCGTTTTACTCTCAACCCAGCAGCTCTGAATTTCGCCAGGACAGCCGCTACCCGATCCTTGAGTTGCCCCGGGTTCTCCGCGATGATGAGGACGTCATCAAAATAAGGCACCACCCCCGGGAGGCCATGGAGGAGTCTTTCCATGGTACTTTGGAATAGTCCCGGTGCTATGCTAACCCCAAACTGTAAACGGGTGCATTTAAACGCTCCCCTGTGGGTAACTATGGTTTGCGCCTCGGCCGTGGCTTCGTCCACAGGTAGCTGTTGATACGCCTGGGCCAGGTCTAGTTTGGCAAATATTTTCCCGGGTCCCAAGGAATGTAGTAGGTGGTCGATCACGGGGACCGGGTATGCGCTCGGCTGTAGGGCTTTGTTGATGGTGCATTTGTAGTCCGCACAAATCCGCACCGACCCATTCGGCTTAATGGGGGTCACTATGGGAGTCTCCCACCTTGCATGATCAACTGGGACGAGAATTCCCTGGGCTACCAGTTTGTCCAGTTCCTTTTCCACCCTAGGTTTGAGGGCCAGGGGAACCCGCCGAACCTTAAGGCGGATTGGGGCAACACTAGGGTTCAGAGTGAACGAGATAGGGGACCCCACATACTTGCCCAGCTCCTCCCCGAACACGTCCTGGAACTCGGCGATCAGGTTGTCCCGCAGGGAGGTCTCGCTGGTCAGGTCGCCGCTGGTGCTGTGGACGCCGGTGATGCTCAGTCCCAAGGCCGGGAACCAATTCGTTCCCAGGAGACTCGGGAACCGTCCGGAGACTACGGTGATCGGTAAGGTGGACTCCTTGCTGCCGTATCTCACACGGACTCGTCTCTGACCGGCGATGGGGATGAACCTGCCCTGGCAATCTTTTAGTTGGAGCTGTTGGGCGTCCAAGTCTGCCTCCTTGAGAGAAGGGAAGGCTCGCTTCATCCAGTTCCAGGAGACGGTTGAGACAGCGGAACCCGAGTCGATCTCCATCTTACAGTCCTGCCCATCGAGTTGGACTGTGGTGAAGATCTTCTTTCCTTTAAGTGTGTTTGCGTGGCTAATGGTGACCGTGTGTGTCTCCGCGTGTTCGAATTTCGCGCCGTAGTTCGATTGGCGCCTTTGATTCGCCCGTTGGTCGGCGGCCATCTTGTTGGGTGGGAAATTTTGAATTTGCCGGTCTGTTCGGCTCGCCGTTTGGCTTGTGCGGCAGGCTCTTGCAATGTGCCCCCTTTTGTCGCAATGGCGGCAAATAGCATCCTTGAAACGGCAATGTGCCCTCAGATGGGGCCCGCCGCAACTGGCACAACGGCGGCCGCTCTTGTCTTGGTTTCCTCCGTCCGTGGCACACACGTCTTCCCCTTCCTCGTCCTCTGCGTCAGGGACGGTATCCTCGCAGTGTACGGTGGCTGGCCGTGGCGCCGACGGGTTTCTCTGGAGGGAGGACGCGGCAGATGATGATACTTCATATGCCCTTGCTTCATCCATGACAGTGGCCAGGGATAACTCCTGGCGGGCTAAAAGGCGCCTTCTGAGCTGCGTGTCCACTACCCCGCGTATGATCTGCTCGATGAGAGCCTCTTCTAGCCCCGATCCGAATTCGGCGGGGATGGTGGCTGCACGAAGGGTGGCTATGAAATCGCTCACGGTCTCCCCCTCCTTCTGGAACCGATTCCGAAAATTGATCCGATGGACGTACTTGGAGGGAGCCGGTGAAAAATGCCCCTTGAGGGCGGCCTGTAGCGTCTGCCACAATACCGTCATGATGGGTGTCGGGGCCACCAGCGCCTGGGCCACTTCGTACACCTTCCCGCCGCAGTGTGAAAGGAAGAACGCCTTCTTCCTGTCCTCCGAAATGTCTCCCAACTCAGCGGCTAGAAGGGAGAATTCAAAACGGTCCATGTAGCTTTCCCATTTCTCCTCTTTTGGTTGGAAAGGTGGCGGAGCAGTGTAGGTAGCCATGGCGTTGTGCCGACTGGAGATGGCTCGTTGTCTCCGGTGGAAATTGTGGCTTGCTCCTCAGGATCCCACCTTCGTCGCCAGTGCTGGATCCGGAGATCCGTGCGTGGGAATGAGGACTCAGTAGCCACCAGTGGTTGAACCGAACGTCACGTTTGTTTATTGTGAGGACAACATGATAACAACAACAACGGCCAGGAAGGCTGGGGTTTAAATACCCCGCTAAGCCCAGCCCACTAGCTAATGGGAATCGGCAGTTTTCCCGCCGAAGAACTTTTGAATATCTAACAATATGGCCCACTGCCCTCGCTCCTGGCCCAAAGCTGTACCATATATGGCTCCTTTTTAATGTAAACAACTTTTGAAATGCTGTTTATAGGGGGTGGCCCATAGGTTCCTACCCATCCATATACTTATGTATCCAGTGTATCTGTGTGCTGTGTGGATAGGGACTTATGGGCCACCCTGTACACCAGGGGTTTTCAACTTATGACCCAGGGCCCAGATGTGGCCTACAACAGCATTTCATGTGGCCCACTACCACCTCCGCCACAGGGCGGAGCAGATGCCGAAAAGGCTCTTCTTCTAGTGCTAGAGAGGTGAGCCTCTTTTTCTTTTTGTGCCTTACAGTTGGTTACCCCGACCTGTGTATTTCTCCCAGGATTGTCCCTGAGAGATAAAAGGCTCTTCCCCTCCCCTGTCCTTCACCCACTCACAATACCTGTATTATTTCTCAAACACATTTTTCTCATCACAGCTCTTAATTATGTCCTTTAGTATTGCATTTAATCACATATGGCAAGGGCGCTTCTGGCTAGATCTTTCCTTTCTTGTTCTTTCCTAGAGCCAGAGGATCAGAATGCTACCGATCTTCTTACTGTAATCCCAGGCCTACACTCTGTGTATTTGTTGAGTTGGATGGGGAGGAACAATAACAACACAGAACCAAGTACAGTAGGAACGTTTTTAATATGGAGGCAAGTTGCATTTTCCTGTTCCTCAGCTGACTTCTGGAGTGAATAGCATGGGCATGGGGGAATATTCTAAAGGATTGCTTGGTTACCATTATTCTGCCTCTATATAAGTGTGTCTGTGTCTGCCTGTGTCTGTGTACTTGGGCATGCAACATTTGCTTCACCATTGGCTTTACCCACCATCGGCTATTATGCTTTCTGCCCCACCAACTAAATGAGCACCAAACACCAGTGGCAGAAGTGATTTGTTTTGATGTTCAGTCACACAGTCGATTCCGACCCTTTGCAATCCCATGGACCACTGCATCCCAGGTACCCCTATCCTCCTCCACCGTCCTCAGCCCACCCAGCTTTGTGCCCATTGCATCAACAATGCCATCTAGCCATCTCATTTTCTGTCCTCCACCTTTTCCAGCATTTTGCCCTCCATCTTTCCCAGCATCAAGGCTTTCTCAAGTGAATCCTCTCTTCTCATTTGATGTCCAAAGTACTTTAACTTCATCTTCAATATTTGACCTTCCAAAGAGTCGTCTTTTAAGATCAACCTATTTGTTCTATTTGCTGTCCAGGGTACTCTCAAAATTCTCCTCCACCACCACATCTCAAAGGCGTCTATTCTTCTGTGCTCAGCTTTCCTTATGGTCCAGCTCTTACAACCATACATCAGAAGTGACAGACTTCACCAATTGAAACAAGCATTTTTGAGAAACTTTTTTCCTTTTTTCCTTTGCTGAATAAAGGAGGAAGAACTGAAAATAAGAACATTCGATTCTCAATAGCCCATCTCTGTCCATTGTTTGAGCACTTAAATAACATGAACAGGGTGAACAAAGCTAGCAGAGAAAAAGATCTATGAATTATTTAACTTTCTTTTTTTTGTTGTTCAGTCGCACAGTCGATTCCGACCCTTTGCGACCCCATGGACCACTGTCCGGCAGGCACTTCTGTCCTCCACCATCCTCCTCAACTCGCTCAGCTCTGTGCCCATTGTGTCTACAATAACTTTCATAGGAGGGGGTTATATCAGGAGAAACTGAATATGTGCCTGAGGTAATTTGGAAGTTGATCAAAATAAAAATGCCATCTAATGTTTACAAGGAATAAAAGAGAACAAGAATGAGTTGTAATTCTTCAGTTTCTCGATGGACCAGACCCGTAATGGTGAACCTTGGCACTCCAGATGTTCTTGGACTTCAGTTCCCAGAAGCCCCCATGAATTCACACAAAATCCACATGGGGGCTTCTGGGAAGCCTATCAGACTATCAGGGGATGAGATGCTGCTGGTTGCAACTTGATTTCCATTCTTTTCGCTGCCATACTCTTCTTCTCCAGGTTCGGCTAAAACTTTTAATGATTGAGTCTCCCCATCTTTTGTGGGGCTTGCCAAGGGGTCTTTTTACTCCAGAGGGATACCACTCAGTGACTGCTGCTGTCCAATGCCCATCTGTCATTTGAGAAACATGTCCAGCCCAGTGCAATTTCCGTTTATGATATTCGACAACAGCTTCATTGATTCTGCTTTGTTTTATTATCTGGGCATTGGGGATGTGGTCACGAAGGGATACCTTTAGCACTGATCTTTCCATGACTCTTATGGCTCTTGATAGTTCTTCTTCCTCAGCCACCAACATTAACAAATGCAGAGGATTGTAATTAACAGCAAGAATTCCTCATCTGTTTGAGTGTCTAAGTGTATAGCAAAGAGCTTTTGTCACCTTACTTTATTTGCAAATAGACCTGCTTTGTTTTGCAATTCATCTTTAGACATGGGATTCTTAGAATTTCTTTGAAGCCTGAAACACAAAAACTGTGTGTACCCGTATCTCTGTTCTCTGGGGTATGTTTGTTTCTACCTCAGACACAATGATGATGATGATATTGTGGTACACTATAGCACTAAGCCAGGTGTAACATTACAATGCTGTCATTTAAGCTCTATTTTAGCATAATATAATTTGCACCTCAAATAATACTATAGTAATACAGTATTTGTTTAAATAATAAATTTAATTTATTCATAGACAAAACACTGCAATACATTTATCACTTTAAGGCAACAAAATGAATGCCCCTTCTCCCTAAGTTAGCCAAGGCAAGATATTTTGGCAGCAGAAGCATAACAGAAGCGTAACAGTCCATTTCTTTCTTCTTCCTAGTAGAATGACAATAAATCATCAACCACTGATTTCCTTTTAGGACACCCCAAAACTAACTGCATAAAATGTCTGCCTCACTCTAACTAAACATAAGGACCGTCCTGCAAAACACAACATTTTCCACTTCTCTCGCCCACCGACTGCCAGCCTTCTGGAAGGCAGAAGGGCACAGCTGAACAGTAGTCATTGTGTTGTATATGTCACAAATGCAGTGGTGGAACCTGGAAGGAGTCAATATGAAGAAAAGCTGTGAGTTCGCATTCTATACTGTATATATTTCATTTCAGCCATGGTGTTATTTCAAACACTGTTCTATGTTTCAAGGGAAGATACTTGCTTCTTCTTTCCAGCTTATTTTAATAGGGGTAGTGAGAGGAAGAAAAGTATTGAACATATGGGAGGGTGATCATCATGGGTGTAATTGAGTTTGTTAAAAAGGGAAATGTAGATTTGCAACATGCAATAATTAAGGTGGCTGTGCACATTCAAACCTTCCCAATCTCCATTTGCAAGAGATCCAAAGCAGATTAGTCATGTTAAGAGACCAATTCAGCTTTCACATGTTTATTTGACCATATCTTCATTCTTTGAGAGAAAAACCACAAAGAGACATATGACACCTTTACCAAACCCATTTATTAAAGCAGAAACATTCATGAACTGTAGTCCATTTCATCAGATGCAAGAGTTTTGCACAATTCCATCTAAATATACAATATATATGTTGAGGTGTGAGTGGTACCATAGACAGTGAGGTAGGAGACAAATTATATAGGAAAAAAGTACTGGTAGGGTTAATTGTATCATTAACATCACTTGTTCATCAATCAATTGCAGATAAAAATATCTCTGAAGCTTCCTGAACTAAACCCCATCACCTGTTGGGGTTTTATTACAACCTTACATACTGCCTGTAGTAGGTGTAACTGGAAGGGACTTTTCTGGGCTGAGGCAATTATCCATGTAGTATTAACCAAATGTTCCTGCCTCTGAATATGAAGAGAGCCCTCCCCTGTGTCCTTTCTCTTTTTTCAGTTGGTATCAGTTGCTTGTTGCTATTTCTGCTTGGCTGGTTGATTGCCAGCATGCATGAGGAAGAAGAGGAGGAAGAAGAGCATGCAAAATTTATAATTCCATGTAACTTTAAGTAAATAAATGTTTTCTATTATTTCTCCTACAAATGTCTCAGAGTGAGTTATGTACACTTTGAGTCCTAGTTAATGAGAAAGGGATGCATTCTGAAAGGCTCATAGCTATTCTCCTCTGTGGGTCCCTACATATTTACTGAGCAGCTAAAGGGAATTATTACCAGAAATTCAAAACACTGCAACACAGTTTAATGTTAATTTTGCCCCTTGGGAATTTCTTTGCTCCACAAAAAGCTACTTTAAAACGAGTGGCTGCGAATGTCTTGAGATTCTGACATGCTCTTTTGCTCCTTTTTGAGTACAATACTGTAGTTTTGATGTCAGATTAGAATGGCCCCATGAAAAAAGAGCCCAATAGACAGACAGTCTGGCCAGGTTATCCTGCTATAGTAATAGAGTAGACCATTCATTAATACTGGCCTGAGGCTGGTGAGGACTTTGCGTACCAAAAGAGTAACCAGAAAGTTACTTGTGGAACTGGATCAGTGGTACAGGTGTCATGCTGTGATGCAGAAAGCAAATGGAATGCCACTGTGCTATGTCCTCAGGACAAATTTAATAGCTCATCACCATGATTATAGCCATTGTTTGGAATAGGATATGGCAAAAGAGGAAGACAGAGAAAAGTTATAATGACCAGTATGATATCTCAAGCTAGACATCTCAAATACTTTGTATTTTTTTAAAAACAAAACCACACACCCTCTCCCCCCTCCTCTCTAGGCATACTACTCCTGTGGAGCATCCGAAAGGATGAGGCATCTTCCCTTTGCGCTTTATTTCACTGTCTGAATTAGCTTTTCTGGTGACTTAGTGCTTAAGATGCTGAACTTGATGACTGGAAGCTCATCAGTTCGAGACCCAAGTCCTGAGTGATGGAGAGAGCGCTGGTCTCTGTCCCAGCTCCTGCCAACCTAGCAGTTCGAAAGCAAGAAATTTCAGGTAAAGAAGAACCACTTTGGTGGGAAGGTGAACAGCATTCCATGTCTAGTCATGCCTGCCATATGTCCACGGAAATGGCTACAAATGCAGACAACACTGGCTCTTTGGTTGTAAACGGATATGAGCACCAAACCCTAGAGTCAGATATGACTGGCTTTGGAGCAAGGGCGATCCATAACATAACATAAGATTCAAGAAACATCTGAAAACTGTACTGTTTAAAGAGACTTATAAGAATATTCTCCCTATAGGTAAAGGTTTCCCTTGCTCGAAAGCTAGTCATATCCGACTCTAGGGGTCAGTGATCATCTGTTTCAAAGCCAAAGAGCCAGCGCTGTGTGCTTCTGCAGACATTTCCATGGTCATGTGGCAGGCATGACTAGACACCAGAGCACACGGAACGCTGTTACCTTCCCACCAAAGTGGTCCCTATTTACCTACTTGCAATTTCTTGCTTTCAAAGTGTATAATTGGACTTTGCCACCCTTGGTTCAAGCGGTTAAGACGCTGACCGGAAGGCAGCATGTCAGAAATTCAACACCCAAGTATTGCACGGCTGAATGAGTTCCTGTCTTTGTCCCAGCTCCTGCCAATCTAGCACTTCGAAAGTAAGAAATTGCAAGTAGATAAAATAGGGACCACTTCGGTGGGAAGGTAAACAGCGTTCCATGTCTAGGCATGCCTGCCACATGTCCATGGAAATGTCAGCAGACACAGACAGCGCTGGCTCCTCGGCTATGAAACAGAGATGAGCACTGAACCCTAGAGTCCGATACGACTGGCTTTTGAGCAAGGGTGACCTTTACCTTACCCTTGGATTTGGATACCATCCATTGTTATTGTGTGCTTATTTCTGCTTTTAACTATTGTCAACCACCCAGTGGAAAAATATCCCAGATGGGTGGCATAGAAATCTAATAAACAAACAAACAAACAAACAAACAAACATAACAGGAGGTTCTTCCTCTCTCGAGCAAGGTCCAACCCACCCTCTGAATGGCATAAATGAAGAGGGCGACAGGTTTCAACACCGTCCGAGAGAGAGAGAGAGAGAGAGAGATCTGGGTTTCCGCCCAACGTCATCCTTGGCTCCCTAGTTCCGAGTTCAAGGCTACCAGAGCAGTGATGGGATGTAACAGGTTCTCACCAACTCGCCAGAACCGGTAGTAACTTTTCCCCAGTGTCCCGGAGAACCGGTAGCAGCTTTTGGGGGAAAAATCACCTTCGGGGTTTACCTTTTCACTGGTTCCCCCACTGCGCATGCGCGCCTAGCACTTAGTGTGCATGCATGTCTATAGTGCTTGGCGTGTATGCACGGCCTCCTTGCTGTCCTCCCAAGTGGGGAGGAGGAAGAGAAGCTGCTAGCCTGAAGCTCCCCAGGGTAAGTGACTTACATTTGGATGTGGTGTGTCTGTGTGTATTTTAATGTGTATTTAATACCTTTACCTATATTGACATACTACCACAGTTCCTAAAAAGGCCTGGCACACTGGCTTGGGGTTTTTAAGCAAAGTCTTGGAGTTCCCTCATCAATAAGCTACACCTGTGCTGTTCCAATTGGAGAACCCTTAAGGAGGTACAGCTGTTTTACATTTACATGAAGGCATATTATCCTAGGGAACTGGTTAGCAAAGACTTAGTACCTAACTTCTTTAACTGTTGAAAAGTTGAAAAGTGCCCAAAATGAAGCCATCTTGTGGTGTAGTTTCTTCCATCTGACCTAGTGTGAGAAAGATTAGTCAGAGTAAGCGTTAAACTCTGGTTTAAAAGCTCTGGTTGGTTTGTGTTTGGGGTAGGTGAGTGTATTTTAATGTATTATTTATTTATTTATTTTATTTACGGGTTTGTGTTGTGGGTGGGTGGGTGGGTTGAGGTGTGCGTGTGTGCGTACTTATTTTTAAATTTATTATTTTTTTTTATTTGGCCATGCCCATGACATCATGATGTTAGCTCCGCCCACACTGTGATGACATCACGGTGGGGTAGTACAAATTTTGACATCCCACCACTGTACCAGAGGCAGGCGGGAGACACTAAGGCAAAAGTCCTTGAGCGACCAGTTCCCCGAATGCGCTAGGCAGGCGCTGATCACAGGACATGCCTAGAAGAGGCGAGGGAGCGTCTGGTCCACGTCCGGCTGCCCGGGACCGTCACGCCGCGCCCACCTCCGCCGCCACCACCAGAGAAGCCCTTCCCAGTTCACGCCGCACCACGTCTCCTCCGGGCTGGCCTTTCCACGGGTGCTGCGGCGCTGTGAGGCGGAGCGAGGCAGGGAGAGGCGGCGCCAGTACCCCCCCCCCCCGCCCGCCCGCCCGCCTCGGTTGCAGCCCTTCGGGGCGGGCCTGGGCTCAGTCCGTCCCCGGCGGCCGTCTCCGCCTTGCCGGGAGAGCTGGCAAGTTCCTGCGTTGCGCCGCCAGCCAGATCGGAGCTCCGGCCGCTGCTTCCCCCGCCCCGGGAGGTGAGAGCAGCGAGACGGGGGGGACCGGCCTGGAGGAGGCAGCCCGGGCGGGTGGAGGCAGCGCGGCTGGGAGGGGAGCGCCGAGGGCGCTTGTGCCCACCTTGGGGGTGATCTGGCCAGGTGGCTGGGTGGCGGACTGGAGGGAAGAGCACCGGCCTCCTCGCCGGGGTGGCGCGCCCAACACCACCCGTGCGCACTGGGGGGAAGGGGGTGGGTGGAAAACGCACGTAGGGAACATTGGGCGGCGTGACAGGGAGCGGGCGGGCAAGCATGGGTCGTCTTTTGGCACGCCAGTACGCCCCCGCGGGTGCTAGCTAGGGAGATGATCGCAGGTTCCCTGCGTAATAGGCTGTGGAGAGGGCGGGCGGCGTTGCCAGGCGTCCTCTTTACCCTCCAGGCTGCTGCTGCTATTATTATTATTATTATTATTATTATTATTATTATTATTATTATTATTATTATTATTATTATTATTATTTATTGCGGGGCGCTTCGTGCTGGTCCTTGGCCCCCCGGAGGGTTAAACCACTCGACTGCCTCCCCGACGGCTGTGAGTTTGATCCTGAACTTGGATCTACCCTGTTCCCAGTGTAAAATGACGGCAACGCTCGCCTTGCCTTTCTGCACACGCAGTTTCAATACGTGAATATGGCACGGACACTGTGGCGCACGGGAGAGGTATACTGATTGTGTGTGTGTGTGTGTGTGTGTGTGTGTGTGTGTGTGTGTGTGTAAAGCCAGGTGTGAAAGTGAGAGACAATTCGGCAGGTTTGGCAGCCAAGTTCCCTCCTTTTTGTGATACGCATATACGACTGTAGCGCAGAGCCCTGGTGGTGCAGTAGTTCAGTTGCTGTGCCGCAGCCCGAACATTGCGAGTTCGATCCTGATGGGGCGTGCGGTTGACTCAGCCTCCCATCCTTCCGGGATCAGTCAAAAGGAGGACACAGGGGCAAAATTGCTAATGAACTAGTGAACCACCCAGAGAGGGCACGAAGCGCTATGGAGCGGTAGAGAAGTATGATGGCTTGGCTTTGCTACCAGCAGAGCCGTCCGCGCCCACGGGGCTGCCGCGGTTAACCCACGGCTCGCCGCTGTTCAAGGGGTGCCCAAACTTTTCGGGCTGGGGGGGGGGGAGGGCAGTCGCGTGGTTCAAGAGGGTGCCCAAACTACGGCCTGGGGGCCGGATCTGGCCCCGATGCCAATTCATCCGGCCCGCGACACTCTTTGTCAATCCTGGGCCTGATGAATTGGCATCAGGGTCCGGATCCAGCCCCCAGGCCGTAGTTTGGGCACACCCCTGCTCTTGCGCCTTGAAACAATACCATCACCCCATTCCCTCAATGCAGAGTAACGGATGTGTCCGTCCTTAAGGGACGGCATGGCAGCCCACCATTTGGAAGGGGGGGGCGGGCAGCCAAACCTCGGTTACGTATGCTGGGAAGCAAAAACCTCTATTCCCCACCCCCTCTGGGGAAAGCTGGACGGGGAGGGGGAGGTAGTATATGTTTACTTCTCCTGCGTCGGGTTTTCCTTTTCGTGACCCCCCAAGAGGCTCCTTGTGGGGAGGGGAAGGTGCCTGGGGAGGTGGTGTCTCTCCTTCCCTTTGGGAGGCCGTCTTGGGGGCACAACAGCCGCGCACGCTACTTGGGAACGTGTGGGCAAGAGAGCGACGGGCTCCCGGATTACGTTTGGTTCAGTGCAGCCCCATAGTTTTGTTAACTCAGCATTTGGCAACCCGAGTGCTTCGGAGAAGAGGCGGCGGCGGCAGCAGCCAGCAGAACTAATGCTTGCCTTTGGCTCAGGCTCGTCCTGGACGGTGGGAGGGCCTGGTTTGCAAAAGGGGTTCCGTGGCCTCCATGGGTTCCCCCTCAGTGTAAGGTTCGTGGCTCTTCCCCATGTTGAGGCATTAAGGGAGCGGTAACAACCCGTGGCTCTTTCCTACGTCGAGGCTTCCTGGACAGAAACTGCCTGGCAGGGAGTATCCAGTGTCATTTATTTACCAATTAGTCATCTGACCATACCAGGTTAAAATATGATTAAAATACACTGGATAAAATATTATTACAAAAACAATAAAAACAGCTTAAAAGTAGAATAAAACGAGATACAGTAAAACCACACGTAAAGAAGGCCTCACTTTGAGACTAACTCACTTAAAGAGCAGAATTCTCTCTGAAAGGTTGTCCTCCCTTAACAACTAAAACAACCACAAACTCACTTAACTAAATCTGGGTTTGCAATCCCCACCCCAGAAGTCACAATTGGTCACTTACAATGGTGTTTTGCTTAAAGAGCAGTCCCATGGAACGTATAATGCTCTTTAAGCGAGTTACCCAGTGATGGGATGTAACAGGTTCTCACCAGTTCCCCAGAACCGGTAGTAACTTTTCCCAGTGTCCCAGAGAACCGGTTGCAGCTTTTTTTTTTGGGGGGGGACCACCTTCGGGGCTTACCTTTTCACTGGTTCCTACACTGCACATGCGCGCCAAGCACTTGGTGTGCATGCACGCCTACAGTGCTTGGCATGTATGCACGGCCTCCTTGCTGTCCTCCCAAGCGGGGAGGAGGAAGAGACGCTGCTAGCCTGAAGCTCCCTATAGCCTGCTCCCCTAGATATCCTAGAGAACTGGTTAGGCAAAGACTTAGTACCTAACTTCATTAACTGTTGAAAAGTTGAAAAGTGCCAAAATGAAGCCATCTTGTGGTGAGTTCATTCTGTAGTTCCTTCCATCTGACCTAGTGTGAGAAAGATTAGCCAGAATAAGGTTTAATCTCTGGTTTAAAAGCTCTGGTTGATTTGTGTTGAGAGTTGGTGGGTGTTTGGGTGGGTGGGTGTATTTTAATGTATGTATGTATTTATTTAATTTATTTATGGGTTTGTATTGTGGGTGGGTGGGTAGGTGGGTTGAGGTGTGTGTGTGTTTATTTTTATTTTATTTTTTATTATTTTTTAATTTGTTTTCTATGGCCCCACCCACAATGTCATGATGTCATGACATTGGCTCCACCCACACTGTGATGATGTCATGGTGGGGTAGTAAAATTTTTGACATCCCACCACTGGAGTTACCACTCTATAAAATTTACTCAATAACATTCATCACCTTTGCAGGCAACCCCTATCTGATCAATAAAACATCTTCTTTTCTGAATGGTCCCCAACTATAAACTTGACAATTCTAATATTTACATATTTATTTGCCCCCTGATGTAAGTAAGTTAATCTTTGATTAGGGCCCAAGTATTTCATTCTGTCTAGTAACGTCTGTAAATACTGGGCTCTTCTTGTGGTATATAATTGACAACAAAACAGAACATGTGCAATATTTTCTATTTCCAGCGTTCCACAGACATGTCTAGCTGCTCAAATCTTGCTCTTGTAAATGCTGTTCTATGATACAGAGTCAGACCCATTGTCAAGTATTTCTTGATTTGAAAATAATTTTGTTTTCTGCCAACTATTTCGTTGTGGTGAACGTTGGAGGCATTAATGCAGCGGTAAAAAGCCATTGTTTTTTCCTCCATTGAGGCTCCCAGGGCACAAACTACCTAGCAGGGAAGAGTCTGAGAAATAGCACGGTATAAATTAAACACACTGAGCATTAAAAAAAAAACTTTTAAGCACTGGGCCTGTACAGATAGATTTTCAAACATTATCTAAGGCTGCAACACTGGTCTAAAGTATGCAGCAATATAAATCTGAACCCCAATTAGGGACCTTCTGTTATTACTGGTTCTAAATAGTCACACTGATTAGTAAACATATGTTATGCTAGCCAACCATTGTGTACTTCTTCTTCTACTGCTGCTGCTGCTACTACTACTTCTCTTCCTCCTCTTCTTCTACTAGTTACTATTGTTACTACTTCCTCCTCCTCCTCTTCTATGCCTGACAAGAAACTGCCAAAATGAAGCTACCTTTTCATGAGTTCATTCTGCAGTTCCTTTCACCTGACCCAATGTGAGAAAGATTAGCCAGCAACACAAGGTTGCCATTATCAGGGTACGTCTAATTGTGATTCAGAAATACCACAATCTTTGAGAAAGCTCTTTTTGTGCACCTGTACCTGATATGTATAAATTAATGTTATGAAGTCTCACTCTTATGTCTGACAAAGTGGACTTGATCCACAAATACTAATATTAAAATACAGGAGTTAGTCTTTAAAGTGCCACAGTGTTTTCGTCTTTTGTTTGTTTGTTTACTCTCTGATATACTTGCATGGAAGGACAGATATTTCTGAAAATGCAGTTGAGGATGCAATCCAGTGCATTCTTCCCCAAGAGTGAATCCACTGAAGCCACTTCTAGGGAAACATATTTAGGTTTGTGATGTGTGGATGCACCCCCTGCTCCAGGTTAAGGTGGGGTGGGCAAATCCATGTTACTTTGAATGATTGCTCCACATCCTGATAGTGGACATGTACAACCAAGATGCATACCAGCTGATGGTCCAAGACCATTACTGTTTGTACGCTTTTTGATTGTTTACAAGATGGTTTGAAACGTACATGATGGGAAGGAAAATATTTGTCAAGTGAGTTGGAAGAAGACTGCTGCTCAAGACTGGTTTCGAAATAAAAATGATAATAAAATGCTTTTTAAATGTTGCATCAAAATGTTTGTGTAGTAAAAGAACTTGCAACATAATAAATGTGTAAATGTCGCTTTAAAATATCTTTTTTGACTTTTAAGAGCTGGTAGATATTGAACTGAATGAAACTGTGAAAAGGGTGTTTTTCAAATGCCTCGTAATAAACATTGTATTCTTGCTGTAGAATCGCTATCAAGAGGTATAAAACAAATAAGCATACAGTATTCCCAAATGTTGAGAATAGCAGTAAGCAGCTCTTACTGTTTATATAAGCATAGGGAATAAATCTTATGGTACATAAAGGAGTAATTATTTCTGAGTAAACATACAGAAGATTGTGTTGCATAAGGAATTACTTGAAAATGTTCTGACAGAAACATGAGGGGGTTTCTATGATTGAGTGTCACCAGGATACTAAAAGGAAATCATAATAGTTTGTAAAAGTACCTTGAACATTCCTTGGGCAAATTCCAAGAAGTCAGTGGGACAAAAGAGTTCTGAGACCATATGTCATCATAATCTGAGTTCACACATTCTGCTCCCTTATTCTGGACTGATTACAAGGAAAATGTTTTTGATTAATCACAGTTTTGCATGGTTCTTTTGAATCCTAAAATGGTTAATCTTAGGTGGTACCAATTTTGTAATCCATGGTTTGAAATTGACATTTTCCATTTTGTTAGGTTTTAACAATACGATAAACCATTTTTACTCAAACCATAAGAACTAGTAGTTCAGATTGAGAGTTTGGTTTAAAGTTTGATTTAAAACTTGGTCCTTCTTGCAGCCTAATTTATACATATCTAATTCATCTCATAATATATTTCTTTCCCTTGTTTTAAAGGCTGCAGATTCTGCTGTGTACATTTGTTCTACTGATCCTTTAAGATAAGGCAAAGAAAATATTTTTATTAGTTTTTTATAAGTGACACAGCACATTTTTGCTGCTCTATTGGAGTCTAAAAAGAGAATTTCCCTTTATTTGTTTAAAAACTGCTTGCTCTGGCCCCTCACCCACCTGGCCTAAGGAAGGAGGAACACCTGGGGAGGGCCAGTGCCTGTTTAAGAACTGATTGCTTTGGATCCTAGCTTCTCACTCACACAGCCTGAAGAAGGAGGAATAGCTGGGGAAGGCTGGTGGCTGATTCAGGAGGTGATGGTCCCTTTGCCACAGTTGTCAATGTGTGTTTTGGTCTTTTACGTTTTATTGCACTGTTACATTTTATTATATTGTTATATTTTATTGCATTGTTATTTTTTATTGTATTGTTATATTTTATTGTACTGTAATGTTTGCTATGTTGTGATTTCTGCGAGCTGCCCTGAGTTGGTGTATGCTGAGTGGGCGGCATACAAATTGAATCAATCAATCAATCTGCCACCTTTAGAAGTGAAGCAGCCTGTCGTTGTGGTAGATCAAATAGGATAAATACCCATATAATCACCCTCTTTCTTTCTTTCTTTCTTTCTTTCTTTCTCCAAATGATTTTGTTTGGAGACCACAAATTCCATTCCTCTGCCCATCTTCTCAATCTCTGTCTCCCATCTTTTCTCCTTTTTACCTGCCAGAGGTGATGTTCCACTGCCTGACAGTGAAGCTCCCTATGAAGAAACTGGATTTCACAGAGCCCATCACATACTCTTGAGTGCAATGCAGTGCACTGGAGACACTGGAGAAGGGAGAGGAACATATTTCCATAGCTTGCTGCCAGTAAAGTGCCCTTGAAAATTGATGTGAAAAAAAGTTAGTGGTCAGTATCCTCTGGACTTTTGCTAACTAGAAATACTTTCTAGTATGGTGCTATTGACAATTGCAGTGTGATCTTGTGTTTCTTTGATAATGAAACTTTTTAAATAGATAGAATACTGGCTAAGGATGTTAAGCCTGGTAAGAGTCTGAGTGTTTTATAATACATGAAGTGGGCTCTAGAGTCCCTGGCATTTTCTCTCCTATACCCAGAAGCATGAGTTTAGCATCATCTTTAAAAGGTGGCAAGACATCTGATATGTCTATCCAGAGTAAACCATGCACCATATTTTAAGTCTTCTTTGTTCATCAAAATGTTTCACAATTAGATTTTTTTTTTTGAGAAGCAGACTACTTCAAGTGTGTTTTCTTGCCCTTTTATTAGATCTTCTTTTGTACACATGATGAGACATAAATGGCATATATTCCTCTACTTTCACAGACAACATGTCCTTTGTCTAAGTAGACTCATTTTACTTGATTGTTTTTTAATCTTTCTACATAAATTTGAAGTGTATTTAGTGATTTCCAGATTGTCTAGCCAAAATCTTGTCCTGGCGGGAGTCAGTCTTTAGCAATCATCAATTTGGCATGTTTTGTTCTTGCACTCGAGATTTGGGCTAGCTGTTTCTGGTTTAATATATAGAGATTAAGAAGTGTGTAGAAAACTTTCCCTCAGTTTTAGCCATTGTCTAGATTGCTGTCCATGAAGTGGATGTATCTGGTGCTTCATCTTATTTCGTTTATTTGCTGGCATCTTGAATTTTTCCTAGATGGACAATGGCAGTCAAAAATAGACTTTTTCCCCCTGTGGGAGTAGGTTCCAGTCAGCCAGTAATGATTCTGCAAGATTCATTAAGAGCTAAATCCACATGTTTGCCATGTGCTGATGTATATCATGCTATTTATATCTTACATTCTGCTGTGGAGTACCACAGGGACAAAGCTCTTCTTGTTGTTTGTGAATGTGTATCCCAACCTGACCCTGTAAGTTTCCTAAGTACAGTACGCTAGTATCTCGGATAATGTTAAGGCTGTAGTTTGGGCACCCATGAACCATGTGACTGGCTGGTGGCCTGAAAAGTTTGGGCACCCTTGCTGTTAGCTTTTAAAACTGATTCCTGCTTTGGCTAACCTAAACTAGTCAGACTGGTCTGGCAAGCTTTTGTAATGTATTTACCCTTTAGATAAAGGTTCCAGCATGTTTCCTTGACTTTCCCTAGAGTCGGGTCTTCCCGAGTGGGGCGGGGTATTAAATACAAATAAATAAATAAATAAAATAAATAAAGTCCCCCCCTCCCCCCATGTCTTGGAAGATCAGTGCACAGTACAGTGCACAATATAAATTTTGTTTTCTTTTCACCTAGTTTTCCTGGTGTGCCATGGCATCATTAAAAAAACATGTCAGCAAACAGAGGGAGCAGATCTTTTAAAACAGCAAAGTTTAAAAGATTATGTCTTCTTTTATTCACCTAAACTAGTCAGACTGGTCTGGCAAGCTTTTGTAATGTGTGATTGTTTTTGAGACCTTGCAAACTTGAGATAAAGAGAGCAGGCAGCCCCCTCCCCCTTTCTCCCAAGACAAACTGGTCAGTTAAAGCCATGCCTCAGGGAATTTGAGGCAAACACTTGTATCAGAGATCGTTGTTATCTGATGAATCGGATAAGGTTAACAGAATGGTTAACATAATGTTATCTGATGCAAATGTTTGCCTCAAATTCCCCAACGTTATCCAATTCAAATGTTATCCAATGCAAACGTTATTTGAGGTATCACTGTATGTTATTTCTAGCATTAACTTTATGTGTGGTATTTAGCTAGCATTTTTTTGTAGATCAGAGTATGATCCAGAGTGATGACCAAATACTGTGGGATAAGGCAATGTTCAAAAATCTTACCTTCCCAGCTAATTCAGGGCTTCCTCTGAGCTTCTATGTCCTTTTAGCACAGTGATCAGTGCTTTGCGGAAATGACTTAGGCTTCTGGGAATTGAAGTCCAAAAAACAGCATTTGGGAAACACTGCTTTAAGTGGAAGGTAGAGACCTGTGTTTTCAAAGGGTTTGATTTCATCTTGTTTTTATAATGCAGTAGAACCCCGCATAATGAAAAAACTGTTCCATGGAGCTCTTCGCTATGCAGGTTTTTCCCCCCGTTATGCAGTTCACTATGGGAGATACCTCGCATAATGGGGGGGGGGGAGTTCATTAACCGGGGTTCCCATTGAGTCGGTATACCTTGGTTACCAAAAACCCTGCATAACAAAAAAAAACATTATGCAGGGTATCGCCCTTGTATAATGAATGCTTCATTATGTGAATTTTTCACTATGCGATGCGTTGGTTATGCAAAGTACCACTGAATAACAAAATCTATTCTAAGGCTGAAGTCAGCTATTGCTGGGTAGTTGAGGGTCATGTATAAGACACTGAGTGGGATTCTGTCCATTTTATAATGGCTTTGAAGTTTCCATCATCTTATAAACAATTCCAAATGTTGCTATGGCTGTTGAAATTTCCAAGTATAAAGTGAGTGATTTGTTTTCCATATTAGATGGCTTCTTGAAGCAGAATGGTATATTAGATGGTTTATAAATTGATGGTACTCACGTAGCTAGTTCAACCATCAAGATTTCTGTGTTCTCTTCAGTATAGTTCACTGATAGCATTGTAATACTTGGTCTTACAAAAATTGTACTTCCATATTGTTGTGTTGCCTCTCAGCAACTAGATATATCCCAGGAGTCTTTGGGTGATGCCGATCAGTTCTCCTGTTAGTTTCTTGGAAAGAAAAAAGCATTGCAACTTTCCATTCACAGTAAACTACAGCCAAGAGTTACTTTTTGGTTGAAGATACAACCTCTATATTAATATAAATTACTGTATTGCCATTTGTGTTCATAAAGAGAACATTGAGTCATTTTGCTCATTAGTAAGTTTACTGTGCAGTGCATATTGATAGGGAGGATTAGACAGCTGTGCACTATTGTCCAAGGGCCACCTGAATGAACTAATGAGGCTCCCATCTATAGCCCAGATCGTTTAAGTATCGTTTCCGGAATGTGAGACGGTAAGTAAAAGAAAACCAAGATAAATAAAGACAAAAATGTCTGAAGAAGTGGGCTTTATCCACAAAAGCTAACATTGAAATATAGCAATTAATCTTTAAGGTGCCACAATAACATCTGGCGAGCATCAAGATTTCATCTGTCTTGGACAATTATCTTTAGGCATGCCAATTCAAGGATCAGTTCTGACTTTTCTTTAATTGAGTTCTTGACAATTTCTCATTCCTCTTCTTTCATCTTCTTTCCTCTTTTCCCTACTTCTTTTTTTAGTCTTTTATTTTCTCTTTCTGCTCTTGATTTATGCCTTTTAGAATGCACCACATTAGCTTCCTAGAGAATTAATTGTTATGGCCTTTCCTTGGATTTTGTTTTTATTCAGGAACTGCTAGAGATTTATTTATTTATTTATTTATTATTTAATTGAATATAGCTAGTTTGATTCTTATAGTTTTCAGCCATATCAGGTCGCCCTGGCGAGGAGGGTGGTATAGAAGTATGAAAAATAAATAAATAAAATAAAAAGTCAAAACAAAAAGATGAAAATTTTGTGGCACTTTGAAGATTAACTTATATTTTAATATGAGCTTTCATTGGTCAAAACAACTTTCTTAGGAATTAAAATATAACAGTCTTTAAGGTGCCACATTTCTGTCTTTTTAAAACTTTTTTTGTATTATTTGATTCTCATATTTTCACTGTGGTTGTTAATTGACAGGTGTGGTGGTTCTTAAGTACCGTATATACTCGACTATAAGTCGTCCCGAATATAAGTCAAGGTACCTAATTTGGACCTTTAAAACTAGGGAAATAGATTCACCCGAGTATAAGTCGAGGGTGGAAAATGCAGCAGCTGCTAGTGGGTTTCAATAATTAAAATACACAAAAATGCGATAAAATTAATTAATTTAGACATTTGTGTGGGTATGTTTTTGAGTTTTTATGGTAGTGTTAGTGCTTTTTCTCTCTGTATGTTTGAATTTGCACCACCGTGATTTTGGGACCCTCGGGATCATTGACCCAGGTATAAGTCAAATCCCCTTTTTGGATCTCATTTTGGGGGCTAAAACTAGACTTATACTCGAGTATATAAGTACATATATCATGACTCCACATACCCACTGACATTGGGTCTATAAGAACTGCTTACATGTCCCATCCGATTTAGAATGGTGGCAGGTTAGCAGCAGGGAGGATGCAATACAGTAACTTTAGTTGGTTTTGAAGCGGGTTTCAGTTTTGCAATATACTACAGTCACTTAAGACAAAAATCACTTAACAGCTTCACATTTATTTCAGCAAACTCCTGAAAAATGTGTCATGAGAAACACAGTAGCAACCTATATTTGTAGACATTCTCTACTTTTTATTACCTCATGTGTACCAAATGTTTGTGTGCATGTATGCGCATGTTAAATGTACTTAACATTCAGGGGAGAAAAATGAATTAAAAGTCATACATATTTTTGACAATGTGTGTATCAAAGAAAGGAATGAAAACAGAAATATTGGAAGTAAATATTTGTTGCCTTGAGCTCATCTGATTCATCTTGGCAATTTATTTTAAAATGAAGATTACAGTAATTGGATTAATATGCATGAGCAAATCTCGGCACAACAGATGGCATCCTGTCCCCTGTAAACTATTTAGTCAAAAGTAGCCCTACAAACGCCAATGTGAATGCTTCTGAGAAAAATGCAACTACATTTGAAACATTATCCCAACTTTAAAATATAATGTTTTTATTTCTTTGTATGTGGGTTCTTATATGTATATTCTTTTACATCTGCCTGTAACCACTCTGCAAACAAATCACTGCTTTTACATCTGGTGGCATTCTGTTATGTTTATGTTTCTGGTAGGTGTCATTTTACCTTCTCAGAAACACCATTTTCAAGAGAGAGGGAAATTTCATTTCCACTGGCATGGATGCATTGTTTTTTGCACATTAGCCAACCAGTCCTGCCTTGTCAATCACTGTATTCCAACCAGTTTAAGACCAGTAGAGCTGCTGAAGCTCTGTGTGATTGGTTACAGTGTTCTGGGAGGGATTTTGCTGGAAGGAAGGACTGCATTCGTTCACCAACTGAGTTCAGGCTGTCTTTGCTTCATCATTCAGAGGAAAATCCCCAGATAAGGCATACAGCTTTCAGAGAGGCGGGAGAAAATAAGCAGCGATAATTATTTCACAGGAGACTTATTCATTGTCATGATGCAATCAAAACGATATGGCCACTATTGCATTAAAGGATTCTTTTTGCCTGACAGAAGTGTTGAATAGACAAGAGCTAAACAAGGTAGGTAGGAGGCTGGTTTTATTTTATTGAATGTTTGAAGAGTTTGCTGCAGTATGCTGCATACCATATGTGTTGCTTAGGGGAATCTAGGAACAGACATTTCTTTCATGCACAGAGTCAATGTAGATATGAATTTTTGTTTTGGGTTTTAAAAAAATGAACGGACTTTAAAGCAATTTAAAGGGTTCTTTGTTTGTATACAAGTCTCAAAAAATTACAACACTCAACAGAAATGTATGCAGTTGAACATTTCATAAAAGTACTGTGTTTTAAAATGTGTTTTAAAAGGATTCATCTAGGGTACGAGAATCATTGGACTTTGTAACAAGAGGTTTAAATGGAGTACATGGAATTAAAATATTCTTATTTATGGGGCTGATGGTCAACTTAAGTAACCGCAGAATTCTATGCTGGTTTGTTCAGTGGCCTTATTTTCTTTTAGGTATGTACAGAACTCCATCATAAATAACATGTCTTTAGCAAATGTCTCCAGTAAAATATAATACTGTACATGGCCATAATTTCTAAGTGAAATGGGTTACTTAATATAAATACAGAGAGAGGATGAATAAGAACCGAATAAATTCTCCAAAATACTTCTATATAAGTTGGTGTACTAGTTCAGCTGGAATTTCTTTCTTGTCCTTTTTTAACTTTCAGGTACTGTAGAACACTTACTGTATATACTCAAGTATAAGTCTAGTTTTTTAGCTCCCAAAATGAGGTCCACAAAGGAGACTCGACTTATACTCAGGTCAGTGAACCAGAGGGTCCCAAAACCACGGTGGTGCAAATTCAAACATACAATAAAAAATAAATAAAAGCACCAACACTACTGTAAAAAATTCAAAAACATACCCACACAAATATCTAAATTAATTTTACCATTTTTTCATGTATTTTAATTATTGAAACTTACTAGCAGCAGCTGCATTTTCCACCCCCGACTTATACTCGGCTCAGTCTATTTTCCTAGTTTTAGAGTTGCAAATCTGGTACCTCGATTTATATTCGGGATGACTTATAGTCGAGTATATATGGTATATAAAAGTGGAAAAGGGTTGGTTACTAATGGTTACTGAAGATATCTGATCTATATACATTTTTAATGTGAACACAGCCAGTAGAATATTTAAACGAAAGGCTGGCTATTAAAAGAGAGTTTTCACCATTCAGAAACATATGCCATCTTGCTTGATAAGAACTAGCCACAAGCAGCAACAGATATTTATGCTAAATACAATATTCGCACATATAAAGTAAAGTTGCATTCAGGCTGGAAGCCTTTGATTTACTGAGAGATAGAAAGCTGAAGTTGGAAAGCTAAAAGTTGCAGTTCATTTCATTGTCTTCTGTATTCACTTTGAGGAGATATCGGTCTGAGAAAATATAAACATACATAAACATTCTTGCTGTTTTTTTAAATGATATTTACATATTAAAACAAGGTTCATTGTACCTTCCATAGAAATATGCATACATGTATATATGAAGCTATATAAATAAAACTTTAACTGAAACATTAAGAACTAATTTTTAACATCTTTTTACTATTTCCATAGGTCCACTTTTCAAGGAGTATTTCTACCGAAGCAAAAGATGCTTCTATTTACTATTTTTTTCCAGAGCTGAATGATTGTGCTATTCAAATGCTGCTAAACAAACCCACATTGCACAACAAAATAACTGTTTGTCTCATATTACCCAGTTTTTTAAAGACTTGCCCTTGAAGATAGATTATGCTTCTTTTGCTCTCTTGCAGCGTCATTGTAGTTTTCCAAAAAGTTTTGAAATTACCTCATTGGAAAGTGTTCCTCTGTACATAATTTCAAATAATTTCAAGCCAGTTCAAGCCTGCAGTAGGCCTTTATGGACCTTTTAAGTGACAAGTGAAATGAGTGATGATAAGACTGGGATGACTAAGGGATAAATCCAATGTTTTGCTGGTGATTGCTTAGTAATTTTTCTTTCCAACACACTGTGGCCCTTTACAATGCAAGAATATTGGTTTTAAAGATCTGGTTTTGTGGCTGTTTGGGGGCTGCACTGAGAATTGCTACAGTACTTTCTAGTTTTGTTGGATCAGATGAATAATCCCCTGTGTGAATAATGGTCCATAATTATTAAAAGAGGCTGCTGGAATATCAGTCCTGATACCTACTGTGCAACTTTTCTAAGTCTAGTATTCAAAAATTAATGTAGAAATAGTGACCATGAAAAGCTGCAGACATTTAGGAATCATTTTTTATTGTTCAGTCGCACAGTCGATTCCGACTCTTTGTGACCCCCATGGACCATTGCCTGCTAGGCACCTCTGTCCACCACCATCTTCCTCAGCCCACCCAGCTCTGCACCCATTGCATCTGCAATACCATCTAGCCATCTCATTGTTGGTTGCCCCCTTCTTCTTTTGCCCTCCACCTTTCCCAGCATCAAGGCTTTCTCAAGCGAATCCTCTCTTCTCATTTGATGTCCAAAATACTTTAGCTTCGTCTTTACTATTTGACCTTCTAAGGAGTAGTCAGGGTTGATTTATTCTAGGATCGACTGTTCTCCTCGCTGTCCAGGGTACTCTCAAAACTCTCCTCCAACACCACATTTCAAAGGCATCTATTCTTCTGCGCTCAGCTTTCCTAATGGCCCAGCTCTCATAAACATACATTACAACCAGAAATACCATTGCTTTGACTATGCAAATTTTTGTTTGCAAGGTGATGTCTCTACTTTTAACTATGTTCCCCAGGTTTCTCATAGCTTGTCTCCCAAGAATCAGTCACTTTTTTATTTCATGGCTGCAATCTCCATCTGCGGTGATCTTGGATCCTAAGAAAGCAAAATCTGTCACTGCTTCTACTTCTTCCCCATCTATTTTCCAGGGGTTGATAGGGCCTGTTGCCATTATCTTGGTTTTCTTGATGTTGAGTCTCAAGCCAGCTTTTGCACTCTCTTCTTTCAACCTAAGCAGGAGCTTCTTTAGGTCTTCCTCATTTTCTGCCATTTGGGGATTATTTAGGCTTCCGTTATTTTTCTTCTTTGCATTGTATTGCAGACTGCTTTTAAATTTCTTGAAACTGTAATCCTTCTTGTCCAGCAGCATGCAAAATTGGAGGGTACAACTTTCTGGATAATAGCTGGTTCTATATGGTATGTCTAAACAAAAGTGAACAACCACAACAAAGGTTTCCACCTAACAATAATTAAGAGTTGAAACAGTACAGTACAGTAAAACCTCATATAACACTAAAACCTGGTTCCACAAGTCTTCGTGTTATATGATTTTTAGTGTTATGTGATCCTCTATGGGATCCATAGAGATACATTGTAACCACACAGGCTTTCGCGGTTGTTATCTGAAGCATCCCATAGGATCTTAATGTTATCTGATGCAATTCTTCCCCCCAGATTCCTTGATGTTATGCGGTTTTCGTGTTATTCGATACTAATGTTATATGAGGTATTACTGTACTTGAATTGTAGCAGTTTTGTGTAGTGTAACTTTTAAAAATATTTTGCTACATTTGTGTGTGTGTGTGTGTGTGTGTGTGTGTGTGTGTGTGTGTGTGTGTGTGTGTGTGTGTGTGTGTGTGTGTGTGTGTGTGTGTGTGTGTGTGTGTGTAGATAGATAGACACACACACACATTTAAATAATCATTGCATACTTCCTGTTATTGAAACATTTACAGACAAATGCACATCAATTAAATACATAGTGACTGAAATCTTACAGCTTAGTGTAGGAAGTTGCATCTAGGTTTCGTCCATCACTGAGCTGATTCTGGTTACAAATTACTATGCGTACTATGAAACAGGATTTCAGCCATTATTTAATCATAATAACATATTTATTTAGCACAGACTAAATAAAGGTTTTCTATGAACTAAACAGAATAGAAGATTTACAATTGGCAGGAATAGTTCTACATATTGATTATATTTATTACTGCCCTGTGCCAAGGAACTTTTTAGTAGAGAAGTAAGCAGAAAGCATGGAAAAATTTGGGCACTAGATTGACCCACGTGCTTAAGGGAAAGGAGCCAAAGCTAAAGAATATGTGAAATAGCTCTTGTGGAGAAGAAAGGATACCCACCATACTAAGGCCATGGGATAAGTCAAAGAGTGCAGTTGAAGCGTTGGTAGGCAATGCTAGACTACCAAGGAAGGAACTCTTTGCATTCTGCCAATGGCAAAAATAGGTAGAGAATGATGTGACCTCTCATAAAGAAGGTAATTTTCAATAGTATGTCTCCTATTTGGGATGATGCAGATTGCCATCCTGTATTATTTTGATTTTGGCTGACTCTGGACGTGTTTTCCCCTTTCTTTGGATCTGATTGGTTTGGAAAGGAATTTACTGTCAGGACAAACAGACATGACAAGAGTTTACTTCCTATATAGCCAGTGCCTTAGTCCTCTTGCTTGACTTATCAACAGTAATTCGCTCTGTAAACAGTTTTGTGCAGTGCGTCAGTTCTCTGCTTGTGGTGTATTGTGTTCTGCATTGCTAGGACTGGTGAATGGATATTCCTGCTGAGACTGGGCTGAAACACTTGCTGACCCTTCATCAGATATAGCTTTCAACTACATATGCTATGAGAATTTGTGGATATCTGCTAGTTTACCAAAATGATTGAGAACTACCTCACAGGGGATCTGTTACAGAAATGATGTCTGTATCAACAGAAATAGCAGTCAAAAAATTGAAAAATTTCTGCAGCTTTATCTGTTTGTCTATATGATTCCGAGTGTGAAAGAACGTAGCAGATATGTGAACGAAGAAAAATTGTTGGCAAGCACAAAGCTTTTGTTGATACACTGATTTGGAGAGAAGTTCGTTGCTGTGCAATGTTATTTGGCATGTTAGGGCATGATCCAAACCAACTGTGTTCCCATTGATTTCAATAGAAATCAAAATGCACTAAAATGCCTTAAATTTGACTGGCTTGTAGTGCAAGAGCTGATTTTTTATAAAATCAGGGAATTTTGCCTTTCATTTTTTTTTAAAGAAATCTGTTGCCTAATTAATATAGCCCACCAGTGTACAATATATCTTATTACCTACAGTGGAAATGCTGTGAACATGCATTTTAGACAAAGTTTTTTGTCGTTTTGTTATTTTCTTATTATTGTGTGACATTAATTGGTCTGAGATTAGATATTTGAATTTATAATTTAAAATATGGATAATTAAAAGTGGCACTGGTATAGTAAGTTAATTCTAAATTGGCAGTGTCTTTTGAAGACGGGGGTGATTTGAAACTTATCTGTTGTTCTCAAATTATACAAGTTTAATTTAATTACACTAAAATGAATTTATATCTGCAATTTAATATACTTTTCTGAGATTATTATTCCAGTAAATGCTTTGCTCCTACTTGTTTTTTTTCCTTAAGCTGTTTTAGGAGTTTATCATTCATTTTGTGAGCCACCTCATTACAATGTAATCCCAGTCACCCATATTATTTTTGTAACAAAATCCTATGAGAAGACCAAACCATGTAGATACATGGCTCAAATGGATTGTGTGTCAGCCTTGTAACATCTATGCAATTTGTTTCTTCCCATATGATTGAGATAAATAAACAGGACCACTGAGATGTAGGATGTAGAGATTATACTTGGAAATACTACTTTTCGGGATATTAACCCCCAGAAACCCTGGCCATGGGCTCAGTGACCATTCTGGCTGGGTATCCTGGGAGATCTACCGTAGTTTTTTAAAAAAGTATTCTAGTCACTGCCTAGAGGTAAAAGAACATCTCGTATGTCACAAAGGCAAACCATAAATCGGAACTATAATATAATATAATATAATATAATATAATATAATATAATATAATATAATATAATATAATATAATATAATATAATATAATATAATATAATATAAAGAGACTGCGTCACCCTGAGAACATCTGTCCGTCCCACTAGAGCAGACCGGAGAGGCTCTCTGGTTGTACCTTCAGCTAGAGAGGCTCATCTCTCTAGCATGAGAAGGAGGGCCTTTTCTGTGTCTGCTCTGGCCCTATGAAACCTCCTGCCAACAGAGTTACGTCTCCAGACAGAGTTGCTGCCCTTTAGGAAAAGAGTGAAGACCTGACTGGCGTGACATGTGTGGGGAGTGGGCCAGACGGCCAACTTGGTTGCTTGGCTCGTTTAAATCCCCCCTCTCTCTTCAATGTTTTAAATTTGAATTTTAATTTTTATGTATGTGTTTTAATTGTTTTTCGTTGTAAAGCCGCCCTGAGTCTTTGGAGGAGGGTGGGGTACAAATATAATATAATATAATATAATATAATATAATATAATATAATATAATATAATATAATATAATATAATATAAGAAAACAATACTGTAGTCAGGCTTGATGGCCAAGGAAGAGCACCAAGAAATGAGGTGAGTTGGCTGCTTGGCTCTTGGCCACAGGTGAATAGCAAATGAGGGTAGGAAGCCCTTCTAATTTAGCCATAAAATATGTCCCCAAAAAAGGGCTTGATGAAGTTCATTTGGCTGTCTGGAACAAACTGAAACAGAACAAACTCCCTTCAGGAGGATATAAAATTGGTTGCATTATCACAGACACTGTTAGTAAAATATTGAGTGAAGTTTTATATCATTTCAAGGATGGAGAAGCCAAATGCTATCAGTGATAAATGATGTAGTTATCAGATCTATTTATTTATTTAATTGAACTTTTATGCCGCCCTCCTCACAAAGATCTAGGGTGACTAACAAACTTTAAAAACACTTAAACCACAATAAAAACATGGTATAAAACCAGTATTAAACAGGATTAAAAAGTTACAAAAATTAAAAGAGATTAAACAAGTCACACACAGAGAGAGGGGGGGGGGTTAGATGAGCCAACAAACTGAGGCAACCGTCTGGCCCATACCCCACACATGCCCCGCCAACCAGGTCTTAACCCCCTTCCTAAAGGGCAGCAGCTCTGTCTGGAGACACAACTCACTTGGCTGGAGGTTCCATAGGGCCAGAGCAGACACGGAGAAGGCCCTTCTTCTAGTGCTAGAGAGGTGCGCCTCTCTAGCCGATGGTACAACCAGAGAGCCTCTCCGGTGATTCAAGGGTCATGTGTGAAAATATTTGTGTGTTTTGTTTTAGAGCATTTTAGTCAAGTTATTTTCAATTCTTATCTTTCTAACAATCTATTTTTTAGATTATATGTCATTTGTTTCTGATCATATGTACAACACTTTCACATTTAGTGTGATATTTCTATTTGTGTATAATTTTTTCATCTGACAGACAAACTATGAATGGTGCATATAACATGTAACTTTCAGCAGCTACCTGTATTTGATAAAGGCCTGTAGCTGGTCAGAATTCTTAACATTTGCATTTGTCATTCATACTTAAGCATTTGTCATTCATACTTAAATTGGCTTGTGTTGGGGAAAATAGTGTGGCATCAACGTAACCATTGCAAACAGAAAGGACCTGGTTTTTTTTTAAATTAAGAGGACTAATTAATTAATTTGTCAGAATTGCAGTAAACAGGGATTAGGAAATTCTCTCCTAGTGGTCATCATAGACATAAGAAGTAATTTTTGTCAACAAAACACTGAGGTAGGAAAGGGATAGACCACCCAATGGGCAATTAAATGACTCCTTTCTTGCTGTTAATGTTGTTTTAAAAGCTTAATATGGTTGCTAAATATTATGTTTTGTATGGTGTTTCGTTGACTCTTAGTGCTTTCGGAAAATAATGTGGTAAGAGATAACTGCCTCACACTTTTCTTGAATTCTAATGGAATTCAGGAGTGGACCATTCCGTTGTTTTGCATTAGGCTTCACTCTTGGCGAGTGCTTTCACTATATGCCATAAACTGAAACTCTAAACCCTCCCACCTCAAATGTACTGCGTAAGCCAGAGATTTTCTTTCCCACCTGCTACGAAGCCAAGAATTTCCTCACCCACCACTGTCACATTTTCTGCAATGCACAGAAAACATCAGGGAGGAATGGATCTTTCATATTATATTAGGATTGAGTAGATGCTTACCAGAAGATACATGGTTGCCATTGGCAACTGCATTCCTGAAACGATGCAAGTTGGTTTCCTAATTGCAGGTAATTCTGGTATGATTTCTTACATCGGGAGTGATTGATTCAATTATGGTTGATGCAGAAACGTAGGAGGCCTAACTTCCCTGAATGAGCCAAGAGTGATGAATTTGGTCAAGAGCAAGTTGCCTCCTCTGTAGAGGGAGCGCTTTAGGCTTCAAAAGACCATTTATTCTATTTCTTTCATTTCCTATATTCCCAAAGCATATATTTTTCTAAATTATTGCACTGGATGCTATTTTGTGTTAAATCTTTATATTTTGTGTTTCTGAGCAGTAAAGAGCTGCCCTTTCAACACATCAACCTTTTCAATCTTTAAAACATAAAAGTTGCACCATCCTGAACAGATCAGACCTCATCTGAGTTCAGAATCTACCAGTTAGTAAAATGGAGCCCATGTAATACTAGTTGCGAGATCAACAGGGATCTGCTAGTAAGTTAGGAGAGGATCCTGCCCGGAAAGTCACTCTCAGTCATGATTGACGATACTGCTGTAAGGAAGCAGCTTATGTTCCTAGGTTTCTATATGTGATTACTATATGTGCATTGTGGTGTTTGATAAATACTTGAAAACAAAGATATGCACTTGACAAGGACGTCTCTAGTCTGAGTGGAGAAGGGAAAACTTTGCTTTTTTTCTTGCCAGGTAAAATTCAAATTCTAAAAAAAAAAAGGAAGAAGACTGATCCATTCCCGCATGAAAACAAGAAACTGACTTCTTTTTTTTTTTTTAAATGTAGTATTTTCACTTTCAGACTTGGGAAAGTAAGAAACGTTCAATTAACATTTATAGAGTGAAATCCAGTAGTTATAACTAGAATAGGCCCATTAATTTAATGGGGATTTAGTGAGTCAACTCCCCCATAATTTCCAATGGTCTTACCCTCCTTTTGATTTACAGTATGATTGGATTTCAGCCATTATTTTATGTATTCTTTAGTTTCTGATGTCCTGAGTTGTTGTTGGAAAATTAGCAGTGCACTTTTTATGTAAAAGGTGACCTTATTTTCATTGCAAATAAAGGTAAAGGAAAATAAGTTTGCTTCTTTATTATTTTTCGGGCTCTGTGATCTGATTGGGCTTAATGCCAAATCAAAGCTTAGGTTCGTGTCTTCTTTTCTAGTTTGCAAAATAATTGCAAGGATGGTACAATCTATGATATGTGCTTGCTATGCAAACTAGGATTTGAAATCTAGCTTGCAAGAAAAGCACAAGTAATTATTTGCTATTTCAGCCAAAATGACAAACTAAGGTTTGATACAAAATAGGAAGGGGGGACACACCAAATTTAAGGGGGAGATAGAGGGAAATATGAGTCAGTTAGGCCCTTTAAAGGCTCACTGACTTTTATGTTTCTTTATGGCACTGGAAAGGCACATAGATTAACCAATCCTCCAGTACTGTATTTGGACATAACTGTGTCCTTCATCAGCAGTAAAATATGGTCGGACATTAAGGCTGAATTCCTTCCTGCAGACAACATAACTTTTGGAAGGAAATTGCTGCAGCTTAAGAAAACTCTCATTGCACACTGAGTTGTGCACAACACTGAGATGTGCAATGCAGCATGCAATTGATAATGTCTATACCCATCTCTTAATTTATGGCAATTTGCTTCTGAAGGTCAGTGCTGTTTGTGTATACCAGTGGTTACCAACATGGGGCACACGCCACACAACAGGACTTAAATTCCCAGAAGCCTAAGTCAGTACATTGACTAATCAGTGCTTTGGGAAATTGACTTAGGCTTCTGGGAATTGAAGTGTCAAAAACCAAAGGTTGGGAAACACTGGTGTATACCAATTCAGAGTTTCAGTGCAATCATACAAGCTATGTTGAGTGTCTTAATCATCTTTTCCCCATTACTACAAACATGTTTTCAAGGTTCTAGGTGTTTCCATAATAGCTGAGGAACAGCTGTAGATACCAGATCAAGAGCTACTACAAGGTTCTTAGGACTCTTCAACATGCAGAAGCCACTGTGTGTTTTACTTGTCCTCTGTGTAAAGTAGCAGGTCACAAGGTATCCAGAGGTCTCTATTTATTTAGATTTATTATCCCGCCCCAATCAGGGGCTCTATTGGTCCTCTTAGTGTGACCACAAGTAACTTTCAGGATGAGCTCAAACAGTGGATAATTATCAAACAATAATGGTCTGCAGTATCTCTTATCTCTTACAATGGGAGGTGAAAGTAATTCAAATGAAAAATCTAAGTGAACAGAATCCTCCTATTCATGATCAGAGGACTTTATCTTCATTTCCTAGACAACACTGAAGGGTCAAGGTGAACTTCCTACTCCATATGTAATCTGAAATCTAGATTAAAACTTTGGAATGGAAGGCTGTAGTGGCAAAACAACCATTGAGAGGTTTTACACTCCTGCTCTCATGGCACAAGGGTGGGTGGGTGGGTGGGTGCTACTCCTGAAAGTAAAAACGATTTCAGGCTGACCCAATGCAAAATTACTCAGCTTTGCAGAAAGGAATTTCCTTCTGAGGCGTGTCTGTCATTGTAACAGTGTAAGCCTATTTCCTCTGCAGCTGATGGAATAGTTTTTCCTGCTTTCCCACATGGCGGAAGCAGCACCAGTGCTGTTGCAATATAAAGCCAGCTTTAAAGTAAACCCAACAGATTTCCTTAATAAGCTCATTGCTATCCCGTAAATAGCATGAAGCACATTCAAAAATTTATAGTAGCTACTGGATCAGGATATCAGATTAAGTAATCCCAGCAAAGAAGTTGTGGTTCATTTTAATGAAACTGTTGTTTTTAGGTCACAGTTGTAAAGAAGAAAGGCAATTTAAAAAAGCATACTCAAGTTTCAAAGAAAATAACTTTGATTTTTAAAAATCCATTTGCTATCATATGCTAAATTCTGTGATGACAATCATAGCATGCTTAAATAGAAATTGCATAGAGTTGCAGACTACTTCTGCTAAATGGTATGTGGAGAAAGGACCCTTTTTTCCACAGAGGGAAGTTGCAGAATGTATTGAAGGTTTTTACATAATATTTTTTTTGGGAGGGGGAATGAGGAAATAATAGTGGGATGTTCATAGACAGCTGCTAATAATAATGCAAATAAGGGCTGCAATCCTAAACAGAAAACACACTGAGACTTATATCTGAGTAAGTATGCATAAGGTTATGTTATTCAGTATTAAACAAATTAATTTGAAACTGTTGTGTGATCTTCTGGGTAGTAAGCATGCTTGCCGATGCTGTGTTAGGAGTAGAGCACTTATTTGTTTTATATTTCTTTACTTAAAGTTTACTGTGACCGTAACCCCAAATGGTGCCAAATGGATAGCAGTGAAAATATAGTCGTCTTTACCGCCAAATACTAACTGAAATAGATATAAAAAGAAAATTGCACACGTAAATTGTTTGAGCAATTTAGATTGAGAAAAGTGTATGGCTGATGTTATAGTGAAACCACTTATTCCTAGACAAATAAAAGGAATGAGATCAGTTCATTATATGGCTTAGACTTTGTTGCCTTGAAACAGTCTTAGCTTTTAAAATGTATAATCATTTTACAAAATGCAGGTTTTTTTAGGAGGAACGTGGAATTGAATGCTGTTTTGCATAACATTTCTTTTTTATTTTAACAGGTTCATACATCATTAAGTGCCTTTGTGAAGCCGCTTGCACAAGAGACAACCTTAATCTTTTCCAAGAGGATCTCTGCCAGCTAATATTACTGCTCCCTTATATTTCATCTGTTGCGGTTTGCCGGCTGCTTTACATGAAATTGTCTCCAGCATTTGCAAAGCCTACGGACCATACTGAGTTAGGCATGAAAGTTGCTGAATGTATAGCACTCTCTGTGTAATCAGTGCCAACAAAAGAGGACACAATGTGCTGAAATGGTATCAAGGAGCGTCAGTGCTTGGAAAACAAAGTTGCTGAACAAATAGTCAAGAAGCTCACACTTGTTTCAACCAGAAATGCTATTCAGCAGGAACATTTCCCAAGGCTACAAATTTACATCCAAATCAATGGATGATTAACGTCTTTTCGGATAAATAGTTGCTTACCCAGCTTTGTGTGTACATCGTTGCCTGGAGCTCCTCCTCTTGAGTTAGTCTTAGAATTCATAACCAAAAGTGATTTCGTTAAATGGTGACTTTTGAAATATAAAGCAAGTCTGCGTCATGGCTTTGAATGTTCCTCCAGTAAGAGACACAAAATGGCTAACATTGGAAGTATGTAGGCAGTTTCAGAGAGGGACTTGCTCACGTTCTGATGAGGAATGTAAATTTGCACATCCACCCAAAAGCTGCCAGGTTGAAAATGGAAGAGTTATTGCCTGCTTTGATTCTCTAAAGGTAAGAACAACTATTCTATGTCCTAAGCTGTGGTGAGAAGGAACCTGCAGTTTGAAATATTTTAAATAAAGATGTCAAATACCTTTAGGCATGTAGGTCTGATACCTCAGGTTAAGGACTGAAATCTAGTCCAAGGCTGGCACCTTACTGCGCACCAATTTCTGTTATCTGGAAAGGCACGGGTTATTTTGTTTATTTATTTTAACATTATTAGAAGCACCCACCAGTCACGCTTGTAGAATAATAAAATTATACATAATACAAAGTTAATCGTAAAACCTGGATTTAAAAACCTTGAAATAAAGTGCTTGCAGGGAGATGAAAGGACAGTGATGTATGTGTTACATGTTTATTTTCAGGGAGAGGAATTACATGGACAGGAAGAATAACACTGTTAGCAAAAATATTGGAGATTTTTGCTTACTACACTTTCTGGAATAGACTTAATTCATAACCGCTGGATTAAAGTTTAGATAGGAATGCAGATATGTCGACTAGTCTGCAATTCTTTGAAACTTTCACAACGTAATTTCACTTGTATATTTTAGGTGGTCTAGTCTCTATCCCAGCTCCTGCCAACCTAGCAGTTCGAAAGCAAGAAATTACAAGTAGATAAATAGGTACCTGATTCTAAATACTGAAAGAAGTGGTGGTAAATTGTGGTTTGCCGCCATGGCCTTTGAAATTAGATAGGAATAAAGATGGACGCACTGCATATCTTTAGGGAAAGGCTTTTTTCTGCTTCCTGTGCAATGGAGGGGAGTAAAGTTTTTGTTTAGAATTACAGTCAAACCTCGCATAAAGAGCGTCTCGCTTAAAGAGTAACTCGCTTAAAGAGCAGAATTTTCTCTGAATGTTTGCTTCGCTTAACAAATAAAACCAACCAAAAACTCACTTAACAAATAAATCGGGGTTTGCAATCCCCCTCACAATTGGTCATTTACAATGGTGTTTTGCTTAAAGAGCAAACTCGCTTAAAAAACAATCCTGTGGAACGCATTATGCTCTTTAAGCGAGGTACAACTGTACCTGGGATAGGACAGCACCTTGTAAATGCCTCTTCTGCCATTCTTCTGAATGTCAAAGCCTATGCATGCTGAACCATGCAGTCATCAGTTGCAGTTTTGTTCTGTTTCTTAGCACTTCTGTGTTTCATTTATGCTTCTGATCTGAACTGGCTACAGTCTGATCATTTGCTCCCTCCTAGTCCTGCTAGGAGTAGGAGTGTTGTTTGTTCAACAGAAAATCACATGATTCTCTGTTGCTGCTTCTGTTTTTGTTCCCTGTGGTTTACCAGAGGAAATACAATATACAACCATTTTTGGAATACATTCAAAGAAAGGGTGGGGGTTGGGATTCTGTTTATGAATTCAAAAGAAGTATTACTTTTAATTAAAAAGAACATTTTTCACACTTTTAACTGAATAAAAGTTTTGTGGAATGGAGAAAGCCATTGGTTTTAAAAAATATTTATTTATTAAATTTTCAATTAAAAATACAAACATTACACTACAAAAACAACACAGTATTTTCTCACATTTCTTTTAAATAAACTCAATACATGAAAAATACATACAATATATAATAAAAAGAAAAACTAACTTAAAATACACACCTCTGTGATATATATAATGCCAGGAGAATCGCAGTACTGTATACCATATCAATCTTCTTTATTTCCAAAAACTCATTTGATCTGGTACTGGCATTGTTCCACCACTCCTACTTAATGTAGCTTCCACAAATGGTTGCCAAATTTTCCAAAATCTATTTTCTTGCACTATAACTTTTTTGACATTTAATCCCCACATTAGCTTAACATCATTTAGTGCAAATTTCCACATTTCCTTATACCAATCCTCAATCTTTAAAACCACATAATTTTTCCAATTTCTTGCAATACATTGCCTGGCTGACATTAACATTACAGATATTAACTCTTTTTTTTAATCTTCATCCACTTTTATACTGTCAATGTCAGTCAGTAAAACTATACTTGACCCCATTTTTGAAGGAGGGATATTATAAAATTTTAAACAAGGAAATATTTTAATTTTGTAAGGTAAAGGTAAGGGTTGCCCTTACTCAAAAGCAGTCATATACGACTCTAGGGTTCAGTGCTCATCTCTGTTTATAGCCAAAGAGTCAGCACTGTCTGAGTTTGCAGACATTTCTGCCGACTTGTGGCAGGCAAGACTAGACACCAAAGTGCATAGAACACTGTTTACCTTCTCACCAAACTGGTACCTATTTATCTACTTGTAATTTCTTGGTTTTGAACTGCTAGGTTGGCAGGAACTGAGACAGAGATGGACGCTCACTCCGTCATGCAGCACTCGGGTGGCCTGCGGACCTTCTAGTCGTCAAGTTCAGCATCTTAAGCACTAAACCACCGCAGTTCCTTAATTTTGTAAACATTTCGATAAATATATGCATGAGTTGTAACAAGCGTCACATAAGAAATACGTTTTCAAACAAACGTTAACAAATTAAATACACAGATTAGTCAATTTGGTCCAACCTCTGCAGTTCAAGTTGTGCCCCTTTGGGAATGCTACCCTCAGGCTGCTGAAAAATCTGAAAATTGCTCTTAGAGACCATGGAGATGGCCCACTCATGGTTTAAAATAATCTGACTTTGTTTATTCTGTTGAGAGAAATTTTTCAAGTTGTTCCAGAAACATTAAAGCAATTGATAAACACAAAGGTTGAGGGTTTTTTTATCCTTAGAAGGTGGTAATTATTATTATTATTTCAAATTTATACCCCGCCTTGCTCAGGAGAAATTGAATCTAGGCGGTTTACAATTTATATAAAAAATAGCAACATAACAATCACAAATTACACAACACCATAATAACAATCATCATAGTATCAGTATCAAAGAGAGATAAATATATCAATAACACAATAACAGTAAAAAAAATGTCAATATCACATTACAGAAAAGTTTTACAAAAAAAGTAAAACAAAAACAGCAAAAAACAACATCACATTTACCGAATCCTGCAATGATTATTAGCAAAATTCTACCAAAAGTAACCGGGAAATGTTCAAAAAAGTCCACAAAAGAAGGAATCCAGTCCCTGTGAGAGCCGTACGCCATGGCAGTATAGAAGTATAGCGGTACCTTGTTTACAAATGCTTCTATTAAAGTAATTTTTGCTTTACGAATGAAAATCCATTGAAATAATGACTCATTTTATGAATTTTTTCAGAGCAGATTAATTGGTTTTCAATACATTCCTATGAGAAACTGCATTTTACTTTACGAATTTTTTTGGAATGATTTTCAGTGCAGTCCTATGGGAAACTGGGTTTCGCTGTATGAATTTTTTGTAGTACGAAATGTCCCGTGGAACACATTAAATTCGTAAATCGAGGTACCACTCTTATTTTTTTTAAAAATATAACATTGAATCAGGCCTGACATAATAATACTATTTCTTCTTTTGTGTCCAGGTTTTTAAAAAGGGATGAGCTGGTGTGAGAAAGATTAGCCAGCAAAATAAAGTTGCTGTATGTCCGATTGTGGTTCAAAAATGTAAACTGTATCCACAATCTTCAAGGAGGCTCTTTTTGTGTATCCCTTAATAATACTTAAATAATCTGTGTAGTTCTTTCATATCTTCACAGTCCTTTGCATGCATTATCTAGTTGTAATCATTTTTTAAAATCCTATAAGTCACTGTTATTATCTGTATTTCAGATGTGAGGTAAGGATAAGATTGTATCAGAATGGTATGTCTAAGTAAGGTCACCTACTAACCTCTTAATGAGGTTGCATTTCCTTTGAAGATACTTAGCTTGTGGGTAGGTTTTTTTTCCATCTGGTATGTCACTTGAGGGCCAGGCAACTCTGATGACTAGGAGTGTATTTTTGGCTGCCTTGCCAGTTACTAATTGGGAGGAAAAGTTTATTGTTATCTGTACACATCACATTTAAATGAGCAGTCTTCAAAATGTTCTGTCCTAAAGATCTCTTATCAGTTGGCTTCCTTTAGTGGTTCAAATGATTTGTATTTGGTCTTCTTTTCCCGCTGCCTTCAACCTTTCCTAGCATTATTGTGTTTTTTCCAGAGAATCTTACCTTCTCATTGTCAGGGACCGGGGGAGGTATCTCACAGGTACCAGGGTGTCCCCAGACTTGGGGTACCCACGCAGGGCGATCCCTCTAGGTTCAGCAGCCCGCCTACCCATAGAACACCCTCCCTCCCTCCCTTTAACTGGGAATGGGAAAGATGGCACTTCTGGACCTTAGGCAGGAACATGGTAGCAAGTATGGTAGCAAGGCTGAGTAACAGTCCATTATATTGCCACCTTCCAACTCGTACACAGAGCGGTCTTGGCCCTGGGAAGTTGCCCTGCTCTAAGATAGCTTTTACCTTCAAAGGCTGGGATGCCCCAGCAGATAATATTCCCAGGCTGATGATTGAAGCAGGTATTCCTCCCTTTTGGATCACTGTAGCAACCTTACCTCCCCAAAGTAATTGTCCTTTTGAGAAAGGTTGTGCCTCAAGGTTGAGCCGGTGTGAAGATGTAGCCTTTAGCTTGGCCTCAGTCCCTTATCTTGGTTCTTCTCCGCTCTGCAAAATTACTCCCTCCTGGTTCAAAGACAAGGCTTTTTCAATGTCTTTGAGGCTTTTTATTGAAGAAGAATCATCAAAAAATATATCAAAACATAGATCAAAACACTCAATCTAACTACACGTTCAATCCCTAAATACACTATCATGACTCAGTGATAGAGTCACCTATTCTACACTAACTTAACAAACTAAGAAAATAAGAAATAACTAACTCACTAAGAAAGCTTTTCTTCTTTATGGGCTTGAAAGCCCCCATTATGATTTCTTCCCTATGGGTCCATGATGCTGATGTGAAAGAATGTAGGCTTGCTCCTACACTGGGATAGGTCCCCCTGAGCTCACAATTTCTGGAGTTTAAATATGTTTTTCAGGACCTCACACCTTCCCTCTGGAATGTTAAGCATGTGAGATCACCTCATTGTTTTGACTTAAGTGTTGTTTACCCAAACAGGTGTTTATGATGTAACCAAATTCCCAGACATGGGATGATGTAACCTCAAATTCTCGGGTGTCTGCGTAGGTGTTGTTGTCACACTGTCCCCAGATGTTGGATATCCAATAATCCACTTCTATGTGAAAGTCACCTTTCTCTAAGGTGGTGGGTGATTGACCAATTGTAACCTTGGGAATCCCCCTTGTTATGCAAGTGTGAGCTCCCTCACAGGTGTCTAAGTGATTGAAATTGCTATTTAGCAACCTGGATACTTAGTGGCGTATTATTGTGTGGAATGTGTTTGGTATGCAGATGACATCAGTGTCTCCCTTTGAGAGTTAGCTATCCTCAAACCTACAGAGAATATACTACAGTAATACCCCGGATAACGATTGCATCGGATAACGCTAGAATCGGATAACGATGCAAGTTTTTTGGAAAAAACTTGCATCGGATAACGATTCTTTTAGCGTTGTCCGATGCAATGGTCTGCGGGTGTGTGGTGGTTTGGGTAGAACTACCCAATCCACCCCCTACCCGCAGCGGTCTCTGCCACTGCAGTAGGGTTGGGGAAAAGCACTCGCCTTTCCCCGACATACTGCAGTCGCAAAGCCTCCTTTTCTCTCTATTTCCCTCCCTGTATTTAAACTACAAGGGAAGGGGGAAAGAGAGAGAGGTGATTGGTTCTCTAGAAAACTAATCACATCTCTCTTTTCCCCTCCCTGTAGTTTACATACAGGGAGGGAAAGAAAGACAGAAGCACTTCTCTCTCTCCCTGTAGTTTAAATACAGGGAGGAAAAAAGACGCGACTGCGAAAAAGATCACCTCTCTCCCCCTTTGCTGTAGTTTAAATACAGGGAGGGAAATAAAGAGAAAAGGAGACTTTGCGACTGCAGTATGTTGGGGAAAGGTGGGTGCTTTCCCCCGACCCTACTGCAGTGGCAGAGACCGCTGCTCGTGGGGGGTGGCTTTAAAGGCCTGTCTTTAAAGCGGTTTGTCCCTGAAGTCAGGGCTTTTTTTTTAGCGTTGTTCGATGCATGCATCAGACAATGCTAAAAATCGGATAATGTCATGACTTGTGGAACCAAGTCATAATGTTATCCGCTGTATTACTGTATATGAATCTTAACACTTAATAAATGTAAATAAAATTAAAATATGAAATCATCCCTTGTGATTATCATGACACTCATAATATGCCCTGAAGAGGAAAGTTCCTGTGTCATCATTTTCGCCTCCAGAGATAGTTCAGGTTTGATTTACTCTAGGACCCTTCCCCCCCTTTTTTTGTCTTTCTGTCATCCACAGTATTTACAAAGCTCTCTTCCAGCACAGTACTGTATTTCAAATGAATCCATTTTCCCCAGTCACCTTTCTTTTGTTGTTGTTCAGTCGCACAGTTGATTCCGACCCTTTGCGACCCCATGGACCACTGTCCGCCAGGCACTTCTGTCTTTCACCATCCTCTTCAACTCGCTCAGCTCTGTGCCCATCGTGTCTACAATACCATCTAGCCATCTCATTTTTGGCTGCCCCCTTCTTCTTTTGCCCTCCACCCTTCCCAGCATCAAGGCTTTCTCAAGCGAATCCTCTCTTCTCATTTGATGTCCAAAGTACTTTAGCTTCATCTTTACTATTTGACCTTCTAAGGAGCAGTCAGGGTTGATTTCTTCTAAGATTGACCTATTTGTTCTCCTCACTGTCCAGGGGACTCTCAAAACTCTCCTCCAACACCACATCTCAAAGGCATCTATTCTTCTGCGCTCAGCTTTCCTAATGGTCCAGCTCTCACAACCGTACATTGCCACCGGAAATACCATTGCTTTGACTATACAAATTTTTGTTTGCAATGTGATGTCTCTACTTTTCACTATGTTCCCCAGGTTTCTCATGCTTGCCTCCCAAGAATCAGTTGCCTTTTAATTTCATGGCTGCAATCACCATCTGCAGTTAGCTTTGATCCTAAGAAATTAAAATCTGTCACTGCTTCTACTTCTTCCCCATCTATTTTCCAGGGAGTGATAGGGCCTGTTGCCATTATCTTGGTTTTCTTGATATTGAGTCTCAAGCCAGCTTTTTCACTTTCTTCTTTCAACCTAATCAGGAGCTTTTTAAAGTCCTTCTCACTTTCTGCCATTAGGGTGGTATCTTCTGCATATCTCAAATTGTTGATGTTTCTACCAGCTTTCTTTACTGTCCAGCTTTCACATCTGAACATGGTGATCGGGAATACAAGAGTGTGAATGATCTGTATCTTGGTCTCCAGTGACACATCTTTATACTTGATGACCTTCTCTAATTCCTTCATTGTGCCCCTTACAAGTCTCAGTCTTCTTATGATTTTTTGGCTTCTGTCTCCTTTTGGATTGAGGATTGAACCAAGGTATAAAAAAATCTTTCACTATTTCAATTTCTTCATTATCAAGATTAAAGTTGCATAGTTCTTCTGTAGTCATGATTTTGTCTTCTTAATGTTCAACTTCAGTCTTGCTGTGGTACTTTCTTCTTTCACTTTCACTAGAAACCACTTTAAGTAATTGCTGCTTTATCCCAGTAAGATGGTGTCATTTGCATATCTTAATGTGTCTTCAGTTTTCACTTCTCCATCTGAATCTATTCTAGCTTTCTGTATAATATATTCGGCATACAAATTGAATACATCATCCTCATCATGAGCTGTCAAGTCAGTTCTGACTTATGGTAACCTTTTCCATGATTTATAGGTAGAGAATATATGGAAGAAAAGCACTTTATCTAACACATTTGGTAACAGAAAACCATTCTGTCTCTCCATAGTCTTCTTAATGGTAGCTTCTTCTCCACAATACAGGTTACACATCAGGACAATCCTGTTTTGAGTCCCACCCTTTTCTTTCAGAATAGCCCATAGATTCTCATGATCCACACCTTAAAAGGCTTTGCTGTAGTTTATAAAGCATAGACTAATATTCTGAAATTCTTTGGTGCACTTCTGTAGTCAGCAATTATTTGCAATGTGACCTCAGGTCCCTCTTCCTTTTCAGTTTCCAGCTTCAACGTAAGGCCTTTCTTGCTTCATGTAAGGTAAAAACCTATCTCACGACAGCAAGACAACCTAGGCAAAGGATATTCTAGACCAGGAGTTCCCAACCTATGGTCCATGAGCTGGACTCAGCCCGCGACGTCATTCCAACCAGCTCGTCGCCATCTCCCCCTCACCCAGAAGTAGAAGCAGGTGCGTTTACGTCAGCCATAAAATGTGCCCCACATGTGCAAATGTGCCCGCAGCTGACATAAACATGAAAGTGGGTGTATTTACATCAGGATGTGGTCCGGCCCACTCAGGCCTGCAGTGGAAAAAGGTTGGCCACCCCTGTTCTAGCCCCACACAACGCAAAAGTAAGACAAGGAGTTCCCTTCTTGTCAGTTTTTTTGGCACTTTATGCATATTGCCTCTAGGGGAGTCTGCAGAAACCCAGAGTCTTTTCTCTTTAAGTAATAAAGAATTCGAACTCTCTCTCTCTCTCTCTCTCTCTCTCTCTCTCTCTCTCTCTCTCTCTCTCTCTCTCTCACACACACACACACACACACACACACACACACACACACACACACACACACACAGAAGTACAGAAGGACAAGCTGGTTCTTAAAGAAAAGGCAAAGGAATTGTCCAGTTGCTTTAGATTTAGTGAAGTCACTACTCTGATTATGGAGTGTATGTAAATTGTACAACATGTGCAAGATATGCAAAATGTGTGAGTTACTTAAGTATCATGGAACCATGAAGTTAATATCACTATAAAATATTTCACCCTTTCATAGATCAAAAAAATAATAATCACGGTGCCTTGGCTTTGTCCCTGAGGGAGAGACAAGCAAGGATATAAATCTCTAGTTAAAACTGTGCCTGGTTTGAGAGGGTCATATCACACCACACAAGCTTGGTTGGGTTGCCCTTGAAAATTGCCATAAACATAAGCCGCTGACAAATAGGGCAGCTGGATTGTTACCTGTACTCCCAGGCAGATTGGTACCACGTCAGTTCTGAAAAGGTTGCTGTGTTTGTCTTCTTTTTGAAAGTCATCAGCTTCAAATATCTTCAGGAGACCTCTTGTGATTTAAAGCTGTTGGGGAAGACTTTTTTTATAGCACCATATGTAACTGCTTTCAATGCTTACAGGGGAAAGAGGTTTTAATTTGATTATGGGATACTATTCCTAGGGAAGTGCAACAGGCACCAACGAATGCAGTTGTTTTAGCATGAGTTCAATATAGCCCACACGTTTTAATTAGTTGATATACATGCTTTCTTTTAGGCATAAGCACATTTAAACCATGTATTTTTTGTCAGTTGGGGCCATTACTGATGATGAAACTAACCTAACTTGCCGGATCACTTTCTATTGCAAGCATAGTTACCATTAAAACTTGTCTGGGCTTGAGTCGCCCCACTGGCAGAATAGATCTGAGGCAGCAGAATTTGTTGTATGTTTACTGTGCTAGAAAAACACCATGGGTCTGCTATCATTGTCATAATCTTCTTCTCTTCCTTTGCATTCTGCTTCTGAAAAGTAAAGCTGCAGCTGTGCCTCCAGATGTTTTGAGAGTCGGGGACCTGTTGATTTGCATGGCAAAACCTTGGTCAATGAAATCGTGAACCAATCCTAGCAGCTGCTCCTCTCCTTGTTCTTGATATAGCTACATTGTTAGTTAGTTATCCTTGTAATTCTTTACATGTACACATAGAAGCAGATGTACATCTCTGCCCTGTTTATTACTAATAAAGCTTTCTATGAAGGGTCTTGTTTCTGATGCTTGTAGTAGAAGAGTTTCACCATTCCTCCTAATGCTTTATTTAACACTTACTAGTAATGTGACAGAAATCCTGCCACATGTAGCAAACATTTTTCTTTGTGGTCCCTGTGCAATCATACTAATGGGTTGTTAGCATGCATGCACGACAACGTCGGTTCTTCTTCTTATTTTTAATCTATCTCGTTGTACCTAGCTCCCATGTGTTGTAACTATTGGAACTCTTTCTCCTTTTCTTAAGTTTCCAAATTCTTGCTAAAACTGTTTTCTCTGTTTATTTTAATAGCGCCATTGAAGCAAAAGTGAAGTTTTCTTCCTTTTACTTAGGTTTACAATGTGACTTAACGTTTTTGTTGTCTTAGACTTGTGTTTTTCCAAACTGTATTGGATAGAATTTTTTTCTGTTTATGGAACAAATTACCACTTTGTGGATGTTTACCGTTTATAGCAGACAATACTAAATTGGTACATTTTAAACGTTGCTCTGTTTGCCATAGCAAGATTCGAACTTCGGATGGTCATAGAGACTGTTTATATTGTTTAGGTGAACAACATAAAACTCTGAATTGTGTGCATTGTGCAGAGTTTAACAAGTCTACTCTAAAAAATAGAGCAGCTAGACTTCCAGAATTTTTGTGGCACACTTCTCTTAAGGGCACGGACATTTTCCTGCCCAAATTGCCTGAATCTAAAATGCAGTTGGTCATTTTGACCGCACCTTGGTTGAAGAAAATGGACAGCCCTGTTAAACATTCTAAGAAGGTTAAGCAAGGGAAAGTTAAGGAGCAAGTTAATAAGACTCCACTCCCCACACCTCCTAAAGATACTGCAATTCAGGAAAAACTTTATGATTTTTCTACCCCTAAACAGAATATAGAATCTCCACAAACTTCACAAATTGATTTGGATTCTGATACGCCATTACCATGCACTCAGCTCCACCCCCTCTTTCTTTGCCTGAGGAATCATTGCAAGGGTCCCCTAAACATGTTTCTCTAGCAGGTTTTAATAAATGTACATTTTTGCCCTCAATTTCTCCCTCTAGGCTTAAGCCTCCACAGGATGTTCAACAACAGCCAAATTCTGATATGGACTCTCACTGCTCTCACGTTAAGCCTCCACCACAGGCTGTGGATGATTATGTTGGCCAAGATTACCAGGATCAAGCAACTTGCTATTATTCAGCGTTTAGAGATTCTAATGCCCATAGTGGAGAAGTGACCTTCACATTCCAAAGAGCCTCCTCCACCAGCCCACGGATGGGACTACAGTTGTATCTCGCTTAAAGAGCATAATGCATTCCATGGGATTGCTCTTTAAGCAAGTTTGCTCTTTAAGCAAAACACCATTGTAAGTGACCAATTGTGACTTCTGGCGGAGGGGATTATGAAACCCAATTTACTTGTTAAGCGAGTTTTTGGTTGGTTTTATTTGTTACGCGAAGTGAACATTCAGAGAAAATTCTACTCTTTAAGCGATTTAGTCTTTAAGTGAGGCACTTTTTATGCAAGGTTTTACTGCATTCCTTCCTTAGAAGGTCAAATAGTAAAGATGAAGCTAAAGTACTTTGGACAAATGAGAAGAGAGGATTCGCTTGAGAAAGCCTTGATGCTGGGGAGGGTGGAGAGCCAAATTTGAGATGGTTAGATGGTATTGTAGACACAATGGGCACAAAGCTGAGTGAGTTGAGGAGGATGGTGGAGGACAGAAGTGCCTGGTGGACAGTGGTCCATGGGGTCGCAAAGGGTCGGAATCGACTGTGCGACTGAACAACAACAACAACAAAATGTCCCTTGGACTTCGAGACCCTTGGCTCTCACCACAGGTGGCATTGCAGAAACTGGATGCATTAACTCTATGGCAAGGTATTATGAGCCGGTCTCACAACATTATGGCTGCAACTGTTGTGCTCAGTCAGCTCTGAGGGATTTGTTCCCACATGTTGGCTTTCTGCGCCAAGATCACTGATGAAACAAGTGGGGTCCTATACAACTTGACACAGACATACCTTGGTGCCTAATTGCCAAATGGAGCATATGCCTTTAGACGCCATTGAGCACAGACATCTCCAGGCACCTAACCGCTTCAATGCCATGGCACTCAGACATGCTCTGGTGCCTAGTCACTCCAACTCCATTGAATGCCTACCTCTAGATTCCTTAGAGCATAGGCATCCCTTGGCGCCTGGTTCCAGTTCTATAGTGCACAGGTATGCTTTGGTGCCTAGTCACTTTGATGCCGTGCAGCACGGATGTCATTATGGATGTCCTAACCAAGTATGTCTTTTTTCTCTCAAACCTAAGACACGACAGCCTCCCTTTCGACAAGGAAGACAGCCTAGGCAGAAGTTCTGAAACTCCCCACCCAGGAGTTTTTCTGCTAACGCAACAGCATGTCACTCTCCTAGCCCCTTATTACCAAGAGTGGTAAAACATCTCCACGGACTCCTGTGTGCTAAAAATTGTTTCATCGGGCTACACTATGGGCCCATAAGTAATATCAAATTACAGATTTATTTGTTGGGAAGGAGGTGTTATTTTCGTAGCTGTTGCAGTTACTAATATAGAAATGTCAAGATATAAAGACATATCCACTTGCTTGTAACAGCTTGTTTTAATAATTATAGTTTTGTTTTAAATTGTAGCCTTCTAGTAACAGCAGAGACTGTCATCTCATAGTGAAATAAACAGATAAGGGCGAAACTTAGTAAATTCAGTTAATTAGAGAGGTCTATCAGGTTTGTTTAACTGTTCTGAACTTTGGAGTTACACCTTATTTTTAAAACCAAAAAACTAATGAATTCAAGTGATATGAAAAAATTTGAAATTTTCCCAATTTTTACATAGTAGCAGATTTGGAGTGCAGTTCTGTTCATGTTTACTCACAGTTAGTTCCACAGGGCTCTGTGCTGGTTTTCCTTGTGTGCTTAGGAATATTAAGAACTAAAGGTTTAGTTGGCTCAACTTTCTTAAACAAATTTTATACAGAAAATATATGAAGGGATGTGGAATGAAAATGGCTGTATATATCTCACATCCTGATATCTATTACAGTATATGAAACTTTGATTTACTGGGCATGCTTTTGTAGAATATACACCAAGAATTTGTAGTTTCTTCTCCTTATTATGCTATGAGTATACCATGAATGAAGTTACATTATTTGGCAATGCAATCTTTTTTATGCTTGCCAGGAAGAAAATTCTACTATTCATTATGATTCCATCCATGGAATCCATTCATGTATTTCAAAACTTAACATGATAGGGGCTAGAAACACATGAAGTTTGTTACATTGCTATTACCGTATTTGCCGGCGTATAAGACGACTGGGCATATAAGACGACCCCCCAACATTTCCACTCAAAATATAGAATTTGTTATATACTCGCCGTATAAGACTACCCCCTCTTCCGCACACCTTCCACACACCAAATAAAACATAAAAGAACATCAAATTGGATTTCAACATCTCCCTGTGCCCCACACAAGTGTGCAAGTGTGCATGTGCAAGCTCTGCGTAGACAAGGGGCTGCTTCCCGCCGAGCACAATGGGCCAGTCACGCCAAAAAGGCTGGCACCCCTGTCTCGCTGCTGATTCTCGGCGCACCTACGCTAGATATTGCGTGATACTGGATGATATGTAGAATGAGGTGGGTGAGCATCGGGAGGGCACTATGGGCACCGGGCGGGCATTGGGAGGCCACTATGGGCACCGGGCGAGCATCGGGAGGCTACTATGGGCAGCTATGTCTATCCCAACTGAAGTGCACCTGATGTATAAGACGACCCCCCCACTTGGAGGCATGTTTTTCAAGGGAAAAAAGTAGTCTTATATGCCAGCAAATACAGTACTTACCATCTGCTGGTAAATTAGCTTGTGGTCTTTTGTCACGAAGTCATAACATTCTGTTGACATAGCTTCAATACTAGAATAGAAACAGTTGTCACTATTTATTTGTCCTTATACAGTATGTTCCTTTACAGTTCCAAGGAATGTGAGGTGGACACTAATGCTTGTTTGATTCCTTGCTTATTTCCTTTAAAATTAAGTACAGTACTAGAAATAGATACTTCAGCACGTCCTTTAAGCCCTTTAAGGTTTTACAGTGATCACACAGCTGGAATAGTTTTTTCTGATAAGTGCTCTTCATCCATCATAATGATACTGCTGGGGTGTTGTTGTTATGTGTCATCAGACTACTTCTGATTTATGGTGACCATATGAATGAGTGATTTCCAGACGTCGTGTCCTCAATTGCCTTGCTCAGCTCATGTAAATTCAAGGCTTTGACTTCCTTTAGAGAATCAATCCATTTGTATGTGGTCTTCTCCTTTCCTGCTACTTTTCTTAGCATTACTGTCTTTTTCCAGAGAATTCTCATGATGTGTTTTTCTAATTCCTTCATTGCTGCCCTAATGAGTCTCAGTTTTATTCTGATTTCTTAGCAGAAGTCTCCATTTGGATTAGTGAAAAAAAAAATCAAGGTGTATATTTTTCCCATTATTTAATTTTTTCCATTGTAGCATTAAAATTGTGCAGTACTGTACTTCTGTAGTCACAATTTCTATTTTCTCAATGTTCAAATTCAGTCTTGCTTTGCCACTTTCTTCTCTCACTTCCACTAGAAGTCGTTTAGGGGCCAGCCACATAGGCTTAGCCTGTCCTGTAGCCCTTGCTAGAATGGTGGGAATTGCTGTAAAAAAGCATTGACCACACAACATTCTTTTGTACCTCGTTTAAAGAGCATAATGTGTTCCACAGGATTGCTCTTTAAGCGAGTTTGCTCTTTAAGCAAAACACCATTGTAAGTGACCAAATGTAACTTCTGGTGGGGGGGATTGTGAAGCCTGATTTAGTTGTTAACCGAGTTTTTGGTTGATTTTAGTTGTTAAGGAAGCGAACATTCAGAGAAAATTCTGCTCTTTAAGTGAGGCCCTCTTTATGTGAGGTTTGCCTGTACATTCCAGCTCATCGCTAATGAGAACCAGTCCTTCCCAGATTGCTCTGCAGTTGTAATCTATTGTTTATTTGGAATTATGAAATTATTGCATCTAGAGCACACCAGTGTCAATTTGCCAATATTGGAGAGTGACTTAATACGGGAACCACTTCCAGATATTGCCAATTTAATCACTTCACCTGCTCAGTGGAGGAAAAGGGAAGGTGGGGGGAGACACACACACACACCTGTTTATGCCTATCACTGATATGATATGTCAGTTATAAAAAAACAGGTTAAATGTATCTTCTTTGCCTCACTGGCCGAGAAACTTGGCAAGGCAAAGAAAATATTTTTTTAAAAAAAATTCACATATCACATTAGTAATAGTCTTAAAAAGAAAGAAATCACTTACTCTGTCTTCTGCTGAGCAGGGGAAATAATTAATTCCCTTGTATCTAAAAGAGGCTGACTTATTAAGCTATTTTCCATTATTGGCTTTGGAATGATGGGGCTTGATTAGAACCATCTAATCAAGCACTTTTGTTCACTCAGAAATGATAGCCATTTGGAACGGTGGAACTTATTTCAATTGTTTTAATCAAGCTCCGGATATGGCCCAAGGGCCATATTTTTGGCACATCTATAGTAGGGAAAACGTTTTAACGGTTAGAGGAGCCTAGAGTTGGTAAGCACTCCAACACTGGAAGCATTCAAGAGAGAATTGGACATCCATCTATCATAGCTGCTAGGAGTTGGATTCCTGCACTGAACAGGGGATTGGACTCAGTGGTCTAAAAGACCCCTTCCAACTTAGTGATTCTATATTCTTGAACAACATGGGGACACCATATTAGAGGCACCAACCTCTCACTGAATTGAAAATTTGCATAGTTCTGGAGCAACTGTAAAGATCCATCTTCCTCGCTGCATCTGGATGCTGTTACTTGATTCTGCTGCTCCAGTGGCCAGCCAGGGTTTTTGCAGCCATCCACTGGCAACCACAGGACCAGCACCATTGAGTCTAAGGGAAGTCTTTTATTCATTCATTCATTCATTCATTCATTCATTCATTCATTCATTCATTTAGGAAGTTCCATGATGATTACTGCAGGGCAACAGTGATAACTGTGGGACCTTGGGTGGGTGGGGGAATCATCAAATAAGTGGACCCATGCAGTTAAAACCTGCTTGGTTTGCGGCTCTACCAGTATATTCAAATACACATAAATTGCACAATGATACACATTCTAGCTGACTTTATTTTAAACTGAGGAGCTGCTCTGTTGATGGCCTTAGGGAAATCCCAGATTTACAGTATTTGCTGGCGTATAAGACTACTTTTCCCCCTGAAAAACATGCCTCCAAGTGGGGGGGGGGGGTCGTCTTATATGCCGGGTGCACTTCAGTTGGGATAGACATAGCTGCCCATAGTGGCCTCCCGATGCTCGCCTGGTGCCCATAGTGGCCTCCCGATGCCCGCCCGGTGCCCATAGTGGCCTCCCGATGCTCGCCTACCTCATTCTACATATCATCCAGTATCATGCAATATCTAGCGTAGGTGCGCCGAGAATCAGCAGCGAGACAGGAGTGCCAGCCTTTTTGGTGTGACCAGCCTGTTCTGCTCGGTGGGAAGCAGCGGTGCTCTGCTCTGCCCCTTGTCTACGCAGAGCTCGCACATGCACACTTGCGCACTAGTGCCGGCCACAGGGAGATGTTGAAATCAAATCTGATGTTCTTTTTTATTTGGTGTGTGGAAGGTGTGCGGAAGAGGGGGTAGTCTTATACGGCAAGTATATAACAAACTATATTTTTAGTGGAAATGTTGGGGGGGGTCGTCTTATACCCCAGTCGTCTTATACGCCGACAAATACGGGTATATATTTTTATTCACTGGGAGGGGGGGAGACTACTCTTAAATTTGTTCTTTGCCTCCTTTGTTTCGTGTGAAATGTTTTTAGAATAGTTTAGTCAAAGGAAAGCATTGATCATGAGATTCTTCTTCTTTCGTGTCTAGGTCAGACTTTAAACTGCCAAAACAAAGCTGCCTTTGGGTGAATTCATGAGATAAAATTCTAAGATAAGAATAAAGGCTTCATCAGAACACACCCAAAACTTCATGGGTTTTATAGCCTCCTTTGCATTTCCTTCTTTCATGTCACTGATATGATAAAAAGGAACTCTCCTCAGGCAGGGCCAGCCTTTCCTTTGGTCAGAAGGAGACCCTGCACCAGGTGGTGGATTCTGAGGGCTTGTGGCCTCCTAGACATCCCTTGTGAGTTTTGTAGCTATCTCCTCTGCTTAAGAACACATTTATATGTGTTTCAGGGGCTGTTATGCATACCCTAAATATTCTTGCAGCCTTTAGGCTCAATAGAGGACATTTTCATATCACCAACCTGAATTTAGATTTAAATCTGAAATTTATTTTTGTTTTAATTTAACTCAGTTTCACTTTTTAATGTGAATTCTAGATTGTTGCTGATGGACAGCGGAGTAGCCTGGTTTTTCTTTTGCTTCAGTCAAAGGTTTGCCTGATTGGGGAGGGATAATAAATATAAATAAATAACTTGATATGTATTTGGCCAGGCCGCACCCCGTTGATGGCAACTAGGGCACAGCCTTCCCTGTGCTCTGTCCTTAGGTGCTGATGGCCAGCGACTGAGGAAGTTGTCTTTATCCACTTTCCAACAGATTGAGGCTGCAGTCCTATATTCGCTTACCTCAGACTGGGAGCCAGCCCCATTGAACCCAGTGAGGCTTACTTAATAAGCTTAGGGAAGCTTACCGAATAGATGTATATAAGATTGTGCTGTTGATATTCTAGCAGCTAACACAGGAAGAAGGAAGACAGCCTGTTCTTCCCTTTCCCCTCTTCCAACAACAGCCCTCATTGCTTGTAGAAGACCTCCTTTTATATTCTGGGGAAGGGACGAAGACTTTCACACAAGCAAGGGTTCAATGTGGTGGTAGAAATCTCTTGAATGAAGAAATGTCTCTCAGCCTTCAGGTCAAATCATTGGAGGATGGATATCAGTGGTGGGCATCAGCAGGTTCGTACCATTCGCCAGAACCGGTAGCAGAAATTCTGGCTGGCCCCACCCATCCAAGTTTTGAAATAAAGTAAAGTAAAACCTCGGATAACGCTAAAACTTGGTTCCACAAATCTTGGTGTTAGCCGATTTTTAGTGTTATCCAATGCATGTTAAAATCCTATGGGATGCATCAGATAATGTTAAAGCTCCATAGAGATACATTGTAACTGCACAGGCTTTAGCAGTTGTTATCCAATCCATCCCATAGGACCTTAACGTTATTCGATGCAGTTCTCCCCCCCATTACTTAACATTATGCGATTTTAGCGTTATCTGAGGTAAATGTTATCCGAGGTATTACTGTAGTCCTAATTCGGATGCAACACAGGGCTTTCCTGTGGCCATGCCCACCATACCACGCCCACAGTGTGGTAGTAAAAAATTTTTAGTCCACCCAGGACGGATATGACAAATGACTGCATTTGCTTTTGCTGTTGCAAAAGAGTGAGTGTCAGCAGTCTAAAAGGTGGAAGGAGAGCAGCTTGACAGATGGAGAATGGTTTTTCCTCCCCCAGTCTTGGAGGTAATTCCCAGTAAGCAGTGTTTATAGTAGTATCATAGTAAGACTCTCCACTACCCTTTTCACAGAAATAATACAGTAACCAGAGGAACTCTGCTTTGATATAGGAGATTTCCTTTTTAAACTGTTAATATGAGTGGAATCAGAATTGCTTCCTCATCATCTCAAGTTTACTTCATGCCACTTAATTATGGATGTGGCAAATAAAGGTTCTTTATTTATTTTAAATTGTTTGTTTTCTTCATAGGAGGTTTTTTTTCCCCACCACTTCTCCAACAAACACGAAGGAATAGCGCATTGTTAAAGTCTTAGTTAAGGGGACTGCAGTGGTTCAAGTGCTTAAGATGCTGACTGGGAGGCAGAAGGTCAGCAGTTCAAAAATCTGAGTACTGTATGATAGAATGAATGCCCGCCTCTGTCCCAACTCCTGCCAACCTAGCAGTTCGAAAGCAAGAAATTGCAAGTAGATCAATAGGTACCACTTTGGTGGGAAGGTAAACAGCATTCCGTGTCTAGGCATGACTGCCACATGTCCACAGAAACATCTGTAAACGCAGACAGCTATAAAACAAGTCGGATACGACTAGCTTTTGAGCAAGGGTGACCTTTACCTTTACTTAAAGTCTTAGTAAATACTGTATGAAATTTTCATCTGTCTAGTAATTGAATACATTACAAGAATATTTTCCTCCTTTAATGGGAGAACCTTTTTCTGCCTAGAAAGTTGGACCCTTCAAACAATATGAAGCCTCTGTATATTGTTTACAATACAGTAGTGCTTAGAGACTGCTGATTAAAGCAGACTCGCATTGTGCCAGGCACTTAGCACATATGTAGTGAAAATGGAGGGTCTTAGAGGGACTGTAATACCACCCAGTAATATTTGCTATTTACAGTTAGCAAGTTTTAAGTCCTGAAATAAATCAACAGTACAGTACTGAAAAATACTAATAGGCCTGGATCATGCCTAGGTAATCCACTTGTTATTTCAGGCCCATAACAGATAACACTTAGCAGCAGCATCTATCTAATTCTGAAATCTTAAGAAATTTGGTCTGTTGTCATCTTTGAGATTTTAAGAAATTTGGTCTGTTGTCAATCAAGAAAAGAGAGGCCATGATATTGAGCAAGCTGCTTATTTGATTAACCAAGCAATTGGTCATTTCTAAAATAATAATGAAATCCATTCCTCCCATCCTCTTAGTGTAATTTGCCTCTCTAGTAAATCACTGCTGTCCATTTAACGAATGAAAATGGATGGCTTTAATGGAAGAGATAATTTATTGATTTTACATTTATACTACTTCTCAGTATGCAGACCTCATTAGATAACTGGAAAAATAAGTGAGGGCCTTCTTCTTAATGTATATTTAATACTGCCTATATATTATATTAAGGCCTGTAGTAGATTTTATATAAATATACATTAAGCTTGTTGTGCAAATCTAAATTGATTTGCTTAGTAAAGATGGACTTTTTCTAGATCATTCTGAGACAAAGACAAGCTAGTAACCATCAAAGGGTGACAGTGTAATATTCTAGTACAGGGTTTGGCCTATGGCCTGTAGGCCAAATTTGGCCCGTGGCGCCAAATCATCTGGCCTCTGTCATTGCTCCAATGGTTGCTGAGGTTGCATTTACAACAGCTGTAAACATGTTTGCGGCAGGTGCGGATGCATCTACAGTAGCATTTACGGCAGGGGGACCACCAGTCCAGCCCCTTCAACTGAGGGAGCTTGACCTGGCCACGACTTTAAAAGGTTGCCAACTCCTGTTCTAGTACAGTACTTAGCAGTAAAATGTGTTTTCAAATAAAACAGGCTTCAAGAGGATATTTGTAAGCATAACTTGTTCTTCTGTTAGTGGGAGGCGTTGTAATCTAACAAGACTTTGTGAATGGAAGTGAGATGTTCTAGATCAGTGTTTCCCAAATGCTGGTTTTTGGACTTCAGTTCCCAGAAGCCTAAGTCATTTCCCCAAAGCAGTGATTAGCCAGTGTACTGACTTAGGCTTCTGGGAATTGAAGTCCACTTGTGGGCTGTGTACCCCTTGTTGGGAACCACTGTTCTAGATATCTCCAGCCATCCACATGTAACAATAAGAATATTTGTGTTATGTCAAGCTGCCTCTTCTCCCTGGAGGCACAGCCTTCCTTCCTTCCTTCCGTCCGTCCGTGGAGTAGCATAGGGACAAAGCTGAGATTCTTATTGTTTGCTTATGTGCATCCCAGTATCACCCAGTTGGTTTCCTAAATATGTTATTTCTGGGAAAAACTTTCTGTATGCTGTTTAGGTAGTAATTTTTGTATGCCAGAATTCACTCTGGTGTGATGCCCAAATACTATGGGTTATGGCAATGTTCCAAAATCTTGCCATCCCAGCTAATTCGGAGCTTCCTCAGAGCCTATCTATTCTTTAAGTAAAAGGCAGGGACTTATGTTGTCAAAGGGTTTGGTTTCATTTGGTTCTTTTTCTAATACAGTAATACCTCGGATAACGCTAAGACTTGGTTCCACAAGTCTTGGTGTTATCCGATTTTTAGTGTTATCCGATGCATGTTAAAATCCTATGGGATGGATCGGATAACGTTAAAGCTCCATAGAGATACATTGTAACCGCACAGGCTTTAGCGGTTGTTATCCGATCCATCCCATAGGACCTTAACGTTATTTGATCCAATTCTCCTCCCCAGATTACTTAACGTTATGCGATTTTAGCATTATCCGAGGTAAACGTTATCCAAGGTATTACTGTATGAGGAAACATCTTCTAAGGTAGAGGTCAGTTGTGCTCAATTGACACAAAAGTTTCCTCTTGGACTGTCAAAGCAGGGTCATCAGCATAGAGGGAACTTCTGTAGCACGGGAATATTGTTTTTATCATTTGTACCAGGATGCTACTCTGTGGAAGATCAGTTCTTTGATTTCTCTGGTAACTGTAGCTTCCCTGAAATACAACAAAGAATGTTCCATTTTGAAGCAGAGCAACAATTATTTTTGTTAATCCATGATCTTTAGTAAGGAGGTAGAGTTTTTTGAGCTGCAGTTGATAGTGGACTATGTCCTATGCTTCTATAAGGTCAACAAATGTTGCTCTAGCTATTTTATGTGTTTTAAAGTTATCTTTCATACACTGGGGTAGATTTTAGATCTGAGGTGTTGTCGTGCAGTGGTTAAGCTACAGTACTGTAGTCAAAACTTTACTTATGATCTGAGATCTGTCCCCAGAGACTCAAGGTTAAGTCAGCCTTCATTCCTTCTGAGGTCGATAAAATGAGTACTCAGCTTGTTGGGGGCAAAATGCTAATGATGTTTGAACCACCCAGCGAGTGCTCTGAAAAGCCTTGCAGCCACAGAGGGCAGGTTGCGAGGGTGGGAGGACTCTGGCCACCACCCTGTGAGACCTCCAGCCTTTTTCCACCTGGCTGGAGGTTGAAAAGCCTCACAGCCATGGAGGGCAGGCTGCGAGGGAAGGCTCTGGCCACCACCCTGCGAGACTTCACCTGCGTTACCGCAGGACGCCTGCTCTGCCTACCCGGCCGGAGGATGAAGTGGCTTCAGCTGCTGGGGCTTGGTAGCTTCAGGAACTTCACTGCTGTTTGTAATGTCTTTGTTAGGTTTTGAAATGCTTTTCTCTTGCACTTTTAGGATGTATAATGTCTCTATGATGATAGGATATTGTGACTTCTGTATTGTTGATATATGTTATTGCATTATATATTGGAGGGTTTGAGGATTGTGAGTGGCAAAGGTTTTTTGTTATTTAATTGTTATGTTATTTAATTGCTATGTGGGTGTTTTTTAGTGTTAAATTGTGTTTTATTATGTAAATTATATCATTTTGTTGATGTATATTATGTTGAGGGCATGTTTGTAAGCTGCCCAGAGTCACACTTCGCGAGGGGGGCGGGATATGATGATGATGATGATGATGATGATGATGATGATGATTATTATTATTATTATTATTATTATTATTATTATTATTATTATTATTATTATTATTATTATTATTATTATTATTATTATTATTATTGAGATGGTATTTTACTATAATTGTTGTTGCTAAGATTTGAGCCTCACAGCTCTTGCCAGGGCCAAAGCCTATCTGTTCTATAATTAAAAGAGGTTCGATTTAAAATTCTACACAATTTAATATCATTCGTTCAGATACTTTTGTATGTACAGTAATACCTCGGATAACGCTAAGACTGAGCAGCAGAGAAGTAGGAAGAGGAACAAAACTACAAAAACTAATGTAGATGTTTGTAGCACACAGCTGTCTGTGCTTACAAAGAAACAAACTTACTTCCAGGTGCAGTAATACCTCGGATAATGCTAAGACTTGGTTCCACAAGTCTTGGTGTTATCTGATTTTTAATGTTATCTGATGCATGTTAAAATCCTGTGGGATTGATCGGATAACGTTAAAGCTCCATAGAGATACATTGTAACCGCACAGGCTTTAGCGGTTGTTATCCGATCCATCCCATAGGACCTTAACGTTATTCGATCCAATTCTCCTCCCCAGATTACTTAACGTTATGCGATTTTAGCGTTATCCGATCCAATCGTTATCTGGTGTTTTACTGTATAGCATATTAGGGAGATTGGCCTGTAGCTTTTGGAGTCTGATAGTTCTTTGCCTGGTGTTCTTTGTCTTGTTTCCATATTTTCAGAGAACTATGCTTAAACTATAATTTCAATTTTGGAATGTTCTCCTGCCTCCATTCCAAGATAGTGTCAGACTAACTACATCCCAGGCCTCACAGTCTTAATATGTAGATGATACCTCACTTTTTAAAGAAAGTATTTTTAGAGGTCAGAAGGAGAGAAATTTGCTATCAACTCTTACAGAAACAAGAAGAACTCACTGGATAGACTTATAGCACTGCTTAACACAGCAAGAAGCAGTCAGAAAGCTTGGAGATTACTGAAAAGAGTAAACAACAAACCAAACAAGAGGATGCTGTATACTAATGTAACCCCAAACCAAATAATACATCAGCTGCTGGCAGTGAATACTGAACAATGCATAATAAAAATAAAAGAGCAAAGAAATATTCGGAGTGAATCCAGTGAACTTTCTACTACCTTCATATTGACAGCAGTAGAGGAAACCATAAGAAGTAAGGATGGCATAGTGACAGAACCTGATGATATCCAGATTGAACAAATTAAACATTTTGGCCAAAACACAAAGGAATTGGTGCTTGTACCAACCGGGCAGCATATAAATCAAACAAACACAAACAAATCTGCTCAACAAGGAAACAATTTTTAATAAATGGCAGATGATGAGAATCATCGCTATATTGAAACCAGGTAAACCCCAAAAGCTACAGGCCAGTGTGCCTACAGTGCCACATATATGGGACCGTGGAAATGCAGTTGTGCTCTCAAAACACCTCATTAATACAAAATCACTTTTTGCTACTACAGTTTACAGACTACCCCATCATCATGATCACTGGTCATGTGACTGGTGGATATTGTGAGTTACGGTAGTAAAAAGTCACTTTTCTGAGCTCAATTTTGAAGCTGATATGGATGCCTAAGTGCATTTCTGTGTGTGTATCCCACTCCTTTCCCATTCAGTGTCTCCATTCCTCCCCTATTTACAAAGAACATGTGAGGTTCCATTTTTCTCCTTCTGTGTGCAGGCCTGATGTGAAACTGCCAAAATGGAAGGCACCTTATGGTGAGTTTGCTCTGCAGTTCCTTTCACCTGGCCTACTGTGAGAAAGATTAGCTGGAAACACAAGGTGGCCATTACCAGGGCATGTCTGATTGTGGTTCAAAAATACCACAATCTTCAGGATGCTTTTTCTGTGTATCCCATGGGGTTCCATATAATTGCAGAGTACACACTATGGCAATGGTGGCGAACCTATGGCATTTGTGCCAGATGTGGCACTCGGAGCCCTCTTTGTAGGCACCCATATGGTTGCCACAGCACAGAGGTTACCCCTCCCCTCTGCCCAGCAGTCCAATGGGAGCGCTTCCTCTCTCTGCCAACACAGAGTTTGCCCCACCCCTCTGCCCAACAGCCGAATGGGAGAGTTTCCTCCCTCCCCTGTTGTTGTGTTGGCACTTTGTGATAAATAAATGGGCTTTGGGTTGCAGTTTGGGCACTTGGTCTCTAAAAGGTTTGCCATCACTGCACTACAGTGCTAAACAAAATATGCTTACTGTATGTTATTGATGATGATGAGATGAAACAAATTGCACCAATTTTAAGGGGATGTTTAATATGAAGCGTAGAGATACAATGTCAAGTAATTTAATTTGCATGAAATAAGCACTGCATATACATTTAATTACCTTTAAAGTCCTACATGGTAGTGGGCCAGGATACTTAAGAGACCGCATCACCCCAAGAACATCTATCTGTCCCACCAGAGCAGACCGGAGAGGCTCTCTAATCATTCCATCTGCTAGAGAGGCGCATCTCTCTAGTACAAGAAAGAGGGTCTTCTCAGTGTCTGCTCCGGCCCTATGGAACCTTCTGCCAATTGAGCTGTGTCTCCAGACAGAGTTGTTGCCCTTCAGGAAAGGACTAAAAACCTGACTGGCAAAGCAGGTGTGGGGCACCAGCAATGTGGTGACCCCTGCCCGCTGGCTGATTTAGTAAGAATGCTCTCTCTCTTTTAATCTGTAGGGGTTGGCGTAACTTTTGGTAGTAGTTTTAATGGGGTTTTTAAAGTTTTTAAATTGTGATTGGTTTTTCTTTCTGTGTGCCGCCCAGTCTCTTTGGAGTTGGGTGGCAGTATAAATCAGAAAAATAAATAAATAAATTTGAGGTGGAATAATATTTTTCTCCGTGAGACCAAATGATTGTAAAATCTTAAGAGATGGGTAATGTTACCTTTTTTTTTTTTTTAGGGCCGGTGCACAAGGGAGAACTGCAAATATCTTCATCCACCAACGCATTTGAAAACCCAGCTAGAAATTAATGGTAGGAACAACCTGATTCAACAGAAGACTGCAGCAGCAATGTTTGCCCAGCAGATGCAATTTATGCTCCCAGGAACACCCTTTCAGACAATGGTAAGTAAGTACCTCTAGCAAAATGCACTGATTTTCACTAGCCAGTTTTTGCTAACATGATAAGCAGGAGAGGTATTTTGAGTATTTCTTTTTTAAAAAAAATCTTGGCTCTACCATTGTGAAGTGTTCTGAATGTTTTAAAAAAACTTACAGACCATTTTTTCAATTTTACAAATCTTCTTCTGCCATATCCAAATCCGAATCAGCCATGAAGACTGTCCTGAGAATATGATGCACTGGCCTTTCATCTGCCTTCCGCATCACAGCATGACACCTGTACCAATGATCCAGTTCCATGAGTCACTTTCTGGTCCTGAGCTCTTTTGGCACACAAAGTCTTCATCAGTCCCAGGCTCTACATCAAGAAGGATTCAAGTGGGAGTCAATCCACTTGGGGACCATCACACTTCCCTGTGGACTTTGGCACCAAAGGCCCTTAGTCCTTAAGGTTGTCAGATTAGTTAACCACCGCCTGACACTCAGTGTTGAGTGGCAGGCAGTATGGTCTACTCTATTACCAAAGCAGGATAACCTGGCCAGACAGGTATTTTACAAATAAAACTACCAATGTATTTTTTTTATTATATAAACTTCTGAAACTTGTGTTGATGTGTTGTTTTCAGGTACAGACAGTTTGTTCATCATGACTAGACTGTCTGCATAGTTGCATAATATGTAAATATGCTTTGTACAAAATTAATTCATGCATTCTTAATTAAACATACAATATTGCTCTTATTTTAAATAGTTGTGTTCTGAACATTTAGCCTGAAATGTAAACATCCAATACTGAGCCTACAAACCTTTCGATAAGCAATAAACTCCAGACCTTAACTCAGATAACAATCTCTAGAAAACTGTAAGAGAACACCAGGTAGTAGAATTCTAAGTATGGCTTTCCTACTAAGCTGATCATTTCCATCACCTCAGGATCTAAGACCTGGAAAAATGTGCTTTGGGCCACGTTTTTCTATTTTGTATTTCTCATACTTAAAAGAGAAGGTAATAATTAAAATTGACACCCAAGCATTAAATAAGAATCCCTGTTGTTGCCTCTGTTACCTGGCTTTGATATGAAGTCATTAGAAAATCATCATCCTCTCCCTCTTCTTCCTCTTCTTCTTTCTCCTCCTTCAAGAGAGATACAAGGTTTTTGTTAAACACTTCTAGCAGCCTCCACCAGCCTTATTTGGTGTCTTTGCAATACTGTATGTCCTTGATGTTATCTCTCCACCTTCTTGAGTCTCCCTCATGCTCTTTCTCTTTCTCCTCTTTTCACATACGGTAAACTTGTATGGCTTGGAACTCCAATATGTTCTCTCCAAATGGGGAAATCACTATTTGTTGTCTCTGTATGCAATTTAAGATTCATTTCTATTCAAATGCTTTCCATTATAATCTCATTCCTAATTTCATCCTTCCTAGTCACTCCAGCAGCCTTCCTCAGACATCTCATTTCCATGGTGACCAACTTTCATTTATGTTTTGTTGTAAGTGTCCACAATTGGCACTGGTAACATAAGGTGGAAATGAATATGCTTTGTATGAGATGTTCTTTTTTCCTGGTCAATATTGCCTTATGTTGCAAGAATGTAGCTAACTGTCCCAATACTTGGTTTGCCTTACTGCACCGCATGTTAATCTCTTCGTACATTTTGCCATCTTCAGTAAATGCTGTTCCCAGGTATTTGAACTCTGCCAGAGGTGGCACACGGAGCCCTCTTTGTGGGCACCCATGTGGTCACCCCAGCTCAAATTTTGTCCTGCACTTCTGCCCAGCAGCCCAATGGGAGTGCTTCCTCCCTCCCCCCAGCACAGAGTTCACCCGCCCCTCTGCCCAGCGGCCCGAAGGGAGCACTTCCTCCCTCCCCTGTTACTGTGTTGGCACTTTGTGATAAATAAGTGGGTTTTGGGTTGCAGCTTGGGCACTCAGTCTCTAAAAGGTCCACCATCACTACCCTACATGGTTTAAGAGTGAGATGCCTTGGTATTGTATGCATTCTCATTTACACCCTTTGTTTTTCCACAGTGGTATTATTATTGCTTGTTGCCAATCAGTGGATACATTTAGTTGTGTCCATACTGCACTGGACATTATATATAGCCATCTGATGCTACTTTCCCCTGCTGCTTGGATTATTTCTGTTGATAAAAAGCATCTATTCCTGGTGCGTTGTGTTTAGGTCAGTGATGGGATGACACCGGTTCTGACCGGATCCACAGAACCGTTAGGAAGATTTCCGGAGGGTTCTCCGTGAGGGTAATACCATTTTTGAGGCGTCCGGATCGGATGCCTCACCGGCAGGAATTTTTTTAAAAAAAATTGGAGCCAAAATGGCTCCAATTTAGAGCGCATGCACAGAAACTCAATCTGGTGCATTACGCATGCGTCAGATTGAGTTTCTGCACATGCGCACTAAATTGGAGCCATTTTTGGCTCCAATTTTAATTTTTTTTCTTTCGACAGCCCTTCCTGGTTTGGTAGCATTGCCTGGTCCTGGAGCGCGGTCCCTTCTGCAGGGCTGCCGGGGGTCCTCGACAGCCAGAAGACGGGCAGCAGGGGGTGGGGGAGCACAGCTGAAGCCAGCCTGGAGAAGCTGGCTCCCGCGCTCTGGGGTTCCGCCGGGCAGCGATCCTCTGATCCTTGAGCCGGTCTTCTCGTCCGGAAGGGAGGGGGAAGGGTTTTTTTCCATTGCTTTCCTCCTCCTCCCTCTTCCTCCCCGCTCTTCCCCAGCGCCGAAGTGCCGAGGCTGCCTGGCTCCGATCTGGAGAAGGACGGATGGCGACAAGCAGCCTGCCTGCCTGCCGAGGGGGGGGGGGGGTTCTGCATTGCTTTCCTCCTCCTCCTCCCTCTTCCTCCCCGCTCTTCCGAAGCGCCGAGGCTGCCTGGCTCCGATCCGGAGAAGGACGGATGCCGACAAGCAGCCTGGCTGCCTGCCGAGGGGGGGGGGAAGGGTTTTTTCTCCATTGCTTTCCCCCTCCTCCTCCCTCTTCCTCCCCGCCTCCTGGCTCTTCCCCAGCGCAGAGGCTGCCTGGCCCCGATCCGGAGAAGAGGGACAAGCCCCGGGCCATGGAAGGTAAGTAAGTTAGGGTTTTGTATTTAGGGTGGGTGGGTGATTTATTTGTGTTTTGGGTGGGTGGTTGTATTTTTATTTTATTTATATCCTTATTTTATTTATTTATGGGTTTGTTGTAGCTGTCTGGTTGGGTGGGTGGGTTGAGGGGTGGGTGGATTTTTATTATTATTTATTTTTTGGGCCCGCCCACGACGTCATGACGTCGGCTCTGCCCATGACGTCGTGACGTCATGACATTGGCCACGCCCATGACGTCCGTGACGTCATGGAGTGGTAGTGGAATTTTTGTCATCCCATCACTGGTTTAGGTGATTGTTTAATGACTCTTGCTACTTCTATAATTAATATATCTGAGTCTAGCACTATTGTTTTGTAGTCTTATGTTGTTTCACTGCAGAGGTTGAGGAGTTCTGTCCGCTTTTCTGTAACTTCTGAGGGTTCTGTTCTTGTCATTATGTATTTTAATGGGGTTATACAGTAATCCTCTCTTTTCTGTATACTTTTAACTACAGTACTGTACTTGAAAAATGTTCTTGGGGCTGTTCTCCTGTTACCTGCTAATTTCCCAAAGCATTTCCAGGATTCTTGTTTTGCTTTTTTGATTATCATGTTCATATTTCTACATTGCAATCTATAGTTTATATAGTCTTCTTCACTCCTTGGTTTTATCCAACGTTTATATAACTCTGTTCAGTTTTGCTGCTTCTTTAACCTGATATCACCATACAGTATGTTTGAACCCATACCACCTTTTTCCACATTTCCTTTTTCTGCATAGTTCTTCTGCAACACTAAGCACGGTTGTTTTGTATCCCTTCCATTCATCCACCACATTCTTCACCTTTGGTGGCAGTTGGTTAAATGCTGTCTCCACCTTTTGTTGTAACTGTTCTACTAATTCTCCTTGTTTGAGTTTTGCTATCTTAATGAATTCTTGGTTTTTGTTTGACCCTCTTCTTTTAATATTGGATTTATCATTTCTTGCTGTCCCCTAATATCATGCACACATATCGAATGCTGGAGTTAACAGTTGGTGTGTTAGGGAAAAAGTTGTTTGCCCCTAGGATTCTCCAGAGGGTACATGAAGTGCCAAAAGTATGACCTTCCATGAAAAGAGGCTGAAAGCCCACTTCCAATTTTGAAAAATGATTTTTTAAAAAAGTGTGTGCATGTGTGCGCATGCAACTATGTATTAAATACTAAAAGCTTGCTGCTTCTTCAGGAGCTATACTTTGATGAATCCATGAGCTACAGAAAGAGCCTTAGGAGATTGCATGTGGCCCTTAGATTGCATTTGCCTATCCTGATCTAATGCCTTCTTCCAACAGCCTTAGGACCAGCTATTTCAGGCCACAATTGCACACGTTGGTCACTTGTTGTCATGTTGTCTTTTCTATCAACTGTTTTGGTATCCCGTTCACCCATGCTGTTTTGCCCCTGTTCAACAACATATTCTCTTCATCTTGACAAGTCAAGTGGACATCAGCATCAAAGAGCTATAAGCTGCCTCTCTGACTATATACTCAAGTATCAAGGAAAACATAGTAGCACCATATTTGCTCTTGTCAGAATTCACTGCCTGCAAGCTGTATTGCTTGTATGATGCAGGCTGTTGAAGTACTGTTTGTGTTAGTCTGGAATGTGAATTACACTATTTTAGATCCAGAACACATAAATCCTTATTAGACTTTTAGCCAAACAAGATAAATATGTTGTTGTTGTTGTTGTTGTTCTTGTTCTTGTTCTTGTTCTTGTTCTTGTTCTTGTTCTTGTTGTTAAAGCCCTCCTTGTAGTGCCTGAGGAGTTTGATAGAGGTTGGCAAGAGGTATTTTGGTTCACCCTGAAAAATGAAATATTTGTATACAAATTGCTGTCTACTTAAACGTATGAACTTTGCAGTGTTTATAGAGCACTATACTTGCCTAGAAGATGTAATATGTTTCTAATATGTTTCTATCCCTCTTTCTCAGCCTTCATTTTCTGTAGGGCCGACAATAGGATCCAACACAGCACTGAGCTTTGCACCGTATTTAACGTCTGTTGCTCCTGGGGTTGGATTAGTTCCTACTGAAATTGTCCCCACACAACCTGTTCTTGTTCCTGGAAGCCCCCCAGTCACAGTCCCTGGAACAGCCACAACCCAGAAACTCCTCAGAACAGACAAACTAGAGGTAGGCAAGTATCACTGTGCTGATGCAAAGAGTTCTTTGAAATACTTTGTACAAAAGGTCTATTAATAACTGACTGTTGATTGCAACTTGTATCCGAGAATGCATTTTTTCCTGAAGCAGGAAAAATGTCACCAGCATGAATTTGTTTAAGGTGGATCCCATTCTGCCATGACGTGACCCACACACTATGATCTCCGAGCTATCTCCCACAGCACACATGAAGCGTGACATGCAGGATTTAACACCAGGACTGCAATGGACTGCCACAGCCTTGAGGATATGGACAAGGTGCCAGTCCATCTGGCATGGCCTCTTCCGCTTTCGTGACTGTTGGGAATCAGAGTTCCTCCACTGTTCATTTTGCCGTTGGGCCCAATATAATGGTTTCCAGCGGCATTTACTCCACTGAGGGTGACCATTACACCACCTAAAGGGGCTCATCCACCTGTAGCCGTTGTCCCCTTTGAGGAGTCAGGTTAGTTAACCACTGCCTGACAATAAGCGTTGAGCTGCTGGTTGTATGGTCTACTCTGTTACCGTAGTGGGATGTCCGTCCAGACAAATCTATTAATGAATTGATTGATTATTGCATGGGATCTGTCACTCAGTTGTAGCTGCTTCTTAACAGCTATTGTAGATAATGTAGTCCGACTTCTGAAATAGGTATAGAGCTATGAAGTAATTATTATGTTAGTGCTAATAAGTTTTTACATCAAGGGAATGTGTAGTAAACCCAGTCGTTCACAGGGACTTGAGCTTCTGGGAATTGAAGTCCAAGAACAGCTGGAGTGCCAAGGTTCACCATCACCGTGCTAAGGCGAGACAGTGACTGGGTAGAAAGGAGGATTACTTCTCTTTGATCTCCTCTTAATTTACTCCAGACGAGGAGCAGCATTATTTCTGGAAATTCATATAAATACTTGTTTTTTAAAATCTCATTTAGGTTTGGAAATTTGTGAAGAAGCATTTGCTCCTAATAGCATAGCAACTCAAAAACTTGCTGACATGGAAAAGAAAAACTCTAGATGACAGATGTTCAGTTCATGGGTTCTGACTTTCCCAAAAGTGTATAAAACAAGAAACACAGTCACTGTCCTTCAAGGAGAAAAGCTCAGGGAATGAGAGTGAAAGTGAGACTACTCTGAGGAGATAAAGAGTGTTTGTGCAAAGAAAATGGTACTTGTGTATAAGGGGCAGTCCTAAAAGTAGGACACATGTTGTAGGTCAAGACAAAAGGTAGTTCTTGGAAAGGCAGATGGTCATTACATTTAGAGCACAATTTAAAGGTGACATCTTAGCATGTATGCATTTATTTAGTTTGTAATTGCCCCCACCCCTTCCCCTGTTGATCTAGTATGCATAACGAGTATTGTTTTGCGCACCAGGTTTGCAGGGAGTTCCAGCGAGGAAACTGTGCGCGGGGCGAAACTGACTGCCGCTTTGCACATCCTGCAGACAGCACAATGATTGATACAAATGACAACACCGTAACTGTTTGTATGGATTACATAAAAGGGCGCTGCATGAGGGAGAAATGCAAATATTTTCACCCTCCTGCTCACTTGCAGGCCAAAATCAAAGCTGCTCAGCACCAGGCCAACCAGGTGGCAGTGGCAGCTCAGGCAGCTGCTACAGTGATGGTAAGTGCAATAATGCAGGCCTGTTTAATTACTGCTTCTGTCAAGCCAGCATTGCTTTCAGAGTATACTTTAGCTTGAAGCCTTTACCATAAGATGGCTTCCTATTTATCAAGGCTGAATAAAGAAAATTAAAAACCCAGCAAACCAACATTTTTTCTATGCAGTCATTTCAGCACAATAGGTTACTTCTTGGAGTACAGGTGGCTCACGGCTCAACTGTCCCTTGGTACCCTTGTGTGGCACAGTTTCTGAAAACGGCTCTGGGTGTTTAGATGTTTGAATAAGCTAGTCTGACTGCAGTGTAGACCTACACATACACAGCAATTTTCCTGCAAAAGCGTTGACACCTAGAATCAAGACTCCTGAAATTTGGTCTGCACAGAGAGGTAATCTTAAGGTGTGCCTTTCAGCATTATTTCCATAAAAATGTATAAGATCATTTTAATTTATTAAAATCTACCTGTAGATTGCAGTATCTAGTGGCTGATTGAAGGACTAGATGTTCTGGTCAAGAGTAGAAGTTTATTCGAGGGCAGGAATCCTTAAGCTTTCATTCAACCCTCAGTGTATAAAACTACTTCCAAAAGAATGCCTGGGGGCACTTTACTTTCACTTCTGGGAGCGACAAGGGGGGCGTGGGCCAGATGAATCACAGTAAACACATTCGTGTGGATTCATGGGGACTTTTACCACTGGAAATTGAAGTCCAAGAAAATCTGGAGTGCCAAGGTTCGCCATCATGGTCCTACTCCATAGTTTAAGTTACATACTCCAGCTTTTTGTAGTTATAATTTGGTAGTTCTCTAATGAGAACAAAAATTTGTTAAGGGGGAATGATAACATGGCATAACGATTTTGCTGCTGGGAATAACACATGTGATTCACATAATATTGAGTGTGCTGATTTCAAATCTGAACTCAGAATTTATCACGTACAGATTTTAAGACGTGCTACAGCTGTTCAAATGGTCAATAATTGGATAACGTATTTTTACATGGGAACATTATGACATTTGCAGCTATCACTATGCCTGCTTCCACCTCAGTTGAATCTTGTCCCATGGTGACATGCATGTTCCAGCAGTAGCCGGGCATATGCTTTGTATGTGACTGTGTAAAAGAAGACCAAACCGTGGACCACGTTATATTTAGGTGCCCTTTATCCACATTTGGAGGCACATTGGAGGACTTGCATATTACAACAGATGAAGCCCTTCAGTGGCTTTCAAACCTGGATGTGGAACTCTAGCTAGGAACTTGAGATGGACAATTTTCCTTACTGTATATATAGCAACATTAATGTAGACATCTGAAGTTCATCATAAGATTAATAAAGTGAGCTGACGTCAGAAATAGGTATACAAGGCAAGATGGACCAAGAGCTTGTCTCTAGTGCAAAACCATCTTATTGAATAGTACAGCTAGGCCATAGTGAGTCTGTTTTGAGCTAAAGATGAGTAGGCACAGCTGTATTAATAAACCGGACAATTTTTGCTGCATTTGTGGCAAATATACCCCACGTGATCAACGCAAGAACCTTACCAAGAGGGTGAGATTTACTATCTTAAGATCCTGATGTCCTAGGCAGAATTGGACTTCAGATTTGGATCTAGTGCACTTTATTTAGTATATGACATGGATTAGACCAAGTAACAGACAATGTTTATTTATTTTTTGTGATGCAGTCTAATGTGCTGTTGGAACATTTGCAACTGAATGATTTTCCTGGATAGCCTTTGATGGCCCTTACAATAGTAGGACCTTGTCATGATGTAAAGCTTTCATTTTTCTTAATAGCAAAATGTAAAAAGAACATTATGTTATTTGAGGTTGCTCTGTAGCTTCAGGTTCCCAAAACGTAAGTGAATAGGAGCATTTTTACATGTGCATCTGAGATTTTGAATTTTCTTAAAAGCAACTTATTATACTGTCTTCAGTTTGAGAAGTAAAGTTGGGGGAAAATACACTACAATACAGAGTTAATCATACAGCAGTCTCTGAATGTATTTAAAGGTGTCAAGAGCATTGCTTTTAAGAGTTCGGCAAAACTGTTTTTCTAAATGTGATTACTTCATTTCAAAAGCAATGTTGAAAGGCCAAATTTGCCCTTAGAATTCACTTTGTGTTTTTGAAAAGTTTTGAAAGGTGTCATTATGATAACTTTTACATTGCTTGGTACTAGAAAATTAATATTAGTGATTTCAATAAAACAAGAAAAATGTTTATCTCAGAAAAAAGCATATTCACCATATAGATCAAAGAAATATTATGTTTCTTGACATCGGACAAACAAATGCAAATTGTGGCTGTTGTATATAGTAGACATTGATTATGCACTTTGGACCAATATAAGATGCCTTCCAGAAATACAGCATGATGTAGACCAAACACCTTTGTTGCAGGGCCATGAAGGTCTGTGTATCTGTCAGGGTTTAAAGACTACTTGTTTTAAAGAGAAGGAGAAGAGAGAATACAGCATGTTTTCCTTCAAAGTGGGCACAACACAAGTCATCTAAAATAATGGTTTTAAAAATGTCTGTGCCTTGAGTTGTTTCTTTCCCACTGCTATTAGAGGGGAATTGGAAAATCTCAATAGCAGGAGTGTTGCTAATAACTGCACCAGAATAGTATTCCCATATCAAATGGATAACAAGTTGCCTGGGTTCCCAGACTTTTCAAGAACTTAACATACAACTTAGTTTTCCTATCAAGCTCATCAAAAGTAAGTTGGATGCTTTGTATGTTGAGATTAGCAGGGAAAGACTACCACAATCTTTTAAGTGTAGGAAACCATGCCTGTAGCATGGTATAGATGCAATATATATAAAATACAGTGGTACCTCACTTTAAAATAATACCTTCCATGGGATTGCTCTTTAAGCAAGTTTGCTCTTTAAGCGAAACACCATTGTAAGTGACCAATTGTGACTTCTGGTGGGGGGGGGATTGTGACCCCCGATTTAGTTGTCTAGCAAGTTTTTGGTTGGTTTTAGTTGTTAAGCGAGGTGACCATTCAGAGAAAATCCTGCTCTTTAAGCGAGTTAGTCTCTAAGTGAGGCACTCTTTATGTGAGGTTTTACTATAAATGTTTAGTCCCCCCCCCCCCATAGCTGCCTCCTTGTCCTGTGCAGGCCAACCAATCTGAGCACCCACCATGGGTCCAATATTTCTGTGAGTATGGCAGGCCAACTGTAGACACTGCATAAGCTCAGATGCCCCAGTCTCCCTCACACTCATTCATCAGAAAATAGACACAGCATGGAAAGGTGCCTATGCATGAGATACATATAGTGGTTGGTTACTCAAACAAGTGAATTAAGTCTGAGTATTGCAGGGAAACACTTTCCTTAAGCTGTGAGTAAACAGCAGAATACTAAAGAGGATAAGAAAAGGTGGATAAGGATAAGGGTTTGTTAAGTCATAAATAGCGAGCCATATAAATTGTTAAAGGGAATCAGGTAACATTTGTGCAGTATTCACTTGAATGGTCTCAGGATAGTTTTGAGCTCAACTTGTATTTGTAGAGATAAAATATGAAGCTGAAATATTCATGTTGCCCTTTTGAAATTTTAAATGTAAATGCACTAAATGTAATTAAGCATTATGGAAATAAGCATATTTTCCATTGTTATGTTGTTTATATGGTAGCCAGTCAGTTCAGTACTATGTTCTGTCCACTTCTTTCTAGGTTGCTTTTAGAATTCACCCCAGGGTAAGGGGACAGTCTGCAAACACTAGCAGCCATCCTCCCCTTTAAAATGCTCTGGTCTCCGACAAACCATTGAACTTGGAGCCGTTCAAAAAACAGCTAGGCTGCCTCTCTAAGGGAACAGCCTTCGACAGGGAACATTTCTGATGTAAGACCATTTAGATTGCCTCTTAAGAGCCGAATGTGGGTCAGCTTGCAATAATACTACTGAATTTGGGTACTTCCTAAGAAAAACCTATTGTGCTGAATATATAAATAAATAATATATGTGGGACTGCGTGGTTAAGAAGAAACTCACCTGAAAACATTTTCTCCTACCCTTTTATTTCTCCTTTTGAATGTAGCCAAGCTATCCCTCTTTCTCTGTTACTTTGACATATAGAGGGCCCATAGCTTGTTGGTAGAGCACATGCTTTGCATGCGGTCCCGGGCTACTCCAGTTAAATTCTCTGTTGGGGTATTACGGCTGGGAAGAAGCTCTGCCTGAAATTCTGGAAAGTAACTGCTAGACAGAATAAATAATAATGAGCAAGATGGACCAAGGATCTGACTCATATAATACAATTAATTTTCTACTTCCGTTACGTGATATTTTTAAAAATGCAGTGTTCCCATGATTTCTGTTTAAAAAGGCAGCAGATATTTCAGAATGAGCAATGATTTTCCAGTCTGTACAGCTTATTAAAACCTTATACAGTACAGATTAGGACACCAAAACATCGTATACAAAATAATTAATTTAAAATAATGTGCAGTTTTCTCTCCTTAATACGGTAAGTTCATTAGAAGAAAACCAGCATAACAAAACAAGACAACCCTCCCCCCAACAACCCCAAACTAAGTTAGTGATCTTCAGTAACATGTATGAAATAGACTCCCTCCTGCCTCCCCAAAAAGAGAGAAATCTAATAAACTAAATCATATTTGTTTTTAGCGTTTGTTCAAAGAATATCTGTTCTCAACAATATTAAAACTTTTAGGTTTGCATGTGTGCTGATTCTGTTAAATCAAGCTTTCTCAGCCTGATACTCTCCAAACTTTTTGGACTCTCATAATGCCCCAGAATTATGGGATTTTAGCTAAAAAAAATCTGGCGGAAACAAAATTGGGGAAGACTGGATTATTATTTTAAAAAATCAATAGTATAGATTTTGAATGTTAATATTTAGAAATTAATTTCTGCTTTTTAACGAAAACTGATTTAGAAATGGTCCACAAACAGCTGTGCTTTCCTATGTAGCGTAAATGCTTACTGGTGCTTATAAATGCTTAATGGTGTCTGCAAGCTGCTATTTTATTCAACTTTCCTAAATTTCAAACATCTATATTTTACTCTCTTATATGCTTTTAACTAAGGTATAGTAGATGCATTTTTTGCTTCAGTACTAATTCAAGGTGTAATATTCATCTCTTTAGAAAAAACAAAACATTTTTGTTGTTGTGCATGCCTAGTGTTCTGTATGTTGTATATTGCATTCAGAATATTTTTTTCCTTCTCACCTATCCACAATGCAATGCCGTTCCCATGATGCACCTCTGCTTGCTGTTTACCTGTATGTTAATTCGCTTGAATCCCATTGGCCCACTGCCATCATGTGCTCGCTGCCTGTTATTAAAAGACTCAGTCGACTGCCAAAGCAATGAAGCGACCTCTCGAGGCAACTGTAGATCTGGTACTTTGACCTTTCACCTTTTGCTTTGCATGTAGCTTTTCCAAGATGCAAATAATTTTAATGTTAACTGTCTCGTTAATTTTACAAAAAAAATAATAACTTCAGTATTTAGCAGTCTCAGTTTCACATATATTATTGCAAAGCAGCTTGACTTCTTTTCCTAATGAGTTTTCATTTTTTAAATGTGTTTAAAGCTGAAGTATAGAAAAATAATTTTACATTTGTGATGCTAATTCTCTATGAATTAATATAATTAACAGTAGTTATAGCAGTTGATAGAGAGATAGACTCAACATTGAAAATTTTATGAAGCATAAATGCTGTTTTTCTCCTTCTGCTATTATTGCCCTTTGTAAAGAAACCTTTTGTTTCCCTTAAAAGCTGTTTGTCTTGAAAAGCTTTTTTGTGTTTTGTTTTGTTTTGTTTAGTTATTGTGGTGCTATAATTTTAGTTTAATTGTGCCATGCATTTAGGATCAATAACAAAAATGCTATCCATTTAACCCTGTTGCTGTTTTGAACTAATGTGCATGGCAAGGCATCTTTTACATGTTATAAATATAATATTTTGATTAAAAATAAAACAAGTTATTGTGAGTTTTCTCTTCCTCACTACTTAAAATATACTTTTTTCCTTTACAGGCCTTTCCTTCTGGTGTGCTTCATCCTTTACCAAAGAGACAAGCGCTTGAGAAAAGCAATGGTGCCAGTGCTGTTTTTAATCCCAGTTTCTTGCACTACCAACAGGCTCTTGCTAGTGCACACCTGCAGCAACACGCAGCTTTTATTCCAACAGGTATGTCTTTCTTAGAGTTTGAAAAATATTTACAGCCTTCTCTAGACCACAGAAAACTTCCCATGTTTATTGCCACTAATTGTGCTGTCATCTGGATAAATTCATCATTTTCTAATTTCTTTGGTGACACAGAATTTAAGTGGGATATTAGCAGTAGGTTTTTGAAATATCTGCAAAGAATACTAATATTGCAGAAATAATTATCAATGGTATCAAAGTGTTTTGAGTTTGTACAATCTGAGGAAGTACTTACTGTTGACCTTGTTTATAATATGTCACAGCAACCTCTCATAAAATTGCATAATAATATAGCTCCTTTGTCTATTTGAAGTCTGTTCTACACACACATCTCCTTTGCTACTCAAATGTTTTGAGAGTTCATAAGAATCCAGGTGGAAAAGGCAGACTTTTCAGATTTACTAAGAGTATATTAAATACCTGTAATCATTACCCCTGTCCTTCAAGTGTATCTTGCATGACTAATTTTTCGGTTTCTCAACCAGAGTAAAGTTTCTTTTGCATATTCATCATACTTATCATATTCAAGCTCCTTCTGCTCTAAAATTGAATGTGATGAGAACTTTCCAGACAAAAAAAATAGTTTATGTGTACTTATACAAGACCATTAACAGAAGTCCAGATTTGAGGTCTGGCAGATTGTACAAATTCTTGAGACATTTTATGCAGAGAGAGCCATCTTAGTCAGTGTTATCATAATTTTAAAAGGCTAAAGGGGTAAGAAAGAAGAGTTTTGTGCTACTTTTAGAATTGACAAATTGGTTTTATCATGAGTTTCTGTGAATTGTAAAAAGACTGTTCTTTCTCTCCCCCCTTCCCCTGTTACAACATTTTGAAACTGTCTTAACTTTTTACCACCCAACTGTCATCTTCATGTTACTCAACTTACAGTTTTCCAAATAGGATAAATTATGGAAAGAGAAGATTCCATGCAGTTCATTGTGATTTATTCAGAGGGAAGAATCTATGTTGCTGGTTGGCATCAATTCCAGTTTTTAAATTCAGTACACACTGTTAGTGGCTTGCCATGGTACAAACTTTATACATATACTACATAGAGAAAATTAAATTTTTGATGTGGAAAATTATGCTTTCTGAAGCACCTATTTTATGATTTCATGCAACATGATATTTTCTTGTAGCGCTATCCCCCACATGGTGTGAGCAGTAACTGATGTTCACATTGTCATATAAATAGCTCCTTTCCAAACATTCACCCCATTTGAATAGCAGTCATACAGAAAGTATGAGCAGGACCATCCATCCTTGGCACTACCCATTCATCTTTTGAGAGGATACAGATGTATGTACAAGAGACAATTCCCCCCCCCACGCAACTGGATCAAAGATAGTGGCAGCCAACACCTATACAGCAGATATACAGATGTTTCAGGTACATGTGCCAGGGAGTAGGATTGGTACGGCAGTCCTTTCCCGGCCCACATCATTACTAAAAGACAATAGGAAGTCCAATGTGACTCTGCTTGTTTGAATTCATGGAGATGAGTTGTCTCCTTTCATGAACAACATAGCTTTGGATATGGTAACATCCAGAAGACTGCATTGGTTCTCTCTGTTATTTGGGGGGGGGGGGGGGGGATCATGGATGCATGTTTTTGTGAATGAAATAGTCTCTGAAATCTGTGTGTCTCCCTTGAGTGGAAAATCAGAATATAATATTAGCAACAACATTCAGAATGACACAGAGGAAATTTGAGAGGAAACTACCACTAAATCACTCTGTTGGCAACTTCATTAGATACTTTAGGATAAGTCTTTCGTTTCAAGGGAATAGAAATGCTCTCCAGAGCTAAACATACTTTCAAATGGACAGATAACAGTCTTTTCTTGACCCTGCCTATATACATTCTGAGAGCAGCAAGTAATGCTCAATAACAAACCAGAATTTAGATTAATCAGAACTTCACCAAGGTGAATGGAATGATAGTGGACATGGATGATTCTGCACTTCTTTTTGAAGAGGAAGGCAAGTGAAGCAAGTGTATGTTAAATTTAATTTTTCACACATAGTAAAAACTAAAATGTACAGGAAATGTCCCCTTTGATAGTCTGTCATTCATTACAAGTAAACCAGGCTGAGTCGCCACGGCGAGTGGGTGACAATATAAATCTAAATAAATAAATAAATAATAAAATCCCAGTTGCAGCTAGCATACATTTTAGAGGTGTGATTCTTATTATATTCTTAATTTACAAGAGTACTCCTGTGAACCAATCTGTTTAAAATTATGGAGAGAATAATATGTATTGAACCTCAAAACTTTGAGCTCCATTCAGATATAATGCAACACAATAGCTGAACAGAGTTTCATCATGAGCTAAAAGCTCTCCATCCATCTTTCTCTTCCAGTGTAGACACATGGAATTGAGGGCTGGAATTATTCCTTTCTGTTTTAAACAAACTAGATTTTCATTTTACATCCACATTGGGGAAGAAAGTTGCATGGCTTAAGATATACTTTGCTCAAATAAGCCATTAGCTTGATCTTCCCTGTGAATACACTAGTTTAAACTACCCAAAGTTCCCCTCTGCTTGTGTGAAATGCAGATTAGTTTAAAAGAGGGGGAGGGGAGATTTCCATTATTTTCACAATTATGAGACTGGTGGAAGTTTGTGAGGCCAGTGGTTGCTGCTAATAGTTCAATTGGTTTTAGACTTGTATCATAAAAAAGCTTTTATAGTACTCTGGAGGCTACCATGTGACTTAAGTATTGGCAAATCATGACAAATATTTTTATAAAAATTCTTTCTTTTAAAATCTTCCTTTGTTTGAATGTATCTTTTTAACTAATATTACACTGTTCAGTGGGAGTAGAAGTAAGAATTATGTCTGTGAAAGAGTTTAATGTGTTTTCTTTTTGCCTGGTGCTTCTACCAGCTGCATTTACAAAATGACACATCTCAAAATGTGACTGTATTAATAGTATTGCTGTAAATCTATCTTTCATCTGCTAAGATTTTTTTTTTGAAGTGCAGAGATACTACCCATAGTAACCGAAATGGGTTTTGAAAAGATTAGCTTTCTGCAATCTTCCTTAAGAACTGAAGGTAGAAAAGGTTTTACCATTATGGAATAGGAAGAAAAATATACTGACATTAAGGGATAAATCTATAAGAGAATATATAAATCCAAAAGATGATTTGTCTATTAAGACATGGACTGGAGGAATTCTCCCCCCCCCCCCGGTGTGTCTTTGCAGATCTCATTTGTACCCATAAACCCATGTAACTTGTCTCTATATGATGACTTGAAATGCAACTCATTAAATTCAGATGTGGAAGTTGTCAATGATTCTTCCCCAATCACCATCTTATCAGCTGTCAGCATAAAAATCAGTCCCTGGTTTAAGATACATCAGCTATGGCAGTGATGGCCAACCTTGGCACTCCAGGTCTTCTTGGGCTTCAATTCCCGGAAGCCCTGATCAGCAGGAACTCTGACTAAGGCTTCTGGGAACTGAAGTCCAAGAACACCTGGAGTGTCAAGGTTCGCATTCACTGAGCTATGGGAACTTGGTTTAAGATACATCAGCTATGGGTATCTGTGTCAGAACTTGTCAGAGGGAGGAAGTGAGAGAACTTATACTCTCATAAAATAAGAACTCCTCAAGATCATTATCAGTTCCCTGGCTGGATTCTTTACAGAGGCATATATCAGAAACTGTCAAAAAAAGGTCCTGCCCATTTCAGAGAGAACTTAAAAGGCATTTTAAAATGGTCAGTTTTACTTTGTGTTTATTCACATCATCCTATTTTGCAAGTTCTGGCTATGTGTAATCTGTAAACAGGGATATAAGATCATTCTATAACCAGCCTATGTTAATTTCAAGTGAAGTCAGTTGTAAGTCTTCTCTATCTAGTTTCTTTATCATTCTGTAGTTGCTTTTACAACAAATTTACAAATGGTTTCATGCACATTTTCCCATAATATAAAATATTTCTGTACCAATCTTCCCTAACGCATGCGTTAGAAAAGATGCAATTCATTGAGAGGGCATTCTGTAGACTAGTAGCAGCTACCAAAAATGCTCTTTCTTGAATCATCATCAAGCATATCTACTGTGTTGGTGAGATTGAGAGAACAACTTCTGAAAATCTCAAAAATTAGTAAGTATTTATGGAGGACATACAGTCCTTCACTATCCTGGACCCAGGCCATATAGTGCTTTATAGATCATAACCAGACATTTCAAGGAACAGGTATAGCTGTGGCTGGTCCACCAACTTTAAATGTGCAAATCCACTCTTTTGCAACTGACCAGGAGCACCTCTGGCATGCTAGGATTTAGCTTCAATTTGCTTATATTCATTCATTCCATTAGGCAGAAAAACTTTATTATTATCATCAGGTTATTATTCCCAGAAGTTTGACCAGAAGTTGACCAGCTCATTTAAAAATGCAGACTAAAGAAAATTCTCCTCTATCCTTATTTGTATATGTAAGAATTGAGCAAGATAATTTTAATAGACCATCAGTTGTTTCTTGCTACTGTTTCTGTTTAATGGATTAACATGTAACATGCTAGAGCCTCAGTCAGTGAATAGTGGAAGGGCAACGCATGAGGTGGTAAAAACCTCTGCGGTAGAGAGTGAATCATCAGTATGGGCTTACTGAAATGTTGCTTGCTTTTCCAGTGCCAGTTCTGTTTTTGTTTTTGTTTTTGCTGACCTACCCCAGTGGCAAGGTCACCGCACAGCAGCGCTACACAGAGAGTCCTGGCAGCAGTCTATTCAAGGAGAATCCAAATATCAAAGTCCAAAGAGCAAGCTGAAGTCTGGTTACCAGTAGTTCAAGTGAGCGTCTAGTCCAAAGGATGTCCGAGGGCATCATCAGGGTCAACAGAGAAGTCAGGGTCACAGCAGGCAATCACAAGAGGTATCCAAAGTCAAGCAGGATGTCAGTCTTTGCACAGAGGAAAAAATTGTACCAACACTTGTCTGGCAAGACAAACTTGCTTAAGAAGTCTCCTAGCTAATTGGTATCAGCTGGGAGCCTCCTCTGATAATGAGCTCTGGCTTTTTTACATCTCAGCTACAGATCTTTTAAGCACCAATCCTTGGCTGAGGGCTGATTGCCATCATAGTCAGAACTCTGATCTGACAGGTCATTTGCCTGAGGAGTCAGAGTTGGATCAGAAGCAGGCTGAGGTTCCAGGCTCAAGACATCTACAGGTTCAGATGCAGGCTGGGGTTCAGGTTCAGATGCAGGCTGGAGAGGTAGAACTGGGCCTCCTGATTCAGGTTTACTACAACAGTGAATGAGTCTGTGGCCATTGTAAACATTTACAACAGCCGCAGACACGTTTTACAGCAGTGTTTATGGTGTGGGGGAACCACCAGTCCGGCTCACTCAGCTATCTGAGCAGGCATGGTCTGGGCCATGGCTGAAAAGCATTGAGAATCCTGGTAGATGGTTTAAGGATTTAGAGTTAATTGTGGTTATGTGTGGGGTCACCTCCTAGAGCAGTGATGGCGAACTTTGGCACTCCAGATGTTCTTGGGCTTCCAATTCCCAGAAATCTATCTGTGTGGATTCACAAAGACTTGGACTTCTGGGAATTGAAGTCCAAGAACACCTGGAGTGCCAAGGTTCACCATTGTTCTAGAGGAACATTGAATGAAAAAATAAAAAATGAATAGGAAGTCACCCTATATACAGGAGGGGGAGAAAGGGGAAGTGTATGGTTTCAGAAATGATCTTTTAGTTTGTGTAAAGAAAGATTTTTCATATAATGGCCTAAATTCTCTTGCATAGTTATACAGATGGAATAACTTTTGGAGGCAAAGTGCTCCATTTTAAGAAGTCACCACAGACATTATCAGCATACTGTGTCACTCAACTCAGTATGCAACAAAGAATGTCTGTGGTGATTTTATAATGTAAGGCACTTTGAAAAGTGCTGCTTTGTAATACCAGTGTAATTAGGCAAGAGAATTTGGGCTGGTCCATTTTTTTCTAAATGAGCAATGGCCATCCTAGCTCGTTTAGATACTAAATTTATGTGGGCAGAAGTGAGCAGTAAAGCTAAGAACAAAATTAATTAACATTTTAAATATATATTTTAAAGTAAATTGATGATTCTCCAGTATTGAAAGAAGCTAACATTTATCTTTCAGTCTCAGATGAAAATGGGAAGAATTACTCTCTTTTTATTGTTGAAAATATGGAAAATGCATTTTTAAAGATAGAAATGTTCAATTGTCCCTGTGCAAAACAACAGAATAGCTTGCTCTTCCTGTCTTTGTGTCTTTTTCTTCCATTCTGACTCATAGGCATTGCTCGCTAATGATGCTGTAATGATCCATTGCATACAAATGCTAGAGTTATCTCATTGATTCTTCCAGAATCATTGTCAAGTAAATGGATTGCAGAATAAGCTAGTGTACCATTCGTACAGCTTTTGTGCCTAATGGCTTCATGATATGAGGAACAGTAGAAATGTAATTCTTCAAATGCTTTTAAAAAAATTAGTATAATAAAGAAAATGTTGAATCATACACGGGAAAGTGTTCTTTCATTACAAGGTCATTCATAGCTGAGTTATGGCTTCATTTTAATTCTGTTTTTTATTTAAAATGGGATACAATTATTCAGACAGTTTTGTTCTTGTTTTCTTTAGTTTGGAAATTGTGTTTTATACAACTGCAATACATGTTGCAATTCCAAAATATTTTATTTACACAGTCCATGTTTCCTTTTTTTCATTCTATTTCCTGTTAGAAATCAGGAAACAACAAAATAGCAAAGAGGCATGTTTCCAAAATACAGTAAATACATTATAATATACCTCAGTTAAGAGACAAAATTCACACTGACAGCAGAATCCCTCCATGTTTACTTGGAAGGGAGTCCTATTGTTTTGAGTTTTTAGACCTACTGTACAGCAGGAGTGCCCAAACCTTTCAGGCCGTAGGCCAGTCATGTGGTTCAGGGAGCCAGTCACTATAGCCCCAACACCCATTCATCCAGCCCACAAAGCCCTCATTGCTCCTGGAAGCGGAAGTAAGTATGTGTGCATTCTACTTCTGCTTCCAGGAGCGACGAGAGCTTCATGGGCCAGATGAATTGGCATCGGGGGCCAGATCTGGCCGTAGTTTGGGCAACCCTGCTCTACAGGCTAAAAGATACAATGATCTTGCTGGACACGCCAGAACAGAGGACTTGTATTTTGAGGATTCAACATAGTTGTGAGAGAGGGACTTCTAAAATACATTGCCTAGGTTTATAGTTTAATATCTGAAAACATAGCCACTCACCTTTTAACATGAAGTTAAATGTTCTCCAACAATGAACAACTTTAACTTATCAGTGTATCACAAAGTGCAAATGGTAATTGGGCATCCCAGTGGTATGCATGTTTATAAAGAAATACCATTGAATCCATGGTGGATTACTCCATTGTGTGTCCATTATACTAAATTCATTTGCTTTGCACTGCCACACTGATCTTAGTAGGACACTTTTGAATGACAATTAAAATCTAGAACAGTGTACAGACCATTGTCAGATCTTATAGATTCTTTAGGGCAGTTGTATTTCAAGGGACATTTCTTTTGCTGAAATAAAACATTAAACGAAATATTTACTGTATGGATTTGGATTCACGTGCAGAATTTTTTATGTATTTGCAAAGACTTTTGAAAAGCAATACTTCAAAATTGCAAAGAAGCTATGAATGACCTCTCTGAAGTTATATTTAATTCATTTTGGCTTATCCTTGGGTGTGCTTGAATCTCACTTTGAATGTTAACTCTAAACAGCTAACCTGTTTCTTCCCTTTATTCACTTTTTCCCCATCTATCATTGCATGACACCCAGGGTCAGTTTTGTGCATGACACCTGCTACCAGTATTGGTAGGTTTCAAACTTCTTTATTGATCTCTTTTTTTAAAAAAAAAAGTACTTTGTAGATTCCATTGTTTTGGGAACTTAAGTATAACGTAAGCCAGGGGTGCCCAAACTGTGACCCAGGGGCTGGATCTGACCCCCGATGCCAATTAATCTGGCCCACAACCCCCTCATCACTCCTGGAAGCAGAAGTAAAACGTGTCCGTAAGGGCACATTTTACTTCTGCTTCTGGGAGTGACGAGGGCGTTGCAGGCCGGATTAATTGGCATCAGGGGCCAGGTCTGGCCCACGGATTGTAGTTTGGACACCTTTGAACCACGTGACCAGCCCGCGGCCCAAGAAGTTTGGGCACCCTTGACTTAAGCAATTGATTCAACCTGGTATTTCATTTGGACTTTGGCTCAAATGCTTAAATTTTTAAGCTCATTTGTTTAAAAATTGAAACGACAAAACCCTTGCTGCTTAGATGCACCATAACTGTGCTCTAACCACCCTCCTGCAAAAAAGCACAAACACCATGGATTCTAATCTGCTTCCCCTCCCCCCAAAATGTTTTATTTCCCTTTCTGTATTTTATAATGCTAGCACTATTAAATCATAATATATTGAAAATACAATCTAATTTCATCAGTGTTCTAAAGTTTCATAGTGGTGTGCTGATTTCTTCTTTTTTGCTGTGTTGTAAGAAGGTTTTATCAGCGTTTCCCAGAAGCATTTGTTTTAATCCTTGCAGTTAAAAGTAGAAACTGCAATAAATACGGAAACAAGTTTGATGGCTCAATAATATTTCATCCTGAACCACTGTAAAGCCATCTGAAGAGTGCAATCCTATACATCTGTTCAAGCACTACTGAGTTCGTTGAGTTCATTAATTATTATGTATGTGTGTACAGTAAAACACCGGATAACGATTGGATCAGATAACGCTAAAATCGCATAACGTTAAGTAATCTGGGGAGGAGAATTGGATCGAATAACGTTAAGGTCCTATGGGATGGATTGGATAACAACCGCTAAAGCCTGTGCAGTTACAATGTATCTCTATTATCCGATCCATCCCATAGGAGTTTAACATGGATCAGATAACACTAAAAATCGGATAACACCAAAACTTGTGGAACCAAGTTTTAGCGTTATCTGGTGTTTTACTGTATTATATATTACATCACTGATTGGCAAAGTGTGACTTGAGTGCTCCATACATCCCCCCCAAAAGCCATTTTTGTGACTCCCAGGATCAGCATCTCTTACAAGAAAAAGGTGTGGGAGAGCCAAGACATCCTTCCTGTCCAAATCAAAAGGGGACATTTCACCATTTCCAGTTTCGATTTTTAAAAGATTTCTGTATTTATTTGACTGTTTCCAGGCACGTTGTAGTGCATGGCCCCCAGGCCTGCCAAAATTGCTAAGTACAGTCAAACCTTGCATAAAGAGCGCCTTGCTTAAAGAGTAACTCGCTTAAAGAGCAGAATTTTCTCTGAATATTCGCTTTGCTTAACAAATAAAACCAACCAAAAACTTGCTTAAGAAATAAACCAGGGTTTGCAGTCCCCCCCGCAATTGGTCACTTACAATGGTGTTTCGCTTAAAGAGCAAACTCGCTTAATGAGCAATCCTGTGGAACGGATTATGCTCTTTAAGCGAGGTACAACTGTACTACCTTTGAAAGTTTACTTTTGTCCTTTAAAAACTTAGGAATTCCTCACCCAAATTAATGTTGACTATTCAGTTAGTTAACTGGATAAGCAATATTATTAATATTAAAAATTATTGTCGTATTTGAACTACTCACTTGACATAAAAAAGTCCAGATAAATTTTCAATATTGCTGAGGTAATATTTCAAATAAATAGTTGCATGAATTTAGTTATTAAAATTATTCAAAATAAATAAGCATAATATATATTTTCCTCTTTGTTACCAAATAAACTACACGCTAAATTAGGAGAATAAAAACATAAAATAAAACAAACCATGTAAGAGACTTTCAGAGTCAGTGGAATGTATCTGTAGGAGGAAATAAGCATAAGTGACATTTCAAAAGAAAGATAAACATACAAATTTATATGAATCCCCAAATTAGGATGTTTTTGATTATACAAGTTCCATTTTCATGAGAAAATCAATTACAGTCTTATTAGTCCAAAGTCATTATTTTGACATAAAATAATTGATATAGTCGCTTCAGCCTATGTCCATGTTCCCCAAGCATTTTCAACTCTCTATGCGTTTGATGTGTGTCAGTGTGCAGGTTTTCACCCCAAAATTAATAGAGAATTTTTAAAAAAACACCATCCCAACAGAAACATCATTTATGTTAACCTTAATTCACTCTAATAGTCCAGAAAACACCATAATTTTGGACTGTCTTTATCAGTGGAAGATGTTTCACTTAATGTCACTGAAAGTAGTACAATTTGAGGTTATTGAGTTTATAAAGCAAAATAGATGATTTAAACAGTAGCAGGAATCAAAGTGGAAGAATGGATAAAATGTTTGCTGAAGAAGGAGGTAAAACACTTTAATCTGATACAGCCAAAGGAACAAGGGCTTAATGAAAGAGGTAACGTTGGGGTAGCATGCTGAAGAACCTTAAAAGATAACATGCTTTTTAATTGTGAGTGCATGTTGCCATATGACAGGGGTGCCCAAACTATGGCTTGTGGACCAGATCTGGCCCATGGCACAATTCCAGCCAGCCCTCACTGCTCCTGGAAACGAAAGTAAAATGTGCCCACACATGCACAAAACACTGCCATAAATGACCCGCAGCTGTCGTAAATGCTTTTATGACAGTCACTGGTGCATTTACGGCAGTGTTATAAGCATTCGCAGGTGCATTTTACTTTCGCTTCCATGTGAGTGGCCTGCTCAACCACGTGACCATCCTGTGGCCCAAAAAGTTTGGGCACCCCTGCCGTATGATAAAGAATCACGGGAGCATCTGGGAATGAGACAGGTATTGGAAGCTTAGGACAAACTACAGCACAGGAGAATTAGAATTGAAAGTTGAGCAAGATTGATGTGCCTAGTATTTCTTTTGATACATAAACTGAGCAGCAGAGAAGTAGGAAGAGGAACAAAACTACAAAAACTAATGTAGATGTTTGTAGCACACAGCTGTCTGTGCTTACAAGAAACAAACTCAATTCTGTTCAGTGGATCTTACTTCCAGGTGCAGTAATACCTCGGATAACGCTAAGACTTGATTCCACAAGTCTTGGTGTTATCCGATTTTCAGTGTTATCCGATGCATTTTAAAATCCTATGGGATGGATCGGATAACGTTAAAGCTCCATAGAGATACACTGTAACCGCACAGGCTTTAGCGGTTGTCATCCGATCCATCCCATAGGACCTTAACGTTATTTGATCCAATTCTCCTCTCCAGATTACTTAACGTTATGCGATTTTAGTGTTATCTGAGGTAAACGTTATCCAAGGTATTACTGTATGTCTACGTAGGATTGCAGCCTTAAAGAGTAGCACAGCCCTAGCCAAGTGAAAGGTTGTAGCTATTTTAGCGAAGTTTTCATTGTTTCTTGAAGCAGAAAATGGAGGCAGAAGTGGAATAAGTGAGGAAGTAGATTCACTAGTGTAAAAGTAAGGTGTTTATGGGCTGAGGCTCAAAAATAAAGCTAGACTTTGGGGGGGAAGAGGAGAAAGTATTGAAATGTTATACATCTTATTTGGAGTTAAGATATATGGGTAAGATTAAGGTTCTAGGAAGGAAAGAATGTTTATGTAATGGTAGAAAGTTAATAGTGCAGTAGGAAGTTTGAAAAGATTGAGAAAACAGAAAGATGTCCAGAATGTTTATTTATTTATTTATTTAAATTTCTATACCACCCTCCTCGCCAAAGGCGACCCAGGGTGGTTTAACACATCCTAAAAAACATCAAAACAATACAGGCTAAAATTCTAAAAGCTCTCAAAATCCACAGTTAAAACCAATTAAAACTACGACTAAAACTTTGTTTGAAATTTAGGAATGCAGAAAAGATGCATTGTTACAAAAGAAACCGCACAATAGTGATATCTAAAATGAAGAAATAAATTAAGTGGTTTTTGGGGAAATGGAATGCAATTTTAACAATATCTAAAGGACTCCCTATATCAGGGGTGCTCAAACTTTTTAGGCCACAGGCCAGTCACGTGTTTGAGTGGGCTGGTCACATGGCTCACCGGAAGCGGAAGTAAAATGCATCTGGGCATGTGCAAAACGTTGCCGTAAACGTACCAATGGCTATCGTAAACACATTTATGACAGCCATGGGTGCTTTACAGCAGCATTTTGTGCATGTGTGGGTGCGTTTAATTTCTGCTTCCGAGAGTGGTGAGGGCCGGATTATTAGGCAGTGTGGGCTGGATCCAGCCCACAGGCCGTAGTTTGGGTACCCCTGCTCTAGATATTTGGAAATTTTGGACTTATCAGACTTGAGCATCCTAACTCTTTAAAAAAAACCTCTACTAGGAACTGCGTATATATTCAGATGTTACCTTAACAGTTCTTACGTCCTTGGTTAGGGCTTGAACTGTTAATTTTATACCAGTCCTCGACTGTGAATCAAATGGTAGATTTGTATCCAATAATAATAAAAGTAAATAAATGAATTTAAAAAGGTTCGGATCCAAGTTACTGCAAGAGGACTTCTTTTGGACAAATATTTTCCTACTTAATGTATTCCAGTGTAGCCCTCTCCAAAGATGCAGCTGTGCTGGAATGTTGAAATGTGGTGCAGAGGGAGGACACAGTATCGGTATCTTGAATAAGAACAATTTCAGGTTTAAATAATCACCATTTCAGAATACCAGGAGTGCTAGCTTTTGCCATACATGGTTTAAAATGTTTGGTAAGGAGCACCTAAAGGTACTTCTGGAATCTTAGGTAAAAACATGTCATTGCTGTAAACAGATGGACCATTTTCTTGAAAGTATTCCCATATATTATTATTTTTTAAAAAATATACAGAATAATAATTGGGGTTGTTTTTTTCTGGGAATCGCTGATGACTGTAACAAATTTCCTTCAAATCGTACTTGTAATAAGCTATTTTCCCTTTTGTTTTATTTCTCTGCCATGCTTTCTTGCTTTGCACTGTGGTTGCATGCCATCTGCTGGTTTAACCCATGATGGCTTGCTGCTCTGATTTTCACCATGCCAAATTCCATTGCCATTGCCATAATGCTACACACTCCTGTTCATTGCTTCCATGGCTCCCCTCCTGAAAGTACCCATGATGCACAGCGCTACGTCCGCCACTGTCTCTGCAGCAGCAACTCCTGCAACAAGTGTTCCCTTCGCCGCAACAGCCACAGCCAATCAGGTTTGCTCCTTTTAAAGCTTTCTTTCACAAATCCCAAACTCTAAATGAGTGCTGGTACTTATTAAAAAAATTCTCCTGGAGAATTTTTTTTCTTCATGTTTTTACCCATCAAACTTTATTTTGGAGTGGTTTTCTATCAAGTATTTGTGGACAGGTTGCACTTATTTAGAGTTAACATTTATTGCAAAGAATGGTGTAGCTGTGTCTAATGTTGCACTGTTGTCGTTGTTTTTGTTTCTAACACTGTTCAATTAACCTGACATAAAATCATTTTAGTGGTGGTATAATTATATAGGGATAATTCAGTTACCTTGTAAATTTGGGGATGGGAATATGTTTTAAAAATCAGGTTTCAAATGTTAACTAATTTTTCTCCATATAGTAAGTACAACTAACTACCTGATCTTTTCCCAAAAGCTGAAGCAGTCTCCTGAAGGACAGAGTCAACTATACATTCTTATTCTCCTTCTTCTTCCACTTTGGGTGTCAAGGGAGTTACAAGGCTCTTGTTCATGTAACTGCACATTGCAACTGTACAGGAAAAAATTAAAAGTGGCGGAGTGCAGGCATGTACGCCAGAGGGAGGCTTCGCACACCAGTTATACTTAAAAGAAAAGAAACGTGTGCAAAATGGTCATTTTACAGCCAAACTAGCAATTCTATGTCAAATGTGTTTATGTGAGTTGACAATCAGTGGCTGAAATCCTGCTAAAATAAGAATCGTTGCCAGTGCTTCTACGAGAGAGAATAGAAGGTGTGACGATGGTATGGTACAGGGGGGATAGTTCTCATTGAACTATCATTGAACAAGTGTTGCAGTCAACACTATCCAGGTGCCTGGAGGGTCTGGATGGGGGACAACAATCTGGATCCTGGCAAGACTGAGTAGCTGTGGATAGGGGGCCCTAGTTTGTCTAAGGAGTTACCACCTTTGGTACTGGATGGGGCTCATTTGCCCCAGACAGGCCTGGTGCGCAATCTGGGGGTCCTCCTTGACTCACGACTCCTGCTCCAGGAGCAGATGGTAGCCGTGGCCAGAAGGGCTTTTGTGCAGGTGTGTGTGATTCACCAGTTGCACCCATTCCTGGACCGGGACTCCTTGCTCACAGTCACTCACGCACTGGTTACCTCCTGGCTGGACTATTGTAACACGCTCTACATGGGGCTGCCCTTGATGACCATTCAGAGGCTGCAGCTGGTCCAGAACGCAGCTGCCCGTATGGTGATGGGGTGTGGTTGGTATGTGTGTGCCTCACCCTTGTTGCAGGAGCTGCACTGGTTACCGGTATGCCTCCGGGTGCAATTCAAGGTGCTGGTTATCACCCTTAAAGCCCTACATGGTTGTGGACCTGGTTACCTGAGAGACCATGTCACCCCGAGGTTATCTGCCTGTCCCACTTGAACGGACCGGAGGGGCTCTCTAAAGGTACCATCCGTCAGATGGTTTCTGAGAAGACATGTGTATCATTGCAGTGTACTAGAGAACCATGAAAATTGATCTCATTGGTTTCTTAGGGGGGAAATTTTATATTCAAGATATATTTAACAAACCCACCAGTATGTGTGAATGTAAACTAATGTAAACAAAGGATCTGAAATAAAGTTACTTAGTGTAGTAAGTCATGACTAGAGTAGGCCCATTGACTCAGTGGAATTTATGAAAAAGTTGATTTACCAAATCCCTACTGATCCAATGGGTTTATTCTAGCTGCAACATACTATGCCCATGATGGCAAACCTTGACACTCCAGATATTCTTGGACTTCAATTCCCAGAAGCCCAAGCACCCTCTGAATCCACACGAATGGGTTTACTGTGATTCATCTGGCCCATGCTGTCCTCGTCGCTCCCGGAAGCAAAACACACCCATACATCTGGAGCGCTAAGATTCGCCATCACAGTACTATGCTAAGCAACAGGATTTCACCCACTGACCCCATATTAAAATAAACCACCCCAGGAAAGCCCCCCACCCACCCATCCCAGAGTAGCTTGTGCTTTTTGGGGGGTATGGGGAGGGTGAGAAACTCCCCAAGTGCACCACAGCTTATTACAGTCAACAGGGTCTCTATTCACATAATGCCTTTTGGGTGGACTAGAAGGGACTGGCTTATGAAGGAGCAGGGAAGCCTACACCTTTGATACCTAAATCTTGATCTAGCTTCATGAATTCTGTTTAATATTTTCCTTCCAGAAGATTTTCCAAGGCATAGTCCGTGACTGTAACAATGAGATCTTGTATATATATTGCCCTCTTTTCTCTCAGCATAAGTTTTGACAGTTCCACTCTCAATTTTCAGCTAATAGCAACAATTCTTTTGACAGATTTTTATTCATCACTGTCTCATCTGTTTCCTTCCATACTGTTGTTTCTTGTTATATTTATTTCTTCCATTATAAGAAGCAGGAAAGTGTGAGCCGGAAATCTTCTATTAGAAAATTTAGGATGAGAAAAAAATAACCCTGATCAGAGGCGTGCTTGGGTCCATTAGTAACATTTACAGCTGAGCACAGAAGAATAGATGCCTTTGAAATGTGGTGTTGGAGGAGAGTTTTGAGAGTCCCCTGGACAGCGAGGAGAACAAATAGGTCAATCCTAGAAGAAATCAACCCTGACTGCTCCTTAGAAGGTCAAATTGTAAAGATGAAGCTAAAGTACTTTGGACATCAAATTAGAAGAGAAGATTCACTTGAGAAAGCCTTGATGCTGGGAAAGGTGGAGGGCAAAAGAAAAGTGGAGGATGGGGCAAAAATGAGATGGCTAGATGGTATTGTAGAGACAATGGGCACAGAACTGAGTGGGTTAAGGAAGATGGTGGTGGACAAAACTCAAACTTATATTGTTTTCAACGTAATATTCTCCTGATACATCAAACTATCAATCAATTCGAGAAAATACCTGAAAGAACTTTTAGTCACTTTACAGACTGTGGCAGTTCTGAACTCCTCAGGTAAATGGTAACAATGAGGAGGAAACTGTACAACTTGCTGAAAGGTATTCAGGGTTTTCTGAGATATACCGATTATTGCAAGAACTAATTTTATCACCTGGCTTGGTTTTTAGCAATTAAAATTTTGCTATGATGAATATGACTGAGCAGAACTAGTTTTTGCAAATGACACCATCTTGATCATAATTTTTACTGCCCTTGTGTTGGAAAGGTCAGCATTTTCTGACTGGTGAGATCACTCTAGCTACGTCCACCTTAAGTTCCCCAGAATACTTCTGGGCTCAGTGTTAGGGTCAGAGGCATTCTGGGAGAATTAACATGATGGCTGGTGTTGCTGCTCCACCTAGTGATTCTTTCTTATGCACACACAGCACTGTCTCTTTGGCTATAAGCGGAGATAAGCACTGAACCGTAGAGTTGGATACAACTGGCTTTCAAGCAAGGGTGGCCTTTACCTTTACTATACACCACTGCCAGTCCCTGCTGTTGATCACTGGAATGGGTCCTTTTCAAGCCTGGTGCCCTTGCAGATGACAGTTCATGCAATACTTTTTACAGGAATATCTTTCACAAATTATATGACATCATCTCTAAAGGAACTGCATTGGCAGCCAATTCACATTTTGTATGAATTCAAGGCGCTAATGGTGATGTTTACAGCTCTAAATGGTGTGGAATATCAACATTGAGAGAGTGGCTCTCTCTAAACCCATGATACTGGCTTTAACACAGAGAGCGGATGGAAGTGTCTTCATTTATTTATTTTATTTATTTATTTATTTATATTTGTTTATCGCCCTCCTCCCCAAAGGGACCCAGGGTGATTTCCAACAATTTTAAAAACACTTTAAAAAATTAAAAAATAAAAAAAGCTTTAAAACTTAATTAAAAGCTAGGCATTATAACTTTGACATACTGGGGGTCAAACCATCCAACTGGCTGGGGAAATTGAACCAACCACTCTCCAGACCAGACCTGCCAGCCAGGTTTTCACTCCTTTCCTAAAGGACAGCAACTCATTCTGCAGGCGTAGCTCTATCGGGGAGAAGGTTCCACAGGGCCAGAGTGGACACCGAGAAGGCCCTCCTTCTAGTGCCAGAGAGATGCGCCTCTCTGGCTCATGTTTCTCCTACCACTGAGAGTGGTACACTACATGGTGACATGAGCAAGGGCCTCCTTAGATGTGGTGTCTTGGTTCGAAAATGCTCTTCCACTTGGAGGCCCATTCCGTACTACTGTTGATTTCATTTCATCTTCATATTAAAATGTGACAGTTCATCAAAAGCCTTTAGGGCTTAAGGTTCTTGCTTTGGGTAACTTTCATCTGGCCCACAGCGCCCTTGCCACTCCCAGAGGTGGATGGGGGATGCATCCACGCATGCGCAGATGCATCTGCACTATTCCCAGAAGTGGATGGGGATGCTCCCGTGCAGATGCAAATACACCCATGCCACTTCCAGGAGTGGGACGGAGGCATTTGCGCATGCATGGGGGCATCCAGAACCACTTCCAGGAGTGGCTTGGGCACGTTTGTGCATGCACAAACATGCCCACGGCACTCCCGGAAGTGGTTCTGGACACGCATGCACAAACACACACACTTCCAGGGGCATGGTCAGGCCCGCTAAGCTGTTCGGGGGGCATGGTGAGGCCACTGGCACACAAAGAAATGGGCACCCCTTATTTAACCATTCTTAAATTTCTTTCTCTTGAGATTCTATGACATTAAAATTGAAGATATAGAAAAGATATAGATATATAAATATAAGAAACAAGTGGCACAACATTTATTAATTTACAGACTGGAGGAGGGGCTGATTAATTTACATTCTTCAGGGAAGTCTATCAAGCTTAAAGGCACAGAAGAAATCTTTTCATATCAGCTCTCTCAATGCACTAACCTTAGCCAAATGCAATATTCCATCAGCAACTAGTCTTACTCTTTCACAATCTGGATCTGCAGATGTAAAGGAGGATTTTTCTGCATCATGTCCATGCAAAATACAAGCCCTATGGCTGTTTCTGATTTTAAAAAATTCCTTTGCCCATAAAGGATGCTTCAAGCTATTCAGAAAACCAAAACCAGAGAGAGGGAGAGGGGAATTAATAGGATTTAAGTCTCCAATCTCACCCCATCTTCCCATTCCAGTTGCATATAGCTTGCTCACATAGTCCTTTTCAGACAGGGTACAAAATTGCCATGCTACCCACCAATTTGGGGAGCAGTGACATCAATTGGGGGCGAGGGGATGACGAATAAACCAGGGACCTTCTTCATAATAAGCACCAAATCTGTAAATAAGCAGTGGTTCCTTCTTTAAATGTCCCCACTGTCACCAAGCCTTTTGTGATAAATCTAAGTGGTCAGGTTTTTATGGTGAAGTGTGCAACTGAAAATGAAATTGGGCAATTGAGTTTGAAGGATATCAGTAAATCAGTCTCTAAAAGGAATGCACTTTCTTCCTATGAGATGAATATTTACATTCACGATTTGAAATTGACCCTGTGATAGGATACCTCAGAGCTATTACTCCTGTCTATCTGTTAATTCATCTTTTCAAACCATGGCAAATTAAAGTCAGCGTTTACTTCTAAACGAGGAATCGCAGTCAATTTAAGCCATCTCATTCCTCATGATTTATTCATCCACTAGTCACTGCCAGCCACCATATTTCAACATTGCTTGTGTTAAATCTCAGTACTTTGCACACCATGGCAGTGGTAGAAGCAAAGGGAGAAAGCAGTAGCTTATGACTCATTTAGAAAAATTGGATCTTAAATAACTAAGACATCCTACAGAACAGGTTGGTTTTTCCTGGAGTGGGTGTTATTGAAATGTTTTAGCAATTTTAGCAATAGCCACTAGAAAGTTACTTAGTTTAAATACAGTACCTGTACTGTTAAGGCAGGCAAAATTGTCAAAGGTGATGGTTTTGAGTTAGATAATGAAGAATGTATCAAAGCACTAACATCAGAAGAGGGATACAAGTACCTGGGAGTTCTGGAAGCTTCTGACCTGCTATGCAACCAAGTCAAAAGGACTACTTCTACAAATTACATAAAGCGGGTCTGGAAAATCTTGAGGTTAAAACTGAGTGGAGGCAATATCGTCAAGGCAATTAATATATAGATAGTGCCTGTTATACGCTATTCAGCTGGAATAATTGATTTGACTCAATTGGAATTAGACAACCTTGACCAAAAAACAAAGAAACTAATGACCATGCACCATGCCCGACACCTAACAAGTGATGTTGATCGTCTGTACTTACCAAGAGCCGAGGGTGGCAGAGAACTCCTACAGGTGAAACAAACAGAGGAAGAAAACAGTTTGAATGACTACATTAAGAAAAGTGAAGAGCCTATGCTTCAGGAACTGGACAAAGGAGGACTTTTGAAAACAGCGAAGAAGAAAGCTGAATATAGAAAGGAAAGGATAGAAAGTCGAGCTGCAAACTGAAAAAAGAAGCCTATGTATGGTCAGTTGTACCTCGCTTAAAGAGCATAATGCGTTCCACAGGATTACTCTTTAAGTGAGTTTGCTCTTTAAGCAAAATACCATTGTAAATGACCAATTGTGGGAGGGATTGTGAACCCCGATTTATTTGTTAAGTGAGTTTTTGGTTGGTTTTATTTGTTAAGTGAAGCAAACATTCAGAGAAAATTCTGCTCTTTAAGCAAGTTATTCTTTAAGTGAGATGCTCTTTATGCGAGGTTTGACTTTAATTGAAAAACTTAGAAGGCAAGGCTGACCCAAAGCTGACATGGATATGGTTGAGAGCAGGAGTTTTGAAGAAGGAAACAGAAGGATTTATCTTGACAGCACAGGAACAAGTTTTGCCAACAAATTGGATGAAGACAAAAATACAGCACGTATCCAACAATAGCAAGTGCCAGCTTTGTAATGAAAAGGAGGAAACAGTAGATCATCTGATCAGCGGATGCAGAAAAATTTCACAGAATGATTATTTGCGATGCCATAACAGGGTTGCAAAAATTATCAATTGGAAACTTTGCCAGAAGTTTGGATCTGAATGCAGTAAAAATCATTGGGAACATCAAGTTAGAAGTTAGAGTTAAGTTAGAAAGTCAAGTTAGAGAAAGTTAGAAAGTCTTAGATATCTGTGCACAATCTGACATGGGACTACTGGCCAAAAATGGTTCTTTAAGGTGGCTGGCTGCTAACAAAATTACGTTTCAACCTGAAAAATATTTATTGCTGTGCCTTCCTCATCCTTTAAGAAGGGCTTACTGTAAAGCCAGATAAGAGTTATTAGATTCCATGAATAAATAAGGGGTTTTTCACCACTTACCATATCATGAAAGTACGTGCATACGTGGTTCTCCAGATATTGAAAATATCTCTCATATTTTATTTGATTGCCAGTTATACACTGATATTAGATTTAAATACCTTGCCATCCCTATTGGAAAAAACAACTTTTTGAGACTTTAATCACAAACTGTCCTATCTCCTCCTGGGTTCTAACCAGTGGTGGGAATCAGCAGGTTTGCACCAGTTCACCAGAACCAGTAGCAGAAATTCTGGCTGACCCCACCATTCCAAGTTTTGAAATAAAGTAGTCCTAATCCGGGTGCAATGCAAGGCTTTCCCCCTGGCCACGCCCACAATTTCACATCCACAGTGTGGTAGTAAATTTTTTGGAGCCCATCACTGGTTCTAACATGCACATTGTATGTAAAATTTCCAAGTTTATAATTAAGGCAGTGACAAAAAGAATCCAATATATCAATCAAATTGGGGTATCCTGCAAGGGAGATTCACTTATCTGACTATGGATATGCATGTATTGATTGTATTAAGGCACCTTCTCCAGTTTACATTCCTTTTAAAAGTAGGTCAGGTATGTATGTAGTGTATTTTTAGTGAATTTTTTAGTGTACAGTAATACCTTGGATAACGCTAAGACTTGGTTCCACAAGTCTTGGTGTTATCCGATTTTTAGTGTTATCCGATGCATGTTAAAATCCTATGGGATGGATCGGATAACGTTAAAGCTCCATAGAGATACATTGTAACCGCACAGGCTTTAGCAGTTGTTATCTGATCCATCCCATAGGACCTTAACGTTATTCGATCCAATTCTCCTCCCCAGATTACTTAACGTTATGTGATTTTAACGTTATCCAAGGTAAACGTTATCCGAGGTATTACTGTATGTGATTACACTCCATTGTATTGCACAGATTTTAATTCTTCTGCTATGTCATTGATAAGGATATAAGACTAATAAATTAATAAACATTCATTCATTCAAGTAGAAAAAGTTTTAGAAAATGAGAGAGTCAAGATCCTGTGGGACTTTAAAATTCAAACACATAGACATTTGCCTCACAACATACCTGATAGAACTGTTGTAGAAAAGAAGAAGGCCTAGTTCAAATGGTTGATTTTTATCCATAATAATAATAATTTTGAGGAGGAGAATGTAAGATCCAAAACCGAGATGGCATAGAGCTAAGAAATGGCAATAGTATAAAATCATTATGAGATGATGACAACTATAAATATTTTGGAGTACTAGAAGTAGATAACATACTGAATATAGTAGTTAAAATTTTGACAATAAGGAAAGTACATCAAAAGATAGGAAAAATTTAAAATCAACGTTAAATGGTGGAAATACAACCAAAGCTATAAGCACATGGGCAGTTCTAGTGATCATATACCTGACTGGAATAATAGATTGGACTTAGTGTGAATTGGAAAAATTGGATTGAAAAGCATATAAAGTAATAAACACGCATCATGCGCTACACTCCAAATAGTTTTTTTTACATGTTATAGTTAATACCAAAAAAAGGAGGCTGTGATTACTACAAATATAACAGGTAGTAAAAGAAGAAAAAAGAAGCCTAGATGATTATATCAATAGAAGCAGAGAAAATGAAATATAAAAAACAACGTTCTGAAGATAAACAACTAGAAAAATAAACCATTAGATGGAGAACACCTGAGAAACATTGATGAGAAACATGATTACAACTTGACCGGGACATGGCTAAAACTGGGAACAAATAAGAAAGAAACTTATGGTTTGATTCCTGCTTTGCAAGAACAAGCACGTCCAAACTCCAGTAATGTTATAAATACTAACATTCAAGGAATTGGTGCAAACAGCAAATCAGTGCAGACTCTATAAAAAAAAATATTAAACTATGTGACACCTCATCTGTAAATGTTGAAAGATTACACAGATGGACTACAAAGCAAGACGTGATTTTTGTTGTTGTTCATTCGCACAGTCGATTCCGATCCTTTGCGACCCCCTGGACCACTGTCCGTGATAGAGTTGCAGAATTAACATAGTGGTCACTATGTGAAGAAATATAATCCACTAGCATTCAAGAATTCATGCAAAATGAAGTAGCGAAGGTTTTAGAAAATGACCATACAGTAAAACACCGGATAACGCTAAAACTTGGTTCCACAAGCCTTGGTGTTATCCGATTTTTAGTGTTATCCAATCCATGTTAAAAAATCCTATGGGATGGATCGGATAACGTTAAAGCTCCATAGAGATACATTGTAACCACACAGGCTTTAGCAGTTGTTATCCGATCCATCCCATAGGACCTTAACATTATTCGATCCATTTCTCCTCCCCAGATTACTTAACGTTATGCAATTTTAGCGTTATCTGATCCAATCGTTATCCGGTGTTTTACTGTATTAAGTTCTGGTAGGATTTTCAGATTAAAACTGACAGACTATCTTGAGTATAATACACCAGACATTACAGTAATAGAACAAAGAAATGCCTCAATAATTAATATTGTAATTCCAAGAAATACCATAGTTGAAGATAAAGAATTGGGAAAATTAACCAAATAAAGAGACCTGGCAATAAAAATCACTCAATTATGGATGAAACACACTTAAGTAACCCCTGCAGTCCAAGAGTTCTCAACCTTTTTAAGGCGGGAGCCGGGTCATGCTCCCTCAGACAGGTTCAGGGGCTGGATGGCCATTTTGCCCTTCCTCCATCACATGGCACTTCCGGGTGTTCCGGGCTGGGAGGGGCACATGAAATGGCGTTTTGGGTTGCATTCGGCCAGCGGGCTGCAGGTTGAGAATCTCTGCTGTAGTCATTGGGACACTAGGAACAATGCTGTGGAATTTCATAAAATATTATACCAACTACAACTCTGAAATAATATCATTAGAGCTGGAGAATACAGTGATATTGTGAACAGCATGTATACTCCAACACTATTTAACTGATACTTAAGTTTTTGCTATATTGTTTGTTTTGAATGTGCTTTGTATGTTCAAATAATAATAGCAAATACTGCAGTTTAAGATGTGACCATGTGGGGAAATAGATTGGAATTTGGAGTGGTCTGGTACAGTCTGTTTCCTGGTGGTGATGATGATGATGATAATAAACAAAATTATTATTATTATTATCGTTATATGTCAAATTATTCCGGGTTGAAAGGATTTTTGCTGGAGAAACTCTGCTCGGGGACACCCGAATAAGCTCCTTTCATGTCTCCAAGATCTTTTCCCACTGAAGTGGTCCCTGTTTAGCTATTAGAAATTTCTTGCTTTCAGTCTGCTAGGTTGGCAGGAGCTGGGACAGAGACGGGCATTCAAACTGTCCTACAGTACCCGGGTCTCAAGCTGCTGACTTGCTGACCTTCCATCTTACAAGGCAAGCTTTTTAACTGAGCCACAGTTTGATGCAATGAAAAATGTACTTCAGCCTAATTGCAATCTATCCCCAACCTGGGTATTTTTGATGCCAGGCTGGGGCAATTCTCCAACAGACAGAGGTGGTTTTAAGGAAGACGGCTCTTCTTAAGGCAATCCTGTCTGGTGCTCAGGCAAGTGCCTTTGTAGTCATCTAATCACACCATTCTTCAAGAAGAAAACCCCTCCTGGAGGCAGGCTTTCGCTGGCTTTTAGTTTGTCAATGTATTATCTATTAACATTTAAAAGAACATAAATCTATGGCAGATGAGATTTCAGCATATTGCACTTTGCTGCTAGGGAGATAGAACTTCAAAGATCAATTGTTAGACATAGAGGCGGTGTCTAATAAAATCCCTAAAGGTTTTGACAGTTATTGCTAAAAAAAGATTTAAGTATTTGTAGTTGGATATGGCTGCATTTTCAATGGGCCAAGAAATGTTGAAATCTAGTGTGCAGTCTGAAGTAAATTAAACTAGGTCAGGTATATTTTTAAAAGGGCATAGATATTCGTAGGGATGTGCCAAAGAGCCTTTGGATGAAGAACCAAATTCAGTTATTGTGATCTTTTGATTTACATGAGATATAAAGCAGATGCTTTGTTGTATTCACTTGAAAGAAGCAATTGTTATTTTAAATAAAAATTGTGGATATAATACTACAGAGATGAAAGTTACAGCAGTGGGAAGTCAAGGGTAGAGACTCAACATAAGGATCACACGGGTTCCAGAAATAAATATGTTTCTATTGCCTGGCACAATCACCCAGGAAATTGTTCTTCGCACATCATAATAATAATAATAACATATTAAGTCAACAAGCACTATTATGCCAAAAAGCTTGTAATTTTAATCTGTAAAGATCTTTGTATATCTATAAATTTTTATTTTGAAGAGAGAAAAAAGCATTAAAATATTTTAAAAATTCTTCATAAGAAGTGAAAAATTCTAATAGCATCTCCAACGGTGTTTTCTTTTCTCCCAACAGATAATCCTGAAGTAGACAACAGAAATGGAATGGAATGTCAAGAGGCCTCATTGAGAACAGCAAAGCATTGTTACTGTACATACTACCCTGTCTGTTCCTCAATAGAATTACCACAAACTGCATGCTGAGTAAAGAGTTTGTTCATCTGGACAAATCACAAGTAACTAAAGAGCTAGTGCTGCTATATCACATATGAATATTAAATATGGTATGCTTAGTATATTCCAAACTAATCTAGTTAACTACCTGATGCCAGCTGTGATGGTTCAAGACATAAAAGGCTAATATTTTACTTTTAAAAGTTTTATACAACACTGTTTACTTCTTAGAAATATTGTCTTACCATCCTATTTATAGCTAATGTAAGTAGTCCTATTCATATCTATTATTGTAGGGTTCACAACTTTATGAATCTTTCAATGTTAGCAATAAGTGATTTACATTGGCCACTCAGCCCAAGATCCAAAGAACCATGTGATCTATTTCACATGGGCAAGATCGCTTTGGATCACGTAGTCCCCTCAAAAAAATGACCCCACCCATTTTACATCAGAAATTGCTTCTGAAATTCGGGAGACTTTCAGTAGCAGTTGGTGGTACGCTCAAAGAGTTTCTGCTCAGAGGGCAAGAGCTTGGGATTTAACTATCACCCATGGTGGCTCTTTGGATCTTGGCCAATATATATGAACTGCATATTTAATCTTTAACCCTTTGACACTTTTGTACTCTCTTTAAAAGAAAAGCCCACTTCTCTACAGGGCATTTGTTGCCAAGATAAAAGTGGTGGGGATGAGAAAGTAGAACTTTCTTATGTTCTTCAGATTGCCACAGAAAAGTTCCAAATAGAGGATTCAAGGTAAAGCACAAATTGCAGAGATGCACATGAACTGATTTTGGACTTGTTCTGGAGAAGCAGTACCAGAATCATGGCATTCTAGAATTAAATTAAACCTTTGCACGGTATGACTTTCATACCCCAACAAAAGTCTTGACTATGTTATTTTACAAAGAGAGAGAGAGAGAATATTTTTAAAAGAAGCCTTTGCGGAAGTGCCTAAATTTTGCCACATCAGACTTGAAACTAAGTGACATGGAGTCTATAATTAAATCTGCACCAAGTGATTAAGCTTTCAGATTTACAATCAGGTTACCAAAAAAAAGAAGAAGAACTTGTTATGAAATAACTTCTTCCCACCTAAAGAAATGGGGCTATGGAAGAAAAGATTAGCATGATATTCTCATAGCAAACTGAATCCAGTCATTGTTAGAATCACTAAGTAACTTTAATTTAGATGACAAGGAAAATACAGGATATAGGGAAAGCTTCATTTTAATCCATTTTTAATGTTGACGTATTTTTAAAATCAGGTTAAAGAAGTTGTAATCGGATTACAGCACAGAGAAAGAAACTAGTCCTTTTCCTTTAAAAGCTTATTTTATGTCACAGAAATATGAAGATATCTTTAATACAACTATATGCATATTATATATACACATACATATATATGGACAAAACAGATTTTAATTATTTACTTTTTAAAATATTGTGCTAATTTTTAAGGTAATTTTATGCATTTGATTAATGTAGGAGATTTGTTTTTTAATTTTTTCCTATACTGCTGTACCAAATACATCACATTTCACATTTTATATTTTGTGCGTATATCACACATGTACATTGTTTTTAAATTATTGTTTATAAAACAGATGTTCTATGGAAATATGTATAATTTGAACAGTGGGATTTTTTCCTCATGTGAACATTATAAGTGACTGCAGTATTTTAACTTAACCTTTTCAGTTTGATTCTAAACTCTTTTTAGCTTTGGTAGCACAGCCTATTCTAAGAGACCAGAAGCACTAATTGATTTGTTAATGAAATTATATTTCTGTGTTAATCTTGTTTTTCAAATGTCTCGTTATCTGTTTATAGTAAAAGTAGCTTTGATCATCAAAAATAAGAATTCTAAACCGAATGGTAAACATAGTGTTTATAATCTTGCATTTGTTTTATTTTGTGAGAAATATATATCTTCTATTTTTACCTGTACATTTTCCAGATATGACAAGATTGCTAACCTGGCTGTTTATCAACATCAGTAATTGGTTTTTTTTAATGATCCATTTAAACATTTGATAGTTTATTGGACAAGACTAAATGGTAATTTATATGTCTCATCTAAATACTTGAGATGTAGAAACAGCATTTTAATGAATGTATTATGTTTAAACATTTATTTTATTAAAATATCACCAATATTATTTTGAGTTTAATTATGAAGTTCTCAATATCTATATCAGTTTTCCTCCTGAACAAAGAGAAAGATAGAAACTATTTTAAAAAGTAGTCCAGTGTTCTGTTTCTACATGTTAAAAAATATTTATGTCAGCCATTAAACCATCTATTGCAGAATACCTGTGTTGGTTTCATTGGAGCTGTGCAGAAGTACATGGGCTTGAATATCATAGTTTAAGAGCATGAGTCACAGAGGGAGAATAACCAGCATCAGAATAGATGGAAGGCACCCAACCTACTCTTAAGGTCATTGCCCTCCAGTGACCAGGGCTGAACTTTAACAGCCTCTTCAATATCACATTAATCCTCTGATCTCCTCCAAAGACGGGCAACTTTTACTTTATCCAGCCTCTGCTTCCCTGTTTGTGTAACTTCCAGACCGTTGCTGGTGTTTTAACATTCTGGCAGGGTGCCTAAGTCTATTTGTTTGGACTCGTTTCTTGATTTTGAATTCTACATCCTAACTCACAAGCCAGTTTCTCTAATCTGTTTTTACCAGAATGCAATTGTCTGTTGAACTAGAAGTCTGGACTTGCATTCCCGTTCAAATTTGCACCTGCAGAGGCATCTCTGTTCTTGCTCGTTTAGGAGGATTATTTAGGTTAAATATTAAGCAAATACAGCCTTGCACCTCTTCATCTCCAGATAGCTGTGTCTAGGAAAACCCAAGTTATTACTACAGGTTCTGGCTCCCTTCTAGTTCTTCCCTTGCTCAGTTGCACTTTGTTTAATCTCTGTGCCTCTTGCTTTTAATCTGTACTAATATTAACAAATGAACTAGAATACAAATGGTTTTTTAATTTATTATAGAGTAATTTTGTAGAATGCATTGAATTTGGGAAGATCAAAAACTATTTTTCTGTATAAATATTATTTGCCAAAACTTCGTTTATATTTTGAAAATGAATGTCAGATGATGGTAAATAGACCCTACATTGGTTTTTTATTTTGAAATATCTCCCCTGATGCAACCATGAAATGGGCCGATATAGTCAGCAAGAACACAAACATGGACATCATTTCAGCTTACTTGAGATGCACCTATATTTTCTGTAAGAGAACTTCCACAAAACACATTAAATTGGCCACAAAATATGATCAGTGACAATAGTTACACTGCATATGTTTCTAACAAGTGCAAAAATCCCTTCTGTTACTCCATGTACTTTTAACTATATAGCAGCCTGTTTAAAGACCCATTTATGAGTTTGTTGAGATATTATTTAATTATCCAATGTGCAAACATGGAAATAAAAAAAAGAAGCATTTAAAAATGAGTACCTCTGCGTTTTTCGTTGTTGTGATATGCTAAAGCACAAAATGATAGTTACAGGACGATTGGGAAAATGAGCCTTACATGAAATGTGTGCAAATTCAGGTTGCTACCAGGCAGAGTCATTTGAACCTGTGTGGTATTCTAAATGAGCTTTTCTGACATTCTCAATCATGGGAATCATACCAGTCCCAACTCAGATGTCTGTTTGTCCTGTCCATATCAATCAGTAGGCTCCATCATGCGCAAAGGCACAGCGTAAGAGTAAATACCCATACCTTACTATCAGATTCCTAGTACAGAGCCTGCTTAGGTAGATTCTCACCAGATGCACAGCTAATAACAACAAACTTCTGCCATTGAGGGGTCACTTGATAATGAAGAGAAAGTCTCAGCCTCTGATTATAGCATCTTGCTTGTTGTGTCTTCAGAATAGAACCAAGCTGCATTGGAGGCTGCCTTAATCTGGGTCAGATGTTGGTCTACCTAATTCAGCAGTATTAACTCCATTGTCACTGAAATGGAAACTCAGCCTTGACCTAAACAATGAGATTCTCATTCCTCCTTCACTCTATACAATTCATGACTGTAATAAATCCCTTATGAATGTATTGTTTCATTTAATATTAGATGGCCTTGGGCTACCTTCCCAACAACTTTATACATTTTGAGACCACAGTTGGGTCCCTACTCAGAATCAGGCCAGTCATGACTTACTTCTACAAAAAAATCACCTGCCGTTGGCTATTCAATGATAGTCCTGGCAGTGCCATCTTAACTCACAGTTGTAAAGGCAGATGAACCTCTGTCTCTAAAATTGTCTTGAGAGAGTTTGAAGGGAGGAGTGACAACAGAGAAGAGCAGTGGTGGGTTGTCAAATTTTCCACTACCCCACCGTGACGTCATTACGTCGTGGGCGTAGCCGACGACATGACATGACGTCGTGGGCAGAGCAACAATAATAATGTCTGCGCATGCATCAAACCTCCGTTGGACGCATGCGCAGTTCTTTTTTTAGTGCACATGCAATCAGACATCTATTTTATGCATGCACACTAAAAAATAGAACTGCGCATGCATCAAACGGAGGTTTGACGCATGCACACTTGCCCGGAAATCATTTCTGATGGGCTGCTACCGGTTCAGGTGAACCAGTCCGGACTGATAACATCCCATCACTGGAGAAGAGTCTACTATGCCTGAATGCCTGTCATTAATTTAGATGACTATAATATTTTCAGGTGCCACATATTTACAGGTTGATGAGGAGACATCGCACTTACAAGTGGAAGTGTTCTATAAGGTGTTTGAATTTCAGATCTGCCTGCCTGTATATAATCTGTCTGATTTTATTTAATGATAAATGTGCAAGACACATATTGACATGCAAACAATGTTTTCAAACATTAGAAGCATAGTTCCCATGCTTGGTGTGGGTTACACCCTCACAGTGTGGCTACACCCAACTCTTCAGCCATTTCCCCACTACATGGGAGTAAATCAGCTTGTGTTAAGTTTAATTATTCCATGGCACAAATGCAAAAGAAGCATACATTAAGTTTTTTAAATTCCAAATCACAGACTTTACTTCCTGTTGTGCCAGATTCGAAATGCTACACAGCCTGCTGTGAAATATGAAAAGAATAAGATAATATGACTTCAGCTACAGTGTGGGGTACACAGAAAGAGACTCCTCAACTATTGTAGTATTTTTGAAACACAATTGGGCGTAACCAGGCAATGGCAACCTTGTTTTACAGGCTAATCTTCCTCACACTAGGTCAGGTGAAAGGAACTGCTCAATGAGCCCACCTAAAGGTGCCTTCTTTTTGTCAGTTTGGCCTAGACATGGAAGAAAAAGAAGCTACAGTGTCCCCAGTTTGTTCCTCTGGGCTATCTAGTTTTATTGTTGTTTTCTTAACAAAAGGTACATTTATCTTGAGGTAAAGGTCATCCTTGCTTGAAAGCCACTCGTATCTGACTCTAGGGTATGGTACTCATCTCCGCTTGCAACCAAAGAGGGAGCACTGTCTATGTCTTCAGACATTTCTATGGTCATTTGACACGCATGACTAGACACTGGAGTGCAAGAAACACCTTTCGTGCCAAGGCAGTACCTATTTATCTACTTGCAATTTTTTGCTTTTGAGCTGCTAGGTTGGCAAGAGCTGGGACAGGCGTAGGTGCTCAGTCTGTCATGCAGCACTTGGCTCTCAAACTGCTGACTGGTCAACCGTCCAGTCATCAAGTTCAGAATCTTAACCAATAAACTACCACAGTCCCTCCAAAATATAAATGAAATAAAACCTTTTTTTTTAAAGTTTCAGTGTCAGGTTTGTCAATTCGTTAGCTTCAAAAGCATCATTTGTTTCAAACTAAGGGACTGTGTCAAGAGCACTTGGCAGAGAGAGGGTTGTCTGCATTGTTTGCCAAGGCTCTCGTTTGATGGACACTTGAATAGCATGTGCCATTAGATCAGTCTATCCAGCAGTGTTGTTGTTCCCATTGAAGCAGCTTCCTTGGCGATAAGAGCAGAAATGTTAGAACTGCAGCTCCTCACATTGCACCTTAAGAGCTTTTTCCAAAAAGTCAGTAGAGCAGTAAAAAAATCCTGACACTGCATCATGCATCCTGCTGGATTTAGGCCAGACTATATATAGTGCACTGTTAAGGTAAATTAGGATTTCCAGCTGTCTCCCTGAACACTAGACAGGTATTTGTAGATCTACCAGTGTATCAGGAGGGAATGATCCATTGTTGCTCTTGCTTGTTTTCTCATGACCGTCCTGTCAGACAGGCTGACAGGTTGAGCCACTTTCAGGGGTGTCACATCTCTCTCTGATGAAATGGATGACCCAGGGTAACTGCATTTGATTTTCAGTCTCCATATATGGTGTTAGATCCTGCACGGCAGCCATAATCCAGGATCTGCCATAGAATCCTGTGAAAATAGATGGGCAGAAATTTTTTGGCGTTAATGTTGATAATTGAGAAACTGAGATAGTGAAATATTGTGTACAGTAAAACACCGGATAACACTAAAACTTGGTTCCACAAGTCTTGGTGTTATCCGATTTTTAGTGTTATCCGATCCATGTTAAAATCTATGGGATGGATTGGATAACGTTAAAGCTCCATAGAGATACATTGTAACCGCACAGGCTTTAGCGGTTGTTATCCAATCCATCCCATAGGACCTTAACATTATTCGATCCAATTCTCCCCAGATTACTTAACGTTATGCGATTTTAGCATTATCTGATCCAATTGTTATCCGGTGTTTTACTGTATATCAAAGTCCAATCATCAACCCAATTGGGGAACGCAGCCAAGAAATCAGAAGAAGACTGAGACTCAGAAGGGTAGCAAAGAAGGAATCACAAAATATCAAGTGAAAGTGAGTTTCACTGGAGACCAAGATCATTCCCCTGTTGTATTCCAGATCACCATCTATGGATTTGAAAGCTGGACAGTAAAGAAAGATGACAGGATAAACATTCATTTGAAATATGGTGCTGGAAGAGAGTTCTGTGGATACCCCAGACTGCCAAAAAGACATGGGTCCTCAAGCAAATCAAGCCTGAACTGTCTCTGGAGGCAAAAATTATGAAGGTGAAACTATCCTGATTTGGATGTACCGTGAGAAGGCAAGACTCTGGAAAAGACAATAATGCTGAGAAAGGTTGAAGGCAGCAGAAAAAGAAGAAGACCAAATATGAGACGGATTGATTCTGTCAGGGAAGGCACAGGCTTGAGTTTACAAGAGCTGAACAGGGTTGTTAAGGACATGACATTTTGAAGATCTCTCATTCATTGGGTCACTATGCTAGAGATGACTTGACAGCGCATAACAACAGTGAATCTTGAAGATTTTATATTCTTGCATATTCTTCTGGCCATCAAGAATACATGTAACTTGGACAAGTCAGTTGCATTAGTTACACAGATGTTATTTTGCAAAATGGCTGAAATAGAAATGGAGATGTACAATAACTTACGAATTTCTGCATGTGAAAAACATAATTCAAGTGGATTTTTAAAGTCAAGATTGGTAGCATAATTATTACTGGACATATAGAAAGCTGTTGTACTAGAAGTAGAAAAATCTGACTTCAAATTTCAGCTCAGCTGTAAAACTTCCCATTTGGGTATCTAGCATTTTTTCATCCCCCTATTGCCCTAAATTGTCATTGTGATGATTATAGGAGTAGGAACCATGTTGATAGCTCTGAGATGCTTGGAGGAAAGATGGAATAAATTCACTAAAAACAAAGAAAAGTTAACGTGCAAGTAGCATACTGTATATGTTTGACTACCAGAAATCAACTGAACTTTGGTTTGTTATTTAAGATACATTGTGACTCAGATTTTTCAAACTTACATAAAGTATAACAAATAACTTTCATATTCTTCTGTGGCATTTTCATGTGGTCATCGATTCTACTGAGAAAGGCATAATGCACCACATAAACAATTCCTTTTTCTCTTAGTAGATTCAGAATTGTCTACTGAAGACCCACAAGGTGAGGGATTCTGATACCAAGGCATGTCTTTTAGCTGATAGTAGATACTGTATCAGATTAGGAAAAAACATGCTCAGCTCTCTGTCTCCATCAACTGTCATTTGACTTTTGCAGATGCTGTCAGAAAGCTTCACCAGATATTTTCCAGTACTGTATTTGTAATGTTCTCTCCCCCACCCCACCCACCCTGATACAGTATCTATTGTCAATATTGTACCAGAAGGCTTTTCGGCTATATGACAGATAGGCGTTGACCTGACCCTTGCCCTGGGGCTCTCCCGTTCCTGGTGTGCAACTTTTACCAGCTTGCTCTATGGAGCTCCCCCAAGACTGCGAGTTCAGGAGGCCTACTGCCATCCTGCAGAAACTTGCGCCAACCTGGGGCTTATCTGTATTAACAGTGCCCAGCAAGTATTACGGAGAGCATTGTAGTAAATGTGGTAGCTTGTGGCTTATGGCTTAACACTTGTCTTGCTCCCTCTCCCAAAGAACAGATGTGTTGATGAAATAAAGATGAGTATTGTTCTCAAAGCATATTGAAGAAATAACAGTTCACTCATTGTTTCAGGATACAGAAGTTCAGCATACAAAAACGCTAATCAAAAAGTACTGTTAGGGAAATTCACACTCGGGCCTTTCTCCCAGAACCACAAGGAAAAACCTGACTAATCTAGGTAATCATGACTAAGCTTGGGTTGGAGTAAGGGCTCGATGTTAGAGTCCCCCTCTCCCTTCTGAGATGACAGTCTCAGGACCCCCAAACTCAAACTAACTCCCAAACCCATGTGCCTAATTGAAAGACATTAGTTTGGCCCTTATAATTAGCATATAGCCAATTAGAGCCCAGGGTTTGTATAAACAACCACTGGTTCCTATAACAAGTGTATGGTGTTCCCAGGCTCAGGATGTTGACATTCCAGACTTGGAGGAAAAGACATAACATAGGCCTGATGCTTTGAAAAGCTTCTTCTAAGCACATCTGCTTGATAAGCAAAGCAGAAAGAATTATGAGCCCTTTGCAAAGAAGCAACACTACATTCTAATACAGTGTAGAAACCAAAGAGACTCCATGTTGAATAACTTGTGACCCATTCTATTTCAGGTTGTACAATAATGCTGCTTATTTTATTCCAATCTCAGTGAATCCTTTCTGGTTAAAATGGGTGCTTTTACCAACACATTTCACAGACTAAGGGCATGCTTTAAACTTGGATGAGCTCCAAAATTAGAATCAAAATAAGGGTGATTTTGACAGTTTGAAAGCGGTTCAGATTAAGGTGGTACTCTTCAGAAATGGATCATATCTGAATCTCAATGTTCCTAAGCATGCATTAGATTTTCATTGGGAAGGATGCAGATGGAGCAAGTGTATCTCTAAAAAGGATACCTTTTCCTTCAAGCTCTCCAAATACAATAAATGATAAAGTAGGGATGTGGTGGAAAAATAAGGGAAAATTGTAGTTTTGCTTTGTGTGGAAACATAATAATATATTACAGGGCTGGTTCTGTAATTCATGCTTTTGGTAATTTTCAGTCCCAAGAGCAGGAATGTTAAAACTGTTTTGACAGAGCTCTAGACCTGGCAGTTGTACCATTGGCCTTTGCTTAGAAAACTCTTGATGCTCAAGTCCTTCAAATATTATATACTCTGCCACCATCCACCCATGCTTAACCGTGTTTTCAGTGACATAGATGGCAATTAAGTGCAACACAAAACAAACACTCTACCTATTTAGCAGATTTACACTCCTACTTCAAGCCTATACATTTCATACAATTTTCATCATGGGGATGGAGAAGGGTTTTGCAGTCAGTTTTTTATTTCCATTGGGAGGCACCAACATTTTAGTTCCTGACTGATGAATCTGACTGGGGAACCTATGAATCAGTTGAAGCCAAAATTTGCCAATTATTAAGCTGTTGAAATCAGTGTTGAATATAACTTTTTAAAAACAGGATCTTGTGGTCAGTGTACATCCTAGGGCAGTGGTGGTGAACCTATGGTGTGTGTGCCAAAGGTGGCACATAGAGGCCTCTTTGTTGGCACACATGCTGTCAAGGGGAAGTGGTGCTGCCATTGGTGCCAGCCAGGCTGGGCAGAACACGTGCTGTCGAGGAGAAGCCCCATCCAGTCCAATGCGCCAATGCCAGCATTGCTTCCCCACCACCCCTTTCCTTCTGCTAATGGGTAGGAGAGAGTAGGCTGAAATCCCAGTGGAGTGAGGTGGGTTGGGCATACCCATGGGGGTGTTGGGTGCACTCGCAAGGTGGCGGTGGTGAGTGGGATGCATCTGGGGGGGCATATCCATGGGGTGGGGAGCACCTGTAGGGTGGCGCTACCATGTAACTTTGTTAGAGGTGCTCTGGTGACGTCACATGGATGTGTGGGCATGCCTATCTGTTTGCCTTCTCTTCCTTGGGCACTCAGTCTCTCAAAGGTTTGCCATCACTGCCCTAGGGGGAATGGAAGGAACCTCCCTGATCAGTCAAAAGCATTGCAAATAAATTTGAACATCCCTTGGCTTGCAGCTGGCTAATCCTTCCTATCCAGAAGCTTTGGACTGTAAACTTACTGATGAAGAAAATGACCCAACAATTATTTTTAGGAACACAACAATAATGTCTATGAATATCGAGGTTAGCTCTTCACCTAAAGAACTCCCTTTGCCTCAAAGATATGCAATGTTCTTTGTATCCAAGAAGCTAACAAAGGAACTAACAAAGTTCTGAGGATGTGTCTAGTTACTGAGAGGCTCCACAAGAACTACAGAAATGCCAAATTTATAGACAGGCACTAAGCTGAAATCTTTAATAAATCTATTGATGCAATACTTGCAAGAAGCATGGATTTTTAAATAGGCTTAAAAATGACTCACAACATTCTAAGAAATAGAACTGTATACTCCAGAATTATTAAAAGCAGGAGGCTAAGGATCTTATTAGTAGTACTTAAGAAGAAATAACATTGTGTAGTCATACTGTGAGAGCAGGGTTCGGAGTCTGACTCCAAAGCTGAAAAATCCACTTCATTGGTAAAGTTAGCTTCGTGCTGATCTGAAAGCCTACCAGTTCTGTGATTGTCAAAACAGAATCCACTTCTCAATAGGACAAAGGTGAGAATGCAATCAAAATGACCATTGTTTACTTAGCTGTCTGGTTAAATTTGGCTTTCCATGGGTAAAATTACTGTAGCAGTTCAGACAACAATGTGCAGAAACCAATAGGGCAGAAGCTGCTTTAAGGTGTTAATAAAGTGATTCTTGGCAACTTCTATCCTTCTCTTTTTAAAAAGTTGTTGCACTAAGTGTCCTAGTAACAGCATGTTTCAACACTGATTTGATTTTAAAAAAAGACACTGTTTGGGGACAAGGACTGCTTGGTTGAGGAGAAATACCAATCCCACATCACCTCTTTTATCACATCAAGTAATCATATTGGGAGAGAGTGGACAAAAATGATGTCAAACCAAACCCGAACACATTTAAACTACGCCTGCCAACTGAACAAGAAGAAAAAGATTTCCCCCAAAGAGGCAATACTACAATGGGCTTCCCCTCATAAAGGCTTCCCCCTTTGTTCATAAATGGTGTCATTTATAGACTGCTTTTCTCCACATGAGAGGACTCAAGGTGATTGTATATTTTACACACCAATCAGTAATTGAACCAGAACAAAACATTTGCTTGGAAGACAGGAACAGAATCCAAAATATCTTGACAGGCTGGAACACTGGGATGAAAACAACAGAATGAGGTTCAACAGGGATAAGTGTGAAGATTTGCACCTGGGGGTGGGTGGGGAGAATAAATGCACAGTTAAAAGATGAGGTATACTTGGCTCATTAATACTATGAGTGAGAAGGATCTTGGAATTGTTGTTGCTCACAAGCTGAGTATGAGTCAACAATGTACTGTGGCTGCAAAAAAGGCTAATGCTAATTTAGGCTGCATTAACAGAGGTATAGTCTCCAAAACCCATTTATTTATTTCATTTGTACCCCACCCTCCTCTGAAGACTCAGGGCGGCTTAACTAAAAACAATTAAAACACATACATAAAAATTAAAATTCAGTTTATAAACACCGAGGAGACAGGTGGAATATTTAAAAGAGCCAGGCAACCGAGTTGGCCGTCTGGCCCACTCCCCACACATGCCCTGCCAGCCAGGTCTTCACTCCTTTCCATCTGGAGACGTAACTCCGTTGGTAGGAGGTTCCATAGGGCCGGAGCGGACACAGAAAAGGCCCTCCGTGTGCTTGAGAGGCATGCCCCTTTGGCAGATGGAACCACAAGAGAGCCTCTCTGGTCCACTCTAGTGGGACGGACAGATGTTCTCAGGGTGACTCGGTCTCTTAAGTATCCTGGCCCACCACCATGTAGGGCTTTAAAGGTAATAACCAGCACCTTGAATTGCACCCAGAGGCACACTGGGAGCCAGTGCAGCTCCTGGAGAAGTGGTGAGGCATGAGCATAACGTCCGCACCCCATCACAACTCAACCAGATACATTCTGGACCAGCTGAAGCCTCCGAAAGGTCGACAAGGGCAGTCCCATGTAGATCGAATTACAATAATCGAGTAATAAAGCCCATGAGGTACTAGCCCATGGGTGCCCAAGCTATGGCCTGTGGGCCATATCCGGTCCCAACACCTATTCATTTGGCCTGTGAAGCCCTCGTCGCTCCTGGAAGCGGAAGTAAAACACACCCTCTGAATCACGTGACCGGCCCCATAGCCTGAAAAGTTTGGGCACCCCTGTACTAGTACCTCTAGTCAGCACTAGCCAGGCCATATCTAGTGTATTCTGTTCAGTTCTGGACATCACACTTTAAGGAGAATGCTAAAAAAAACTGAGCCCACACCAATGGCCAGGGAAGATGAAGCCAGGGCAGGTTGACGACTTCGCCGCCCCTCCCCCTGAGCCCACATCAACAGCCAGGGAAGAAGCCAGGGTGGGTTTAGGACTTCGCCGCCCCTCCCTCTGCGCCCCCATCAACATTGTATTGTAATGTAATGTATTGTTTGTAAACCACCCTGAGTCGCTACGGCAAGTGGGCGGCAATATAAATTTGAACTAATAAATGATAAATAAATAATAAATAAGTTCAGAGAAGGGCAACAAGGTTGCTCAGGGTATTGGAAACTAAGCTCTACATCTATGAGAAAAGACTGAAGGAACTGTGTGTGTTTATCTTTGAGAAAAGGAGACTAAGGGGATATGCTAGTGCTTTTCAAATATTTGAAATTCAGTCATGAAAAGGAAGGGCAGGATCTGTTCTCAGTCCTCGCACAATGCAGGACACATAACAATGGACTCAAGTTACAGGAAGCAAGATATAGGCTGAATATCATGGGGTACTGTTGGAGCAGTACAACAATGGAATCAATTATTTCAGGAGGTGGCGAGCGCTCCAACATTTGAGGCATTCAAGAAACAATTGGACAACCATCAGATCTGCTTTGATTTAGATTCTTGCATTGAGAGCAGGGTTGTTGGACTTGAAAGTTTCATATGCCTCTTCCAACTTACTTATTCTGTGAGTCTATGATTTAACTATCTCACCGGGGGGGGGGGGGGAGTAGGTTGTTTCCCATGGCTCTAATGGAAACTCTTTAGAGATAGCTGGGTTAAAGTGGAAATAGATTCAGCTCTGCCACACAATTGGAACAGCACAATCTATAAGACACACCTGACAAATGACAAAAACTACTGTGTGAATCTACCTTGCTATTTATTGCATTCTGCCATTTAAAAAAAATTGAGATGATGCTTCAGAGTGCTTTGATATCACAAGAGAAGCTGGATCATGTTCTCAGCTATCACAGAGATACCCTCATTCACTCTACTTAAGAAGAAACAATAAGAAACAAAATCCTCATCTACTGTGAAACAGAAACATTTCCTTTGTTTTACTTCTATTTTGAACCCAAGTAAAGTAAGGAACCAGAGTATGGAAGTGTTACTTTTTTTTTACTACAGCTCTCAAAACATTCAGATACCAAAAAGTGACATTTCCATATTGAGTAATGAACTACTTCCTTGAAGAAATAGCTTATAAGGCAAACAAATGGACAGCTATTCAAAAGGGAGGCCCATTAAGTTAGTGATACACCTGGATAAATACCCATGAAATTACAACTGTAGTTTGGTATATTGGATAGGGCAATCAGTGATCTGTGGTCTGAGCAGGAATCAAACATCTCCTTATCACTGTGGGAATGAGGCACCCCTCTCCAGACCTTGGGGTTCCCCGATGGGATGCAGACTAAATTCCTCAAAGTAATTATCACAATGATTTTAGTGTCCAAATTAAAATTAACTTAATTTGGATCGGAAAGAGGGGGTGACCAACATGAAGAGAATATTTTATAAATATTTTGTAAGGTTTTGTAAAAAAGTATTTTGTCAATAAATGTACATTAGGCTCCAGTTTCCCACTTCCCCTATGTATGGTGATTTTTGGGATACCCTGTAGAATTGTAACTAATTTCCTTCTATCTATATATCAAGTGGCTGGTTGGATAGCTGACTGCAAAGCCAGAGGTTGGGAGTTGAATTCTCCACTGTGCCTTCCAGAGAGAAGAGCCACCCTGTATAGTCATGGGCAATTTGCATGATCCCAGGATAACCTCGAGAAGGGAAAGGCAAACTACTTCTGTGTATTCTTTACCTAGAAAACTGTAAAGAAGGTCACCATAAGTCAGAATTGACTTGATGACATACAGCCATTATTGATTTTCTTCTAATGACTTCTTCAAATTATGCATTTTACAGAACAGTGTAGGCGAACCTATTGCATGTGTGCCACAGATGGTACACAGAGCCATCTCTGTGGGCATGTGCACTGTAGCAAGCAATCCCCACCCCATGCCACCAGCGCCAGTGCCATTGCTGCTTCCCCATCCAACCCTCTCTCCGCCAATGGGGAGGCAAGAAAGGATGATGAAATCCTGCTCGGGAGGTTGTGGGATGAGGTTAAGGTGGCCAGACACACACACCACCCCCTTCCTAGGAGGCAGAGGAGGAGGCAGAAGTGCACACATGGGAGGGCACACTCATGGGGGGGGTCAGGTACATTCGCAGGGGGATCAGGGACACTCAAGGAGGGGGGTCAGACACACTCAAAGGGGGGAGTGTGCCCATGCCTATGTGATGTCACCAGTGGTGGGATGTCAAAAAATTTACTACCCCACCGTGACGTCATCACAGTTTGGGTGGAGCTAACATCATGATGTTATGACATGATGGGCGGAGCCAATGTCATGACATCATGATGTTGTGGGCAGGGCCAAAAAAAATAAAAATAAAAATAAGCGCGCGCGCGCACACACACACACACCAAGACTTTGCTTAAAAACCCCAAGCCAGGCCTGCCAGCCGCCAGGTCTTTTTAGAAACTGTGGTGGTATGTCAATATAGGTAAAGGTATTAAATACACATTAAAATACACATAGACACACCACATCCAAAGGTGAGTACTTACTCTGGGAGCAGGCTATAGGGAGCTTCAGGCTAGCAGCTTCTCTTCCTCCTCCCCACTTGGGAGGACAGCAAGGAGGCCATGCATACGCGCCAAGCACTGTAGGCGTGCATGCACACCAAGTGCTTGGCATGCATGCGCAGTGGGGGAACCAGTGAAAAGGTAAGCCCTGAAGGTGGTTCCCTCCAAAAGCTGCTACCAGTTCTCCGGGACACTGGGGAAAGTTACTACCGGTTCTGGAGAACTGGTGAGAACCTGTTACATCCCATCACTGGATGTCACCGTCAACATCACATGGGTGCTTGGGCACCTGCAGTACCTGCCCACACACCTCCTCTTTTTGCACTCAGCCTCTAAATGGTTTGCCATCACTATTATAGAAGCAAAAATACTGTAGCAATTTAAAGACTAACTGCTGTATTTTTATTGTTAGCTTTCATGGATCAAGAAGTTTCACTCCTCGTCTGGAGAAGTGGACTTGAGCTATGAAAGCTAACAATAAAAATATAGCTGTTAGTCTTTAAAGTGCTAGTGTTTTTGTTTTATTACTTTTTTTGTTTTCTGATATTATAGAAGCTTTAATCATTTTTCAAACAGCATTTCCAGTTTTGTTTCATTGCTTTATCAGACTTCTAGTCTTACTTTTGTCACCGGTTGCATTTCATCAACCTCTCACCAAACCAGATGGTCTGCTTTGCTCACCCAAGGGAACGTACAAAGAAAGCTGTTGGAGGAAATGCCCAGGAGCATACATTCTGGGTGTGCCTTTATGTATGGTGCCATTATTAATTAAAACCACATGAATTTTCAGATGGGAACCTGATATGCATAAGAATCTCCATAACTATGTTTTCAGATGCATTGTGCAATATGCTTAGAAACCAGTTCCTTAATTATAAGTGGGCTGACTCACTGACTACTATGAGTAGAGTCAATCTGACCTGAGATTTCTTTTTATATACCTGTCATTTTGCTTAGGGAAGCAAAAAGCAATTGTGAATTATCTGAAGACGAGACTTCCTACCTTATTTTAAAAACTTGTTCTGACTTGTCCCTCACAAAAACTTGTGCCAGCGTTATAGACTATAAAGTTAGCTGATATTACACATCTGTTATGCATCTACATGACATGTGGAATGTAGTACAGTACTGAGAATGCCCACTACTCCTGCTGTTCTTTGTTGTTATTGTTATCCATTATTATCAAGTCCCTTCCAATTTCTGATGACCCTATGAATGAGGTTTTGATCATTTCTCATAATAGGGCTTTCAAGGCAAGAATTATTTATAAGTGTTCTACTATTGCCTGCTTCTGCACAACACTATTCAGATTTAGCATGAGTCTTATTGCCATTATCTGTGAAAGATCTTCCACCGGTGATACTTCCACCACCACTGCTGCCCATAGCTGCTTATTAAGAGATTCTTTGCCTCCTTCCTTATGTCTTTTGTTGCCAGTACACTAGATATGGCCTGACTAGTGCTGACTAGAGTTACTAGTACAGGGGTGCCCAAACTTTTCAGGCTGTGGGGCCGGTGACATGGTTCAGAGGGTGTGTTTTACTTCCACATCCAGGAGTGACGAGGGCTTCAGAGGCCAAATGAATAGGTGCCGGACCCAGTCGGTGTGGTTGGAGAGCAAGAGGTTCATCCCTACGCTTCTTGGGGGACAACGGGCTACAGCTGAATCCTAGCAAGACTGAGTGGCTGTGGGTCAGGGGTCCTGCGTTCTCTTAGGAACTGCCATCTTTGGTTCTGGATAGGGTGGTTTTGCCCCAAACAGACTTGGTGCATAACTTGGGGGTCCTCCTGGACTCGCGACTACCGCTCGAAGAGCAGGTGGCAGTTGTGGCCAGGAGGGCTTTTGCACAACGTTATGTTATTTCCCAGTTACGCTCGCTCCTAGATTGGGACTTCTTGCTCGTGATCACAAACGCTCTGGTCACCTCAAGACTATATTATTGTAATGCGCTCTACATGGGGCTGCCCTTGACATCCATTTGGAGGCTTCAACTGGTCCAGAATGTGGCTGCCCAGGTGGTGATGGGGTGTGGGTGGTATGCAGATGCTTTGCTGCTACTTTGGGAGCTGCACTGGTTGCCAGTATGTCTCCAGGTGCAATTCAAGGTGCTGATAATCACCTTTAAAGCCCTACATGGTAGTGGGCCAGGATACTTAAGACACCGCCTCACCCCAAGAACATATGTCCGTCCCACCAGAGCAGACCGGAGAGGTTCCCTAGTTGTTCCATCTGCCAGAGAGATGCATCTCTCTGGCACTAGAAAGAGAGCCTTCTCTGTGTCTGCTCCGGCCCTATGGAACCTCCTGCCAACTGAGCTACATCTCTAGATGGAATTGCTGTCCTTTAGGAAGATCTTAAAAACATGGCTGGCGGGGCAGATATGGGGTCCTGAAGGTACAATGACCCCAGCTCGCTGGTTAGTTTGAGCTCTATCTCTCCCTTAGTCTTTTAGTCTTTTAATCTTTCTATTTTTAAGATTTAGCTTTTAATTTTTGATTGATTATTGTATCTTTTAAATTTTTAATTTTTTTATAACTGTAAATTCGAAGTTTTGGCTAATGGCTTTGGTTTTTATGATGCTGTAAACTGTCCTAGGTCGCCCCGGCAAGGAGGTTGGTATATAAATCAGTAAGTAAGTAAGTAAGTAAGTAATGTTGCAGGATTCAGAAATCCAGGATCAGGGTCTCCTCATGTTATGAAAATTTCCAGGTAACCTTCAGTCATTTTCTTTCAAACTGACTTCTCTCACAGAATTGTTGTGAGGATAAAGTAGATGGGAGAGCTATATATGCTGCCTTCAAATCAGCAGAGGGGTCAAAATGTAACAAATAGATAAACAATCTTTATACTTTTAAATAGTCCATGATATCCACTCTTGTGTCTAATGAAGTGGACTTGATCCATGAAATCTAACACCTTAGTCTTAAGGTGCCAAAGCATTTTTGTCTTTTTTTTTGTTTCCTCTTAAATATTCCAGTAGTTCATGCATGTGTTGTTATTTAACATTGAATGTGATTAGTTTTTACCAGGTGAAGGTTATCTTTCTCTCTGGGAAGCTGCTCTCAGGGCTTGACAGCCTAATCTGTAAATAATCCTGTCTGAAAGTTATTTGAAGATAACTGGAATTTTTTAAAATACAGTACATATTTGCTAGGATGGGACCTGAAGAGTGTTTTTTCACCTAAAATGCTATGAGATTTGAGAAGCATAATTTTTTAAATATGAATAGAAGAGTAGAATAGGCTGTTTAGAATGGCTGGAAAGGCTTAGCAAGGCTGCTGGCTGTCTGCATTCAGAAACTGGGATGGCATAATGCAGTTTTGGGGGAAGAGAGGCTATTTGGAGGGAAGCACTGCTTTCATAAAGGTACCCACCTGGCTGACCGAAGCAGGGGTGGAATAACTCATTTGCCAAGCTTTGTGACAAAGATGGCTGCAACATGTTTAAAAGGAAGAAGACTGTGTGGCTATATGGTACTTTGCTGGCAAAAAAAGCTGGAATGAGGGTATATCCACAGCCATTTTTCTTTTGTAAAACCACGCTTGCACTAGGAATGGCAGCTGTCAAAAAGCAGAAAAAAACACATGGAAAGGATTAAGAGTTTGCAACTGAAAGTTTTTGAGTTATGCAAGTTTCACCAAAGTACAACTGTGCAGAGTGGTGAAACAAGATTATAAGAGTTGTAAAATGTCTGTTGGGTGTGGGTTATCTTCTGCCTTTTTGGAGATACAGTAGTCTACTTGGTTCTTTGTTTGGCCAAATAAAGTTCTATTTTTGTACGGAGATTCAGCTTCACTTGTCTTATTGGAAAGATCTGGCAGGTGAAGGAGTAACTCACCACAACACCTAAACCCCCATGTTATCTAGAAGAAGGACACCGTGCGAGTCAGCCAGCGGATTTTATCTTCTTCCATGTCTAGGACAGATATGAATCTACCAAAATGAAGCCACCTTTTGATGAGTTTTTTCCCCATCATGTCAGAAGCACACAAAGGAACTCCGCTCAGAGGACACCAAAATAAGGCTCCTTTCATGTCCCCAATATATTTTTCCACCAAAGTGGCCTCCGTTTATCTACTTGCAATTTCTTGCTTTCTAACAGCTAGGTTGGCAGGAGCCGAGACAGAGATGGGCACTCATTTCATCATGCAGTACTCGGGTCTTGAACTGCCGACCTTCCAGCTAACAAGGCGAGCTTCTTAACCACTGAGCCAATAGAGTCCCTTGGTGAGTTCGTTCTACAGTTCCTTTTGCCTGACCGAAGTGTGAGAAAGATTAGTCTGCAACACAAGGTTACCGTTACCAGGGTACACCTGAATGTGGTTCAAAAATAACACAATCTTTGAGGAGGCTCTAGTCTAGGGGCTCAGGCGTTAAAAAGCTCATCTTGTTAGTTGGAAGGCTGGCAAGTTGGCAGTTCAAGACCCAGGTATTGCATGATGGCTTGAGTGTCTGCCTGTCCCAGCTCCTGCCAACCTAGCAGTTAGAAATTAAGAATTTGCAAGTAGATGAATAGGGACCACTTGGATGGGAAAAGATGTTGGGGACATGAAAGGAGCCTCATTCCGACTGCAGTGGCTCAAGTGGCTAAGATGCAGACTGGGAGGCGGGAGGTCAGCAGTTCAATTCCTGACTACTGCAGGATGGAATGAGCGCCCGTCTTTGTCCCAGCTCCTGCCAACCTAGCAGTTCAAAAGCAAGAAATTGCGAGTAAATAGGTACCACTTCGGTGGGAAGGTAACAGCGTTCTGTCCGCTAGCCATGCCTGCCACATGACCACGGAAACGTCTGCAGCAGCAGACAGCGCTGGCTCTTTGGCTATGAAACAGATGAGCACTGAACCCTAGAGTCAGATACGACTGGCTTTCGAGCATGAGAAACCTTTACTAATTTTAATGAATGAAATAAAATAAATGGAAATTATGGTCACACTCTCAACCTAATTTCTGAGACGAAACCATCATCCTTCAACGAGGCTCTTTCTGTGGCAGCCAGAGCTCGTTGTTGGGGTTAGTTAGGCTCCCATGACGGTGGGAAAGGGTTGTTGGCTCGGGCCAGCTGCAAAAAAAGAGGCGAAGCGACCCAGACTGGGACCCCCGCCTTCCTTCCTCCAGAGACCCTTTGGGCAGCAGAGAGCCCCCACCCACGGCTGCCTCCCTCCCTCACTCGTGCAGGCGGGATTTTGGTGCAAGGAAAGGGGAGGGCTTTCATTGCGCGGTGCTCTCGGACCACCCCTGCAGTTTCATGGGAAAAGGGAGGCTTTTCCCTTCCTGCGCCGGAGCGTGTGGCACGTCGACACGGGTGGGGGTCGCCCAAGGGGTGTGTGTGTGCGTGTGTTTGTGTATTGCTACGCCTCGGGCGGCAGAATGTCTTGGGTCAGCCCCACCAAGATAAGAAGGCGGCTCCTTCCACAAGCCTCCCGACCCACCCACACGCCTCAGGCGACCCGTGACCAAGCGCAGCCCCGACGTGCCGCCCTTAGTCTGACTGAGCAGAGACAGGCGGCGGGGGAGGGAGGGGTGAGTGAGTGAGTGAGTGAGTCAGAGACTCTTCCTCGCCCGCTCCCCTACAGCAGCAACGGCCACCCCCGAGCATCCGATTGGGTAGCCCGGGCGGGCAGGCAAGGCGCGTGACCGGAACCCTGGGCGCCGGTTGGCCGGCTTGCTAACCACGTGCCCTGTGAGGGCGGGGGAAAGGGGTCCGGGTGGGCCTCTCTGTTCCCAAGGCTACTGTGGGAAGGCTCCGGAGAGGGTCACGTGGGAGGAGGGTGGGGGAAAGGAGGCGGGGAGAGAAGGAAAAAAAAGGCGGGAGGGTGGAGGGAAACGTCACTCAAGTCCCTCCGCTGGCGGCGATTGGCGGAGGCGCGCCGGCCACGTGACGGGGACGCCCAGGCGCTGCCCGGTTGGTGGTTCCCTTGGTTACGAGGAATGAGGGGGCGGGGTGTTCTCTCTCCGCCTGGCCGCCGCCGCGGCAGCAGCAGGAGCGACGCCGCATTAGCAGCGGCCCGTGAAGGCGGCCTCGTCGTCGTCGGCGGGAGCGGCCCTTGCCCACCTCTTTGCCTTTCCGGAGCCTCCCACCATGGCGGCGGCAGGGGAAGCGCCGGTGGAGGCGGCGGCGGCAGCAGCAGCGTCCGCAGGGGGGTGACCGGCCCGGGGTGGAGCAGCGGTGGCTGGGAGCGAGCCTGGCGGCGGGCGTCGGCGTCGTCGGAGGATGCGGGAGTACAAGGTGGTGGTGCTGGGCTCGGGCGGGGTGGGGAAGTCGGCGCTGACGGTGCAGTTCGTCACCGGCACCTTCATCGAGAAGTACGACCCGACCATCGAGGACTTCTACCGCAAGGAGATCGAGGTGGACGCCTCGCCCTCGGTGCTGGAGATCCTCGACACGGCCGGCACTGAGCAGTTCGCCTCCATGCGGGACCTCTACATCAAGAACGGGCAGGGCTTCATCCTGGTCTACAGCCTCGTCAACCAGCAGAGCTTCCAGGACATCCGCCCCATGCGCGACCAGATCATCCGCGTCAAGAGGTGAGGGGCACCAGAGGCCTGTGTGCGGAGCTCTTTTTTTTCCCACGCCTTCCGCCTCATCATCATCATCCTCCATCATCACACCCCCTGAGCCCTCCACCCTCTAGTAGTCATGGTTGCCTAGAGCCCATGTCTGTGCTCTCCTAGCCTACTAGATCATGTCCAGCGGCACTGAAGCTCATCTGTCTATCTCAGGGGTGCCCAAACTACGGCCCATGGGCCAGATCCAGCCCCCGATGCCAATTCATTCGGCCTGCGAAGCCCTCGTTGCTCTTGGAAGCGGAAGTAAAATGCGCCCGTAAGGGTGCATTTTACTTCCACTTCCAGGAGCAACAAGGGTTTTGTCGGCCAAATGAATTGGTGTCAGGAACCGGATCCAGCCCATGGACTGTAGTGACTGGCTCCCTAAACCACGTGACTGGCCCATGGCCGGAAAAGTTTGGGCACCCCTTATCTATCTATCTATATCTATCTATCTATCTATCTATCTATCTATCTATTTCTTTTATATCCTTACCATCTGAATATTTCCCCACTCTGGGCGGCTTACAGCACATTAAAAACAAATCTTTAAATAAAAATTATATCCTTACCATCTGAATATTTCCCCACTCTGGGCGGCTTACAGCACATTAAAAACAAATCTTTAAATAAAAATTCCTTCCCAGAAACCTAGTGGCATCCTTGTTCACTCCCATTGGAGCTCACCCCCTGCTGCCACATCTGTCTGTCCTCAGTGCCCTTGTCGAGCCTGTTCCCAAGCACAGAGTTTTCAGTTCCTCATGTCCTGTGTTGCACCTCCCACAGTCTGCACAACTTCTCCAACTTCTCCTGTCTCCCTGCAGGGCCGAGACCTCCATCCTCAGCTTCCTATAATTAATTTGCATGTTGTTTCAATGTTTAATCCTTGTAGGTTAATTTGTGCTTGGAGTACACAGAAAGAGCCTCCATGGAGATTGTGGTATCTTCCAGCCATATTCGTGCAAACCACGGGGCAATGGCCACGTTTTGCACTAAGTCAGGCGAAAGGAACTACAGAATGAATTCACCAAAGGAGTCTTCATTTTGGCAGCTTAATGTCTGACTTAGACAAGGAAGAACTTGTGCTTGACATATTTCACTCTTTGTTCCATGTTTCTTGTGTCTTACAGTTTGCATTCACCAGTGTTATCCCTTTAATGCCCAATTCCTCTAATGTAGTTCTGTATTCGTATAGAGTGTTCTTCATGCCTGTGTTGCCACCTATTCACACTGTTGCGTGTATAAACAGATAGCTCACCCATATCTAGCAAGTGTGTCCTGGGCAGGTGGTTTGGAAATGTCTTCTTTTTTATCTCTGAGAATGGGGGGGGGGGGGGCGCCGCCGGTGGCGGCACACATCAAATCTGGCTTATACTGCATTTCTATCTGTTTGCCAGTGAACTGGGGTGTTTCTTTGATTCTCATCTGTTCTGGATTGCTGGTTTGTCTTGCAACGTTGAAGGAGCTGTAGTAGAGCCTTTCATTTTCTTGTAGAAATGCCCTGTCACCAAACCACTGTTGGGAGTTCCCCTCAGAGTGCTACCTTAGAGAGGTGAAGGGAGTGGGTGCAAAACTGCAAAAGAGAAAACTTCATACTGAAACTATTTAGGCAAGTTGTTATATCAATACTGTAAGTCAGGCTTTCTCAAGATTTTCAGATCACGGGCCTGACCATGCCTCCTGGACTGCTGATTGGGCCTGTTACCTGGTTCCTCCCACCTGGAAGCGGAAGTAAAATGTGTGCAGTGCATGCACAGAACATTCTGTGCATGCACAGAATGTGTTTTAATGCCAATTCTGGGATCGGTAAAGGCATCAGGGGCTGAAAGAATTGGTGTCAGGAGCTGGGTTTGGCTCACAGGCCATAGGTTGAGAATGCCTGCTGTAAGTAATGCAGGGCATTTGGTAATAAGAATCATGACCAAGTGTTTTATTTATTTATTTGAAGCAATTACATACCACCCACTCCATTGGGCATTGCCACGCTGGGTAGTGAAACATACATAATTAAAAGAGATAAAACTGCAGCATTAATATTAGTAGATCATAAATTAGACTACACAGAAAACAAATCAGTCTGATTGGCCATAGTAAAGGTAAAGGTTTTCCTTGCTTGAAAGCCAGTTGGATTCAGTGCTCATCTCTGTTTACAGTCAAAGAGCCAGCACTGTGCGTCTGTAGCTGTTTCCGTAAACACGTGGCAGGCATCAACACCGGAGTCCACGGAATGCTGTTTACCTTCCCACTGAAGTGGTTCCTATTTATCTACTTGCAATTTCTTGCTTCCGAACTGCTAAGTTGGAAGGAGCTGGGACAAAGGCTGGAGCTCAGTCCATTGTGCAGTACTCGGGTATCGAACTCCGACTTTCCAGTTGTCGAGTTCAGCATCTTAGCCACTTGAGCCACCGCAATAGATACATACTAAAACCAGAAAAACAGATCACTAATGGTTTGGACTAAGGGATAAGTAAGATATTATTGAATGTCACCCTATATAATTCAGCCTTCACCGGTTTTCAAAATATTTTGAAGAAGGGAGCTTGATGTACACTGTATGACATGGTAGGGCATTCCACATCACAGTAGCCACCAACAAAAAGGGTCAGCTCCTTGTTACAGTTTTCAGATTCTCCCTCCTAGTGTCCCAGGCCATGTTTGACCAGGAGAGATGCTCTGTCAGATATCAAGGTCCCAATCCATGAAGGGCCTTATATGTAATTATTAGCACCTTGGACTAGGCACAGAAGCCTACAGGAAGCCATTGAATTTCTAACTTCCCATAATTAGTCAAGCCATCATGTTTTTCACCTGCTGCATCTTCTGTACTTCAAGGGAAGCTTCTCATAAAGAGCAATGCAGCAATTTACTATTAATATTTATATCCTGACCAACATAGTGAAAACATTACTCAAATTCTAGGGATTGCTAAGGCATCTCTTATTCCTCAAAGTCATGAAAAGTCATTACCAAATGTATCAGGAGACTGGGGAAAAACTGGCAGTAAGAGGAACAAGAACAGACTGTATAGTTCATCAAAGACTCACCTTGCTTAGATTGTTATACATTTATGATGGAATGTAAAGAATGATGGAAGGTAAGGACTACATTTGGTAGGTCATTTGGAGAGACTGCATGTTATGATGAGATTATAGATAAGGTACTGTTTTCAGTCTTGAATGGAGCTGCAACTCATATAGTACCTTTAGAAAATAATGTGGTGAAGTGACTGGTAATTCAGAGAATAATTGGCACCATTGTGGAGTTAAGGAAGTGCTTGTGGGCTCTAGATCAAAAAATAAATTCAGTGAAACAACTCAGTTTGTTCAAATGAAAAGTTGACACATCTTGAAGGTAACAGTCATGTGTGCATTATATATTTTATAGTGATGCTTTGAATGTTGGTGTATGGTAGAAGAGGAACATCCAAACATCAAAATCTAAAATTACTTTCTAATGTAACACTTTATTGAGGCACATGTAAGAAAGATATTCATGTCATTTTAACCATGCTATGGTACTACATCCCATGATTTTCTGTGGCTAATGTCTGTGGAATTCAAGATTTTCCCACAAGATGTGTAAGAGAATCTGATCCTTAAGGAAAGTAGTACTGTAAGCAAAATGTATCTCTCACTGGGCCTCATTTGCTATTGAAAATCAGTTGGTGGTGATATTTATGGGCACATACATTTTCCCAGTGATTCCTGCTCAGAATAATTTGGGCATTCATAGTTAAGATGCTGCTGTATTACTCATTGGCTACTTTACTAATGAGCTGGGGCAGTTTATAAATCTTGTGTCAGAGACTTAGCAGTGAAAGGTATTGTTCCCTAAGGTTTTGTTATGTTTTCTCTTTTACCAGGAACATAACTTCAGAATTTTAATCACTAGCAAAAGGAGAACACAAGAAGCAGCTCAATTTTTTGAGTGGATGGGCAGATATCTATTCATGACCAACCATTCAGAATATCTTAGAACTGCAAAGCTGGAAGGGACCCCATGAATCATCAAGTCCAGCCCCTGTCAAGGAGGTACAGTGGGAAATTGAACTCCCAACCTGTACTCAAACCAGTGAGCAATCTGGCAGGAAGCCAGGAGCCACTTGATAGCATGTTATCTGGTATTGTGCCTCACAATGCCTTTAGAGAAAGCTGTTTTCTTGTCTCGTACACTCTCATTTCTGCTTCGCTGGGCAGGTAGATTTTAGGTCCAATTTCTTAGGCACACCAATATCCCAGTATTTTCGTTTATAATAGTACTATTTATTTACAATATTATTCTTTTAAATTTGGTTACTGACTTTAATTTATCCCATCCTTCTAGTTATAAAATGTTAACTGGCCATAGGTAGAACAGTAGATTGAAAATAACTCATATTTTTTTCTTGTTGGAAGAAGAGAACTTAGAAACTGTGTGGTCTTTGTGGTGGTAACTGGTTTCTTTGAAAACATTCTGTATCACTGTACAGTGGTACCTCATACAACAATTTTAATCTGTTCCATGGGACTTGTTGCTATATGATGCATGCATCTATGCATCTATGCATCTATATCCATTTCCCCTATGGGATGCATTGTACAATGATTTTTTTTCTCACTAAGTGGTTTTTCCCATTGAAAAATTGTTGTACAATTTTTTCTATAGGGAAATTATTATGCGGGATGCCATTCCCCCCCACCACCACCACCTAATTGTTATACGATTCCGTTGCTATACAGGATGATTGTTGTATTAGGTTCCACTGTATTTGTATTTAGCTGTTAGACTTGTGAAAGGTGGCTGATGCATTATGTTTCCATCACTTCCAAAGTTGTGCTAGGGAACAACCCACCAAAATGTGGAATTCATTTTACAGTTTCAAGGCTACCCTTGAAATGATTCACCTATTTCTCTTGTATCAGAATCATAAGCACAGAAGTGAACGAGTTGCAGTACATAAACATAGGTGGAATCTAAACTACTTTTATACTTTTATACTGTATATATATATAAATGCCAATTCCATGTTGGTTCTCCTTGGAGCCGTGTTGCAAAATGACACAACAGTGTTTTGTTTTTGTTGTTTTGTCTCTCTATCCCTGTCCTTGACAATATCAAGGTTTGAAATTCACAGTGAAAAACTGGGATCTAATTAAATCACACTATTATAAGTGTAGAAAACAAAAGGTTCAAATCATATACCTGTACATCCAGTTTCTTACAAAAAACTGAAAAGGAGCGGCTCTTGCGTAATTGAATTTCTTAAAGCCTTGTCTCTTATCATTCTTGAAATTTGCCAAAAGATTGTGTCAGTCCTTAAAGAGCTACCTTTTATACTAACTTTGTTTAAAAAGAAGATGTCCTATGTAGTAATGCATGGTTTTTTTTCCAACAAGAGCACTACAGTTTGTTTTGCTAAAGGTGCAGTTGTTCATTACTGTGATTCTATTAACTATGAAACTGTCAGAAAGCTCCATAATATATCCATCTTTGAGTCTCAGATGGCAGTGGAGTAGTCATAAAGTCCAGATACAGCAAGTAGCAGTACTGCAAAATCTCAATAAAGTCAAAACACCAGGAGTCTGATTTTCAGCACAGGAGTGGATGAGTACATCTATCAACAGAAAACTCTGCTTAAGAAAAACTCATAATACAATAAAGAAAGCAAAAAGTAAATTCAAAATGGCATTTAACACTTGGGATTTCATGTGTCTTTTATCACAATATGATCTAGTCAGTAGGCCTTGACACCTATAGAGGAAGTGCTCCTTGTTAGAGTGAGAATACTTGTTCATTTGGCCAGTACAGTTATGTAAATAACTTTTTCTGGAAGAACTCTAATATTTTAGTATTTTCAGGAATATACTTATAATGTTCAATTAAAATTAACCCTAAGTAGACTTGTTTTATGAACGTTCAATAATAGCTTTATATTAAACTACCCAAGCTTAGAAATAAAAGGTAATGGTACTGGATTGTATCCAGCAATGTTACCTGACTTGAACTTGGTTTCCATTGAAATAAAAGACATTGACATAATGAGACAGGTTGTTAGTAAGTTAAAATGTTGATTTCGGAAGAAGCTGCATTCACTTGATGTGGATCCAACGGTGTGTCGTATGATGCTTAGTTCATTCATAAAAATATTTTGCAGAAGCATTCACAGATTTGTGTGTGTGAACATGATAAAATTCTAGGGTTCTCCATCCACTGTAAAAAATTAATGGCTCATTTTGATATTCTCAGTCCATTTTAAAATATCTGTCTTTGCAAAGAAATAAATTAAATGACTGGAGCAGGTCATGGCTTCTCAATTCTAGCAGGAAGAGATAAGAAAAACTATCTCTAGCCATTATCTAGCCGTATCAAGACAGGGAGGGAGTATAGAGAAACAGCCTCCTACACAATTGGGTGTAGCCTGGTAAAGGCAAACTTGTGCCAGCTAATCATTCTCACACTAGGTCAGGTGAAAGGAACTGTAGAATGAACTCACCAAAAGGTACCTTCATTTTGGCAGTTTCATTTCTGGCATAGACACAACAACAACAACAAGAAGAAGAAGACAGACAGACACACAGATAGAGAGAAATCTAAACTTTGGTTTCTGGTTTCTAGGAGTTTGAAAAAATTGTTCAGTAGTGTTGTTAAAAATAAATTTCACTGAATTTTAAGTAATGCATGTTTGTGAGTTTAAAGTGGATGAACTCTTTGCATCCTTATCTCATAGAGTAATACAGTGATGGGTGGAGTCTGAAAATTAACACACTAATAGATGTTAGTGTGCCTGGGGTTGACCAAGGCGCAGTCTAGCCATGTTATCTGGGATCGGTTCGATCCTGTTGGCCCTGAGGAAGTGGACAGGCTTATTGTATCTGTTCGCGCCACGACCTGTGCACTGGACCCTTGCCCTGCCTGGTTAACTAAAGCATCCAAGACCGTGGCAGCTGGCTGGATCGAGGCGATTATCAACGCTTCGTTAAAAGAGGGGCATTTTCCAGCGCCCTTTAAACATGCTCTAGTGCGCCCCCTCATGAAGAAGCCGTCTCTCGATCCCACGGTAATTTCCAACTACCGTCCAGTGTCCAACCTACCTTTTTTAGGTAAGGTTTTGGAAAAGGCTGTGGCGCTGCAGTTACAGGAGGTCCTGGATGAAGCGGATTATCTGGACCCGTTTCAGTCAGGATTCAGGCCCGGATATGGTACCGAAACCGCACTAGTGGCCTTGGTGGATGATCTCTGGAGAGAGCGGGACGGAGGGGAGCCGTCAGTCCTTGCTCTTCTCGATCTCTCAGCGGCTTTTGACACGATCGACCATGGCATCCTTCTGGGAAGGCTCCAGGGTTTGGGGATCCAGGGCACTGTGTTGTCCTGGTTCTCCTCATTCCTGAGGGGCAGGACCCAGTCGGTGTGCCTGGAGAAGGAGAGGTCCAGCCCTAGGCCCCTGCAATACGGGGTGCCTCAGGGCTCGGTGCTTTCTCCTCTCCTATTCAACATCTATATGAAGCCGCTGGGTGAGATCATCCGTTCCCATGGGGTTAGGTATCATCAATATGCAGATGATACCCAGTTATACATCTCTGCCCGTGGGGACCCAAGTGGTGTGGTGGAAGTCCTTTCCAGGTGCCTGAAGGCTGTTAAGGTCTGGATGGGGGACAACGGGCTACAGCTGAATCCTGGCAAGACTGAGTGGCTGTGGGTAAGGGGGCCTGTGTTAACACAGGAGTTGTCATCTTTGGTGCTGGATGGGGCAGCCCTGCCCCAGACAGACCCGGTGCGTAACCTGGGGGTCCTCCTGGACTCACGGCTACTGTTCGAAGAGCAGGTGGCAGCCGTGGCCAGGAGGGCTTTTGCACAACTTCGTGTAATACGCCAGTTACGCCCCCTCCTGGACCGGGACTCCTTGCTCATGGTCACACATGCCTTGGTCACCTCCAGACTTGATTACTGTAATGCGCTCTACATGGGGCTGCCCCTGATGACCATCCGGAGACTCCAGCTGGTGCAAAATGCGGCGGCCCGGGTAGTGGCGGGGTGTGGGCGTTATGCTCGTGCTTCGCCGCTACTCCGGGAGCTGCACTGGTTGCCAGTATGTCTCCGGGTGCAATTCAAGGTGCTGGTTATTACCTTTAAAGCCCTATATGGTAGTGGGCCAGGATACCTAAGAGACCGCGTCACCCCAAGAACATCTGTCCGGCCCACCAGGGCGGATCGGAGAGGCTCCCTTATTGTTCCATCAGCTAGAGAGGCACACCTCTCTAGCACTAGGAGGAGGGCCTTCTCCGTGTCCGCCCCAACCCTCTGGAACCTCCTTCCCATCGAACTGCGCCTGCAGACGGAGCTCTTGCCCTTCCGGGAGGGCTTGAAAACCTGGCTGGCAGGACATATTTGGGGACCAGGGAACATGGGTTCCCATACCAAGTGGCTCATTTAAGGAGTGCCACTTCGGATTTGAACCAGGGGGATACTGGCGTGTAGTTTGTACTGTTTTTTTTAACTTTAAATGATTTTAGATAATTTTTAAATTTCATGATTTTATATGTTTTTATCTTTTACTTCTGTTTTATGACGATGTAAGCCGCCCAGAGTCGGGTTCTCCCGAGTGGGGCGGGGTAATAAATTCAATAAATAATAATAAATAACCCTTTGTAAAATTCATGTGTTATCTGATTAATCCTGGCATTGCTCATTAGTATCCTCTTTTCTGCTTGTGTACTTTTCTGTGCCATGTAGATCTTGAGCCTCTTGAGTGCTTTAAAGGAAAGCAAAGAAACAACTGTCTCTGGAGGTACGAGAACCTAGAAAATAAGTAAGAGGAGGTTACTTTTTACTAAAAAAAAAGTAACCTCTTACTTTTTACTAAGGCAAACTGTTTATCACTTATGCCACAATTATCTATTCTGGCCTCTCTGGGACTATCATATCTTGGCTGAGGATTGTGCACTATTCTTTGGTACTCATACCCAATCCTTGTGCATCCCCTTTCCTTCTATGAAAACCACAAATTCTTTAATTAACAACATACAGTAATACCTCAGATAACGCTAAGACTTGGTTCCACAAGTCTTGGTGTTATCCGATTTTTAGTGTTATCCAATGCATGTTAAAATCCTATGGGATAGAGATACATTGTAACCTCATAGGCTTTAGCGGTTGTTATCTGATCCATCTCATGGGACCTTAACGTTATTCGATCCAATTCTCCTCCCCAGATTAGTTAACGTTATGCGATTTTAGCGTTATCCGAGGTAAACGTTATCCGAGGTATTACTTGTATTCTCATTAGGAGGGAATGAGGTAACCATAGCTATGTTGTTGTTCAGTTGCACAGTCGATCCTGACCCTCTGCGACCCCATGGACCACTGTCCGCCAGGCACTTCTGTCCTCCACCATCCTCCTCAACTTGCTCAGCTCTGTGCCCATTGTCTCTATAATACCATCTAGCCATCTCATTTTCTGCTGCCCCCTTCTTCTTTTGCCCTCCACCTTTCCCAGCATCAAGGCTTTCTCAAGTGAATCTTCTCATTTGATGTCCAAAGTACTTTAGCTTCATCTTTACAATTTGAACTTCTAAGGAGCAGTCAGGGTTGATTTCTTCTAAGATTGACCTGTTTGTTCTCCTCGCTGTCCAGGGGACTCTCAAAACTCTCCTCCAACACCACATTTCAAAGGCATCTATTCTTCTGCGCTCAGCTTTCCTAATGGTCCAGCTCTCACAACCATACATTGGCACCGGGAACCATAGCTACCAGTTTCTAAAAAGCATTTTGAATGATGACTTGACATTTCCTCATAATTCTGACTGGGCCTAAACCTGGTATCTTTAATATTTATGTTGATGAATAACAGAAACTGTTAATTGAATATTTGGGGGTTAATTGGACTGTATTTAAAGGGAAGTGATTGTATGTGCACACTGTACCCCCCACCTCTAATTCAGCAATAGGCAACTCCAAATGCCCCCAGATTTAAAGTAGTTCTTATGAATTGAAAAGAACAGCCTTGCTTATTTTGAAAGAGAACGGCTGGTCACACCCACTTGCTTATTATTTGAAAAGAATCCAGGCTGTAGGGGTTGCAATACTGGACTTGAAAAAGGCCTTTCAAATGTCAGAAACCGTGATTTCTCATCACATATAGAGCATGGTGGAACAGGTTTGCCAGCAAGAGGGTTGCCAGGTAAATATAGTGTTGCAGATTCCTCTATGAGGAAGGGAGTTGTTTGCAGAGTTGTAGGATGATGAAGGGTCAGGGAAACAGTCAAAAGACAGGTTTTCTGTCAAGAGAAAAAAACAGGCTTTTAAAAAAGTAATGGAGTGGCAGTCCTCCAGAAAGAGGGATATTTTGCCATGTACAGTCAGGTCCAGAAATATTGTAACAAAGGTAATTTTTTCAGCAGTGAAGATGAAAGGAAACATGATATGAGCAAAGTCAGGACTGTCAGCTTTAATGCAAAGGATATGTCAAAAATGGGGTATTAAATCATCAGGAAGTACAGCCACTGGCAGACACATATCCCCATTTTGGTTGGCTCATAAGTAATGGAACAAACTAGAATCAGCACAAATAGAAGGATTGCCTCCAATACTTGGTTGAAAGTCCTTTGCAGTTACTGACTGCCCGTCTGAAGTCTGGATCCCATGGACATGGCCAAATGCTGAGTGAGAGAGTTTGATTATTTTGTGTCTCCAAGCAATAGATACTTGAAAACTTGTTGAATAACAGCCCTGACAATTGCTTTGTGTTTGGTGTGAAAAGTGGTTACCTGATAAAGGAGTCAGGTTTTGGGATCCCCCCCCCCACACGCTTGTTGTGTCTTTATGAATGATAGTGACCACAAGAGGGTATCCTATCAACCATCTTGATTGCTGACATTGGTGTCATCAACATTTAGACTGTGCTTTGCTAAGGAAAGTTTTGCATCTTTTTTCCTTTTGGCAATGTAGGCATATTATGCTTCAATATTGGGCCATTTCATGGTGTTTTGAATTGTGGATACAGAAACATAGTATCCCACATTCATAAACTGGGGGGAAGGGGTTGAAGAACTGGATTAAACTATCTAATGGTGGTTCAAATTGCATTCACTTACCTACTGAATACAGTTGATCATTTTAGTTGGCAGTCTCCCACTAAGTAACTTCATGGCAAGAGAATGATGGTACTTTGTGGAGTGTTTTTTGGGTTCTTGTATTCATTGTGCACGAAGAACTCCAAGGACAGTTCAGAAATAGACACAGAAGTAAAAGCTGCACCTTTCAAAATGTGAGTTAATTTCTCGTCATATATACTTGTAAGGTACTAGCAAGGTGATGCTTAAGATAATACAGGATAGACTGCAACAGCATGTGGAGAGAGAGTTACCAGAAGTGCAGGCGGGGTTCAGAAGAGGCAGGGGGACCAGAGACCACATCGCCAACATAAGATGGATCATGGAAAAAACAAAGGAATATCAGAAACAAGTATACTTCTGTTTCATTGATTACACTAAGGCTTTTGACTGTGTAGACCACAACAAAATGTGGCAAGTAATTAAAGAGATGGGAATCCCAGAACACCTTATATGCCTCATGAGAAATTTGTACATGAAGCAAGAAGCAACAGTTAGGACAGAATACGGAATAACAGAGTGGTTTGGAATAGGAAAAGGAGTAAGACAAGGCTGCATTTTGTCACCCTGCTTATTCAACTTATACACAGAGCACATAATGCGCAATGCAGGGATGGAGGAATCACAATGTGGGATCAAAATTGCTGGGAGAAACATCAACAATTTGAGATATGCAGATGATACCACCCTAATGGCTGAAAGTGAGGAGGACCTAAAGAAGCTCCTGATTAGGTTGAAAGAAGAAAGTGAAAAAGCTGGCTTGAGACTCAATATCAAGAAAACAAAGATAATGGCAACAGGCCCTATCAGTCCCTGGAAAATAGATGGGGAAGAAGTAGAAGCCGTGACAGATTTTACTTTCTTGGGATCAAAACTCACTGCAAATGGTGATTGCAGCCATGAAATAAAAAGGCGATTGATTCTTGGGAGACAAGCAATGAGAAACCTGGGGAGCATAATGAAAAGTAGAGACATCATATTGAAAACAAAATTTCGTATTGTCAAAGCAATGGTATTCCCAGTGGCAATGTATGGTTGTGAGAGCTGGACCATTAGGAAAGCTGAGCGCAGAAGAATAGATGCCTTTGAGATGTGGTGTTGGAGGAGAGTTTTGAGAGTCCCCTGGACAGCGAGGAGAACAAATAGGTCAATCTTAGAAGAAATAAACCCAGAATGCTCCTTAGAAAGTCAAATTGTAAAGATGAAGCTAAAGTACTTTGGACATCAAATGAGAAGAGAGGATTCACTTGAGAAAGCCTTGATGCTTGGAAGGGTCGAGGGCAAAAGAAGAAGGGGACGGCCCAAGATGAGATGGTTAGATGGTATTGTGGAGACAATGGGCACAGAGCTCAGTGAGTTGAGGGGGATGGTGGAGAACAGGAGTGCCTGGCGGGCAATGGTCCATGGGGTCGCAGAGGGTCGGAATCGACTGTGCGACTGAACAACAACAAATACTTGTAATTAAAATGTAGATTTTGGTTTTACCTGGAGTTGGGGCAAGATATTTATGTTTAACAAGCTCTGTGTAAACCTGTAATCTTTTCTTTAAAATGTTAATATAAAATATATGGGCCTTTGCCAACAGCTCCTTGCTAGAGAGCAAATATATAGAAAATTATTGTTGGTGATAATTCAAAGTTAACTGTAAAAGGAAATATCAAACAGAATTTTTATCAATTTTTATTGAAACATAAAGCCACACACACATCCTCTAGAACAGTTATTGTAATGCAAATCCAGACCTTTTTTTGTGAGATGATAATAGGTTATGTGACAGATTCTGAAATACATGTGGAACATAAATTAGTTCTAGTGTGTTCATTCTAAAAGTAAGAGATACTACCTGAATAACATGTAACCATAAAAATATTCATAGTTTGGGATTTAATTGTTAGCTTATACTTTCTTTATGTTGATTAGTAATGTATTAGGTAGAGTGATAGCAGGAAGATATAAGAAAAACTCTGTCTAACCATATCTAGCCATTATCTAGCCATATTAAGACAGGGAGGGCATACACAGAAAGAGCCTCCTTGAAGATTGTAGTATTTTTGCACCACAATTGGGCGTATCCTGGTTAACACAACCTTGTGCCAGCTAATCATTCTCACACTAGGTCAGGTGAAAAGAGCTGCAGAACGAACTCACCAAAAGGTACTTTCATTTTGGCAGTTTCACATCTGGCCTAGACATTGAAGAAGAAGAAGAAGACAAGGAGAGAAAAAAGTCTAAATTTTGGCTTTTGGTTTCCAGGAGTTTGAAACAGTTGTTTGGTAGTGTTATATGTTAAAAATAAACTTCACTAAATTTTAAGTAATGCATGTTTGTGAGTTTAAGGTGGATGAACTCTTTGCATCCTTATCTTATAGAGTAGGGGTTCCCAACCTTTTCCTGCCAGGGGTCTGACCACGCTCCTCAGTCAACTAAGTGGGCCAGTCACATGGTTCCTCCCAACAGTGGTGGCATTGATGCATGCGTTTGCACCACATTTCCAGGCATTTTCTCCACCTCCGTCACTTACCTTGGAGGAAGGAACAAAGGAGGAACATGTTCATGTCATTTTTGAATGTTTTTGCCAGCTTTTTGCTGCCTTTTGGTGCAAAAACGCAGCGATTTTGGCACTTCCGGTTATGTCGTGGCACTTCCAGGATCATTGGCAATCTGGCCCGAGGGCTGGATGAATTCGGCCTGGGGACCATAGGTTGGGAATGCCTGTCATAGAGTAATACAGTGATGGGTGGAGTCTGAAAATTAACACACTATAATAGATGTTTTTGACAACCCTTTGTAAAATGCATGTGTTATCTGATTAATCTTGGCATTGCTCTTTATTATTCTCTATTCTGCTTGTGTATCTTTCTGTGCAATGCAGATCCTGATCCTCTTGACTGCTTTAAAGGAAAGTAAAGAAACACGTTTCTCTTGAGAGCCTTCATGTTTGCTTTTACATTCCCAGATGCTGTTAGTTGAGATAATTATAGAAACCAGCTTATGCTTTACAGAAGTTTTCTAAATGCAGCCTCTTTGACTGACATTCAGCTACCAGACTTTGCCGTGGGAATAAAGACATATCTTCAGAAGGCTTTTGATGCACATTAGAAAGACTTTGCCATTCCATAGCCTAAGATGTGACGTCATTGAGAGAAGTATCAGACAGTTGAGAAAAAGGAGCAGTAGAAGCAGATGTGAGATATAAGATGGAAAAAGCCATCTGGACAAAAAGATCAAAGGATCTGATAGTTTGAAATCTTCACTTCCTCCTAATGGCAGCTGTTGTGCATTACATTTTTGTGTGTGTCTTGAGGGAAAGTGGTAAGCTGAAGAAGGCAGAGAAGCGTCTGAAAATATGTGATGACCACATTTATAGGTCAGACCCCCATTGCCAAAGTTGGCACTGCTGATTAGTGAGGTATCTCAATGCATTTTGTTCATGTCCCTGGTCATGTGCCCAGTTGTAAAATTGATATGACCAAGTCAAGTAGCTACGATGAACTACAGTAAATTTCTGCTCAAAAGAGGTGCTTCTGGGTTGAAAGGATTAGCATTGACAATCACCGTTGCCACTGTTGCCCAGGGGACACCCAATCGCTGAAATAGCAGTCTTCGGGGAGGCTCCTTTCATGTCCCTCCATTTATTTAATAATTGCTTGAATGAAGTTCAGATACCAAAAATATAGAGGAAAGCTCGGGTAATAGCTATACTTAAACCAGGCAAGCCACCAGGAAACCCAAAAGCTACAGGCCTATATCCAGTGGTGGGCTCCCAAAAATTTTACTACCACACTGTGGACATGGTATGGTGGGTGTGGTCAGGGGGAAAGTCCTGCATTGTACCCGAATTAGGACTACTTTATTAAAAAACTTGGATGGGTGGGGCCAGCCAGAATTTCTGCTACCAGTTCTGGCAAACTGGTGCGAACCTGCTAGTGCCCACCGCTGCCTGTATCTCTTCTTAGCCACCTATACAAGATATATGAACGTTTAATTCTGAACCGACTGTCTGCAATAGTAGAACCCCTGCTTATACCACAGCAAGCTGGCTTCTGACCCGGCAAAGATTGTACAGCACAAATTCTTAATTTAACAAAGTACTGTATATAGAATATGGTTTTGAACTGAAGGAAATCACAGGGGTAGTATTTATAGCTCTTACTGCAGCTTATGATCCAGTCAACCATGCAGCTGTGCTGAAGAAAGTGTCCCACATCCCAAAGAACTTTAAATTTACAGAAAATATAGGCTGTTTACTGGCAAACTGTAGATTTTTTTTATCAATTTCCAAGGACAGTGCAGCCGATGGAGAACGCAAAGAAATTGCCTCCTGCAGGGCAGTGTGCTAGCGCCCACGCTGTTTAACATATACAGTATACTAATGATTAACCACTGCTGGAAGGCACTATGAGCTTTCTCAATCCTGACAACCTTGCAATTGCCACACAGTGCACAACCTTCAAGGCTGTTGAGAAAAAACTGAACTGATGCTTTGAATTTAATGGTTATATATTATAGGGATAATCAACTATCTAAAAACTCAACTCTGTGCTTTTCATTTGAAAAATCGTGAGGCATCAAGAAGGTTGCAGGTGAACTGGAATGGCATCAGGCTTGAACACTGCGACACACCCAAATACCTGGGAGTTACCCTGACTCAAACTCTGACCTCCAAGATCCATTGCCTAAATATCAAACAAGTTTTTTTTTTGCCAGGAACAATATTTTGAGGAAAATAACAGGTACAAGTTGGGGTGCCCAACCACAAACATTAAGAACTTCTGCCCTAGCTTTATGTCACTCTCCAGGAGATTATGCTAGTCCAATGTGGTACAGATTACTTGTTTTTTTCTAGGCATAGCTTTCATATCAAATACAGTAAAACCTCATATAACACTAAAACCTGGTTCCACAAGTCTTCGTGTTATATGATTTTTAGTGTTATCTGATCCTCTATGGGATCCATAGAGATACATTGTAACCACACAGGCTTTCGCGGTTGTTATCTGAAGCATCCCATAGGATCTTAATGTTATCTGATGCAATTCTTCTCCCCAGATTCCTTGATGTTATGCGATTTTAGTGTTATTCGATACTAATGTTATATGAGGTATTACTGTAACAGGTGCTGACATGGAGGCTTATAACAATAAAGTCTTCACTTGTTCTGGTTGTTGTTCTTCTTGTGCTGTAGTTAGTTCTGAATATTGGCGATCCTCATGGCGATCAGCCATGAAGATTGTCCTGAGAATATAATGCAGTGGATAAAGAGCATAAAGAGCTACTTGCTTAATGAGTAACTCGCTTAAAGAGCAGAATTTTCTCTGAATGTTCGCTTCGCTTTACAAATAAAACCAATAAAAACTTGCTTAACAAATAAATTGGGGTTCGCAATCCCCTCCCACACACACAATTGGTCATTTACAATGGTGTTTCGCTTAAAGAGCAAACTTGCTTAAAGAGCAATCCTGTGGAACGCATTATGCTCTTTAAGCGAGGTACAACTGTAATACAAAAGAGAGCTGCTTTGTATTTGAATGTGTTGTAAAAAGAACTGTGATGCAAATAGGAACTTTCTATAGGTTTGGGTGAGTGCACTCATCCTGAAGTGTATTAACAGGGTTTTAATGTGACATCACAATATGACTTGGTACTTTGTGAGTAAACCACAGTGAATTTGGTTTATTCATGTACCCCATCTGTGTGCAACTGAGGGAAATTGATGATCAGGTTTTTTTCAGAAGTAGTTAAAACTCATGTCATTGAAATAATAGGTTTATTTCAATGTTTGCTTTCATGGATTACAAGCTGCTTTAGGCACAAAAAAGTGAAGAAATAGACTGCAATGCATGAAGGATTATAGTGAAATGTGCTTGTTAGTCTTAAAGGTTCTGCCATGGGGTTTTTTTCCTGGCTCAGAAAAGTTGAAAATTGTTTGATTTCCCTTCAGGTTAACTGTGGTTCATTGATTTTCCATACTGACAAACTGTGGCTACCTTGTGCCAGCATGCAATAGTCCCTAGTCACCAGTACTTGGGAAGCAGAGTCTCAAGTGCACAGAGAGCCACAGAACTGGCTGACTATCCTTGAGTATAGCCTCAGCATTGTGAGGGTCAAGAAGAGGGAAGTAAGTAAGTCATGTAAACCACATTGAACTCATTGGACTACACTTCAAAGCAAGCCAAGCTGACTCACTTAAATTAGACACAAGGAAGGGACGGGGGGAGGATGAATGGTATGAGCCTGAGGTGCACTGTAACATGTTCATGTAATGCTAGGCCATGGTTTAATGCAAGGGTGCCCAAATTGTTCAGTCCGTTGGTCGCTCACATGGTTCAGTGGACCAGTCACGTGGTTCCTCGAAGCGGAAGTAAAACATGCCTTGCAAGCTATTTTGCAACAGGATGAGATAGATTTTAGGCTGGCATTTTCTCTGCTTAAACTGGGGTGCCCAAACTACAGCCCACAGGCCGGATCCCCCCTCCCTGATGCCAATTCATCCAGGGTGCATTTTACTTCTGCTTCCAGGAGGAGTGAGGGCAGCGTGGGCCAGATGAATTTGTGTCAGGTGCCAAATCTGGCCCATGGGCCACAATTTGGGCACCTCTGGTTTAATGTTACATCTAAGTGTGCTGTCTTCACATCCAGCCTTCCAAGAAATGGCTTATTATAAAAGTTTGTCCACTTTGAAATCTGTTTTTGGCTACAGTCATACCTCGCATAAGGAATTTAATTCGTTCTGCGAGGCTGCTCACTATGCGAGTTTTTTGCTATGCGAGTCAGACTCACATAACAAATTTTTTGCTATGCGAGTCGGACTTTTCCCTATGGAAAAACTCGCATAACGAGTATTTCAAGGGGGAAAACTTGCATAGCGAAAAAATTTCGTTATGTGAGTTTTCCCCATAGAAACGATCGTTATGTGAGTTTTTCCATAGGGAAAAGTCCAACTCGCATAGCGAAAAATTCGTTATGCGAGTCGGACCGCTTAGCAAAAAAACTTGCTTGTTATGTGAGTTTTTTGCTAAGCGAAACACTCTTTATGTGAGGTTTGACTGCATCTGTTTTTCATACATCGAAAAAGCTGTGATAAGAATGAAAAAAAAGTGAGACTCATGCTTTCTATTTAAGTCTGGTTTTGGATACTGTCTTTATGAAATAAAGAGGAGAGACTGTTCTCAAATAGCAGTTGTGAGTATTAGCTCTGAAGACTGAGTAAGTGCTTTAAGTTGAAGCCTAACGTGTAAATGGAGGTAAAACCTTAGCAGCTGCTCTTCGGGATTAGCAGGCACCTCTTGAAATACCGTAATATGCCCAACCCCTGCCAAACACATCTTTTCCCACTTGCATGCGCAACATGTACAGATCCATAACAAGTAGGAACATGCAAGGCTTAGATGCCACATAATGCAGCATTTTGCTTTTAGTATTTCCAGAACTTGCGTTCTTATTATGTACATAAAAAAGAAATATCAACATTTGTAGTATAAACATGTTTCTCCTGCAGAATTCTGCTTAGCTAGTGTCATGAAATCTTTTTTGTCTCAGTGCTGTTTACTTCTGCATTGCAGTATAACATAATAAAAAAATTAGTGAAGCATGAATCATAGATTGACTGCAGATGTCAAACCCTTTCCAGGATTTCTGTTTTCTGAAATGTTTCAAGAACACCATGCACTTCACACTCTCCGGGAATAGTTCTTGGCATTTTGCAGTTGTAGTTGGAAATTCATTCTGAAACAACGCGGTTTTTGCAACATCCATAATGTATTCTAATAACGTCCTGTTTACCAGCACTAGTTTCTAATTTTCTAGAAAGTGGTTGTTTGAACTGTATCTAAGTTATTAAAAAGTAATAATAGCCAATATTGGTTCAGCCATTTTAATAAAAAAAAATTCCATTGCCATTCTAAATTTCCATTGTGTTTATATCTAGCAGTAGAAGGACAGGTATTGTTCGTAACTCTGTCTTCATACCTGTTTGTCCTAAATGCATTCTTATGGTAGAAATATAAATGGCAACTCCATCATGTAGTCATTGAAGTGTGTATAATAAATCTTCATGGTCTTACAGAAAATCTCATTTTATTATCAGAATAATGAAGCTCTTTGCCCCCATAAGGCAGAATGAGGAGTCAGACAACATTTGTTGGTTGAAAAGTTGGGCCACTTTATTCACTTAACTGAACTGAACACATTTAACGCTTAAACTTAAACATGCCCGCACCGGGCCGAAGTAGCACTGGTTAGATGCTTTGGGTTAACAACCTCATTTGGTTTTTAATTTCCCTAAATTGCCAAATTCAAGATCCCTTGTCCGAGTGCACCGTAGGCCCTCGGACCTCCCAATCAGGTGAACAGTTGTGTGGGGATGCAGTCTGTCCAGACTGGCATTCCCTTGTTCCCGGGCCGCCTCTCATCAGCCAGTGCTCCCGTTCTCTCTATGCTTCTCCCCGAGCTGACTGATGAGCTGCGTCCCAACCAGATTAACAGGGATCGGGTCGGTATCTCACCAGTGCTACCCGCCACACGGGGGGGGAGTGCAAACTACACACCGCCCCACCCCACCAAGGGCGGCAATTCCGCTCGCAAGCCCAGGTGCAGGGCCGCGAGAAACGCCGCCAGGCCTTCCGCCGAGAGGTGCACCCCATCTCGGCGGTACAAACGCGGGTCCTCAACCCTTATACGCGGGTGCTCGACTACTGTGCCCAAACCTTCCCGCCGGAAGAAGCGGGCAACGACTCGATTGACACCCCGCCGGGCGCGATCAACGCATCGTGGGTCACCGGCGCCCCGGTAAACCAAGCGTGGTATAATGGCCGACCATACTAGCCTGGTAGTGGGCCACCTGGCACTGATATATGCCAAATCCTGGCAGATCGCCCTGGATAGATCAATGCCCGTCCGACGTCCCAAGTCGTTGCCCCCCAGGTGGATGACAAGGACATCAGGCGGCGGGGACCCGCTAGCAGCCTCCACGAAGTGCAACAGCCCATTCCATTCCATGCCCCTGGTTCCCCGCCACAGCAGGTCTGCGCGGCCCCTTAAGCCCAAGTGGGTGCCGCACTCGGAGGCGGAAGCGTGACGGGCGGCCCAGTAGATATAACTGTGTCCAACGATCCACACACGGGCAGGAACCGGTGGCGGTGATAGGTCTGGGGAGGAAAGAGACACTGCCAGCTAAACAGTTAACGAGAAAGCGGTCGCACGTAGGTCCTAAACCTGGAGGACCCCCACCTCCCCATCCGCATAATGTCCGCTTCCCCATAGCCAAGTGCTGTCGCCATGGAGGCGGCACCGATCCGAAAGGAATGTGACCCATAGCGCACCCCCGGCAGCCCGACCCTTGACAGCGCCGTCCCCGTTACCTTCCAAAATTGAAAGCGAGTAAGGGGAGAGCGGTCGGCATGGATGAAAAAGGGGCCTGCACCGGCGGGGCGCACCGCCAGGTAGCGGGACACCGCCCCCACTGGGCAGATGTCCACAAAGCTACAGGCGCGTAGTAAAAGGGTGGCACCCCGGCCCTGTTGGTCCGTCTTAGAGAAACGTATGGTGAGGCGCACCGCCTCCCCGAGAAGACTGACATCAGCAAAGGCCAGAGCCCTCCCTGACCTGTCATTCATGGAGACAACCACTAGTTCCCCAACCCGTAGGGCAGCGAAAAATGCTACAGAGGCTGCTGCATGGAAAAGGCAGGCCTCATAGGGGTCCTTACAGATGTGCGGCCAGGCTGCAGCCAACTGCCGCAATACCTGTGGGGAAATAGGATGTCGGGAATCCTGCTTGGTGCCCCTTTCCCTGCTCCACCCCTCCAAGACCCGTCGTATGCGAAAATCCCCCAATGTATCGGGGTATCCGTTAGCCTTGGCGGCGAACGAGAGTGCCGAAAGCCGCCCCCCGATGGTCCGGGGTGCCAGGCCGGTGTCGTGCAGGTAAACCATGAATCGCAATACATGGTCGACCGGCAAGGGCCATACGTCTGGGATTTGTGCATGGGTCCTGAAATCTGAAAAGGACTGGCAGGCCTGCTCGTAGGCCCGACGGGTTCGGGCGGAAAGGGAGAGGCCCATGGCCCTGATCACCTCAGCTCTCCAAGGTTCCACAGCGCCTCCGGAAGGTGAAGGGGGCTTGGGTGGGCTCCGGGTGCCAACACCCCGAACCTTGAGATCTGTAAGCGGGACAGGGCGTCAGCAATAGAGTTGTCCACCCCAGGTATGTGACGTGCCCTGAAGACAATGTTGTGCCGGAGCGCTGCCAGCACAAACTGTCATACCAGTGCCATGACCCTGGTGGAACGTGAGGTCTGGGTGTTAACAATCTGGACCACAGCCGCATTGTCGCACCAAAATGTGACGACAGAATCAGCCCACAACGTCCCCCACAGGGTGATGGCACCAAGTATTGGGAAGAACTCCAGAAATGTGAGGTCACGGCTAATCTCAGCGTCCCGCCAGTGTGGCGGCCACTCGCCGTAGCACCATTGGCCTTCAAAAAAGATGCCGTACCCGAAAGACCCTGATGCATCCGAGTGTACCTGGAACCGGGAGTTTAACGGCAGGTCAGTGCGCCAGAAGGAAACCCCGTTGAATTCGCGAAGGAAGTCGAGCCATACCGTGAGGTCGGCCCGCATTCCCCGCGTCATCCTCGTGCGGTAAAGGGGTTTTGTCAGACCAATAGTGGCGTCGCAGATGCGTCGCGCAAAGGCCCTGCCCGGGGCCACCACCCTACAAGCGAAATTAAGGTGACCATGTAACTCCTGCAGTTCCTTGAGCGTAACCTTACGCTTGCGGAGGAGCTGCCGTATTAAAGAGGCGACCTTCTCAACCTTCTCCGGCGGTAGCCGGGAAGTTTGGGCGACAGTATCAAGCTCTATTCCCAGGAACGTGAGGGTGGTGGCCGGGCCCTCGGTCTTCTCGGGGGCTAGCGGCAGAGCCAATTCGGCCACCAGCTCCTGGAAGGAGCGCAGCAGGTGTGCGCAGTCACCGGATCGTGCCGGGCCCGCCAAAAGGAAGTCATCGAGGTAGTGTGCAACCTTGTCTGAGCGTGCCCTGCGGCTTAATGCCCACTGTAGGAAGGTGCTAAAGCGCTCAAACACGGCGCATGATATGGAGCAACCAAATGGCATGGCCCGGTCAACGAAATACTGGCCCTCGAAACGGAAGCCCAGTAGTTCGAAGTCATCCGGGTGGACCGGGAGGAGCCGGAACGCCGACTTAATGTCGCATTTAGCTAACAAAGCTCCCGGCCCACAGGAACGGACCATGGTCACGGCCTTGTCAAACGAAGTATACCGGACCGAACAGAGTGCGTCCGGTATAGTGTCGTTGACTGACGATCCCTCAGGGTAAGAGAGGTGATGTATCAAGCGATACTCACCGGGGGACTTCTTGGGCACCAGCCCCAAGGGGGACACCTTAAGGTTGGGGTATGGCGGCTGGTCAAAGGGTCCAGCCACCCTGCCCATGCGCACCTCCTTGAAAATCTGCTCCCTGGCCACATGTTCGAGGCCGGCGAGCGAGCGCAAGTTCCGCGCATCCTGAGGTGACCGGTGGCCGGTAAAGGGGATCCTAAAACCGCGGGCAAAACCGTCAGCCAGGTAGGCCGCATCCGCCCATTTTGGGTAGTCCCGCAGCCACCTGTCAAGGACCTCAAGCCGAATTGGGCTGGGGCCCTTTGGCAGCGGCTGCGTCAGCTGCGGGGCGCTTACCACTGGACTGGTCCCTGCCCCGTCCACGGGCCGCGCCCGCTTTGAAGCAGGATGAGGCAGGATGCGGGCCGGCGCAGACAGCGCACTCGTGCCGAAAGCGGCACGGCTTTCGGTTACAGCGCCCCGTGGATGAGAAGTCCCAACACAGCAGGCGAGTTTGAACCCCCTGCCCCGCCGAGTGGCGGGGAGACTGTGTCGGGCCGGGGCGCTGCACCAGGTGCCCGCAATCGTAGCGGTCGCCGAGAGCTGGGCGAGATGGGGTCATCAGCTGTAGCCAGAGCTGCGAGTGCAGCTCATCCCAGCGCATGGTGGGCCGGATGGCGGCACGCATCCGGAATGTCTCATCATAAACCATCCATGACTGGCCGGGGAAGTCTACATACGCCCGGTAAACAATATCCAAATACTGGAAAAGGGGGATGGCCATGTCGGGATATGCCTTGGTAAGGACACCTGCATAGATAATGAAACCCCGGAGCCAGTTGTCCCATGTGCGTGGCGGCTTCTTACGCCGCAGCAGCTCCTTATCGTGGTCATCCTCCCTCTCCCGCTCCTCTTTAGTAGAGTCCCTGTTTAAGAGACTGAAGATGTCCACATACTCTCGGCGCCATATCTTGTCCCGGGTTGCCGGGAGTAAATGGTCACCGAGCGGTAAGGACTGATCTCCGAACGGTAGGGCAGCCCTGGGGACCGAGTTGTACCCGGTATTACCCACCGTGCCATAAGGCCAACCCGGTGGCGGGAGAGTTGGATGGCCAAAAGTGGCGTCCGTCGGGGGGCGGGTATGGCGCCCGCCATGGGGCGGCCTGCTGCCCGGCCGGCAGGGGCCACGTGGTCCCCGTCGGCAAGATGGGCGGGGCGAGCGGCATGGTGTCGGCCGGCCATGGGGGGGATATTGTGCCGTCCCCGCGTTGGCCTGCTGACCGGAGGGCGCAGGCCAGGCAGGGGCCGGGGGCGGTGGCCACGCGAAGTTGGGCGATTGCTGTGCCCACGGCCACTGGACCGGCGGTCCAGTAGTCACGGCAGGGGGGCCCGTAGTTGCGCTTGGTGGCGCCGTACACTCACCCAGGGTAGCCGCCGAGGTTGTAGGGGCCTCCATCGGTCCTTCTTCCGCCGTAACCGCAACCGCCGCAGGTCCGGAGTCGTCCGCCGCCTGTCCCTCGGTCTGGGTCGGTGGGTCCGGACCAGGAGGTTGTGCCGGCTGTTGGTCCGCCTCCATCCGGTCCAGGCGCTGGAGCAGGGTCGTGAGGAGGGTCCTCAGATCAGGGTCACTGGCCTCTGGTGTAACGTGTGCCGCCCGGCGGGCCGGGGCGCGCGTGGCCGTTGCGGGGTTCCGGCCCGCAGACCCCTCTAGGGCCGCGACGCGGTCAGCCAGGCCATCCGCGTTGGGCAGTGGCCCCGCCGCGGTGGAGTGCAGGCCAGCGGCTGCGAGACTCTTCCGTGTGGTCCTGCGATTCTTCGGCACAACTGCCTTCTTGGTTGTGGCCCTCCTAGGAGCCATGCCGCGGGTGGTGCCTGGTTCCCTGCTGGAGAATGGAAACCAGCGCTGGCGAGCCGAGGGTCCGTACTACGGCCGTGGATCGGGCCCTCTGAGCACGTGGCTCTGCCTCTGGGCTCCGCAGCCTGGGCCGCAGGGAAAGCGGCTGCGAAGGCAGAGACCGGCGGGCTGTATCGCCGCTAAAAGTCGGGGGAAAGCAGAGCCGGGCAGTATCGTTTTTTAAATTGCCCGCCAAAAGCTCCCCCGACTTGCCGCTCACAGCCGAAGAAAGAAAAACCGCTGCTTGCCGACGCTCGGCAAGTTTGAAAATGGTGCCGCTCCGTGAACGCGCAGCCCTTTTAAGGGCTGCGCGTCTCCGCCCACGGAGCTCGCCAGCCGGCTTCTTCCTCTTCCGCCGCTGGGGCAAGGCGCGCGCCGACAGGAAGCTCCTGCCGGCGCGCGATCATTATTGTGAGAAAAATTAGAATTCTAAACTGTTCATGGTGAATCTTCCTATTTTTCACTTGAACTATTCATCAAAATAATGGAGACCAGTCTGTCTTGTGGCAGGCTGTGGTAAAAGTCATGAAGAATACTTTTTTAGGAAGTCATATGATTTGGATTGTAACAATGTATCACTTATTTTTATTACTCATGTGTTTTATGCTCTACCTTTTTGGCTATCCTAATTTCATTTTAATTAATGCACAGCATACAGAATATATAAGTACAGTAAAACCCATACTTACGCAAAAATTCAGTTCCGTAGGCTTTGCTTAAATCGGTTTTTTATGTAATTTGAAGCAAACCCACAGAAAAAATGAAATTTTTATGTAAATCAAAGCAAACCCATAGGAAAAATGAAATTTTTATGTAAATCAAAGCAAACCCATAGGGAAATGAATTTTTACGTAACTCGAAGCAAACCCATAGGAAATTGTGTTACGTAAATTTATGTAAATCAGGACATGTATGTAAATTGGGACATGGTTTTAGCACAAAATCATGTAAGCTGAATTTTATGTAACTTGGGGCATTTATAAGATGGGGTTTTACTGTATATATAGATTTTCAATTTTTTGAGGGGGGGTCTTTATTGATTTGGCTTTGGCTTTACTTTATTACAAAACAAGAGTAATTAGGAATGTAGAGTATTCTCCATCTTACAAATTGTTTCCAAAGCCTTTTTTCATGCGTTATCTTCTATGCCAGAGTTGGCCAACCTTGGTGCCCCAGGTGTTCTTGGACTTCAATTACCTGAAGCCCAAGTCAGCACACTTGCTGATCAGGGCTTCTGGGAATTGAAGTCCAAGAACAGCTGGAGCACCAAGTTTGGCTATCCCTGGTATAGAAGGACTATATGGCTTTTTAAAAATTGTTCATCCAGAGTTCACAAACAACTTCAGTCTTCTTTTTTTATATATCTCACTACAGGTATGAGAAGGTGCCTGTAATCTTGGTCGGGAATAAAGTTGACCTAGAAAGTGAACGGGAAGTTTCATCGAGTGAAGGTCGAGCGCTGGCTGAAGAATGGGGTTGTCCTTTTATGGAGACTTCTGCTAAGAGTAAAACAATGGTGGACGAGCTCTTTGCAGAGATTGTCAGACAGATGAATTATGTTTCTCAGCCTGATAAAGATGACCCATGCTGTTCTGCATGTAATATACAATAGCATTTCAGTTGGTGGAACTGGACTTAATTGGCTGTACTTTGATAAAGTTACACTACTGACTACTTCACTTTGTGATTTAAAGTTGGGTCTCTGGGAATAAATCCAAAGTGGAGCGACACCATAAAACCATAAATTCCAAGTGGAACATTGCAGTTCATCAGTGTAGCCACAGAATTTGGGATATGTTTTTATAATTCACTCACCTGCAACATATCTGCACCTGCAGCTCTGGAGCCTAGCCAGCAGATTTACAGGGTGAGCACAAACATTGCTATGTTGGCCTTGACAGCTGCGGGTTTAAGCTACACGTCGATGGTGGTAAAAAGGAAGAGCACCAGCAAAGATCCTTTATACTCTGCGTATTCTCTACCGATAAGTAAAGGCTAACAAAATGTTAAGTGTTTGCCTATTAAATTTCAGGACTTGTCACTTACGGCCAGACTTACTCAGTTAAATATGCCAGTTTCATCTTTGACACGAGTGTTAGTAGGATTCTTGACAAATTGATGTAATTTTCTTCTCCACACCTTTACATTTGATTGTTTTCTACTATCCCATCATGCGAAAAGGAAAAAAAAAATCTATCAGTACTTGAAAGTAAAGTGAGGAGCTCTGTAAAAGAAAGAAAGAAAATCAATGGCTTGTGAAGAGAACATTGGATTATTGGAATGTGTTAAAATATTCTGCTTTGCTATTCAGAAATGATTCTGTTCAGTCAAGAAACCAAACAAACCCTCTTGTTTACAAAGCAGGAAATGTGTTCATCTCTGTACTGAACCAGGAAGAAGCAACTGTGAGCGGTGTAAAAAACAATCGCTTAGCCTTACTAACAAGGAAATTTTTAGCACATTGACAAGTACCACCTTGTAAGGAAAATGAAGCCATGTTGTATCCAGATGTTCCTTCTTGCAGAAACCTCATGGGGACTGTGAGCATCCTGTGTTCTTCAGTTTAAGAATACCAATTTATTATTATTTTTTGCCTTTAAGGGCTACGTCTTTGATGTGATATCCCAACTAACCTATGGAATTCAAATTCACCATGTTATAGCTTTAATGTTGGCAGTTTGGTTAATTGAATTAATTGTGTGAAGTTACTTTGGCTCAGAATTTGAATACACATTATTGTAATTCCATGTGAGCAAGAAAAACGGTTCTTGTTTTTCAGCTGCCTAACATGCTAGTCAGTTGCTGCTGCCATACAGTGATCCTGTTGCCCTGGTTATTGCTGTGACAAATAGTGAGTGAAAACATTGTTTTGAAATGGTGCTCCACCTCTGATCTTACTTTTCATAGTGTTGAAATACTTTATAATTTGCATGACTTAAGAGCACCAGTTATCGCTATTCTGATGTTTTAAAAAACAGTTTCCAATCAGAATGTCTTAAGGTTGAGATGCTGGAGTGATCATGATGAGCTGAACCTTCATAGATAAATTTGGCCTTTAAAATGCAGTTTCACTGAGCCTGTGGTCTGAATGCCACCCCACCATTTGGTTTCTCAGTCTTGTGAAATAGCTGTGTAGTCTAAGTAGATGAGTGGGAAAGAGTGTATGTGTTGTGTGTGTGTGTGTATGTGTTGGTGGATGGGTGTGGATCCTTTTAACAAATGCTGTAATGAAGTTGAGTTTTGAGATGTTTGCCTCCATCAGCAGAAAAGCAACCTGCAATCTAAAATATGTCTAAAGAAATGAAATTCAAAAGCATTGTTTTAAACGTCTGACAACACTTGCCACTTTATTTCTTACACAGCCAACACTTTGGTTTATTTTACTTTGTAATGCTTTAACAGTAATGAAGGGTGATCATAGGCCACTGTTGCCTTAGTCCTTGCATGTTTTTCCATATTCAAGAAAGCAACGTATATAATGTTAAACATGACATCCTACTGTAGAAATGTAACTTCTTCCCAAGCAGTTTGCATAGCCTTAGATGTCGTGACACTTCCAGTGCATCTCATGTTGATCAACAGCAGCCAGAATCCTGTTGACTAGTTACACCAGCATAAGTATAATGGCATAAGTCACAGTTGCCAGTAGTTAATGAGTTGCCATTTGTATTCCTCATCATCATGCACCACTTCACACAAGTATCACTCAACAAAGGATACAGGCAGCAGCTTGTTAAGTAGTAGCAGTTTGTCACTGCAGTTTATACCATTGCACTTACACCAGCATAACTGACCAATAGGATTCTGGCTAGAATGTGTTAAAAGCAAAACTCATCAGATCACAATCTAAACTATTTCAGAAACAACGTTATGCAGCTGTCACTTTGTCTCTTAACAAAATAGCCAATTTCACCATTCAAATAAATATGAAATGAACAGATACAACATTAATTCTGATTGCATATTTTGTTACTTCGTTTTAAAATGTTCCTGTTATGCATGCCATCTTGTTTATGCAGTTGTAATAGAGACATGAATAAAATGGGGAATGAGCATAAATTGAATTTCCAATAAAAATGGGCTTGAGTTTAGTAAACGGGGGGGGGGGGGAAGCTTCCTCAATAACACTTTATTTTAGTGACAAATCATTGGGAAAATGTGAGGAAGCAGTTTATGCACTGCTTGGGGGGTCTGCTTACATGACTATAGTAGGACAGGGATGACGATTGCGAAGTAAAAGGTTTGAAATCAGTAGGAGTGATGTTCAAGGCTGTAATTAGTCACAATTATATGGGATTTTTCATGTCACATGTGTAAGCCAGTGGAATAAGTAATATATGAAAGAGGTATATGATCTCACCAGTTGTCTAGTGCCAATGTGAGAGGTGCCATGATCCTGTGCAGATTTCTTCCTCTTCTCTTTCTAACGTGGTGGTTGACTTCTCTGTCATTTGGCCATAACTTGTTACATCAGTCTTTATATTATATTATTGACTCAAAGAGTAGGCTTAAAATAAACTAGAGCAGGTAATAGTCCACCCTTTTTTCATCCAGGCCACTTGTCAACCCCAGCTTTTACCCCATTGACTGTATGGCACTTCATGGCATAAAACTCGGTAACATCCATAAACATGCTAAGCAGCACTTCCCCATTCATCAAGAGTGCAGGAGTGGCATGGTGGCATGCTTGGGTGGCATCATGAGTTTCTTGTCAAGGATGACTGCTTATTTTTGTGTCCTAATCAGATTCCAGTATTAGCAAATCCTTTTGTGTATAACTTGCCTTAAAATAGTATAATTTGACCCAAAGACCCAGTATTCTTTAGGTATTCTTTGTAGAGCTTTGTATTTTTCTGCAGCTGACTTGTTTCAGTTGATATTTTTTGCAAATTGTTGCAACTTCTTTTGAGAATGTTTTACCACCTCCTTTTGCAAACATTAATCAAATGAGCATCGATTTTAAACGTTTTTAAAGAAAAAATGGCCAGCCCCCCCACTACCCTTCATGAGAGCAATTTTGAAAGACTTTCTTTTCTCATAGGACTAACAATACATTAGTGCCCCCTTAACATCTCCCCAAGGTCTAAAATTGGAGTTAATTTCTGTGGGGAAAATTTAGCATAGCCTATGCTGCCTAAAGATGTTGTCCATTTAGGGCAGGGGTTCTCAACCCTTTTAAGCCACGGACCGGACCATGACCCCTCAGACAGTTGAGCGTGATTCCCGCTGCCATAAATGCTGCCGTAAAATGCGTCTACAGCTGTCGTAAATGCATTTATGACATCCATGGGTACATTTACGGCTCTCATAAACGCTTCTACTTCCAGTGGCGGCGGTTGTGTGTGACGCAGGTCCACATGAAATAGTGCCACAGGCTGGGCCCGGCCCAGCCCATGAGCTGCATTTTGAGAACCCCTGATTTAGGGCAAGGGGATGTATGGTTTTTCAATTTGCAATGAAACCATCGGTTATGAAACTACGATGAAGGAGATGTGGCAGCTGAGGGAATGTAAATGTGCATGATTCCTCTGCCCAATCTTGATCAGGGTTTCAACAAAGGATTGCAGTGTGTTTTTGAAAACAAAGTTTAACCATTGATAGTTTGGGACTTCCCAAAATGGAATAAAGACATTTTAACAGTTGATGGTTGAAACTCCGTTATAACCAATAACTGGAGGAATGGAGAAAGTTTTATAAGGTATCAGTTGTTTAAATCAAGATGTTTCAAAAGTAAGTCAAATTGTATATAGAACTCAATGCAAACTCACCAGTTGTATTTGGAGTTAAATTATTTTAACAAATAAATTTATTTAATGAAATCTTGCTCTGTTTGTGTTTCATATCATTTCCCATTTGTTTTCTTGCTCAAAACAAAAGACAGAAGCAGCTATACTTTTACTGCTTTGCTTCATTTAGACCTCATCAGTTTGCCTCTCTGGAAAGAGACACTTTTGTCCTATATCTTTTGATGAGCAAAACTCAAAAGACCATTGTGTTCACCCACTCAGTGGAAAGGTGATGGTGTGTATCAAGCTTTTGTGTTTCAAAAAAACAAAAAAGTTGAACTAAAAAGAATTCCAGTGCCTGTTACAAGCAGAACATGTTTAATAAAGGTACCTTTTAAAAACTATTAATGTCCATCCAAATTTGACTTGAAGCCGAATGAGGTGTTATTCCTGGATGATTACCTCTTGGGACTTACATCTCCCTGCAAAATGACTCTTGTTAGTTTGGACTGTAGGGGTAATGCTAATGTTAATGAGATTGTTCCAGTTAGCTGACATTGATTAGCACTTGCATTGTAGTCATGCCAGTAAAGATAAAATGCAGCATTGTGTACGATAGCAGAGAGTATTGGACGTTTTTTGTTGCAAAGCCATGTGGGTTCTCAGGTGCCAAACACTGGAGGCTGGCACTTGATGTATTTCATGGCTAGTGTACTGTGAAGATTGACAAATGCTGCTAATTGTACACAGCCATCAGCTGGTCTTGCGACTGATAACTGGGCTATTCATTCTATAGGCCAATTTCCACTGCATTTTTGGCCCAAGTCCTTCTGGAAGCCTCTGGAAGTAAATCCACTCATTTAGTAATAAATGTGTGTAAGTTTCAAAGAAGTAACTACTTAGCATAGTGACTGTGAGTTCTCTTATTCTCCACCCTCAGAATTTAAATTTCTGTAATGTCTCCAACAAGGCTGTTCTTTCAGAATTGCAGTATTGAAGGAAAAGATAGTTATTTGGTTGACACTAGTCCGTTTCTCCAGAGGAAATGTGTATTAAAATTGAACTATTTTTATTTGCCAAAAAAGTACAAAAATATGTTCAAATATATACAGTATGTCTTGATTTACTAACAGGCAGATTTTAAGACAATTTTTTAATTTGTTTAATCAGAGTTCAACAAATGACCTACCATATATACTCGAGTATAAGTTGGGTTTTTTAGCCCCCCAAAATGGGACTTGACTTATACTCGGGTCAACATAAACACTAAAAAACATACCCACACAAATGTCTAAATTAATTATATAGAATCAAATAGAATTATCACTCCATCAATTTGCATCTATTCCATTTTGAGTGGGGGACAAGGTGCCCTCTTCCCACTTCTAAGTACACTGCTATAACTGAGATAAAGTGGTGGAAAGTAATTAAGAAACCACCCACAACATTAAATAATCTTGAGATTGTATCCTTCACAGTTAGACATACAACACCATCAGTTTACATTCTGCATGATAAGTCTGGAATGACTATTAGCCACTAATTTCGAGCTACTGGCTCCCTATCAGGGACTGCAGTGGCTTAGTGGTTAAAATGTTGAACTTGATGACTGGAAGGTCGTCAGGTCAGCAGTTCTGGAGTTGGCTTCATACTATAAATCCTGGCTCCATTATACCACTGGTACAGCTAAACTATTAAAAAAAGTTTTTCTTTAAGGTCTTGATTTATAATTATGCAGCCTGAAATAGTATAGCCCACATACAGTAAAACCTTGCATAAAGAGTGCCTCGCTTAGAGAATAACTTGCTTAAAGAGCAGAATTATCTCTGAATGGCTGCCTCGCTTAACAAATAAGACCAACCAAAACCCCGCTTAAGAAATAAAACCAACCAAAACCCCGCTTAACAAATAAAACCAACCAAAACCTCGCTTAACAAATAAATTGGGTTTCACAATCCCCCATGCCAGAAATCAATTGGTCACTTACAATGGTGTTTCACATAAAGAGCGAACTCGCTTAAAGAGCAATCCTGTGGAACGCATTGTGCTCTTTAAGCAAGGTACCACTGTACCAAACTATCTTATGGGAACTATGTTTGGTATCTTGTGGCACCTTGAACAGCAACAGGGTTTATTTGTGGACCGGAGAAGTGAGTTGTTATCTACAAAAACTAATGTCAATTTTTAAAAATTGAATCTTTTAAGGTGCCACAAGTCTTTTTATAACTTTTGCTGCAACAGATTAACACGGTTATATCCTTGGCAATTTATGTGAGCTTTCAAAGCTTTTTAAGGCCAAAATCCTGTTGCATGGTCACCACTGCTGAAGTCTAATTGTGCAGCTCATAGTAGTTTCTCACTAACAATCCCTGGTTGAATTTCCGGGCATGCTAACCTAGATTGGCATTGCCTTGAAAATCTAAGCGGGGACTCGGTCAATTAGCAACAAGGAGCTGCTAAGAATAATGCTGTTTTCCTTCTACAGGATATGGACCAGATGGGTCTGTGTTAAAAGAATCAAGTAAGTGGGTGATGCTTCTGCCAGAGACTAGCTGAAGAAAGATTCTGGCCTGGAGTAAAGCACCTCTTTATATCAATAGAAATGTAGCAGAGACAGCAAATTACCTTTAGCAGTTTTAATACAGCAAAGTCTAAAGCTTGGACGTGTTAACTTGTTTTGGATTATAACTTCATCACACACCATCTAACATGTCTGGCTGGAGGAGTCTGCAACTATAATCCAAAACAGTAACATATGTTCAACCGCTAACAAAGTTACATGAGCAAATGAATGTGCAAATGTTGCTTGTTGCCTGTGATAAAAATTTTAGGAAATGGATCTATCTTTTAAATAATGATTTTTGGCTTGGCACGGATTTCTTTTGCAAATCCATTCACTATATCATGGGTGGAGAACACTTTTCAGCTCAATTGTTTTTCACATAAATTTTCAGAGCATTCCAGTGTTGGGCAGGAACATAGACAAATGAGGCAGGACAGGAACTGCCAGTGTATTTTCACTTGGCACTCTTACTGCCAGGAACTTTCTAAAGATGAAGAATTACACACCATCAACCCAGTTCCAGCTTTTCTGGGTTTTCTAGATAAAGAGTACTCGGAAGGCCTTTATTATTCCCTTCTTCTGGAGGCACCCTGGGACTGTGAGGCTTGCCCAAGACCACACAGCCGGGCTCTTATGGAGGCACAGTGGTGAACTGAATTCTCAACATGCAGGCAGATACCTAAACCACTGAACTATCCAGCTATTTTCAACCTTTTAGTAAAGATAAAGTTCCCCCTTGCTCAAAAGTCAGTCGTGTCCAACTCTAGGGAGGCAGTTCTCTCTGTTTACATCCAAAGAAGCAGTACTGTCTCCATCTGCAGATGTTTCCATGGTCACCGTTACCTTTCCTGCTGAAGCGATGCCTATGTATCTACTTGCAAATTATTGCTTTTGAACTGCTAGGTTGGCAAGAGCTGGGGCAGATGACAGAACTCATTGTGCCACACAGCTCTCAGCTCTTGAACTGCTGAGCCTCATTAGTCCTGCACTAGATTAATTTCCACATTCTTGTGCTTCCACGAGAATGCCACACTAGGGCTCTTTCAAATACCACGTGACCTAAAATAGGCCACTTTTTGACCCCCTCTGTGACTTTCCGTGACCTTTGACCAACCCCCCTTAATCACATGGTTTGAAGATACAGTAATACCTCACATAACAAATTAAATTCGTTATGCGAGGTTGCTCGCTATGCGAGGTTGCTCACTATGCGAAACAAAATTCCTATGGAAAAACTCGCATAACGAGTGTTTCAAGGGGGAAACCTTGCATAGCGAAAAAAAATTCGCTATGCAAGTTTTCCCCATAGAAACGCTCGTTATGCAAGTTTTTCCATAGGGAAAGTCCTACTCGCATAGCGAAAATTTTCGTTCTGCGAGTCAGACTGCTTAGCAAAAACTTGCTCGTTATGCGAGTTTTTCGCTAAATGAAATGCTTGTTATGCGAGGTTTGACTGTAGTTCTGTGGCCAGCTGGATGTGAAAAGCAATGATAATTTTGGAGTCATGTGACTTCACACTGAACTTTTCTTGACTTTGGTTAACCCCTTAACTTTGAGCAGAAATGCTCCTTTTTAAGCACCCTCATTTAAACTTTTGTCTCTGAATATATTTTAAGTACAGTAATACCTCGGATAACGTTTACCTTGGATAACACTAAAATCGCATAATGTTAAGTAATCTGGGGAGGAGAATTGGATCGAATATCGTTAAGGTCCTATGGGATGGATCGGATAACAACCGCTAAAGCCTGTGCGGTTACAATGTATCTCTATGGAGCTTTAACGTTATCCGATCCATCCCCTAGGATTTTAACATGGATCAGATAACACTAAAAATCGGATAACACCAAGACTTGTGGAACCAAGTCTTAGCGTTATCCAAGGTATTACTGTACTCTCATTTTAACTTCTATTCCTTTTGCTTTTCTATGCTGATCTTGGACCATAATAAAGATTTGATTTGATTTGATAGACTATGTGATGGTTAAGGGAAAAGGGATAAAACCTGGTCAAGGATCTTCTGGTTTCTGAAAATAGAGATGATGGAGAAAAGTAAATTATCAGCATTAGGGAAAAAATGTATTAGTCTCTGGGTGAGAGGCGCACATTTATATTATTTTTGTTTGATATGATGTATGTTATGTTTTTGTAATGTTATGTTGTAACGTGTTTATTTTTACATGTGTATTTTATGAAATAATTTTTTAAAAAAAGAACATCACTGACCACATCAAGCTAAAAGCACTGGGTGCAGAAATGAACATAAAGATGGTGGCACCTATTGAATGGAAGTCTTTAAAACATCTGCCATCATAGCTGAGTCTATGCAACACACCTCTTCCCTTCATTTCGCTCAGCCTCCCAGGTTATTCTGTAGGTTGACGTGTGAGTAGGGTTGCTATACATCCCGGAAAACTGGGATTGTCCCAGATTCAAGGTCAGAAAATTAGTCCTGGTCAGTTCAATAAAAATCATGTTAAAGTCCCGGATTTCTAAAACTTACTGATTGTATATTATAACACACATTAAAATAAATTCAAACTCTCACCATCAAATGAGTGATTTCCTGCCACATTGGAGTTGAAGTATACCTGGAGACAAATCTTAACGTCCTTGCCTCACACCACCACCCGATAAGTGTGAGCATTGTGTTTCCTGGAACTGAGGACGTTAAGAGTTGACTATGACATGACTTCTCAGAAGTGCAATAAAACCCCAATTTACGAATGCCCCTACTTACAAATAATTCGACTTACGAATTGGTTCTGCACTGAAATTCATGCCTCGAGTTATGAACATGCCCTGATTTAAGTATTAATTATTTTTCCTCTGTGTTGCCTCCAGTGAAGCAAAAAAAAAAAAGCCATTTCCCCAATGGGTTTGCTTCAGGTTACACAATCTGATTCCCCAGAATGCATTGCACACATGCAGCCTTTCTGAGCCCTGTTGGTAGCAGTAGAATGTTTGGAGTGATTTCTTTGTCTGGAGTTTTGGCGCCAAAACGGCTGCCTGTTGCTGTTTCTTGCTGGATTTTTCTGAGTTTTCTGTCCATTTTCAAAGCTTCTTTAAGGTAAGGAACAGCGTTTTTGCTTATGCATGCTTTCCTTCCAATGCTGCTGTTGTTTTTGGGTCATTTGATTGATTTTTGGAGGGTGGGGTGACTGTTTTGATGTTTGGAGGGTGGGATGGGGGCTTTTTCTTTATCTGAATAGGGATGCCTCAACTTAGAAACAAATTTGACTTACAAACAAGGCCATGCAACTGATTTTATTCATAACTCGAGGTTTTACTGTACAACAGATCATCTTACAGTAAGAATTAACTGTTGTAAATAAATTCATTTATGTATTGATATAGCTAATGTGAAAGTGTTTTATAGCTGTCATTATATTATGTTTTTTTTTAAAAAGGCTCATTTTTGTCAAGTATATTTCTGTCCTGGTTTTGTGGGAGAGAATTGTGGCAACTCTACGAGTGAGGGTTTTTGATGTGCTGCATCTTGGTGGAGAACAGTAACTGAAGTGCCTCATGTCTTGAGAAAAGAGTTGCAGCACATGTGGTTGGGCTCTGCTGTGCTTTTATCAAGTGGTGAGGTCAGCTTTAGGAACTACGCCAACTAGAGAGAGTCTAAGTCTGTTAATAAAAAAAATAAGCCCTTAAAAGTAAATTTTGAATTGTCTTCTCTTCCCAGCATTAGAGGTATACTGGAGTTGTTTAGCTCGTTACACAAGTAGCAAGACATTGTGTAGCAACGGCAACGGGCCTTGTTCCTAAAACCTGTTTTGTAAAGGTGGAGTCAGTAAAGGTGTGGTGTCTGTCCATCTGCAAATCTGAGCCATAGTTTGCTAACTCGTTCCAAAGTCAGAACATAGCCCATTTCTGAATCTAACTTAACTACTTACATAGTAGGATCCTTTGTTGTAATCCCAACTTTTAGTTGACTAATTGGGTGGATCGATGGTCATACTTTTTGAACAGCTAAAATTATTTATCTGGATAACAAATGTCATTTCACATTTATTTTTAAAATAAATAAGCAATTTTACAATAAGTGGTTCAAATGCTTATTTTTTATAAAGCTACAGAGAAGGTGATACCTTTTCAAGAGAGGTATTCCTAACCCTCCTCTGTGACTGAAGAAATGCTGCTTCTAAACATCTGAGTCACATATGGGCATAATTGAAAAAATAAAACCTGCTCTTATGAAAAAGAACCTCATGTCTTATTGTACAAACATACCCAGTCTTGTTCATTTGATTAGTTCAAATTCATATGATTTATTAATCAAGACTGCTTTAATTGGTTGATGGTACTGGAAGTGCCATATCTAACGTTTTGCCTGCATGTAATCTGGGTCAAAGAAACACCAATTCTGCCTTCAAAGTGAGTGTAACAAATCATACACATTTTACTGAGAAGCATGAGGAACAGTTCCATAGCCCCATCCTAAAGAAATGACTTTTTGACTGCTGCAGTAGCCAATACAGTACAGATGCAGAAACTTTGACATTCCAGATGTTTTGGACTATGAAAACTACCAGCCCTGCCCAGTCTGGCCAATGTAGCAAGTGAAGGGCCAAAAGACCTTGACTCCTGCAAATCCGTGTGTATTGTAATAGTAATGAGACAAGTGTTATTTTCTACTTCTCCTAAATTTAAGATACAGTCAATGGTCCACTTACCAGCTTTCCTCCACCAGTTCTAGGGCTGACCAAGGCTGCTTAAGAGCTATTTCTCATCTGTTTTGCAATGCAGACTTGCTTAAAGGGTGAAAGGAAACCACTATTGTAGTGACTTTAGAAGGCATCAAAGGCCATCAAAGTTGACTTATCCCGCTTGTGCTTATAATAAAGACTTGTGTAGATCACAAACTGTGATATTATGGACTTCAGTAAGTAGGTCAAACACAGAAAGCAATAAAGTACAATGGATGGAGCAAATACTTTCCATGTGGACGTGCCAAGTTCAGTCCCTTGTGTCTTCCTATAGGGCTGCCTGATACCTGCTGCTAGTTGGTGTTTGGTGACAACAGGCCTGCTGGACCAAGGATCTGATTTAGTGAAAGACAGTGCCCAGTTATTGTAGAAGAGTGAAATATATATCCTGTGTAGGCAATTTGTCTCTTTGAGTCTTTAAAGTTGCAGTCCAGGACTGTTTTCCAACTGGTAAATATGCCATGAGAGGTCTCTCTGTCTGCCATGTAGTCAGTGATGATGCTTAGCTATTTATGTTCATATTACTCTGCACTTTCCATTTAATACTTTCTAAAATATGTTTCAAATATATCTTGTTCAGATGCATTTTTAAGCCCTTGAACTTAAAGATTTTGTAAGTGTTAACTGCTCAGAAAAGTCTGCTATAGTTCTGAAGCACTGTTTCAGGGTTAATTTAAAGGTTAAGTTTTCCTCACATTGTAGAAGAAATTACGTCAAGCATTGTCGTTACTCAGACAGGTTCAAGCCTTTGATTTTTGTGAACTATAAATGGCTAGAACCTTTCCTTTTCTAATTGGTGAATACAATTTAATTGTGGATAACACGTATACTAGTTTCAGCAGAAAATATGTACCGAGCTACTGAGATTACTACCGGTAACTGTTTTTTTTTAATGTTGCTAAAATCCAGTATATTTCTCAGCTTTTGTTGGAATTTTTCTTCCATGCAGACTCTAGACTGTGCTTGGTACATCCTGCATGGCTCAGTGGTTAAGAAGATCACCTTGTTAGCTGGAAGACTAGCAAGTTGGCAGTTTGAGATCTGGGTGCTGCATGATGGATTGAGCGCCTGTCTTTGTCCCAGCTCTTGGGGACATGAAAGAAGCCTCATTTGAGCGCTCCCTGAGTGGTGTTTCATCTGCAAAAATCCTTTCAAATCAGAATAATTTCTGACACAAAATTATTATACTGCAAGCACCAACCTCCTACGACAAACTGCTGCAGAAATCCTTTATAATCACAATAAACCCATTTTTAAAATAACATCCTGAGATGACGTGAAATGCTTCACATCCAGAGCCTCAAGCTACCTTTCAGAACAAAGGAAGAACTTGGTGCTTGGCCTGGACCACTCAAACAATAGGCCTGAAGCGAAAAATCATTAGCAAATGGTACATGGAAAGAACCTCCTCAAATATTGTGATATTTTTGAACCACATTTGGGCATACCTTGGTATGTGTTGCTGGCTAATCTTTCTCACACTAGGTCAGGAGAAAGGAACTGCAGGATGAACTCACCAAAAGGTGCCTTCATTTTGGCAGTTTTGTGTCTGGCCTAGTCACAGAAGAAGAAGTATCCATTGGCTACTTTACTAATGAGGTGGGGCAGTTTATTAATCTTGTGTCAGAGAAGAATTGTCACAATGTTTGTCTTGCAGCCATCTAGTAACCCAGGGATGCCCTGGGGCCGGATGATTCCCATGACACAATTCATCCGGCCCATGAAGCCCTTGTCACTCCTGGAAGCGGAAGTAAAACGTGCCTTCTTTACCTCTCCTGCCTTGCCTTAATTCTAGCAATTGAAGACGCATCCACAATCTGTTCATTTTAACTACTGTTAATCATGCTACCTGGATGGCCTGATCACACTCACTGACTATTACTTGAGTAATGATTAATTATTAACATTGGTTATTTAATAATAATTGTGTGCTGTCAAGTCAATTGTGACTTGTGCTGACCCTTTCCTAAATTGTCTAGGTAGAGAATACACAGAAGGGGTTTATCATTCCTTTCTTCTGGGTTTGCCTGAGGACTCGGCAACTTGCCCATGGCTACATAGGCTAGCTTGTCTAGTAGAGAATCAAACTCTCAACTTCTGGCTTTGCAGCCAGATAGCTAAATCAGCTATTTAGCCGGCTATTGATTATTTAGTAACTGTCATAATCAACTGTCATTCTCTCATAAATAATAAAAAAGCCCTCTCTTCCAAAGTGTTCAGAAAACCTGCACATGTTGTAATTACAACATCTACAAGCATGGTAGATTAGTGTAACTTTGCTTGACTTGGCAAATATGTATATAATTATGATTTCAAATAATTCTCCCATTATTTTTCATAGAATGATAATAGAAAAGGAGTAGGCCTGTCCTGAATTTGCCAGGAGAACCTTGGATTAAGGTGTTTGATTTGAAGGGGGTGAAAGATTTTAAAAGAAGAAGAAAAATTAAGTCTGCACATGACTCTCTTAAATGTCACACAACAATTCTGTTCTTACAGGTAAGCCTATTGCCTATATGAATGATTTAAGGATAAGCAAAATTCATCCTGTTTGCCTTTATATAGCAGTAGCAGCCTCAGAAAGCTAAATGTTAATTATTCATTTTCTCTGTTCCCTGCCCTGTGCTGTGAAAAGTAGCAATCCGGCTGGGATATAATCATAATTGGATCTTTGCATTGTGCATGGCCTGGCATTTGGAACAACAGAAAGATAACTGAGGGAGGAAATGATTCCTGATTGACATACCCTGGTCATAACGTCATTCTCTGATAGCTACACCATTTCTATCAAACAGACTGGAATGTTTTCAGACTATGTGTTTAATGATATGTAAAGTTTGTTGTTACATGCAGTCAAGTTGCCTGTGACTTAGGGCAGCTGTATGAATAAGAGATCTTCCCAATGGCCTCCTGTCCTCAACAGCCTTGCTCAGCTTTTGCAAACTCTAGCCAAAGTGTCTTCCTTTAGGGCAGGAGTGCCCAAACTTTCCGGACCATGGGCCGGTCATGTGGTTCAGTGGGCTGCTAATGTGGTTCAGTGGGCCAGTTATGTGGTTCCTCTCACCGGAAGCAGAAGTAAAACACACCTTATAATCTGTTCTGCAACAGGATGAGATAGATTTTAAGCTGCTATTTTCTCTGCTTGAACCACAAGTGCCCAAACTATGCCCCATGGGCCGGATCTGGCCCCAACACCAATTCATGCAGCCCGTGACACCCTCTTTGCTCTTGGAAACGGAAGTAAAACACACCAGGACAGGTACATTTTACTTCTGCTTCCAGGAGTGACGAGGGCGGCGTGGGTTGGATGAATTGACATCAGAGGCCAGATCCGGCCCCCAGGCCATAGTTTGGGCACTCCTGCTTTAGGGAGTCAATCCATCTACACCTGCTGACATCAGTGGCATGTATGCTAATTATGATGACTGATTTCAGTGAGTCTCTTAATATAGTTTACAATGCTATTCAAACTAAAAGATGCACTGGCTGCAGGGGCTAGCATTAGTAAGATGCCTCTCACCTGTTTGATATCAGAAACCTATCAGCAGAATGATTTATTTGCAATAGAGTAAAACAAAGGGGGCACAGAAGGAAGGCTGCAAGGGAAAAGGTGAGTGACTCCAGTTTTAAACCTTATTGAGGCTGAGAGCACAACTGCACAACATTAAACCAGAAAGAGAGTAGCCCTAGTTAATTTCCAATGTCTGTAGGATGAATTGTTATTACAAGTTGTCAAGTCAGAACCATCTACAAGGCGGCCCATAAGTCCCTACCCGTCTGTGGGCATGCATGCCATCTCTCCAGGATTCACTTCGCCCCTCTGCCCAGCAGCCCAATGGGCGCATTTCCTCCCTCCTCCCAACACAGAGTTCACCCCACCTGCTCTGCCCAACAGCCCAATAGGAGCGCTTCCTCCCTGCCCCAGCAGAGCCCTACTCTTTGTCCCAGGTAGGGCCACCTTGTACAGTGACCCTAACAGGGCTTTCAAGGTAAGTGAGATACTTAAGAAGTAGTTTTACCAGTTCCATACAACCCAGTAAGTTTCCATTACTGAGTAGGCAGGGGTGCCCAAACTTTTTGGCCTGTGGGCCAGTCACATGGTTCAGCATGCTGGTCACATGGTTCCTCGCACCGGAAGTGGAAGTAAAACATGCACACACATACACGTTTTACTTCTGCTTCTGGGAGCAGAGCAGGCAATGTGGGCCAGATTAATTGGTGCCATGGGCCAGAAACAGCCCATGGGCCATAGTTTGGGCACTCTTAGAGTAAGGATTCAAACCCATGCCTCTTGAGTCTCAATCCATCATTATATCTAGTGGGAAAGGAGGTTTGGGGAAGTTCCATCAAACTTTGCAAGGCTCCTATAAAATGCTTTTCTTACTTTCTGAAAAAAATATTTATTCTCTACTGTTTCTGGCAGATTAACAAGTAATTCAGAGATTTCTGATATACCACATTGACTTCTGGATGGCTTTTATTGTGTTTTAAAGGATTTTAATGTTCTGGAAAACACTTTTGATCAAATAAAAATTTCCAACCTCATTTTTTTATGCTTTCAATTTCTAGTTCTGTCACATAACTGGTTTTCCATATGATGTTCTTGTCAGCTTGGGAAATTTCCCTTCAGACTCCTACAGAACCCTATAGACGTCCAGAGAAGAAGCCAGAACCCTATGTTTACTACAGCTGGCATTTATCCCAATAAAGGGTTACATTCAGTGGTGGACTCTAAAACATTTTACTGCCACACTGTGGGCATGGTATGGTGGACATGGCCAGGGGAAAGCTCTGCGTTGCACCCAAATTAGGACCATTGTACTTTATTTCAAAACTTGGCTGTGTGGGGCCAGCCAGAATTTCTGCTACCTGTTCTGGCGAACTGGTGCGAACCTGCTGATGCCCACCACTGGTTACATTCAGAATGAAATCAGACAATCATTTGCAACCATACCAGAATTCTTCCAGGTATCAAGGTAAGTCTTTTCAATGTTGCAACATCAGATTTTCTGTTTCTACAAGGTTTATTTATATTGCTTCCATGTAGTTGTGAAATATCTAAAATATCTTTTAAAAAAATAATGTCATCTTACAATTATGGGAAACTGCAGACAGGAATAGCTTTAAAAACTATCAGGACCAGAAACTTAAATATAATGAAAGAATGTGAGAGAGTAATTTTAATTCATATTATTTATCAAATGTGTAGCCATATTATTATTATTTTAAAAAGTAAAATCAAATCAAAGCAAGGAAGCAGGGGTCAACATATAATGCAAGGAGGGGTGTAGGTGTGTGGTTTGCAGTTGAATCACATTGACTGGACAAAAAAAAGGAACTTCTAGTTGAAAAACAGGTTAACCACAACACGTGTCTCATGACTGCAAAATGTGACACGTGTTAACCACAAAACATGGCTCTAGAACCGTAATTGTGAACCTTGGCACTCCAGGTGTTCTTGGACTACAATTACCAGAAGCCCAAGTCAGCACTCCTGTTGATCAGGGCTTCTGGGAATTGAAGTTCAGAAACACCTGGAGTGCCAAGGTTTGCCATCACTGCTCTAGTAGGAAATACCTAGTCCAGAAGGTATATAAGGTCTTTATTGTACTTGGTTAAGGAGGAATATAGATAACAGATCCCTATTGGAGCTGTCTCTGTGTTGCCCCATCTCCATTCTTCCCTTCATATAAGGTACCTGTATTATTTTGTTTTCTGAATATAGTAGATAAGTTTATTTAGTTAAGTTTATTTGGATAAGTTTGTTTAGATAAGATTATTTGGATAAGTTTGATTTTTAAAAGTCTGTTCTGTTTAAGTTTACTTACAATAAAACTGTCTTCTGAAATATTTTATATATGTTGAGAAGAGTCTTTGTATAGCAACTATGAGGGGATTTCCCTAACAAGAATGCTCCAGTCATGCATTGAAAAGGCACATTGGAAAAGTAGAAAACACACCTCTTAACATACCAAAGTTCCTAGAAGTAAAAGTATATTAAAGAAAATACATTTATTAGCCTTTAAGCGTATTAAAATGAATTAACACAAACAAAATGTACATGTTCTATATGCTCACTCAGTCATCTTCAGTTAAAGTTTATAGGGGAAAATCTATGATGATTTTCTGTTAGTGGCCTACTTTAGAACTTTTGGCTCTGAAGACAAATTCTGGCTTAAATCTTGGTCTTAGTAGTTGATGTTGCTCATATCTCAGCTTGTCTGATGGCAGTGGCCTTCATCATTAGTAACAGATGTTCCTGTTTGATAGCAATAGGTGTTTCACAAGGAAAATGCAGCTGACATTTTAGCCATAACCCTCTTCCTAAGCCATGAATGCAGCCCTTCTTAATTCAGGTGTCTTGACACTGGCTGTGTAGTTGCAAATTCAAAAGTACAGTACAGTGTTGCTCCATTACACATAGATACATACAGAGACGTGGCCGGGGGGGGGGGGGGCTTAATTTGTTTGTTTTCTTCATTCTTATGCTTTGAGAAGACATCTTCCTGGCCATTGCTGGAAAAATGTACTGGTGAAAATGCATCTGGGTCTGATGCAACATAGATTTTAACAACTTCATGCTTTTGCCAATTTTTGTAGTTAACTTCTACTCATGGCCCAAGTAGCAATTATAGGTACCAATTTGCTCAATGTGTGAGAAAATACAGGTGACTCTATTTCATATATCTCCTTTAGGTTCTGAACAGGGTATCACTCAGTGGCTTGCCTGACAAGCCGATAAATTAGATTAAATACTTGCCTTGTTTTCTCCACTGATTCTGTAACGGCAGCAAAAATCTGTCAAATGGGTGGTCTACTTAGTGCTGTCAAACACAATGCAGCATCATGATTTTCTGAATATCGATGCATGTACTGTCCAGGAAAAAAACCAATAGCTGCCAAAATATGTGTACGAACATCAAATTAAAACAGAAGGAATGGAAAGAGAATTTTTCATAAGGTAAAAGACAGTCAGAAGAAGTAGCAATAGCTAGCTAGGGCTTTTTTTTTCTTTTCATATTTAGCTAGAAGGAGAAAAAGATGTAGGGACATGAAAAGTTTTGTGCATGGACTGCAGAAGAAAATGTAGGATTTCAAAATGTGAAATAGGTTTCTCAAACAAAACAATACAAGTTCTCTAGAGTTGCTGCTGACAACCTTTCAAACAAATGTCAGGTCTATGTACGTATTGCTGACTGTCAGATTAGCAGCAGTAATACAGGAGCCAAACCAAATTTGTTTAGCTCCATTGTAAAAACAAAACAAGTAGAAACCCAGTTGAAATGAATGAGCCTCATTTTATCCATGTTGTCTGAGTTGCTTTAATGCCACCAAAGAAGGGGTAAAAGAGGAATCAAAGAAGAAGAAGCCTGTTTCAAAACAGTAAACTATGAATAATAAATTAGCACATAGAGAACTAACAGTATATATATACGGGGAACGTCTTGGTCATAATAAAGAGCCTGGATTCCTAGGCAGCACCCTAGGTCAGGGATTCACAACCTACGGCCCACAAGCCTAATCTGGTCCACAGTACCAATTAATCCAGCCTGCAGTAAGGACCCCAGAGCCACTGCTGTCGCCACTGGAAGCACCAAGAATGTGCCAGAAGTGCCGAAAATGCACCAAAACCATGCTGCCCTCACTCCTGCCAACACGGGAAGCAGCAAAACCATCCGGGATTGTGCCGTGAATACACCCGCTGCCAATGCCACAACTGAGAATGGCAGAAGTGGCAGGACGAACCACACCGCCAGCCAACTCACCTGTGTGAGGGGACATGACCAGCCCATGGTGCAAAAATGTTGCAAACCCTTGCCCTCAATCGTACTTTGGCATTTAAATCACGCCTCCTAAAAACCACAACAAAAATTAGAATGAGGAATAATATCATACAGAAATTATGTGGTACAACTTGGGGATCTTCAGCCACTACTTTACGAACTTCTGCACTAAGTCTAGTTTATTCCACAACAGAATACTGTGCCCCTGTTTGGTTAAACAGTGCCTTGTACACATGTTTGATGCGTAGCTTAATAACACCATGCACTTTATATCAAGAACAACTAGGTCCAAACCTATTTATTGGCTTCTAGTGTTAAGTAATATTCCTCTACCAGAACTTCACAGGAAAAATGCGCTTTTAAGAGAGTACCGCAAAATAGTTCAGAATCCAGAACTATCAGTAAACTCTGACATATTAGATCTGGATATTAACAGACTCCATTCAAGACATCCACATTTATCCAGTGCTACTATTGGTGGCAATGAAGAGTTCAATCTGCAGGATGCATGGAGATGAGAATACAGTAAAACCTCATATAACACTAAAACCTGGTTCCACAAGTCTTCGTGTTATATGATTTTTCGTGTTATCTGATCCTCTATGGGATCCATAGAGATACATTGTAACCACACAGGCTTTCGCGGTTGTTATCTGAAGCATCCCATAGGATCTTAATGTTATCTGATGCAATTCTTCCCCCCAGATTCCTTGATGTTATGCGATTTTCGTGTTATTCGATACTAATGTTATATGAGGTATTACTGTAGTTGGAAAAAGCACCATAGCAGTACCAGAATTTTCAATGTGTAACCGAAAAACCACCCATTTTTATCAACCTTGCAAGATACGGGCTAGCCTTAATAGAATATGTACAGGGCACGGGAGATGTGTGGACTTTTTGCATAAAAGGAGGAAACTACCATCATCAGCATGTGAGTTTGGGGCACCGCAAAACACTGTGCAACATATAGAACAATGTAGCCTTAGAGCATAGGAGTGCAATAATGAAGATTTTCTAAGGGCGAATCCTGGTGCAATCGAATATATAAATTGTTTAGATGTTTACTTATAGGTTAACAAAAAGAATATATATATATTTGCACTTTGGCAACATGTAAAAAGCCATAGGTTCTCATTCCTACTCAAACAAACACTACTGTTCATGTAGGTGAAGGTTGGGAAAATTTTGGCCTATGGATGTTTTAGACTCTGGCTCCCAGAAGCCCTGGCCAGAATAGTCATAAGGTAAGGTGGGAAGTATTGCCCAAAACACATGGAGAGCTACATGTTTTCCCACCCTTGGATGGAGACAGCAAATCAATAACCTGATGGACACTGATCAAATCTTTCTTTCCTGAGAGCCCCCTGCCCTTCCATAAAGCCAGGGATTGAGATAACTTCACAGAACATATTGAAGGCAGTTGGAACTATTGCACCAGGCAGTGGTGTGCTGGCCCATAGGGATACAGGGACTCATCCTGCTGCACCCCAGCGACTGGCACCCCCCAGAGGCAGGCATAGGTAATGGGAATACATGGGATTTCTCCCCTCAACACCCCACCACCACCAATAGGTGCCCCATCACCTTCTGCCCACCACACTCCCAAGTTGCCCAGCAGACCCTTGGCACCAGGAATGATAACAAATAAACTCATTCCATTTTCCCCATTTAAAGGTATATTTAGAGTGAAGACAGCCAATTTACCCTCTCCCCCTTCCTGTTCCACCAGTTGTTCTTTGCCACTGGATGTGATAGTTTAAATAGTTGGACCTTTCAGTTCATTTTTAAAAATACAAGCTCATCAGTATCTGGCAAGCATCAAGTGCAATTTCAGCATCAGCCCTTTTCAAGGTCAGCATTTCAGAGTGCTGAGCTCCAGGAGAAATGCATGGAGTGCACAACTGAGGTTAAACAGCCAGCCTAGAATGCAACAAAAAGTATTTTCTCAGGGAAGAAGAGGAGGATGTGCCTACAAGTCAGTTCTAACTTATGGCAATCCTTTCTGGGGGTTTCCAGATAGGGAATGCACAGAACTGGTTTACCTTTCCTTTCTTCTGAGGGTGTCCTGAGACTGTGCAGCTGACCTAAGATCACACAGGCTCAGTGGCATAGCATGGGTTTCAGCCACCCGGGGCATAGGCCAAATTTGCTGCCCCCTGGGTGGGGCCCAGGACACCGGTGGTGGTGGAGGGTCCTGGCACCCGTCCCTGCAGCGGCCTCTTCGCCCCAGCTGCTAGAAAGTCTGGGGGCAGCGGCAAAGTCCTGCTGCCATAGCGGCCTTTTGTGCCTTGGCCTGGGGGAGGGCCCAGGATGCCGACGGTGGTGGAGGGCTCCAGCAACCATCCCCACAGCGGCCTCTTTGCCCCGGCCACTAGGAAGTCCAGGACAGCAGCAAAGTCCAATTTATTGTGAAATTTTGCCCCCCCCCCCCGCTACACCACTGCATAGGCTGCTTTTCCTCTTAGGAGACACAGTGGAGAACTGAACTCTTAATATATGGCCCTGCAGCCAGATACATAAACCACTGCCTCTGATTTCAGTGGCAAACGGTATCTGTCGGTTCCTGCCCACACAGCCACGGTTAAAATCCTTGTGATGGTTGAACATGTAATGAATTGCAACATCCTTTGACATCATTTGGTTTCTGGTCTGATGCTGGAGACTAGTTGTTAAGTGGCATCAACTGCTGCTCAAAATCAAGATGTTCCCAATCTCTTCCGTGTGAGGGCCAATTTCAACACATTCTAGTCTATGGTTTACAGCTATAGTAGCAAGCTAAGGGGCTTGTCAGCAGACTATCATGACTCCTACCGGTAGGTCCTGAATTCATCTTCCTGGAGATGGGTTTGTTTTGTGTGCTTGTTCAAGATACAGGGGCCAGTCTCTTTTATGCATGTGGCCTTGCACAATTGGTCAGTCTTCACACAACCGTGGGACAGCATCTGCATAGATGGGACAACTTTTTAGCGTATTCTTTTGTTCATTCATTTTAAACAACTGATGAAGCTTCTATATCAGGATACACAAGTACCGAAAGCAATTCATTCTCAGAGATGACAAGGAGGTGGCTATGGCTGAAGAGAATCCACCATTAGGTCATTGTTATAAGGTAAGAACTAACCATTCTTTGTATAAACCAGAATTGAATAGAGTGATTCAATCAACAAAGCCAGGAGGAAGGTTAACCCTCTGCCTTAGACAGACTCCCAACATTTCCTCATACCCTGTTCCTACTGCATGTAAGAAAAAGAATACCCCTCCCCATCCCTTTACCCTAGTAATCAAACAATAGCAAGTGGTTGGATTCCTTGGTCTGCAAATAGTGGCTCTCCAGGTGTTTTGGACTTCAATTCCCAGAAGCCTCGATCAACAGTAGTGCTGACTTGGGCTTCTGGGAATTGAAGTCCAAAACACCTGGAGAGCCACTATTTGCAGACCACTGGATTAGGCTATAATTTGAGTCTAATAAAAGGAAACACATAGACTTTTGTTGCTGTTCAGTCCCACAGTCGATTCTGACCCTTTGCGACCCCATGGACCACTGTCTGCCAGGCAACACATAGACTTTGCTTTATATTTAATATAAACATACACAACACTATCATAAAGTCTAGACAAAGAAATAAATCCCACTTGCTTCATCTGGATTCATTGTAAAGAAAATGTGAGCAGGATTGTACAAGATATATAGATGACAAGTAGTCTAATTGATAGTTGTTGGATCTCCCAGTGAATTCAAGCAAGATGGAACATTTTTCTGAATGTTTAGAAAATAAGATCCTTTGGGTATACAGTACCAAATGATGCCCCCTCTTATCACAAAAAGCATACACAGGTCCCCCAATTCTGATTGAGACCATGGGGGTATTGGGAAAATACCCATCTTTCTTTACTAAAACTGAGTATCATTGGGCGAGGGCTTTATGGCCTAATGTGATTATCCTTTGCCCCTAATTTGATTGGTATCTAGTATCTAAAGCAATTCCCTGTCCCCTCTTCCTGTTTGTTAGCTTACTAGCATTGTTTCGTTCTAAACATAAGATAGCCCAACCTTTGCTCTAGTGAGAGTTCAGGCTTGACTTGACAGAGTACCCAATTTTCTGCCTTCTGGCTCTCTATGGTATCTGTAAGCTCCCTTCTAACAAATGAGTTGACTTTTTAACTGTCTTCCTTTTACATAATATGGATGATTTTGACTTTGGTCTTCATTGACAATCTTTGGTAACTGAGGTTTGAGTGCTTAAATGCAAGACCAACATGCTCAAGTGGGGGCTGCTGGGAGATGACAATATGTTGTTTAAATGCAAAGAGATACCAGCTCACCTGCTGGTTTGTGAACTACTATCATAAACATGTACCAACGCTGATTTAATTTTTGCCAATGATAAAGCCAAGAAGGTGGCTTCATTCTGGCTATTTAAAGCTTGATCTGGACATGAAACAAGATGAAAACCCACCATGTCTCAGAGAACTGCATTAGCTTTGTTTGAAATTAAAAAATAATAAGAGGACAAAATTGCATAACAGATGATCTGAGATGGGAACGTGCTATAGAAACAAGTGCCATCTGCCTGCTGATGAAAGGTACTCTGTCTATTTTCAGGTAATCTCTCTGCAAACAATGTCATGCAGACACCAGAGAGAACAGCTGCCACTTGGAGGACCCTAAAGTCAAGGCATCCCACAGTACTATTTCTTGCTGCTTGCATCCCAGGAAAGAAAGGATCTACTACAAAGCTGTCCTTCCCCAAAATATGCTATGGCTGATGGCATCAAAAGCAACTTAGGGATAATGCAGAACCATAAAGGTCATGATTTTCCATCTCAGCAGAGGCTCTCTTCTAAGACAAACAGAATCATTTCCAAAAGAGGGTCAAAGGTGAGAAAGAATTGTATCAGGATAATTATACTTCATCCAGGGATCCTTGAGTCACTACAACATAATCAAAATGGAATATGCGCTGGATCAGGCCCATGGTGCCAATTCATCTGATCCATGGGCTGGATTGCTGCCATCTCTGGAAGTGTCCTGCTGCCACCGCAAGTGGCAAAAATGCAGCAAAAATGCAGTGAAATTTTTTTAAAAAATGTGGCAGAATGTGCCGCCTTCTCTCCTGCTGCCACGGGAAGTGGCGGAGGTGACAAAAACACCTGAAAATTGATTCCTGCCACTACTGAAAATGCCAAAATGTGGCAAAAACGCAGCGAAAATGCAGTGAAAACGCGGTGAAAATGTGGCTTGGTAGAGGTGACAAAAATGTGCCATGAATGCACATGCTGCTGCCACTGCCACGGGAGGAACCATGCCTCTGGCTGCTCAGCTGACTGAGCGGCCCAGTTTGGCCCATGGTGTGAAAAGTTTGGGCACCCCTGATTTAGTATGTACTGTATTACAAAAATTGACTTATGTCACTCCTTACTGCTGTCTTAGATTTACTCCTAAGTACTTTGAATTAATCAACATCATTTTTGAATCACAGTACAGGTTGTCCCTCCTTTGCATCCACAGTGTATATGTTCTGAGACCTACTATGGATACCTGAAACCATGGTTAACAGTGAACCCTCTATTTTACATTGCAGTCATTGGCCTCTAGTGGTCAGCTCTGGTAATGCACCATAGAAATACATACAGTATTTACTTCAATATAAGCTGAGTTTTTTAGCCCCAAAAATGAAGTCCAAAAAGGTGACTCGGCTTATACATGGGTCAACAACCACGAGGACCCCAAAATATGGAGAAAGAAGCTCTGCAATGAGATTGCGTCCTCCTTCCAAACTGGTGTGGAAAAAGAAAGGATTTCACTTACCTTTGTGTCTTTGTCCCTGTTCCAAGATGGATGGGGAAAGCCATGCCTTTTGCTTGCAGGGAGAGTAAGAGGCTAGGCTAGAGCAACACTTACTGCCTCAGTGCAATTGACCTGCCCATCCACTTCCCCTGCAGTGCTACCACTGGGTGGTGCAAATACAGTAAAAAAGTGCACTAAATTAATTAATTTTACTGTATTTTCATTATTGAAACTCACTAGCAGCTGCTGCATTTCCCACTCTTGGCTTATACTCAGGTCAATCAAAATTAGGTACCTCAGCTTATATTGGGGTTGGCTTATACTCAAGTATATACGGCAGGGGTGCCCAAACTTTTTGGGCCATGGGCCGATCATGTGGTTCAGGGAGCTGGTCACTAAGGCCCAGGGGCCGGGTGCGGCCCCCGACGCAGATTCATCCGGCCCGCGATGCCCTCATCGCTCCTCATCGCTTCCAGGAGCGACAAGGGCTTCGCGGGCTGGATGAATTGGCATCAGGGGCTGCACCTGGCCCCCGGGCCTTAGTTTGGGCACCACTGATATATGGCATGTATTTCAGGATTTTTTAAATTAAATATTTTTAGACCATGGATAACTGAAATCATGGATACTGAACATGTGGCTATGAGGGGAATGACCTATATGTCAAATTAAATTGCTTGGAAGCCAGGCTGCCTGAAGAAATATCTCCTCCTATATTTATACCAGGTCCTCATCTTTGTTCTTTCCCCAGGTAATCAGTGATGCAAGGTAATCATCTTCAAGAGAGAGGACCTTTCAAGTGGTAATACTGTATCCACAGAAAACACAGCTTTTATATATTTTAGTGTTTTTATTTTTACTACTTTTTAAAATCTTAGTTGTATAATGTATCCTTCCTAATTCCCATTTATGGCTGTATTTTAGTTTTTAAAGGTTGTGAACACTGCCCAGAAAAAATTATGAGATTGTTTAAAAGAACAATAAATACAAGCTAAATGAGGTACTCCAGCTGAAAGGTAATTAACATTTAATGGAAGCATGCAGTCACATTGTAGATCACGAATGATGGTATTAAAGGCTTTGGCCTTTAATATCATACTATCACTTGATGTGTATACAACTCAATGCGTAGGGACAGGAATACAAATCTCAATTGTGTCTCCCAGGAGAGGAGCTAGCCAAGATAATCTGAAGTGTGTATAGCTTGGGGTTACACTCCCTACCACCGGTGTAACGTTGGACAAGTTGCCCAGTCCCAGCAGAGCTGTGAGAAAAAAGAACTGGTAAGCCACTTCTGAGTATGATATACTGTACCTAGAACACTCGGGGAGAATTACCATATATCAGAATGGACTTGATGGTATATAACTAATTAATATTTCTGTGTGTGGAATTGCCAATATGTGGGTATTATAACGGCCTATCCCAATTTCTTCTCTATAACATACACATTTAATTATTTTTCCTTGATTATAATGCTTAACAATTGTGTTTAGGGAGTTTCAATTACTGTTGGCTCTTCGATATATTAAAAACAAATCTGAATTTTAAATTTGTCTTGCTTTCTGTAAGATTGCTAAGCTTACTTGATATAAGTTTACTAACCAGCTAGTTTAAACTTAGTCCTCTTTCTTGCTTATTCTTTTACATGAAATGTTTGGGATATTCACCGCTTCCTTTATTGACAATATGGGCCACTCCAATGAAGCCCTTGTAACAAATCTAGCCTTTGTAGCTCTAATGATGCCAATTACATTTGTTCTCAAGGGCCTGAAACACCCAGCAATTAAACCTGAACCCATAGGCTTGGCCAATCTTTTCATCATACAAAGGCAGATGTTTCTCCTCTGTTCTCTCTCTTCATTATTATTACCGCATTATTATTTGCCTTGCTGGAATGATACACAGGCAGTTCTACTGAAGATGACAGAAATGAGCCAAAGTGTGTTTGTACTGGAGAACACAGTGGATTCAATACCATCCTTAAATACACAGCAATTACATTAGTTATTGGCTGAGGTTCTGTTCACCGTAAGTGGGCCAGGAATTAATCATGAGATCTTGAAAAGGACACTGGAAACTAATATCTCCAAAATCATTTATGTGTTATGTCCCTCAGTCAAACCCTACTCCACTGGCTGTGGCCATTGTGAATGAGCATGCAGGATAAGCTTACCAATAACCCACCTCCCATAATAATAATAATTTCATGTCAGAAATTATTCTGGGTTGAAAGGATTTTTGTTGGAGAAACTCCGCTCAGGGAATACCCGAATGAGGCTCCTTTAATGTCCCCAAGATCTTTTCCCACCGAAGTGGTCCCTATTGATCTACTTGCAATTTCTTGCTTTCCAACTGCTAGGTTGGCAAGAGCTGAGACAGAGATGGGTGCTCATTCGGTCATGCAGTACCCAGGTCTCAAACTGCCGACTTGTCACCCTTCAGAGGCAGTAATGCCTCCCAATACTAGGAGAAAACAAGCAGGAGCACTTTGGACTAGACAGGTTGTTGGTTCGATATATTACAGCTCTTCTCCCATGGTTAATGTGAGGAGAGGGCCCTGTAGATTGACCACCCCCTGCCCCTCTATATTTAAGAACAAGGAGACCTGCAGCAGTTGGGTGAATGTGTTTCATCCCCATCAGAACTTGGAAATTTTACTTTATTTCCTTGTAATACCTAGTATCTCCCAGCCAGGATGTATTCGGTCTTTGTTTTTTATTTGTCGATCTGTTTGTTTGTCATAACAAACAGTGGTTTCTCTAAATCTTTTCAGTGACATTGTTCCCCCTGGATTTCAGGCCTGAGGAATCAGATTTGGAAAGAAAAACTTGTTTGCCTCCTGACAACCAAGGAAAGAAATGTGATAGGTATGGGAGATATGAACAAGTTATGCTGTGATAATCAGTCATTTTTCCTTGTTTAGGGAATCCCTGCTTACAGTGGCATGCAATCTGTTTGACCTTGAGTTCGAGCTGTTTTCCTCAGGACAGAGACTATGCTGTATATCCTAAACATCTTTGCTAGTGGCAATTATGTTCATTTAGCTTGTCTATTTTGCAATGTTGATTTGCTACTACTGAAATACTAGATACAAGTAATTTTATGCACAGACATAAGTATAGGACAGTTATCTTGTGCAAAACTGCTTTGAGATAAAGCCCGCCTAACTATAAGCATCTTTCCTCATAGCTTTGTTAGTACAAACTAGAATAAACCTGATTAGACATAAAACTTATAAAAATCATGTTATTGTTGCAATAGTCAAGTTATTTGGAAGTACTGTCTATGCCATCTACAGCTAAAACACAATGTGTTGTACAGTCATGTGGACAGGCTTCTTGTATCTGTTCGTGCCACAACCTGTGCACTGGACCCATGCCCTGCCTGGTTAATTAAAGCTTCCAAGACTGTGGCAGGTGGCTGGGTCGAGGCGATTATTAACGCTTCATTAAAGGAGGGGCATTTTCCAGCACCTTTTAAACACGCTTTAGTGCTTCCCCTCTTAAAAAAGCTGTCCCTCAACCCCACGGTAATCTCCAACTACCGTCCAGTGTCCAACCTACCGTTTTTAGGTAAGGTTCTGGAAAAGGCTGTGGCGCAGCAGTTACAGGAAGTCCTGGATGAAGCGGATTATCTGGACCCGTTTCAGTCAGGATTCAGGCCCGGATATGGTACTGAGACTGCACTAGTTGCATTGGTGGATGATCTCTGGAGAGAGCGGGACGGAAGGGAGCCATCTGTCCTTGCTCTTCTCGACCTCTCAGCGGCTTTTGACACTGTCGATCATGGCATCCTTCTGGGAAGGCTCCAGGGTCTGGGGATCTAGGGCACAGTGTTTATTTATTTTTATTTTATTTATTTTCTTCAACTTGCTATCCCGCCCCAATCGGGTAAAAACCCAACTCTGGGCGGCTTACATAAACAATTTTAAAAATACATAGCTGAAGACCACAAATCAATATACAGTACCCCATTAACAGTTAAAAATGTGAACCAATACAATATTAAAAGTTGAGCTAAAAGAAATTAAACAATTCCAAGTTATAAAATTACAAAATTATTAAAAAAGTGTTGTCCTGGTTTTCCTCATTCCTGAGGGGCAGGACCCAGTCGGTGAGCCTGGAGAAGGAGAAGTCCAGCCCCAGGCCCCTGCAATATGGGGTGCCTCAGAGCTCGGTACTTTCTCCTCTCCTATTTAACATCTATATGAAGCCGCTGGGTGAGATCATCCGTTCCCACGGGGTAAGGTATCATCAATATGCAGATGATACCCAGTTATACATCTCCGCCCGTGGGGACCCAAGCAGTGCGGTCGAAGTCCTTTCCAGGTGTCTGGAGGCTGTTAAGGTTTGGATGGGGGACAACGGGCTACAGCTGAATCCCGGCAAGACTGAGTGGCTGTGGGTAAGGGGTCCTGTGTTAACACAGGAGCTGCCACCTTTGGTTCTGGATGGGGCAGTCCCGCCCCAAACAGACCCGGTGCGTAATCTGGGGGTCCTCCTGGACTCACGGCTACTGTTCAAAGAGCAGGTGGCAGCCGTGGCCAGGAGGGCTTTTGCACAACTTCGTGTAATACGCCAGTTACGCCCACTCCTAGACCGGGACGCTTTGCTCATGGTCACACATGCGTTGGTCACCTCCAGACTTGACTACTGTAATGCGCTCTACATGGGGCTGCCCCTGATGACCATCCGGAGACTCCAGCTGGTCCAAAATGCGGCGGCCCGGGTAGTGGTGGGGTGTGGACGTTATGCTCGTGCTTCACCGCTGCTCCGGGAGCTGCATTGGTTGCCAGTATGTCTCCGGGTGCAATTCAAGGTGCTGGTTATTACCTTTAAAGCCCTATATGGTAGTGGGCCAGGATACCTAAGAGATCGCGTCACCCCAAGAACATCTGTCCGTCCCACCAGGGCAGATCGGAGAGGCTCCCTTGTTATTCCTTCGGCGAGAGAGGCGCACCTCGCCTGCACTAGGAGGAGAGCCTTCTCCGTGTCCGCCCCGACCCTTTGGAACCTCCTGCCCACTGAGCTGCGCCTTCAGACAGAGCTCTTACCCTTCCGGAAGGGCTTAAAAACCTGGCTGGCAGGACAAGTTTGGGGACCCGGGAACGTGGGTTCTCATGCTAAGTGGCTTATTTAATGGATTGCCACCCTTGGGTCTGAATTTTGGGATTTGTGTGCAGCTTGTGCATTGTTTTTAACTTTTGATGATTTTTTAACTTTTGATGATTTTTTTTATTGATATAGATTGTTCTATGTTTTTATTTTGATGTAAGCCGCTCAGAGTCGGATTCTCCCGATTGGGGCGGGGAAGCAAATGCAATAAATAATAATAATAATAATAATAATAATAATAATAATAATAATAATAATAATAATAATAATAATAATAATAATAATAATGTTTTAACTATAGACAGCAAATATGGCCTTCCTGACACATTTGGCTGTTGCAGTTAAAGGATGATTTTTATAGGCTATATGTCTGAACACACATGATCACACATGCTTTGGTTACCTCCAGACTTGATTATTGTAATGCGCTCTACATGGGGCTGCCCTTGGTGACCATTCGGAGGCTGCAGCTGGTCCAAAATGCAGCAGCCCGGGTAGTGATGGGGTGTGGGCGTTATGCTCGTGCCTCACCACTGCTTCGGGAGCTGCACTGGTTGCCAGTATGTCTCCGGGTGCAATTCAAAGTGCTGGTCATTACCTTTAAAGCCCTATATGGTAGTGGGCCAGAATACTTAAGAGACCTCGTCACCCCAAGAACATTTGTCCGTCCCACCAGGGCGGATCGGAGAGGCTCTCTTGTCATTCCATCGGCTAGAGAGGCGCATCTCTCTAGCACCAGAAGGAAGGCCTTCTCTGTGTCTGCCCTGGCCCTTTGGAACCTCCTGCCAACTGAGTTAAGTCTACAGACAGAGCTCCTGCCCTTTCGGAAGGGTCTAAAAACCTGGCTGGCAGGGCAGGTGTGGGGCTCCAGGAATGTGGGGTCCTATGCTGGGTGGCCGATCTAATGGGACAGCCACCCCTTTCGCTGTCTTAAACTTTTAAACTTTTTAAATTTTTAAATCTTTTTTAGTATTTTGTAAATTACAGTTTAATTTCTTTTAAAATTAATTTTAAACTAATCACTAAATTTGTAAGGGTATAGTGGGATTGTTTAGTTTGTTTTGCACTTATGTAGGATTTTTGTATTGTTTAAGTTTGATCTGCATTTATGTTGTAAGCCGCCTAGAGTCGGGTTCACCTGATGGGGGTGGGATAATAAATCTAAATAAATAAATAAATAAATAAATTTAATGGCAGGACTTAATTTCTACCAGACTTGAGGCTTTGCAGCTAAGCAAACATAGGTGTTTTCTCTTGTCAGTAAACAGCTGCAGTCAATCTGGGCACATCTATGGCCAGAGGCGTAGTGTAGCAGGGGTGGTGGGGAAGGCCTGCTCCCGGCAGCACTTTTTGGGAGGCAGCAAAATTTCACAATAAATAATAATAATATCTTGTAATCTGAACTAAAAAATTGAACCATTTCATTTCATATTTTTGTCGTACCTACAATTTGGACCAATTAAAATGAGCACATAAATTTTTATTATTTGATCTGTGACAGAACTGGGGAATCCCCTTTTTTAAAATGAATGTAATCATCTCGCTCACTGTAGCGACTGGCAACACTGTCTGTACTAACCAGTTGTCTTGTGATAATTACCCGTGTTTTATTTTCTGCTCAGATTGTTCACGACAAATATTCAGCGAGAATTAATTATTTCATATAATGAATATTGTTCAATATTGTCTAATAGCACCTGAAAATTAGGATACAGTGCGGGTAAGTCCCTTCAGGGAAGCTGTGAGTATTGCTTTGAAAATTAAAAGAAAGTTTTATCCATTGCTCAATCATCAGTCGTCCAATTCACATTGACTCAATTAACCTACCACAATTCATGATTTTCTTTAAGTGCGTACCTAAATAAGGGGATGGTGAATTTGGCCTACGTCCCGGGTGGCTGAAACCCACGCTACACCACTTTCTATGGCCAGTCTAGGCAACCGTTTCATGTGCGAGATAATTCCTTTCTCTGACCAATCAATGTAGTGTGTCTTGCAAGGAATACAACATGTCACACACACACACACACACCGGCAGTCGTGCATTTTCAGGTCTGATTTTTTAAAAAAAACATCCTGTGAATTGGGGGAGGGGAAGCAACAGTGGTGTAAGGTGGGTTTAGGTGCCCGGGGCCCCAGGCCAAACTTGCCCCCCCACCAGTCTCCCCCCACAGGTAGGAAAGTCCTACTTTGGGGGGGGGGGTTTCACCAGGCTAGCAGGAGGGGCGGCTGCACGCCTGGGACCCCAATGGCGCAGGCGAGGCCTTGGGTCTGGGGCAGTGCAGTTGGGCCCAGCGGTGCGGGCCCAGTACACCCAATTGTGGTTCAAAAATACCATAATCTTCAAGGAGGATCTTTCTGTGTACCCCATTTTTAGTAAATATATTACCGGTAATATATCTTGAACTTGTTCAGGTGGCAGTGGTGGGGAACAAAACTTTCTCTCCCAATGGTTTTTTGTTTTAACATCCTATTTGATCTCCCCCATGCATGCTATGCACAAAGCTTGTACTAGTTTTTATAGAAACTTCTCTCCAAACCATCTGGAAGAGAATTGCTTCTTGAGACTACTCATCCTATAAGACAGGGGTGCCCAAACTTTTCAGGCCATGGGCCAGGTCACGTGGTTCTGGGGGCCGGTCACTATGGCCCATGGGTTGTAGTTTGGCGACACCTGCTATAAGATAACAACTTTAATTCACTATTATGTCACTAAATTAAGGAAATATTAGTTTCAGAGAGGCCACATTATATATATTTTAAATGCTGTCCATTGCAAACAAAGGGGGGAAAGACCTAGTCAGTAAATTTGATTAGGAGTTCAATTTAGGTTGTTTTCTTGTGCAGATGTTTATCCACATTACAAAATTAAAACCTATCTTGACAGAGAAGCATTTTGAGGGCAGACTGCATATCTATGCAGATTACATAACGTGCATATAAAATGCTTTTGTGTTCTGCAGTACTCAGGTGTCGTGTGTTCATTTCCTCAGACTGTGCAGCCTTCCCAATCACATTTCTGCAGCGTCAGACTTGAACAAGGAAGGGAAATGTGGCAACTAAGGAGGTATCATGCGTCAATTTCCTCATCTGCACTTATGAAAACTGACAGGATGAATTCACATTTATGTATTTCAGGCTAACATGTTCAAAAATGAAAGTGTTGGGGGAGGCAAAGGCTTAAGTGTTAATTAGCTGCATTAAGGAAAATTAGTCTGACAATTAAAATGTGAGGAAATGACATTTTATTTATCCTGATGAGCTGATCTGTAGCCTGATACTCTGTCTGGGCTAGTCTGAATATAACAAAAGTAGTGGCATGGTTTAATTAAAAGTGGGACATATTTGGAAATACATTATTAAACAGACCCCTCCCCCTCCCCTTCAGAAAACAAATAGGTCCTGTTAAAATGTGTCATAAAACTTTCATAAAGCACTATCACTGTTGACACACTAATTTAAAACCCAAAGATGGGAAGTTTATAACAAAACATAAAGCCATTTAAGGTATTCCCTATGGTGTTCAATCTTAAATACTGTACATTCCTTCTTGATTTTTGCAGTGCTCTTAGCAGAGTATGTGGGATAAAGAGGTAATTACAGTACTGCTAGCTAGAGCCTCAGTACAGCCTGATATTCTTCTGTAGTACACCAGGAACGATTGATTTGCTGCTAACTGATGAGGAAGGATCCAGGGAAGAAACTTAAAATGATGTAATAGCAATAACAAGCATCTTTAGATTGCCTTTTAGATGGTTGCTTGGGCAAGTCACGTGATGCTTTGAAACAGTCCTATAGAATTGCAGTTGAATAAAGTTGCTTGTATAGTGCTGGTTTTAATGGCTAGTTCAAAGTTTCCATCTCCATCCTGGACAACACAATGATGGTTCACAGATGTGATTTACAAGCTATCTGTCGTTGTACTACTCTTTATACTAGAAGTGGCTAACTTCTGATCCTCCAGATATTACTCATTTACATTATCTCTCACTATTGGCTATGATAGCTTGGACTTCCAGTTCAACAACATCTGGGAGGATATAAGTGAAACCTTGCATACAGAGTGCCTTGCTTAGAGAGTAACTTGCTTAAAGAGTAATCCCGTGGAACACATTATGGCCTTTAAGCGAGGTACCCCTGTATGTTGCAAGGCCCTTCTTCAAAAGCTCATGTGCTACTTGAAAACTAGGAATTGGGTAGACCAACTGGAGTGCTCATAGAAAACAAGTGACAGTAGGTAGCTAATTTAGATTAGAATTATCACTCCATCAATCTGCATCTATTCCATTTTGAGGGGGGGATGACGACAAGGTGCCCTCTTCCCACTTCTAAGTACACTGCTATAATTAAGATAAAGTGGTGGAAAGTAATTAAGAAACTACCCACAACATTAAATAATCTTGAGATTGTATCCTTCACAATTAGACATACAACACCATCAGTTTACCTTCTGCATGATAAGCCTGGAATGACTGTTAGCCACTAATTTCGAGCCACTGGCTCCCTATCAGGGACTGCAGTGGCTTAGTGGTTAAAACGTTGAACTTGATGACTGGAAGGTCGTCAGGTCAGCAGTTCAAGACCGGAGTGCTGCATGATAGAGTGAGCTCCCGTCTCTGTCCCAGCTCCTGCCAACCTGGCAGTTTGAAAGCAAGAAATTGCAACTACATAAATAGGTACCACTTTAGTGGGAAGGTAAACAATGTTTCATGTCTAGTCTTGCCTGCCTCATGTCCATGGAAACTTCTGCAGACATAGACAGTGCTGACTCTTTGGCTGTAAAATGGAGATGAGCACCAAACCCTATAATCGGATATGACTGGTTTTCAAGCAACATTTATCACCACTACCACCACCAGTTCCCTATTGTACTTCTTTTCTCATTTTTTTTTTTTTTGAGAAAATTCAATTCATAATTTAAAATGTTAAGGAAACACTTGCAAAATTTGTTAAATTAATGTTAAAAGGTAAAGGTTTCCCTTGCTCGAAAGCCAGTCGTATCCAACTCTAGGGTTTAGTGCTCATCTCTGTTTGAAAGCCGAAGAGCCAGCGCTGTCTGTTTCTGCAGACGTTTCTGTGGTCATGTGGCAGGCATGACTAGACACCAGAGCGCACAGACCATTAATGTTATGATGTTGAATTTGAAAATAAACAATTTGTTTAAAATGATAAAGATTGTTTGTTATGAAAGTCTTGAAACCCCAACCCTACACCAGAATTTCTTTTACACTGCCCAGAGGGTACTTCCCTCAGTTTTGGGAAACCAATGATAAAGAAGAACAGCCCATAACAGAAAGGAATCTGGCTTTGCTTTCTCTGCCTTTCTCTCCTTAATAATACACTGCTACTGTAGGTTTATTTTTGGTTGAGCAAAATCATTGTTATTCCATGGCAACCAGCACCGGGAAGCAGCATAGCACAAGCTAGACCGATAAAAATATCTCTAGACCCATCCAGTTAAATTAAGCTGCAGTTCTATGCATACCTACCTGGGAGTGAAGTACCTGTGAACTCAATGGGGCTTACATCTAAGTAGACATGTACAAGATTGAACTATTATTATCCTAAAGGTAAGTATTTTCACATGCTGTAGTTTCAGCATGATTTAAAAATATTGATGCCATTGTTCTTTCTCAGTATTACATATGTCAAAAATGAATGACTATAGTGGGATTCAAAAATCTCCAAAAAATAAAATAAAAATAAAACCCACAACATCACAGAGATCTTGAATCCTTAAAAGAAACACCCTGAGATTCAGCAATTTTAAGCACAAAATAATGTCAGTTCCCTTTTCCATACCTTCAGTGGAATTTTTCCTTTTCTTGATTTCTCTCAGGCAATAATAGTCTTTTTTATATGTAAGTGAATTGTTTCATTTTTGTTATTTATGTGGTGTTTTATCAGCCACCTTTCAATCTTTTAAAATTCTCTAAGAACAGCACATTAAGCAAGCAAGCAAACAAACAAGTAAACAAGCATCACATCCCACCTTTCCTCCAAAGAGCTTCAATCAGTAGAAGAAGTCCCTCATTTTGATCTTGTTGCCAACCCTCCAACCTCCCTTGAACTGCTCTTTCTCTTTTTCTGCCCCTTAGGGCCACATTGCCTCTCAAAGCATCACTATGTTCTCTCTGCTCTTAACTCCCACAAGATTCATTACATCCCCTCCTGATGTCATATGGGATTTAACTACATGTGACAGCAATAGATACATGTTCTTCCCCGTTTGCCTCTTTCTCCACATTTCCCCTTTTTGCCTCTGTTGTAATAGGTTCTGAGTCAGGGGTTCTCAACCTACGGCCAGTGGGCCAAACCCAGACCTGGCAGCATTTCACGTGGCCCGTGCTGCTGCCACCACTGCCGCTGCCATCGGAAACAAAAGCGGATGGGTTTACGACAGCCGTAAATGCACCCGTGGCTGTCGTAAACATGTAAATCCTGCCGTAAAATGCATCCATGGCTGTCATAAAAGCATTTACAACAGCCATGGGTACGTTTTACAGCAATGCTTATGGTGGGGAATCCACCAGTCCTGGCCACTCAGCTGTCTGAGGGGGCCTGGTCTGGCCCGTGGCATGAAAAAGTTGAGACCCCCTGTTCTAAGTGCTGCTAAGTGCTTGTGTAACCCTCCCATCCCAGGTCCTGTTGCACATTCATGACATTTAAATGGCAAAATGTAAGCACATTTTTTAAAAGGCTTGAGAATCTTTGAATGGAGAATTCTAGAGCCATGTAGAAAATGTGATCCTAGATGATGCATATATTCTGAACAGTGCATTAATGGCCATTTCATCAGCTCTGCTGAAACAGCATTTACACTGCGGCTGGCAGATTTTGTTTTCATTTAGGAGAAAGAGGCATTTCCTACCATTCCACACGATAAATGATTCCAGTAAAAACCCCAGCCCTCCATCACTGCATTGCCAAGTTTGCTCAGTTGCGTCTGAGTCAGGATGACTATAGCCCCTAATTCTTGTGTCCTACCACACCTAAAAAAACAGTCTGATCATCACACTTCCGCCCAAAGGTAGAATTCTCAGTCCTTTCTCTTTCAGTTTTGTGAGGGGGAAATTCCCTATGGACCTAAACCAGAGCAAGGAGCAAGGCACTGCAATGAAATGTCCAATTAAACCCTACAAAGAGCACAACTGGCTGTTTGGAGGTGAGAGGGATGTTGCAGTGATGAGTAAGTAGTCAGAGGAGATAGCTGTCTGGGGTCCTGAGGAATGAAAGTAGCTCTCATGTTTGTAGAAGGTGTACATTGCAGCTTTACAATTGAGCCGTTAAAATGAAGAGAAAATGAATCCACTGTAGATGTGCTGTCAATGAAAATCTTATTTCAGTTGTTATGTCGTCTCACAGTTCTTCTTCTTCTGTGTCTAGGCCCGATGTGGAACTGTCAAAATGAAGACACCTTTTAGTGTAATCATTCTGTAGTTCCTTTCATCTGACCTAGTGTGAGAAACAGCCATACAGTAAGATTGTCAGACCAGGTTCAGGGATGTCTAACTTGAAATCACCCCTCCATGATGGACCTTTTTGGGTGACCCTGGTTCATTTTTAGTTCCTCATTCTTAACCTTTCTGCCCAGTTTACTATGAAGATAAAATGTTTGGTGGTGGGAGGAAAAAAGGAGAATCCATCAGTGGCATCGCGCAGACTTCAGCCGCCTGGGGCGAAGAACAAACTCGCTCCCCCCCAGCTCGCCGCTGCCACCGCCCCCACCACCCCCCACAGGACCCAGGCAGAAAGCGCCCCCTGCTGATGAGCGCTGCGCGTGCGCTGCACACCTCCGCCCCCAGCTAGCCGCCAGGGGCCCTCCGCCACCCACCCCCGACGAGCGCCCCGTGCTCACGCGCGCTGCCCACCTCCTCCCGCCCAGCTAGCCAGCCAGCCCCCAGGGACTCCCTGCCACGGCGCCACCCACCCCCAACAGGGGTGGCAAAATGTCCCCACCGCTTTGGCCTCCCTCTGCCTGGGCTTAGGAAGCAGGACTTCCCAGGCGGAGGGCGGCCCTTTTGCTGGCGAGCGCCCCGCGTGCGCGTGTGCGCCCAAGCTGCTAGCCTCCGCCCGCCCGGCTGCCCGGCCGTTGGGGGCTCTCCGCCACCTGCCCCTGGTGGGCACCTCCGCCCGCCCACCCACCCAGCCGTCTGACGGCAAGCTGGGTGTGTGGCTGGGCTGGCGGAGGCGAGCAGCGTGCGCGTGCATGCGGGGCGCCCGCCAGGGGCAGGCGGCGGAGAGCCCCCGATGGCCAGCCGGGCGGGTAGGTGGGCGGAGGTGAGCAGCGCGCGCGCGCACGTGGGGCGCTCGCCAGCAAAAGGGCCGTCCTCCGCCTGGGAAGTCCTGCTTCCTAAGCCCAGGCAGAGGGAGGCCAAAAAAAGCGGTGGGGACATTTTGCTGCCCCCTGAAAGCCGCTGCCCGGGGCATCCGCCCCCCCGCCCCCCCACGCTACGCCACTGGAATCCATGCATACTACATAAATTCACCTAAAGTATATTTTACTGGGGGAGGGGAGGGGAGAGAAAGAACAATCGCACAGATGTCTGAAGTCCCTCTACACACTTGCCATTCAGGTTCTACTGAATGTAAACATTCTAAACATACACTTAGGCTTTATACTTTCAATAAATATGGATTGTTCCAGATATATGTGCCTTTCATCTGGCTATTAAAGGGTGTCAGGATTTTTAGAAGAGACCCCCTTAAAATACCAGCAGTTTCAGACAAGCATGTGGGAAATGATCTTCTCCTGTGTATCTCCCACACTATGGAATACATTCCCTTCCAAACTACAATCTCTTTCCACTCAGATTGATTTTAAAAAAAAGAGAATAAAATCATATTTTGAGTCTGTGATTAGGCATCAAAAAATTTTGGAACCTTATTTTTTCAAAATCTATGTATGGTCATATGTAATATGAATCAATGTTTGCATCTATTGATGAATTCTTGCAAATCACTTTATTTTTGTAGCAGTATACTGATCGCATGCACCCCCAGGGTTTGAAGTATGAACTTGGAGATTAATATATACCGGTAAATATAATGAGAGGAAAAATAAACACACAATCATTACAATTCAATGTGTCACAAATATTGGTTTAGAATAGACAACCTCCTAAAACTGTTTCAAATAACTCGTGTTGGGGGCATATAATGTGAGATAGTATAAATGAACAAATGTGAATTGTTTTCCTCAGAATCATCTCTGAGGCAAATGTGTTTGTTATCTTTTAAGCATGTACCTGTGCTCTGAGACTATCATATGACAACATATGAATCTGCTGTGCTGTGCTCTTTTAAAACTGTACCCTTACTTGATTTTAATAGTTTTAATATATTTACCTGATTTTAATGGTTTTATAATAGGGTTGCTCCATTTTATTATTTTTAGGTGACCATGTCTATATCTGTTTTTATATTTTTAAAGGTTTGCAAGCTACCCTGGGTGCTATTTTTAGTGGAAAGGAAGGGTATAAATATAATAAATAACTAATAAACAAATATTTCATCAAACAAATGTTCTTTCCTGTTTAAACAGATCTGGACTTTTAATTATGCCCACCAGTAAAGAATGGGTATTGTTATGTAAGAACAATGTGATAACTATTTTGCCTTACTCTAGCAGTCAGTTTGCCTGTCTCATTTCTTCTCTTCCCACGTCAGCCTACATTTCAAACTGCCACTGGACAAGGAAAATAGCCAGATCCACAGACTTTGAATTCAAATAAACATGCAAGTGCTGGACATAGTAACTTGCAAGTAAGGGTGATTTTTCTCCACAAGAGATAAAGCTACTTGGGTTTCACTCATTTTGTCAGGCAGCTGTAGAGACTACAGTGGCCAGGATGCTCATTAGCATTACGAAATACTTCTCCTCAGTGGCCTCCTTCATATTATTAATGAACGTAAATGGTAGAGGAGAGGCTCAAAGATAATATAAGTCTGGCATATGCTGCTGCTCCACAGGGGTTATTGCGAGAGGCTTAAGAGCGGCTCTTGCTCCATTTACTTTGTAGTGCAAATGTAAGACATATATTAATTACTTTCTTCATTCTCATTACAAGCATTACTTGGCCGCTTCCAGTTTCATCAGGTGCTATCACACACATAGTGAGAGATGAGAAAAGGCTCCCTATCTTTTATTCGTAAAGAGGCATTGTCCAGTAGCCATCTTTATGAACTGTACTTGCACTCAAAACCATTCAGTCCTGTAGTAAAGGTAAAACCCCTATCCCTTTGGAATATTAAATTCTGGCTATTTGGCTTCCAAGAAAGACAAACTGTGTATATATTGTGTATAATGTGACATTTTGTGTGTATATTGTGACATTTCAAGACTCTTCATGTTGACAGCTGCTGAACCCTTACACAAAACTGCAGAGTGCTTCGATCCATCCCAGAGTTATCAGGAAGAACTGTTAAGGGCAGCATGGGCAAACAAATTGGTACGGGGGTATGCGAGCCAGTTCTGGGTCTGACCGTTTGCTATAGGGCCGAGCTCAAACACAGGGAAGAAACCAGGACTGGCCCAAGACACTTTCCCTACTGACATGTTGGCTTCTCTGCAAGTTTTGTTAGCAGTTGCTTCCAGTTTCAGCACTGGCAGTAAACCACCATCTCCCACTATTGGGTCAGCCCTGACAGAAAGAATGAGGAAGCTGCTCCACCAGCATTCCCCAAGAATCCCCTACACCAGGGGGTTCCCAACATAAGGCCCGCAGGCCGGATCTGGCCCCTGTTGCCATTTCATGTGTCCCCCACCCTACTAAGGGAATTCAAGAATAAATGACCACCTTTTTGAAGCTGTTGGGACAAAATGTCCTCCCCCATCATGCAGGCGGGGCAAAATGGCATCCAGCCCTCGAAGCTGACTGAGGGAGAGTGACCCAGCCCCCAGCTTGAAAAGGTTGCTCATTACACTAAGTAATTAAGAAATCTGCTACATGGGAGCTTAACCCACTCTGTAGCCCCCCCCCCCCCCGTTGGAATGGTTGGGAGTGTTCTGAAAAATGTATACATAATATTTTTGCTAGAGCATTACCTACCATCTGTAATACATGCCAATATGTCCCATGATATCCAGGGTAGGAGCCAGCTGTTTATTTGGGATGGTTAAGAGTTGTTCCAGATAAGCACATTTTTTGATGTGCGGCCAGATATATTGCTCCTGTGAGGGACTAGGAGGGTATTCTTTCCACACATCAGTGGTGATGTGTGGAGGCGGGTGTTGCCTGGGTGTGATTGTGGATGACACCCTCTGTCCTATTTTTAAGTGGAAAACAAAATTATATTTGAAAAATATTTTTCCACTTTCCATGCTGCATCAGTTAATCACTATTTAAAATAGATCTGAAGATTATATCCAGGCTGTACAGCTTTGCCTTTACAAACATTTACTGCCTTCCAGTTTTGCTAAGCTGACATTGCTGATAATGTATTGCAGCGCAGAACTTAAGAAGCAGTGAAGACTCCATGGCAGAATAGTACAGCATGAAGTAAGATGTATTTATTTATTAAGATGAAAATGTATTTCGTAAGTGATGAGAGCCAAAAGGTCACTTAGGATTGTTCAGCCATGGGATAATGGAGTGCTTCCCACTTACCGGAAATTAATTTTTAAAAAGTAGAAAAGGAGAAACACAGGATTGAAACATGGCACTTCATCCCCCCCCCCCCTTTTGTGTTCACTAAATCCCAGAATTAATGTCTGCCAGCCAGCAAAGGAAACTCGGCTTTTTCCCAACTGGCTGACAGCTATTGGAAAGGAAAAGGCAAGAGGTGGGGAGTGAGAAGTGGAAGGGTACATTGCAGCCACACGGACTGAAAACAGAGAGTTCCAAGACCAGCATTGCTTAACTAGATCTCAAATACATGGGATGCTGCAGGAGCAATTTCCATGGGAACAGGAAGCACAATCTAAACCAGCCCCACTTTGGCAAATCATTAAAAAAATGACTAAGGCTAGACCCATCCTGGGCACTAATTGAGATGTCCTCTTCATTTGCCCCAAGCTAGTCTGCTCCCTTCAGATCTCATAAAAGATGGTGCCCTGTTGCACCACCAGACTGAAGTTAAAATTCAGTTGCTGATCTGATAAGTTTTTGTACCTGCAAGGATGCATTGCCCACTTAAAAGCTTCTTCTTCTTCTTCCATGACCTTTACTCTGGGTGGGGAAGATACAAAGGCTAGCTTTGAGTGACCAAACTTCTTTAAGCCTTTCTGGTCACTTATCAAGCCCAGCCTTTTCTGCTTTCCTCATTTACAAAGCCTCGTTGGGCTTCTTTCATAACCTAGTCTTCTTTAGATGCTTTACTAACCAAGCCTATCTAAATCCTATCTGGCTGCTAGACTGTCAGTCCCTGAATTCTAAATTCTTTGACTGATTGATACTCTGCAATGATGTAGTTGGGTAGGATACCTTTGTAGCTAATTTCTCACCCGTCACATAAGCCAATGAGTATATTGATAACTGCAGAATGCTCTATTGATGGGTAATGGTATGTGGGCAGAAATAGAATAGATTGTTTGAATTCCACATTATATATACTGTACAGGTCTTCTTTATATATTTGGCTAATGGTATACACGTAATTCTGGTGTGTAGTCTATTTTGATCCTACTTCTCTAGACAAGTCTTCACCCAATGCATAATAAATATGCCCATAATGCCACCAAATGATCATGTTCAAAGCACACGTGGTTATAAGATTCCATTGCTGCAGACCTCAGAACAGAAGTAGCATGCTTCCTTGAAGCAAGAAAGCATAGATAATGTCATTCCAGCTTGTAATAATTCCCCGAAGAACTATTTGAGACATAACCTTTTGAAAAGTGGTCAGGTAACTATTGACTTCCTGTCATAGAATTTCTATTTGAGCACCACATACATTGTACATTGAACTTGCAAACATTGAGATGTACGTGACAACACTAGAAATAAATCTAACATTAAGGGTCTTGTACACAAAGAGAAATGACAGTGTGTATGGGATACATATTCATAGAACTACTGGTTTGAGCATTCGTACAGTATGACACAACAGACAGGGTCCAATTGATGGGGGGAAAGCTAATTTGGAAACTTTTATTCAAGGACAACGAAAATTTCCTTTTTTAGACTGCAAATCCCAAAATACACCAATTACCATGGCCATTGGTAACCAAGTTTTTAAATCAGAAAATGAACTTCTCATTTTTTTTCCTTTTACTGGGTAGTTTGGGGGCTGAAGATCAGCAGCTTTCCATCCCCTGTTACTTAGCCTCGTTGTCTGACAACAATGATTCTGGGGAGTTTCTTCTCCTCACCCTAAGCTCTGAAAACACCAGCCTACAGAACTGAAAAAGCAGATTTTTTAAAACATAGATTTTATTAATCTAATACATGTAATGCACAGAATTGGGAATCTTGGGTTCAAATCCCTGCTCAGCCAGGAAAAGTCATGAAGGGTTGGGGGGAAGGGTTGGGTGGTCATGAAGGGTTGGGTGGTCACTTGCATGTCACCAAAAAGGAGAACATGGAACAACACAAAGGAAGGCAGCTCTTCAGTTGGAGGACCATTGTCCCTAGAAGAGGACAAATGGCCACTACTCCAAATACATATTGGACAAGTTACTTTTTAGGGATGATACCTCCAAGATTCCCTCAACCAATATTGTAATTAGCTACACTGAGAGAAAGATTCTGAGAATTCCTGTCCTGCCCCACTCCCACCCCACAAAACCATCCTTTTCTATATTTAACAAGATCCAAAATTCATATAAATTAAAAATGCAGAAAATGTAAAAACAGGTTTAAAATACTCTAAAAACAACCCAGTAAAAAGAAATTGAAACATCCAGCATTTTCATAGGCCAGGCTTCCTCCTAAGAATGGCTCTGGGATTATGGAACGGGTAGTCCAACAAATCTAAAGGGTGTGGGGCTAGGAAAGGCTGGTTGTGGGCATTGCAACTGGAAACTATTAACTAAATCTGCCCTGCTGGTTGCCTTTGCCACCAATGTCAATGCAACTTGCTTGCTTCCCATCACTTGCCGAACACTTTCCACTTGCCGAAGGGAGGGGTAAGGCAGGAGACATATATGATGTATGTGTGGAATGGTGGAAACATGACGACTCTGCTGCCATGCATAATTAGCTAAAGTGCACTTTTGTTTTCCTCTTTACTAGCCATCATTTCCTAGAAAAATCATTATTAATTCAATTACTGTTCTGCAGCTACTGGGCGTACGTGAATCCTCTCAGCTTTCTGTCCCTGGTCAATTTTGTTTTGACCTGGGAAGTGAATGACCTTTCTTTGATTTATTGCTTCAGTCATGCCCACTTCTGCCATCAGGTGGGGTGAAACTCATGTTGCAGATCTAGGGATGTTGTAAAGGGGCAGAAAGTTGCTCATTTGCTTGAGAACTGTTTTTTTTTAAAACTTATGGTAATTAGGAGAAGCATTTCTGGGGTTCTATGCTTCACATGCCTAAATAATATGGTTCACTTTTGATACTACACGCCTTGCCTTGGATAGGTTATTGGGAGGCAGATTTGGAAGGTCCTTTGGGCTGCAAAACATCTTGGACCAGCCCTAACACATTGGCAGAGTTGAGTAAGGGCCTAATGGTGTAAAGCCCAGCTACAGATTCCAGCAGATGTTTCACGAACCTTCTTTTGTGTCCTTACACTGAATGCTGCAATGCTCCCAGTTCTAACAGTAAGAACTGATGACTCCTTTTCAAGAAGAAGAAAAGGAAGATGAAAATATTCATACAACAGCAGCAGTTGCTTTATAATTTAACATTGTTACCTGCCTTTGATAGGATTAACAAAAGGCAGGGGACAAATAAGAGGGGAGAGTGGCAGAGTCATTGTGTTTAAAGAATGGATTTACTGTACAGAAAGAGATTAGGATCAGTGGTGGGCATCAGCAGGTTCACACCAGCTCTCCAGAACCGGTAGCAGAAATTCTGGCTGGTCCCTCTGCCCATCCAAGTTTTGAAATAAAGTAGTCCTAATTCGGGTGCAATGCAGGGCTTTCCCCCTGGCCACACCCACCATACCATGCCCACAGTGTGGTAGTAAATTTTTTGGAGCCCACCAGTGATTAGGAGCATTGTAACATTGAACAAGAAAAACACCCAAGGAAGGAGTATTCAGGCCACAACTCCACTGGCCTTACTTCCTGAGCCTTGGTAGCACGGTGGTTAAACTGCTATACTGCAGGCAAAACATTGTGAGTTTGATCTTGAAGGGGATCATAGTTGACTCAGCCTTCCATCCTTCCAAGGTTGGTAAACTGAGTCCCAAGGATGTCAGGGGCAAAATGCTAATTACTTGTAAACCACCCAAAGCACTATGGGGCGGTAGAAAAGTGTAATTGCTATCGCCATTGCTATTACTTCCCCATGTTCTTAAATCTTTTTTTATTCCAAAGTCAGCATTGGAGCCTGGCAGCAGAAGAAGTGCTGGATAGGAGAAGGAGGACACTGGGGTGCCATATGATGCAGGTGGAGAGGAGAGCAATGTGGCCTTTAATCCCATGGCATTTTGCACTCCTGCCTCCTCTTTCTGTGGTCTTGATGCAAAGCTTTGTTTAACCACATGTGCATCTGCTGCCATTGCACTTAGTCTGGTCCTGACACTGGAACCAGATGGAGCTTTTGTCACTATTTGGCTCAATGTGCTGTTCTGAAGTATTATAATTTACTGTTTGGCAATCAAATATTCCATATGCAACATTGCATATGCAACTGGCAGGGGATAATGCGATTTACATCTACAGTATTGCTGTTTGTGCTGTTCAGATTTCCTTTCCTGGAATGTTGTGGGCATGTTCTCTTCTGTGCTCTTAGTGATACGCATCATCTGTGTTTCTAGCAGGCATTGCCATTTGCCCAAGAGTAATGGTCTTTTTGACTAGAAAATCCTTCTTACTTCTGGTCTACCCAGCTATTGCACCACTCCTAACCTATTGAGTTTACCTTTATCACATCATACCATAGATTACTTGAATTTTCCACATTCTTCATCTTGTCATAACATTTCCCCCTGTCGTGGTTAAATGCCAACTATGTACTGCCTTTTAGTTGGCTTCTGATTCTCTGTGACCGTGTTCTGTGTCCAAAAGGCTGCTAACATATTGCTAATTGCACCTTGGGTGTCTGGGGAATCTACAGAGCTGTATCTTTGAACAGATCCCCAAAGGTAACCCAATATATTGTTTTCCATCCTTTGCATTAAGGAACCTTCCCATTTTGCCACACCAGATGTTATATAAGGGTAAGATCTCATTACAACTTTTAATTATTCCAGGCTGCATGTTGTTGACTGGTTCAGTTGTGTTTGTTATCAAGTAATGCACAGCAACACAAAGCAAAGCCACAGAGTTCCAGGTGATTAAACCTCTGGCATGATAACATGCTATTAAGACAAACATGTGATGCCACTATGATCTGCATCCTCTGATGTTGGTTTTTTCTGGCAAGAGCACCATGGAGAGGTATTTAAAATGCTGCTGCCCAATTGATGTGATCACACTGTGTTTCTCATGTGGTGTAAAATATGTTTATTTATTTATTTATTTATTTATATTTCTATACTGCTCTCCTCACCAAGGCGACCCAGGACAGTTTGACACATCATAAAACATCAGAACAATACAGATTAAATCTTGACTGACACCATTGAGCTGTGGTTCCCAACATGGGGCATACGCCCCACAGGGAAGCAATTAGATTTTTTTGGGGTGATGGTGGCGGCAATTTGAGAATGAGTTATTAACAGTGAACAGCCTTTTGGGCTTCCTCCATGTGAATAGGAGTTCACTTTTTGAATAATAAGACTTATATGTCACCAGCATGGGTGGGGGGTTATCAGGATTTTAGAGATGCTTAGGTGGGGCATGGCCAAATAAAGGTTGGGGATCACTGCTATAGAGGAAGTGATTCTAGTACAGGACATATGGTGCATACAGGGGGATGGAGAAAATAGGGCAGGTAAGGGCACAGATGCAATGGAATTCTATTTTATGCCCATTGTATTGGTGGTTTTTAATACATATAATCATTTTTGTGGATATGTGGGTGAGCATAGAAAATTCCACAAAAAGAATAAGAGTGAAATCACCATTAATCTGAATGGACAATAGGGCACTATTGGCAGCAACTGCATTGAAAGGAGGGGAAAGCTTTTTGCAGAAAACAACATGACCGTAACTGATGTCTGGTTTCCTCATTGCTCATGTGTTGTTTGTTCTGCTGATATCTGAATAGTGAAAATTATAAAGCAGGTGAGAGAAAGCTACATGATTTCTGTGTGTGTCTCTTTCCCCCTCTCTCATAATCAACATGCCTGTCTTAATTAAACGGGATAATTGCATAGCTTCCTTCCATCAATGCAGAACTCTTAGATGATTTGTGAAAATGCACTTCAGGAAACTTAGACATAAAACATTATGGAGCACCGCAACTGTTTGTGTGCTGTTTTCTCCACAGTTTTATTGTGATGGATTTTGCTGTTTTAATTAAATTACTTTGTTCTCATGGGGCCTTGTTTCCCATTCCTTTTTTCCCCTCCAGTTTGGCTGCAAATACGTCTCATCGTTTAATTCGACACATTCATTTAGGGCAGCTTTTTTGCAATTAGAGAAAGGGTTGATGAGGGCTTCCTTTCATGTGGGGGAAAAGTCACATAAGTGACCTCAATGAGTGACGGCTATGCATTTACCCAGATGTGCAAACAAACTGAAGTGCTGCTTACCTCTGCTTTCTCTGCTTTCGTTACCTGACAAGCCAGCTTCAAAACCATTATCAAGAGGAATCACATGGCTTTAACTTCTAATATGAATATGAAACTGTTATCTTAAACACACAGCTGATATTTTGGATGCAGATTAACGCAGAGCGGACCTATTGAAGAAACAATTATGGCCGACATAAGTGCCTTTGATTTGAGTGGGTCATACTGCAACTATGACTAAACAATACATTATCGCACATGTTTCTTTGTACAGATTCAAAAAAATAAGTTCCAAACTGCTCAACATAGGCTGGGATCTTCCATTAGGCAGGTGGTTTGGGGTGTCACAAAAGGCATCTCTTTAATTTATCAGTCATTCTATTTTAATTGCCATGGTAACAGAGAGCTGCTCATGGAATTTGTTTCATTTCCTTGGGTTAAAACTAAAAAGGTCCAGTAATTTTGTTGGTGTTTTGTGTTCCACGGTTTAATTTCTTGGTTTGTTTTGCTCATACCACTTGCTGCTCTGTCTCAAGCAGCAAAAACAGGCGTAGGTCATCCCGGCTTGGAGGCTGCAGCTTGGAAAAATTACTCAGAGCAGCTGGCAGATGAAGCCCATGAGTTTCTTCAGAGTTCAAACAAGGTGATTCGGCTGTACTTGCTTGTGTCATGCACTCATTTAAATCTTTGGTTCATCTTGATGCTAAATGCACATTTTATCACCACTCCCTACCCCCTTCTTTTCATCCCCCGCTTCAGACCATTCTATCTACTCCTTTCCTTTAACTGTTTTTTAAACATATGACACAGTGCTATATTTGACAGAACCATTTCCCCCCCTAAATTTTTTTAAACATTTCTTCCTAGAACTGCTCATGGGTGATAGGCGAGAGGTGAGGCAAGGCTGACAGAGCAGGAATATAAACAAATGTAAACAGGATTGTTGTCCCTATATATATAGGATCGGAAGGATAAGGGTGGATGATGCTTTTGTTAAACCATTAAAATGTTTTGTAGTGATCTAATAAAGGTATTAGCTACTCTTCTCTTTGGATCAAGGTGCTGGCACCACCCTATGGCTGCTGCTTATGAGTCAGGGCTCAGTTTGCTACTTTGCAAGCATTCCCAAGAGCTCTGGGTGGAGATCATTAAAGCATTAATCATTCCAGGCTGGGTGAGGACACAGGTATGACAGAGCACAGGTGAAAGGTGAAAGCAAAACAGACTAGGCAAGCATGAGTCAACCAGAGAAATGAAAAGATTCATCCAGCTAGGAGCTTCACTGCTTTGTTTTACCACCACCTTGCCTTCAGCTCCTTACAACCTTGGACTCCTGTAGGTGCTGATGTCTTCTCAAAAGCACCCCTACTGTTCCCACCCCATTGAAGTTGCCCTCCATTGTTTAGTGTCCTTTTGCTGTTGCCCAAAAAAGTGCAGCTGATATATTTGGTGGTGGTGATATAATATAGCTCCCTGAGTTCACTTAGAGCTGACATTGAGAAATTAGGGGGAAAGGAAATGTTCCACAATAGTATTTTCATTTTTTTCTATCCTGCACCATGTGAAGAATCAGAACAACTGGGTGCAGTTACCCCACTTCCCATTCGCCTTTGAAAATAAAGCCCAAGAGTAGATGATGTAGTGTCCTTCAGATGTTCTGAACTACAAAGCCCATAAGTCTGTGATATGTAGAATAGCAGGTATTACATAAAATTATTCCCTTTTAAAAATGTTGCTAGATGATACAGTACTGATGCGATGCAGCACTATATTTGAGAAGATGATTAAAATATATTTTTTTAAAAAACCCACTCTTCTCTGGAAGAAGAACAGAGAAATGGAGAAGGATGATTCTACTTACTTGCCACACAACATCCTACTGAAGATTTCATTACCTAGGACACACCCTTTCCACTACCCTTTCAGACTGATTTAGGCAATCACAAATGTCAAAACAAAAAAACAAAGCAATGAATGGGGAATTGCCACAAAAATAACCATACCCCTGCCAGCTGGACCACGAAAAAAGACTGAGCTTACATTATGTAGTAATATATCAAAACTAATTAAATCAGAAACTATAACTGAAATCAAAGCTGAAGTCTATACTACAGGGGTTTCCAACCTACAGCCCTGGCTGGTGACACCATTCCATCCAGCCTATCCCTGTCTCCCCCGCACCCGGAAGTGGAAGCAGGCGCATTTACATCAACCATAAAACAAGCCTATGCATGTACAAACACACCTGTGGTTGATGTAAGTGGGCACATTTACGACAGCATAAATGTGCCCACTTCTACTTCCGGGGTGTGTGGTCCTAACCCACTCACCTGTTCCAGGGGCATGATCAGGCACAAAAAGGTTGGCCACCCCTGCTATACAAGGACAACACTCCTGTTTACATTTTTTAAATATCCCTGCTCTGTCAGTTTTGCCTGGCAGAACAGGTAAAACCTTCCAAGTAAGATTAACTACAGAATGAAGGGTTACTTTTACAATCAGTAACATCAGCTAAGAAGAATTACCTATGGATCTGGCACTGACATTTTCAGTGCAAGTTTGGCTACTAAGCTAGCTACTAATGTAGTCATAGAAAGAAATCTGTCATTTTGGAAGATGTGGAGGTAACTGATAGGCTTCCCATTATTCTGTCAAAGAGAAGATTTTTTTATCTGGCTTTATAACTACAGAAAAAGACAAAGAATATAGCAATACTTCAGTCTGGTTTCCCTCATAGAGGCTGTCCACATGGGCATATTGTCTACTCTTCAGAGTGTATTGATGGTGTACACAAAAAGAGCTTCCTCCAAGGTTGTGGTATTTTTTAACCACAATCAGGTATACTCTGGGCAAATGCAACTTTGTACTGGCTAAGCTTTCTCACACTAGGTCAGGCATAAGGAACTAGGGAATGACTTCACCGAAAGGTGGCTTCATTTTGGCAGTTTCACGTCTTGTCTGGAAGAAGAAGAGTGTATTGGTGTCAGGTTGGTCCACTTATCTGTGATGTGCTGTATCACTTAGATGACAGTAAAAATGTTTTTTCTTTGCCTGTCTTTGTACTGCCAGTTGAAAGCATGGCTGCAGTGCTTCTTAACTGGCAATACACAGAAACAGAAATAATGCCCCCCTGTCATTTACAAGTAATGCAGTGCAACAGCGATCAACTAGTAGAAAATCAGGGGAAGCACTGAATTTCTGATACAGTATTCTGAAGCAACTTGTCAGTTGCTTTATTATATTGGACATATGGTTGCTAAAGGAGCAAAATGCCATTTGATTATGAGGATCACACCAAATGGCATTTTGCTTCTCCCCCAGACCTCAAGAAACACTCTTTTCTCCAGGCCATATTGGACCAGAAGAGCCAGTGTGGACAGGCCCATAAGGACACATATAGTCATTGTTATGCCAATGATAGATTAGAATCCCACTTTCATGAGAACTGATTTGCTGTTTTGTTTCCCTGCTGCATACTTGCATACCCTGCTGAACCATAAAGAACCATAAAGAAGATTGGGCATATTGTTATGATGTGACATCAAGTCATTTCCAACTTAAGTCACTCCTTGAATGAGTGACCACCAAAGCATTTAAGAAGCTTGCTCAGCTCTTGCAAATTCATGGCTGATATTTCTTTTATTTAGTCAATCCATCCCATAGTTGGACTTTCTCTTTTCCTGATGTCTTCCAACCTTTTTCTGGAATTTTCATCTCATCCAGTGAATCTTGTCTTCTCATGATGTACCCAAAATACAGAAGGCTCAGTATTTCCAGTTTTGCTTCCCAAGATAATTCAGACTTTATTTGATCTAGGATTCATTTATTTGTCTTTCTATTGGTCCTTATTATCCAAAAAACCTCTCCCCCAACATCATAGTTGAGTCTATTAACACCCCCCCCCCAATTTTTTTTTTATCAAGCTTTCTCATCTGTACTTAGTGTTTGGGGATACAATGATGTGGATGACCTTAGCTTTCATCTCCAATGACTTATTTCTACATTTGATTATTTTCTTCTAATTTTTTCATAGCTGAGCTTCCATTGAAAATTCAGCACTTTGGAGTGTTAATTGATTTCCACAAATAGTGTCAAGTACAGTCAAACCTCGCTTAATGAGTGACTCGCTTAGCGAAAAACTCACATAACGAGCGAGTTTTTCGCTGACCGATCTGACTTGCATAACGAAAGTTTTTGTTATGCAAGTCAGACTTTCCCTATGAAAATGCGAGCATTTCTAAGGGGGAAAACTCGCATAATGAAAAAAATTTCGCTATGCGAGTCGGGCTTTCCCTATGGAAAACTTGCACAACGAGCGTGTCTATGGGAAAAACTCGCATAATGAAAAAAATTCACTATGCGAGTTTTAGCCCTAAAAAAGCTCATTATGCGAGTTTTTCCATAGGAATTTTCACTATGTGAGTTTGTTTCACAAAGTGAAAAACTCGCATAGCGAGCAGCCTCGCAGAACAAATTAAATTTGTTATGTGAGGTATGACTGTATGGCTTAACAATACACAAAAATAGGGCCAAATGGTGCAGATGCAAATGAGAGAAAGAAACCATTTGAGGCAGGAGTATCTTTCAAGTCTCTTTTACTGCAAGTATGCGAAGAAGTGAAGAAATAAAATATCATCAAAACTGTTCCGGTATTGCCAGTTTTTCAAAATAATTTTTCTTCATCAGGACATAATCTTAAGTATTTTTCTGTAGACAATAAAATGAAAACAAAATCATACACTTTGACAACACATTTTAATTTGGCTGTGAGCCTTAAACCAAGATATCTAAACATAATTTTGTTGTTCAGTCGCACAGTCGATTCCGACCCTCTGCGACCCCATGGACCACTGTCTGCCAGGCACTCCTGTCCTCCACAACTCGCTCACCTCTGTGCCCATTGTCTCTACAATACCATCTAGCCAGCTCATCTTATGTACTAAGAATTTTTTAACGTGTCTACTAGCTTCACGAAAGAGAACGTCCTATCATGATGAGCTTAAAGATGTTAAAACATATGGTACAATGTTTGCAATATATATTGTGTGTCGAGTGATATATTCATGGGAAATAATTTTCTTTTTCTTTTAAAGATACAGTAAGGAGGCAGAAATGGCTTAATTATTTAAAGTGACAACATGCTTAGAATTATAAACCATGCAAATGATCATAAAAAACAAGAATTATATATTATTTCTTCACTCCTTTGCATTCTTGCAGTAAAAGAGTCTTGAAAGATACTCCTGCCTCAAACGGTTTCTGGCTTAACAATATAGGCTTGTTAACAATAATAGCTTCCAATTTGGATAGCTGTAAAAAAAAAGGCACTGTACGCAAATATTGAGGAAAAGGCTATCAAGGCTACTAATAATGATAGCAATGTATTCTAATAGCCCCAGTTTCCCTTAGAAGATTGGGGCTGGCTATTGCGCTAATGCCCTGCTTGTGGCTTCCTAATGACATCCAGATGCCTCCTGTGGGAACAAAATGTTGGCCTTGAAAAGTCTTGGGTATGAGCCAGCAGCGTCCTTCTTGCGTCTTGATCATTAAAGCTATTTTGAAATGATTGCCAACAGCAGCAAGATCCTCAGCATAATACATTAGTCCAGGAGTGTCCAAACTATGGCCTGTGGGCTGTAGTTTGAGCACCCCTGGCTTAAGCAGAGAACATGGCAGCCTAAACTGGGAGGAACCATGTGACCGGCCCACTGAATCACGTGACCGGCCCGTGGCCTGAAAAGTCTGGGCATCCCTGCATTAGCCCATTACAGGACAAACTGGAGCTAGTCTTGAGTGCTAGGCCCCATTTCCAGTTTAGGCAAAACAGATGCTGTGGAATTCCTTTTGTTGGGACAGCTATTGTTTACCACTAACAGTGGCAGCCTTCGGTCTTCTCTCTCCTTATCGCAAAATGTGTTTCTTTCTCGAGCATCTGTCCCCAAGGACTCGGATGCCATTAAAACATACGTATTTTAGCTGGTAATAAATGATACCAAGTAATGTCATTTTATATGTATTATCAAATGATTAAATTGGATTAGTTTAGTATAGGCAAGACATTTATATCAAGACTGCTTTGACAATGACATTTGTCACTGATGATAAGTGATGGTTTACAAAGAACAGACGATGGAAAATTGGAGTCCTTGGAGAAAGCAACAACACAGCACAGTGGTTGGTAGTCCAATTCCAGCTATAGGTTTTCATAAGCCGATCATGTCCAGTTGAATTCAGTGGCCCAGTTAATTATTGGCCTAGTTCAACCCATCTATATTTGGCAGTTTCCCATCCAGAGTTGTTGTTGTGGGGATATTGCATGCTCCCCAATCTGATTGTGGTAATACAGTCAAACCTCGCTTAAAGAACGTTTCGGTTAAAGAGTAACTCGCTTAAAGAGCAGAATTTTCTCTGAATGTTTGCTTCGCTTAACAAATAAAACCAACCAAAAACTCGCTTAACAAATAAATCGGGGTTCACAATCCCCCCCCCCACAATTGGTCATTTCCAATGGTGTTTCGCTTAAAGAGCAAACTCGCTTAAAGAGCAATCCTGTGGAACACATTATGCTCTTTAAGCGAGGTACAACTGTATCTTATATCTATGGAAATCAATAATTTTTCCATACAGTTTTGAGTACATGTGGATTTACTGTGCTCCAGAAGTGGAGGGAGGAATGAGAACATTGAGAATAATAAAGATTAAACATGAAAAGATGGCTTTAGTTATCCATTTATATGTCCACTGGCTGCTATCTGATGAAAGGCCCACCTTCACCCACAATTCTGCCAGGTTCTGCATGTAAGATCAGAAGAACTATCCTGGCAGGTCCTTCAGCAAAATCAAGGATGCCCAAACTATGGCCCATGGGCTGGATCCATATGGGTGTGTTTTACTTCCACTTCCAGGAGCAACAAAGGCTTTGTGGGCCAGTTGAGTTGGCATTGGGGGCTGAATCTGGCCCATGGGCCAAAGTGACTGGCCCCCGAACCACATTACCAGCCTATGGCTCAAAAAGTTTGGGCACCTCAGAGTTAAATAACACTCTAGTGCTACATCAAAGGCTTAGTAATAGCTGTAATACTTAAATACTAATTTTACTGCTCCTTAACTCTGAGCAGACACGCTCCTTTTAAAAAATATATTTTAAGTACCCTCATTTTGACTTCTCTCTTGATATCTTTTAACTTCTGTTTTGTACTATGCTATTCTTGGACCATAATAATGATTGATTGGAAAACTTGTTTGTATACATCATATCCCAAAATATCACAAGCGTTGTAGACATATGATTGCTAGGCATGTTCCAGTCAGTTGGCTGACAATATGTCTACAGGGAAATATAAAATAGACATACTTCACTTTCATCCCCATCTAAAATGACTTACTGAAATCTTAATTGCCAGTACTGTGTTTTGCTCCCCTTGCTCTACCCCACTGGTCATTGTAGTGTCTTGTGGAAGATACAGCAGTGTGGCATATGGACACGAGTATTTCAGAAGAGAAATTGGCAAGCTTCTGAATCTCTCCCCCCCCCCCCAGTAGATACAACTAATTTGTACATTCCAAAGACCAAAGTATTGACTCAGCAATGCTGTATATTTGTTCAAAAGTCAACACCTTTCACTTCATTTAATGTATTGTCTACATTTCATTACAGTAAATTCAGCTGTCTTCTGTGTCCTCCTGTCAATGTACTTATAGTGCAATCCTATACACATCCACTCAAAAGTAGACTCCATTGACTTCAATGGTACCAATTCTGAGCTGGGTATTAAGTATCATTCTGTCAGCATGACCCTTAGTGTAACTACTAAGAATTGTGTTCCACTGAACTAAAAGAGCTTTACTGCTAGGCAACTGGTAATAGAATTGCACCATAAGGTTCTTTTGAGTTTCTATTTCAAGGTGATTCAGCAGTCATTGCTGGGAATTATAGAGATAGCTGGTTAACTACAGCAATTCATACATTACCCACTTCCTGTAAGATCTATCATAATTTCTGCAATATGTTTAGTTTTGCAGCAGGTATGATAGGTTATATAAATAATAATTTTTAAAGAAATTATTCAAAATTTATTCAGTTGGCCCTATCCTCATAGACTCATTAATTTAATGAAGAGAGATTGCCCATGAAAGCAGATTTGAACGACTCTCATTGAAATTGCTACATAAAGTAAACGTTCAGGTTGTATCTGCCAAGACAGCAGTTTTCATTAGCTGAACGTTGGTGCCAAGGAATATTTTAAAATCACAAGGGTTAACATAGAATGGAGAAATAATGGGCATGATTCATTATTTCTCACGTGACCTGTTCACAGAGCAGAACTTATCAGACAAAATGGATCACATTCCATTTTGTAGAAATGTGCTACACCATTTAAATAATTTCTAGTGGGTTTGCATTGTTGGTTTGTTGGTTGGTAGAAGCAACAATGACACACAGAAGATTGGGTACTATGGAAATCTACTCTGTTGTGTGAAATCAGTATACAGTATTAGGACATGAAGTCCTTTGGATATTTGTCTACTACTCCCATCAGTCCACCTGATGTAGCAAATGGTTAGGGATGACAGAAGTTGTAGTCCAAAAACAATTGGAAAGCCAGGTATTGCCCATCCCTCCTGTACACACCTACTTGTGAGTAAACTCATTTGTCAGTTACTTTTAATAAGAATTGGAAGAATTCTTTCCATCTTGGAGAGTGGGTGGCGAACTGAGGATCATAGAAACAATAAAATATCTGGTAGTGCCTTAATATTTAATTTTAACCTTTTATTTGTCATAAAATCTGACAAACCACAGTCCATTTGGTTAATTAATTAATTAATTAATTAATTAATTAATTAATTATTCATGCTTGTTTATCGCCCCCCTCCCTGAAGAGACTCAGGGTGATTCACAACACATCATCAATAACAATCAAATAATTAAAACTAATTAAAAGGTTAAATGATTAAAAAAATTAAAAAGACTAAAACTAGGAGTTACAGCTAAAAGGCACGGGGAATCAAATCATCCAACTGGCTGGGGATATTGCTCCATCCATCCCCCAGACCCGACCTGCCAGCCACGTTTTCACTCCTTTCCTAAAGGACAGCAGCTCTGTCTGCATGCATAACTCTATTGGCAGGAAGTTCCATAGGGCCGGGGCAGACACAGAGAAGGCCCTCCTTCTAGTGCCAGAGAGGTGCGCCTCTGTGGCCAATGGCACAACTAGAGAGCCTCTCCGGGCCGCTCTGGTGGGACGGACAGATGTCCTTGGGGTGATGCAGTCTCTTAAGTATCCTGGTCCACTACCATGCAGGGCTTTAAAGGTAATAACCAGCACCTTGGATTGCACTCGGAGGCAAACTGGGAGCCAGTACAGCCAGTTTAGACACAATGGTCTGAAGCCCATGAAAGCTTATGGTGGAGTAAACTTGTTAATCATCAATGTGGCATAAGATTCTTTGTTGTTTCATTTTGTATGAATTAGATATATGTATATAAGCATAGCTCAGCTGTTTACAAAATGTCTGCATTACAGAGTCATAATCTGGAAAGGTGTCAAGAGCTAATGTATTCCAGGCTTTTAGCTTTAGCATGAAATTCTATCGCTGTCATACCAAATCCTTGTCATCAATTTATTGAAAACTTCAAGAGAAAAAAATCCACAACCTTTTAAGGCCCCTTTTACATTATCAACTTGTTCCAACAGTATAAAAATTAATGGAGATTTTGGTATGGATATCAGTACAGTAGCCTGTGGTTTAAGCCCAAATCACTTTCACTTCATAAGACCACTATTTCTTGTCTCATCCTCAAGTAACTATCATGAAAAGTTATGTTTCCTTTTCTTTCTTATTATTTGAAATGTGTTTGTTACTTTACTTTCTGTTTCTCTACATTTATTGAATAAGCACATCAATAGTTTTTCACCTATGATTTTTGTTTGAGACTCCTTATTTTTCTTACAGCTCTTATTTAAATCCTCTCCTGTTTGCAAAGATCCTTACTTTAGAATGACATTTAGAAAACAGAAACCATACTCCAAGCAAGAGATTACTCACTTTATATACTACTGACATAGTCCTTGTGACCATAGTATGGTGTCAATGTGGTATAGTGGTTAGAGTGGTAGATTGAGCATTGGAAGGTCCAGTCTGTTGGTGCCCCTCAAAAAACCCAATTGAGTGACATTAGTCATTACCCATTTTCAGCCTAATGTTCCTCACACTGTCCATGTGTGGAATAATGCAGATAGGACTTTGAGCTCATTAGAATATTTAAGTGAAACAAACTCTTTAATACTGTTTTTACATATCTTAGCATGGACCCAAAACACCATGAATGGTGGATTTCCAGTTTTGCAATGAAGTTCTTCTGCCTTTCCCCTTCTTTGCTTTAAACCCCCTACTTTGGAGTGCTAAGTAACCTACAGAACTTAGAAATATACCTTTTTTTTGGACTGCAATTTCCCAAATCCCCCAGCCAGTTGGCCAGCAGGCCATTGCTTGTTAGACGATTCTGTGCACTTTAGTCCAAAAGAGTTTTCCAAACCCTAGATGACACACAGAGAGGACTGGCCTTACTGTTAAGAAGAATGAGGCAGCCACCTTGGATTACAGATGTTCCAGTAAAATGGTGGAGGGCTGAGGGGAGCATCTAGGTTGTGCTAAACTCATTAAGCTAGCTGGGTACCCAGCAGCAAGAGATTCCATCTTAACCAGTGCAGGTGTTAAAGGAGTGCCTGTTCAGTCAGCATCTGTCTATGGAACCAGGAGTGATCTCATCCTAATCTCTCCTTTGCAAAGTAGGAAACTTTTGGCTAACCCTGTATGGAGTCTGGTGAGGAAACTGCTGCTGAGGCCAGCCGGCCTCGAGGGAGCAACACCTGGGGACCCTGCGCGGCCATGGAAAAACGCCCGCCGCCGCCGCCTCTCGCGGACTCTCCCTCGGCCAGCCGGCCTCGAGGGAGCAACACCTGGGGACCCTGCGCGGCCATGGAAGAACGCCCGCCGCCGCCGCCTCTCGCGGACTCTCCCTCGGCCAGCCGGCCTCGAGGGAGCAACACCTGGGGACCCTGCACGGCCATAAAAGAACGCCCGCCGCCGCCGCCTCTCGCGGACTCTCCCTCGGCCAGCCGGCCTCGAGGGAGCAACACCTGGGGACCCTGCGTGGCCATGGAAGAACGCCCGCCGCCGCCGCCTCTCGCGGACTCTCCCTCGGCCAGCCGGCCTCGAGGGAGCAACACCTGGGGACCCTGCGCGGCCATGGAAGAACGCCCGCCGCCGCCACCTCTCGCGGACTCTCCCTCGGCCAGCCGGCCTCGAGGGAGCAACACCTGGGGACCCTGCGCGGCCATAAAAGAACGCCCGCCGCCGCCGCCTCTCGTGGACTCTCCCTCGGCCAGCCGGCCTCGAGGGAGCAACACCTGGGGACCCTGCGCGGCCATAAAAGAACGCCCGCCGCCGCCTCTCGCGGACTCTCCCTCGGCCAGCCGGCCTCGAGGGAGCAACACCTGGGGACCCTGCGCGACCATGGAAAAACGCCCGCCGCCGCCGCCTCTCGCGGACTCTCCCTCGGCCAGCCGGCCTCGAGGGAGCAACACCTGGGGACCCTGCGCGGCCATGGAAAAACGCCCGCCGCCGCCGCCTCTCGTGGACTCTCCCTCGGCCAGCCGGCCTCGAGGGAGCAACACCTGGGGACCCTGCGCGGCCATAAAAGAACGCCCGCCGCCGCCGCCTTAAGGGATCAACAGCTGCCAACGTCAACATCTGTGGCTGGAGGGAGGCCGCCTCCGTATTCGGCCTCCCGGGACTCGGCCACCTGTGGCCAGAAGCTCTGCCCGGTAGGGCTCAAAAAACCGTGGCAGCGGTAGGACTCTCACACCGCCAACGCTAACACCTGCGGCTGGAGGGAGGCCGCCTCCGCGTTCGGCCCCCGGGACTTATCCATCTGTGTATGAACTGTCCATCTGTGTATAACATTGCTGGATCATGTACTTTATTTTTATTTTATTTTTTTTATATTGTATCCTATTACTTTAAACTATGTCATGTATATGTAACTGTACTTTGTAACTTTATACTTTGTAACTTTGTTTTGCAGTGTCATTTTGTTTGTGGCACTGCTGTACTGTATTATTATATTTACTGCATTGTATTGTATGATTTTTATTATGTTTATTGTCTTTGATTGTTTGATATGTAGGGTCCCTGTAAACCGCCCTGAGTCGTTTGCACCGAGTAGGGCGGTATACAAATTAAATAAATGAAAAATAAATGAAATGAAAATGGAAGTGGGGATCAGTGGAAACAGGTTTCCCATCCTTGCATTTGTTATAGTGAAATGGTGGTTAGAATGTTGTGTTATGATTTGAAAGATCTAGGTTTAAATATTAGCCATTAGGTTCAGTGGAAGACTTGGACTAGTCACATTTTCTCAACCAGACCTGCATCACCAGATTACATTGCCTAGTTGGAGGAAAGCTAGCATATACATGTAAAAACAAGTCTTTTCTACTTGCACAAGGAGCTTATCCCTAGCCAAGTAACGTATATTAAAGTCACTGTGCCATTGTGACACTCTCTGGTTCTATGAAATTACTAGTGCAAAGACAAACTTCACTACATTTTCTTATATATATATATAACAAACAACAATAGTGATATAACAAAGCTGGATGCTGCAACTTGTATAACTTGAGTTCTTTTCACCAGCACAAGAGGAGTTGCTTGAAGAATTAAGGAGAAAATCAATTGTCTCTTTGAAACCAAATCAAAACAATATATTTATCACCTGAAGTAGGACATCCTCAATATAAAGGAGTCAGTAGTACATACATCGTTATACAGCCACATCCAGTGGTGGGCTCAAAAAAAAAAATTACTACCACACTGTGGGTGTGGTATAGTGGCCGTGGCTGGGGAAAAGACCTGTGTTGCACCCGAATTAGGACTACTGTACTTGATTTCAAAACATTTTTTTGGGGGGACCAGAATTTCTGCTACCGGTTCTGGTGAACTGGTGCGAATCTATTGATGCCCAACACTGGCCACATCTCTAAAATAAAATACAAAAGCAAATGCATACGATCACTATGTGGATTCAACCTCCCAGTGCCTCTCCTACACAAACATCGTGAAACTCTATTACTTCAATCAAGATAGCAAGAATCTTATCATCCTCCATGTAAACAGCAGTTCCTGCCTTTCCAGGTGTTCTGCTCTTACCAACTCAAGTCCTGAGTCACAGCCCCTTCCTAAAATATCCCCAAATAGTCTTTACAGGTTACACCATATCACTACAGATTATACTGAATGAGCCATATGATTTCAATCACATTCAACCTAGCTGTGCTACGTCGGCATTTATTCCCATATGTCTTCAATAAATTTCACATTGTTGCCATCTGCCTCCTTAGTTTATTGAAAACATTTTGATTTTTCAAGACTATTCTCTAAAGCCTGTTTGTATCAAATTGAGCAGATCTTGACTACAGATTAGGTACTTATATGTTCTCCTGTTAAACAGATGTTTGCAGCAAACAGTGGCATATTTTGCATTCTAGCTTGGCGGAAATAAATTTTCTCTCTCTCACAGGGCTTGTCTTGTATTTGCTAGCTCTTTATACCCTCAAAGGATCATTTAAAGTCCACAGCAAACCAAAGGTTGCCTTTGTTATCATCAAATGTTATACAAGGGCAGACAAAATTTCATTTGTATCTCCTTTGTTTCCTACACTTTCAACCATTTCCCCTCTTAGAAACAATCTGTCCTGTATGACACTGGAGAACAGTTGTGAATCAGCTATGGAGGACTATTTGCCTCCATGACAGAAACAGCTAACATGGAAATAAAAATGTTATGAATACGTTTTTATTCTTAGTAATGCTAGAGCAATGTTTCCCAAACTTTGGTTTTTGGACTCCAGAAGCCTAAGTCAATTTCCCAAAGCACTGATCAGCAAATATGCTGACTTAGGCTTCTGGGAATTGAAGTTCCCCTGTGAGGTGTGTGCCTCATGTTGGGAACCTCTGTGCTAGAGACTCTCTTCTTCTACACCAAGTTGAGATAGGGAAAAATCCCTCATGACAAAGATGTGAAATGATTGCTTGGAAATTATTTTGAAACTAAGGGTGCGGTTATGGATCTGATATAAAGTCACGTTCATGAAAGGTTTTTTTGGCTGAATTCACTTTAATGGGTCATACAGGAGTCAGCACACAGAGCGAGAAAGAGACAGAGAAGGGAGAGAAGGAAATTATCATCCAGCCTTATTTGCAGCTTGTTAGGGTAGCTGTTATGACAGTCCACGCTGGGTTACAGCAGAACTATCTTAACAAGCTGCAAACAAGGCTGATTGACAACATCCTCCTTTTCCTCTGTTGATTTCTTCCTCTTTTTTTAAAAGCTTTTGTCACCTAGGTGCCCTAGCACAGGGGTGCCCAAACTTTTCAGGCCATGGGCCAGTCACATGGTTGAGCATGCTGGTCATGTGATTCCTCCCAACGGAAGCAGAAGTAAAACGTGCATGCACATAATGTACATGCTCATAACACTGCCATAAATTATCTGTTGTAAATGCATTTACGACACCCATAGGTAATTATGGCAGCATCATGCATATGTGTGGGTGCATTATGTGCAAGCACATATTACGTCTGCTTCTGGGAGCAGCGAGGGTGGCAAGGGCCGGATAGAATGGCCGTAGTTTGGGTGTCCATGCCCTATCACAACAACAGTGGGGGGGTGTTATAGTGCCAGGGAAAATGGCAAACCAAAAGACCATTGTTATTTCAAGGAGTTTAGTGGTTTGTCTCAATTTCTCCAACAGTTCTTGAAATAGTTAAAATTCTATGTGCCCTTAATTGGCTGAGTTGGTTTGTTTAACGTGGAAAGGAATACAGTATTCTCATATTTATCATATTTACTCCCTGAAATGTTTAGATTATGTGCAGCTACAGGAATGTAGAGAGAGCTCCTTAATTGGATGAGATAAGCATGAGGCAATTAATAGTACCATCCCGAGATCTTGATCATGGTAAGCGAGCCTGATACCAGCCTCCTCCAGATCACATCTGCAAGGATGCTTTGGCCCACTCCAGGTGTCATTAATCAGATATGAGCATTTCACAGCAAGTGGCTTAGAGCCAGACTGATAAAATAACATCCTTGCCCATGGGGATAAAAGGAAGCAAGCTCGAGTCTCAGATTGGAGCTTTACACAGCACCAGGTACTGTGCCATCAATGAAGGGTTTCTCTACTGCCTCTAGGCTCCCGCAGTAGCATAGGGTGGGTTTCAGTCACCTGAGGTGCAGGCCAAACTCGCCGCCTCCCCCAGGCTTGGCCACCCCCAGGTAGGAAAGTCCTACCTTCGAGCTTTGCTGGGCTCGGAGGCGGGGCTGCTGCATGCCTGGGATCCCGATGGAGCTAGCAAGGCCCAGGGTCTGGGGAGGTGCATCAGGGGCCCAGCAGGAAGCCCACCATCGGGGTCCCAGGCACACAGCCACCCCGCCTCCTACGGCAGCGGCGTCCAGGAAGGTGGGAAGCAAGGCCCGCGGTCGTTGCAGCCCAGCGACCAGAGCAGTGATGTGTTGCGGGGGTGGTGGTCCTCTGCCTGCGTGGCGCTGGGCCGCGGCGACTGCCAGCCTCGCTTCTCGCCTTCCTGGGCACCGCTGTCAGGCTAGGAGGTGGAGTGGCCACACACCAGGGACCCTGACGGCATGCTCTCCGCTGGGGCTGTGCCGGCTGCCCCAGGCCGGCAGGAGGAAAGGAGGGGGTGCCTGGAGAGGAGGGGGAGTAGTACCCCCTGGCCTCCACCGCACTATACTCTGCCACTTGGAGCACTCTCTTTTTTCCCTAGCTCTTTCTTAATTTTCAAATTTGATGTGAATGCCTCCTTCTGCCTTGGTAATAAAAAATGGTGGACTTCAGTATTGTGACATTATGCTGGGAACAGCCTTGTCTGAGAAGAGATTGCTACGATCAGACAAGAGTCTGGTACAGGAAAATTAAGAGTACATAGTGACCCCGTGTGGTCAACCAAATAGTTGCTATTTGTACAGACTGCAACAATGCTACTAGTTTAACTGGGTTTAACCTACAAATTAGTTTAACATTTAAAATTATTGTGCCTCAATTAGTACATAAAATGAGTGAGACATAATTTCCATATAGATCAGAATTGTTCCTTATTTATTTTTGGAAATTCACCAAGATGCTGAAACAAACAAACAAAAGCCTTGTGCTGCTGAACAATGGTTGGCATCTTGTTTTCTTTGTTGTATTCTGTATTTATTTCTGACATTTTCCATTGCTCTGATATTTCATTTTTTATCCACCTCAAACAGAGACATATACAAACAGAGGAAGTTTTGTTCTCTAATGTTGTGCTGTGGCCTTTTCCTTAACCTATATTGGTCTGTTAGAAGTTTGTTGTACAGTTTCATTATTTATATTAAGCTTCTTTATCACTGATGAGGGTGAAAGAGGAGAGTGCAAAAGCTGGCCTGAAATTCAACATCAAAAACCAAGATCATGGCATCCGAACCCATCACTCACTGGGAAATAGAAGGGGAAGAAACGGAAGCAGTGACAGACTTTGCCTTCTTGGGATCTAAGATCACTGCAGATACAGAAATAAAAAGATGCTTACTTTTTGGGAGACAATCTATGAGAAACCTAGGCAGCATAATAAAAAGTAGAGACATCACCTTGTTAACAAAAGTTCACATAGTTAAAGCAATGGTCTTCCCAGTAGTAATGTATGGCTGTGAGAGCTGGACCATAAGGAAGGCTGAGCGCAGAAGAATAGATACCTTTGAACTGTGGGGTTAGAGGAGACACTTGAGAGTACTCTGGACTGCAAATAGATCAAATCAGTCAATCCTAATGGAAATAAAGCCTGACTGCTCATTGGAAGAACAAATACTGAAGCTGAAGCTCAAGTACTTTGGCTACCAAATGAGAAGAGAGGACTCATTTGAGAAGGTCTTGATGCTGGGAAAGATTGAAGGCAAAAGGAGAAGGGGCAACAGAGGATGAGATGGATGGATGGGATTGTTGATGCAGTGGGCGTAGATCTGGATGTGCTACAGAAGATGGCAGATGACAGAGGAACCTGGCGTGTGGTGATCCATAGGGTCGCAAAAGTTCAGACTCGACTATGCGGACTGAACAACAACAATTTCACCTATGTAAATTTCAGTAGGGGAAAGGCTCCCAGCTAAGAAGCCAGCATAGGCACTTGCTATCACACATTAAGTCTTCGGACTAGTGCAATAGCAAAATGCTATCGTAGGAAAGTAGGAAATCAAAAAGTAAATGGAATAACAGGCAGGTTTGGTCTTGGAACACAGAATGAAGCAGGCCAAAGACTGATAGAATTCTGCCAAGATAACGCACTGGTCATAGCAAACACTCTCTTCCAGCAACACAAGAGGAGACTTTACACATGGACATCACCAGATGGTCAACATAGAAACCAGACTGATTACATACTCTGCAGCCAAAGATGGAGAACCTCCATACAGTCAGCAAAAACAAGACCAGGAGCAGATTGTGGCTCAGATCATAACCTACTGATTACAAAATTCAGGCTTAGACTAAAGAAAATAGGAAAAACAATTAGGCCAGACAGATATGACCTAGACAACATTCCTTGGGAATACACAGTGGAGGTGTGGAACAGATTTAATGGGTTGGACCAGATAGACAGAGTGCCAGAAGAATTATGGACAGAGATGCGGGACATCATGCAGGAGGCAGCAAGAAAAACCATACCAAAAGAAAAGAAGCGTAAGAAAGCTAAGTGGTTGTCCGATGAGGCTCTTAAAATAGCAGAGGACAGAAGGAATGCAAAATGCCAAGGAGAAAGGAAAAAATACAGTCACTTGAATACAGAATTTCAAAGAAAAGCAAGGAGAGATAAGGAAACCTACATGAACGAACAGTGCAAAGAAATAGAGGAAAACAATAACAGGGGTAGGACTAGAGATCTATTCAAAAAAATTGGGGAAGTCAAGGGAACATTTAAAGCAAAAATGACCATGATAAAAGACAGAGATGGCAAGGAGTTAGCAGATGCAGAGGAGATTAAGAAAAGATGGAAAGAGTACACAGAGGAACTCTACAGGAAGGAACTCAACACCCCTGATAATCACAATGATGAGAACATTGAACATGAGCCAGACATTCTAGAGAGTGAAGTCAGAAAGGCCCTAAATAACACTGCAAACAACAAAGCCAGTGGAGTTGATGGTATCCAAGTTGAACTTTTCAAAGCCTTGCAAGATGATGGAATCAAATTATTGCATTCTATATGCCAACAGATTTGGAAAACACAACAATGGCCACAGGATTGGAAAAGATCTGTATACGTTCCACTCCCCAAAAAGGGTAATGCCAAAGAATGTTCAAATTATAGAATAATTGCGCTCATCCCTCACGCTAGCAAGGTGATGCTCAAGATAATACAGGATAGACTGCAACAGCATGTGGAGAGAGAATTACCAGAGGTGCAGGCGGGTTTCAGAAGAGGCAGGGGGACTAGAGACCACATCGCCAACATAAGCTGGATCATGGAAAAAACAAAGGAATATCAGAAACAAGTCTACTTCTGTTTCATTGATTACACTAAGGCTTTTGACTGTGTCGACCACAACAAAATGTGGCAAGTAATTAAAGAGATGGGAATCCCAGAACACCTTATAGGCCTCATGAGAAATCTGTACATGAATCAAGAGGCAACAGTTAGGACAGAAAATGGAATGACGGAGTGGTTTGGAATAGGAAAAGGAGTAAGACAAGGCTGCATTTTGTCACCCTGCTTATTCAACTTATACACAGAACACATAATGCGTAATGCAGGGATGGAGGAATCACAATTTGGGATCAAAATTGCTGGAAGAAACATCAACAATTTGAGATATGCAGATGATACCACCCTCATGGCAGAAAGTGAGGAGGACCTAAAAAAGCTCCTGATTAGGTTGAAAGAAGAAAGTGAAAAAGCTGGCTTGAGACTCAATATCAAGAAAACCAAGATAATGGCAACGGGCCCTATCAGTCCCTGGAAAATAGATGGGGAAGAAGTAGAAGCAGTGACAGATTTTACTTTCCTAGGATCAAAGCTCACTGCAGATGGTGACTGCAGCCATGAAATAAAAAGGCGACTGATTCTTGGGAGGCAAGCGATGAGAAACCTGGGGAGCATAGTGAAAAGTAGAGACATCACATTGAAAACAAAAATTCGCATAGTCAAAGCAATGGTATTCCCTGTGGCAATGTATGGTTGTGAGAGCTGGACCATTAGGAAAGCTGAGTGCAGAAGAATAGACGCCTTTGAGATGTGGTGTTGGAGGAGAGTTTTGAGAGTCCCCTGGACAGCGAGGAGAACAAATAGGTCAATCTTAGAAGAAATCAATCCTAACTGCTCCTTGGAAGGTCAAATAATAACGATGAAGCTAAAGTACTTTGGACATCAAATGAGAAGAGAGGATTCATTTGAGAAGGCCTTGATGCTTGGAAGGGTCGAGGGCAAAAGAGGAATGGGACGGCCCAAGATGAGATGGCTAGATGGTATTGTGGAAGCGGTGGGCACAGAGCTGGGCGAGTTGAGGGGGATGGTGGAGGACAGGAGTGCCTGGCGGATGGTGGTCCATGGGGTCACAGAGGGTCGGAATCGACTGTGCGACTGAACAACAACAAAAATACAAATGTTCCTGTATATTTTTTTCTCCTTGGGGTGGGGAGGAGAGTAGAATTGCCGAAGGACTTTCAAATGCCTTTCACAGTGAGCACAACTCAACTGTAAACCAGTTCCACAAACAGACATATGTCCACACGAACATCTTCCTCATAGATCCATTTCGATACATTGGGAACTGGCAAAGGCAATGTTATCTGAGACACCACCCACCTGAACTGCTTTTATTCAGACACAACTAGTTCATGTGTGGGCACGAATCAAAGTTATGATGTCTAGCTGTGTCATTTCCCTTCCGATATTTCTCTTTCTTCTCTCTCTCTCTCCTCCTTTATTTCCCCTTAATCTGACTCTAAGCTTTGATCTTACTGAAAGCTCTTCACACATGCTGTTTACAGAGTTTAATGTCTCCTTATTGGTTGGTTAGATGTCACCAGTTTGCTGGTCGTTATAGAAAAAGGCAGGATTTTAAAATAAACAAAAATAAAACTTTTAAAGTAGCATGGGAGGATCATATAAATTCACCATAAAAAACCACATAAGGTTTTCAGTGAACTGTCTCTTGTCCAGAAATCACCAAGTTATTTTAGTACAGACAATACTAAAAAAGGGAGAGTATTTTTTAAAAAAGAAACCCGCTCTGGGTCGCCTTGTAGACCGCCCTTGGTCACCCTGGCGAGGGGGGCGGTATAGAAGTATGAAAAATAAATAAAAATAAAACAATCCAGCATGTCAGCGTGCCATGAAATAAAGGTAATAGAATTGTGATGCAAATTACTTGGGAAGAAGCCACAGCATGAAAAGAGCCAGGACTTAGAAGAGTTACTTTTTCTTTTTAAACTATGGCTCCCCGTCTATCGCTGCTGGCACAATCAAAAGAACATGCTAGTTCACTTGTTCTGGGAGTTGCAATCTTAAAAAAGTAACATTTCAAAGCTCCAGATTCTATTCTCAACCCCTAATTTGAAAAGCAGGCTGTGTGATTTGTTGGGTTAAAAAAAAAGGAAGGTGGCAGAGTAGGAGAGTTTCTCTTAGTGCTAGCAATCATCTCTATTCTTGCTTAAATATAATAGTTCAAATGCTTTCTTGCAACAGATGAAAGCAAGTGAACAGCACAGTTGTATTACAGTCCAAATGTAACACATGGCCATTTAACTTTTTCTCAGCTGGTTGGGCTGGGTGTTTTGGGTGGCTGAAGAGTATCCATTTGTGTTTTTTGGCTTTGGACGTAAAGGCAAAATCCCCCCTCACAGACAACCTTCTTTGGTGCTGTAGTTTAAATTGAGCCCAGGAATGGGAAAATCTACTTGTTCGGACTACAGCTCAAAAAGAATCCCACAGACAGGACAGATAACCTGTAGCTTACAAATACAATTGTTCTTATTTCTGCCAAGCTCTTGAATTCTAGTTGCTTTTCAGATGCTGTGGGTGAAGATACCTTTGTCTAAATAAAACTCTTATCTGAAGTGTACAGTAAAAAGAATCTGGAGACAAAGGGCTACAGGTGTAAGACTAAGTGCTCCTACTATTAAGTGTTCCAGCCAGCCATGTCTTCGTTCCATCTCATTTCCCAGTTTTTTCCATCCTCACATGAATATTCTGTGGCTACAGCACATACTGAGTCCCCATTGGGCAATTTTCTCCTTAAGGTTCCTTTTCTCTTTCCAGATTTTCCTTAGTATTTTTTCAGTCCTTTGGGGATTCCAACAAGCTTCTTTGTTGTGTCTTGTGCATGGATGTTTTTCACAGTGTTATATAGTGAAATAAATTTGGCCAGCTGTAGTAGAGCTTGAAAATGTTACTTTTTAAACTATAGCTCCCAGAATCTCTAACCAACATGGGCCTTAGCCAACGTAGCTAGAGCATTCTGGGTCTTCCAGTCCAAAAAGTAAACTCTTCAGCCTCTAAAATAGAGAATCTAAGGGAAGCAGACTGGGTCTCAGTTGTTTCTAACACGTATGGACAAATCAATGTGCTCAAAAGTGGTTTGATGCAGCACCAGTCCTTCATATTCTAGCAAGAAAATGCTACTGTATATACTATATATACTTAGCCTCCAAAATGAGATCCAAAAAAGGGACTTGATTTATACTCTGGTCAACGACCCCAAGGGTGCAAATCCAAACATACATTTTTTTAAAAGCACTAACACTACCGTAAAAATTTGAAAATATACCCACACAAATGTCTGAATAAACTAACTGTACCACATTTTTATGTGTTTTAATTATTGAAACTCACTAGCAGCTGCTGCATTTTCCACCCCCGACTTATACTCGGGTCAATCTGTTTTCCTAGTTTTATAGGTCCAAATTAGGTACCTCGGCTTATATTCGGGATGATTTATAGTCGAGTATATACGGTACATATGGGAAGACAGTAATGAATGTAGACTCTTGCTCTTGAATAGTCATGAACAGCATTATATTGCTCAAATAGATTTCTTTATTTCTGAAATGTTACAGATCAGCAGAATACAAGTTGTAATCAAGTATTAAAATCATATTCCACAGTAAGAAAGCATATGTTAGTGCAACTGGGTTTTGTTAGGGTTTTTCTTTTCTTTTTTTGCAAAAGGCCTTATCAAAAAATTTAACTTCCATGAAAACTCATTTTCAACATACACAACAGTTAATAAAACATTGCAATCTTATTCTTTGTAATAAAGTTACTGAAACCCGACTGTTTAATAGATCACTGCATCTTTTAAGTGCAATATAATTTATGCCCTCCTTATAAATACGACACAGCCATGATAATAAATTAACACTAGAACAAAGAGATGAGAGAGCAGACTTAGGGTGACCCAAAGTCATGGCAGTTTCAAGTGAGTATGTTTTTAGTGTCTGCTATAGTAACATAAACATGACAGCATTACTGCTGTATTGCTCATCACCGTCTCAATCTACTCAGAAGTAGGCTTGCTGCAAGACTGAACCCAGACCTGTTCCCTGCCCACCAGCCAATATTTGGTGGTGTTGCCCATGTTCCAACAAGAATACATGGAATTTCTTAAGTCTCAAAAAACCCTTTTACTTCTTTGTCTCCCCCTCCCCCCAAAGGCATGTCTATTCACAGATAGCCCTAGCTTGACTGGAGTTGATATGTGTATGAGTTATTTTGACCAAATACCTTATGATTTAAGGAGGAGGCCTTATGGCACACACAGACACAAAATATTTCAACACTATGATTCAAGCAAATGTAAAAACTCACTAAGTCCAAAAAAGAAAGGCCTCTTAGAAAGACTATTTAAAAAATGAACCAAGTAGCATGGGGAAACAGTCTGAAAATTTGAAATCATCGAAATAATGCAGTGTGGGGAGAGAAACAGAGGTATACAAAGTGAAAGGTTCTGAACATTTCATTATGACAAAGCATTCAAAAGTCACATTTTGGCTCCCTCAAGTGAGAGACATCAGGTACTTTGTGCATGAAATTAAAGACTTTACATCAGAATGTTGAAACATTAATTTGACAATACTGCTGTCCCGTCACTAAGCACAATATGTTTAGTGACCCATGATAATAATCAGGAATAGCCTGTGTTATCCACCCACCTTCCCACAGTTATAGTTTACCCAGCCAGCTGGGTAGGAGGATCTGCTTTCTTCCTTGTTTGGAGCTGAGGTCTACCCATCTTCAGTAACAGCCATCCTTCCAGTTGCCATCCCGTAGAGTACTAAGTGAGGAAAGAGGCCTTGGTGGCTGGAGAAAACTGTTGGAAGAAATAAGCCATATCTCAGAGAAAGAGAAAAGACAACACCTGGTTGTGCAGAATTCAGGACAATTTGTGCACCCATGATAAGAACAGAAAGATAGGGTAGATTAAGATACAGTGGAACCCCACTTTACAAATGCTTCCTTTAACGTCATTTTCGCTTTACGGATGAAAACCCATTGAAAATAATGCCTCAGTTTACGGATTTCCCCCCAGAATGGATCAATTGGGTTTAATGCATTCCTATGGGCACTTTGCTTTACGGATTTTCCATAATACAAAATGTCCCATGGCATGGATTAATTTTGTAAAGTGGGTTTTTACTGTATTCCTTCAGCAGCAGCAGCACTCATACCAGCTTGTCTCAGCTAGAGATGCAAGTCTTTGCTTGTGTTATTCTCTCATGCAAGGAACCACAAAATCTTTATCTCATCCAACAACAAAAAAGTGAAATAGCTTGTGAGGGGTCATGACAAGAGAATAATACAAGACTCTTTTTTGTCCAAATTAACCAAAATTGTGCAAATACGATTTTAAAGTAAATAATGCACTTTGGGCAAACTGACAATGGCTATTTCTTTGTCAAAGATAAAGATTTCTCTTGCTCAAAAGCCAATCGTATCCAATTCTAGGGTTCAGTGCTCATCTCTGTGTCAAAGCCAAAGAGCCAGCACTGTCTGCTTCTGCAGACGTTTCTGTTGTCATGTGGCAGGCATGACTAGCTGGAACAAAGATGGGAGCTCCATCCGTTCTGCAGTACACGGGAACTGAACTGCTGACCTCCAGCTTTCCAGTCCATGTCTTAACCACTTGAGCAATGGTATTTTAAGGATACGCAGTTCCAGAAGAAAAAAGAAACACTGGAATAAGGCGCAGAGCCAAGTCTTTCCACCTCATCCTATTTTCAAACCAGAAGTTCCAGTAATAGCTTGCCTTGTAACAGTTCTGTCTTAATTTGGCCTCTCCACCCTTCTCCACAGAAAGCTTTTCACTTGGAAGTTTGTACACAATAAAGTAGAGCTCATGAATATTTCTGAAATGTCCATGCATATCATGAAGATCACTCTAATCATTTTCTGCTTGATAAGCAGAGACCACTTAACATATGTATTATACTCCCTCTCACAACAGTTTTACTATATATACTCCAAATATATGCTAAAAAAACATTGTGAACTAGATGTTTGCAAGATACAGGTTTTTTAAAAAAAATTCTTAAAGACTGTCAACATCTAGAATTCTTTCCAAAACATCAGGAAATTTCAAATGTATATTTTTCATTAGTTGGAAAGAACCTATAGCTCAGTTTCACAGGTTCAATTCCTGGGCATCCCCTTTCAAATAGTACAAACACTGTCTTCCAATTATTTCCCAGAAAGTAGTGCTCTGCAACAAGGGCTTCTTTAGTCCATCAGATATTTCCGTCACACCTCATTAGAGCTAATAAGAACTGGAGTTCAGCAATCTATGGACAGAAGCTGGAAATTTTGACTTTGAGCTACAAACTCCTCACAATCCTCAGCCACCCAGCATGGTCAATTATTCTAATCTGGAAGGCTGGGATCTGTAGCCCACAAAAACAATTTCTCAGGCTCTCCTTGTGAAAAGCCTCCTGATTTTTCATTCTAGGGTAAATTATCCAAGGCAAAATATAAAGGTGGACATACCTTAGCCCCCTCCCTCCCAAAAGAACATATTTCTTTGTCACTTCAGTCTACCCTAATGTTTAAAAAAAGTTGATGTATTTATTTCCTTGACTTGGTGCTGTATTGTTTTGATTGCAGTCTGGACAGACAGCTATTATGCAAGCAATGACATTTTAATCACCTCAAGAGGGCTGAGGGGCAGCTAGTTTATTTAACCTTTAATTACCAGATGCTAACTTGGAGACACTTCATTCAGCACAATTAAAATAGGTGTAAAATTGTTAAACAACTCTTAGCTTAATGGAACCGAATACTCAATCAAGATTCTCTCCAGGGGAAACTACTGCAGTAGCAGACAGCTAGCTGCTCACCTACAAGAATTCTCATGGACTTTCTGTACAACTTGTGACCTACAAAGCCAAAACAAAGCCCCTCAGCTCCAAAGTGCTACTTGACACCAATCTAGCCATTGGTCTAACTAGCCTGCTACTGTCTGGCGATATATCCAGATGGAGGGCCCTCATGCTAGCAGGCAGAAGTTGCTGTGCGGGTATCACAGCTGTTTCTCCTTAATGCATTTTCTGCAGTAAGGAAGATGACAGAGTCAATAAAAAAATACTATAAAGTCTACAAACAAACAATAATGAAATTCAGTGAACAAAACAGGACAGTGGTACAGTAAATGCCTTGTTGGGAAAGCTTATTTGCCCTCAGGCCAGTAACTTGTTCAGTACCTTCTCTTCTTCATAGACCAGAAATGGAACAGATACCGTGCCTGTTATGCAGACTCTTCAAAGAGATAAAAAATGAGAGCAGGACTTCCCATGGTGTGACCCATAGGGCTGGCTGCACCATTGGGTAAGCTGAAATAATGGCCTCAAGAAGGTGAGGATCAATAAGGTGAGGATCAATGGTGTGAGCCCTCCCCTGGCACTCCTCCTGAACACCTTGACCATTCCTCAGTATAGGACATGTACACATCCTACACTAGCCTGCTCTGCCTTCAGGTGTAGCCCACTGCCAGCACCAAACAAAGTTCAACTGCAAGTCCAAGTAGTTTCTACATGTAGAATTGAAGGACCAGGAGAAGAACTATCCTATTATTCACCTTAGATAAGAAAATGATGTCTGCAGTCCAGGTGAACCACAAGTCCTTTACTGTGGTTTCATCAGAAACTAAAAAAAAATCTGCATATTTACCCTCCTTTTATGCAGCTGCATCTAACAGAAAATCAAGGGGAAGCAGCCTGACAGACTGGGTACATTTTTGCAGACATGCAAGAGATTTCATGATGTATCTACGATGGCCACAGACTATAGCTAATTGCATCATTTTAGGAAAGGAGAAATGGGGTGGATAATACATACAGGGAATCTCTACCACCTTCAGATATACAAACCCAGCAAACTTTGGAATGGGATACTTACAGAGGGGGACTGAATCATGCTACATCATTACAATTCCATTTTCCCCATCAGAGTATCCAGGTGGGCATCAATGAAAGACTGACCTCATCACCTTTATCCAGCCATATTTCTATAATACAAGCCAGGCCATCAGGCTCATCCAGGATCAAGTCCTGCACGGCTGTTTTCCTCCTGACTGACCTGACCAATGAAAATTGCATTTTCAACACAGAAAGCCTATTGCCTAAGGAGTATCCAGGTTATATGAATGGTGAGACAGCCTGGAGGCAATCAATACCCTCTTCCACGATAGCTATCTCCTTGCTTTGTATCTTCCTCTTTCCTCCATGGTTCCAGTAGCCACTCTTGCTCCCTTTCCTCATCTTCTATTTCATGGAAAACCAATCCTCCACCAGCAGATGGCAACACAGACTATAAGATTAGACAAGACTACAGATCAAAGCAAGTTTGACCTTTCCTTCCTCCTCTCTGTTGATTAGGCTGTTGATCAGGTGCATTTGGTGCTCCTCCAAATGGGTTATCCTCTTAAGTGTGGCCTGATGGTGATGAGCCTGCTCAGAACCCAATTTATATCTGGCATTGCAGGAAGCAGACTTTTGGGATGCAGAAAGATAGGAGCAGGCTGCTGAGTCTCTGTAACAAAGGGTGTAGCAATGTGAAGGAAGGGCGCCTGGAGATGGAGACTGTGCAGCAGCAAGTCGTTGGCTAGATTCTGCTCTTTCTTGGCAATTGCTTTGGGTACTCCTAGACTTTACAGGTATGTTGTCAGTGAGTAAATTGCTAAATCTGTTGCCTCTCAACGACTTCTTTAAGATGTGCCCGATCCAACTATGGTGTCACATGCCTTAGTTGTATGCTGCTTGAACTACTGCATTCTTGGAAACTCTGGAAATGATCAGAAATGCTGAAACCAGACTGCTGACCAGTTTCAGTTACAGAGAGCATATAACTCCCGAGTGAACTCCTAGCTGGCTGCTTATGACCTATAAAAGGTCTATACAGTGGAACCTCATATAACAAATGTGTCTTATACTGAAAAACTCACATAACAAAAAGAAATCAAAAACACATGGCGCCTCGCATAACAAAAAAAATCACTATGGAAAAACTTATATAATGAAAATTCCTATGGGAAAATTCACATGGCGAACATTTTTCATTATATGAGTTTTTCCACAGGAATTCTCGTTATACAAAAAAATTCGTGTAACAAAAAAATCGCATATCGAACTGATTTTTTCATTTGACAAGGTTCCACTGTATGTATTTAGTCCACACTGTCTGAAAGACTGCATCTCTTCACAGAAGGTTCCATGGTTTTTAAAATCTCCAAGGGAGGCCTCTTTCTTGGTCCAACTATCCTCACAAGCATGTTTCCTGAGAGAAACTAGAATGACCCACTTTCCTGCCACCAGGCAAAAATCTTTTCCTTCAGGCAGTTCTGAAGAAGATCTGAGGAGCCTTCAGGCAGTTTTGGATGGGCTGTGGAGAAATGAACTCTTAACTATGGGTGCTGCAATTTTATTCTCTTTTCTTGAAATGTTTTCAGTTGCCTTAGTGACGGCAACCTAGTGATGCCGGCTAATCTTTCTCACACTAGGTCAGGTGAAAGGAACTATGGAATGAATTAACCCAAAGGTGACTTCATTTTGGCAGTTTCATGTCTGGCCTAGACATAGAAGAAGTGGGTTTCACTCTTATAATTTATGACATAAAAAAGCAATTCTGTAAGCAAGAATAACGGTCTCAGCCCGACGTCATGTTTTCCAAACAGATCCATTCACATTATGTGCTTTAGTTTAACATAACCAGTCCTACCTTCGGATGGGCTGTGCAATTTTGCTCCTGGGTATGCTGCTCCCGCCTATAGCCAAGGATGGCCTCGGAAGACCACTGCGACTCACAAGGCCTGTGTTTGCAGTCTTGTTTGGCATGGGGATGCCTGTGCTAGAGTGCAACTGGGAGGTGCTGTTGGACATAGAAAGGCCATTGCCACTGCCTCCACCACCACTGTTGTTACTGCCATTGCTGCTGTTGCTACTGCTCCCTTGGACAGTTGGACTTACATAGGCTGTGGCTTTGAGAGGTTGCCTGACAGATACAGGAAACTGTCCCACACTGTGAACACGGTGTTGAAGTTGTCCAGGAGCAGGAACTAGAGAATAAAAGTAATACCAAAAAAAAGAAGAAGAAGAAGAAGAAGAAGAAGACGTGACATTGGGCTGCAAACACAACAGAGATTCATGAATTCCAAAAGAGAAACATCTACTGGCTAAACATTTTCATTCTGGCAAACTGGCTCTCAAAATTAATCAAAAAGATCAGACAGCACTGAACAACAAAGAAAGTTGGGCCTGTCCTTCCTTTCTGAAAAAGGAGCAATTTTTACAGTTGTTATCAACAGGTGAGGTTAAAGAGGCAATCCAACATTTCTTGATCAAAACTCTTGCCTCAGGAGGACCTCTAAATTCTGTACTGTACATTTTGTGACTGTTTGACCCGCCATAATTTACCCCAAAGAACCCTGACAACTGTAATCTGGTAAAGAATTTTAAACTCTTCAGTTTCACTTAGAGAAATGCAATTCATTTCATTTTTAAAGAAACTTGGGGTTTGATAGCACAGGGAGGTAGATGTCAATTTGGACTTCTTGTGGAACAGTCCATTTTCCTGTGATCAAATGGCACACATGGAAATAAGAGTCCCACCTGATCTTTACCTAAACTCAGTGATGGGTTGTCAAAATGATGTCGTGGGCGTAGCAAAAAAAAAAATGTCTGTGCATGCGCCAAACCTCCGTTTGACGCATACGGTTATTTTTTAGTGCGCATGCGTCAAAACTATTTCATGCATGCACACTAAAAAATAGAACTGTGCATGTGTCAAATGGAGGTTTGATGCATGCCCAGTTCCTGGCAGCCATTTTGGCTGCCCAGAAATACATTTTAATTTTGCCTAGGGTTTTTGGCTATATTATGGAACAGGAAGTCCACACATTCCAAAAAAAGACTCGCCCTAATGGATAAACAACAAGGCTTCAAGTGTTTTATTTGTAGTAACAACCACAACAACAGCAACAGCAATAACCACAACACGTTCATCTTCAAAAAAAGATGTGTGTGGGGGGGTAATGCCCTGGAAATGATAAACGTTACCTGTTTAGAACAGGGGTTCCCAACCTATGGCACAAGGGACAGCCCCAGTCCATGGCACCGTTTCATGCGGCCCTTCCAGAAGTGGAAGCAAACGAGTTTACATCAGCTGTAAAATGTGCCCGAGCCCATCATGAATGCAGAAGTGGGAACATTTATGGCTGTTGTAAACATGCCTATTTCCACTTCTGGAGAAGCATGGTCAGGTCCGCTCAGCTGTCCAGGGGGTGTGGTCAGGCCCATGGCATAAAAAGGTTGGGAACCTCTGGTTTAGAAATTAGACTGCCTTTAATATGAGAGAATGAAACAGTACAGTCCCAGCACAGAATCTTATACACCTGAGAAGGGAGAATATGAACTGGGAAAATTATTTCTAAAAATTAATTAGCTATAGCTATAGTCTCCCCAAGGAGTTAGTTTGTATTACAGTTTTATTTGCATTTCCCAAATTATGTCAATTAGTTGGGTTTCCCCCCAAAAAAAATCAGCACACTACAAGTTCTTGTGGTACAATACACATGTTCCTCTCTTTCTGTCCCATGCTCTTTTTAAAAGTTCCAGCAATAGAATGTCTAGTGGTGGGCATCAGCAGGCTCGCACCAGTTTGCAGAATTAGCAGAACCGGTAGTAGAAATTATGGCTGGCCCCGCCCATCCAAGTTTTGAAATAAAGCAGTCCTAATTCAGGTGCAATGCAGGGCTTTCCCCCTGACCATGCCCCACCATACCACTCCCACAGAGTAGGTAGTAAAAAAATTGAATCCCACCCCTGGGCAGGCATGACTAGATCACCCACCCAGTCACATGGCCCATGTCCACAGAGTAGGCCATGCCCATAGAGTAGGACACACCTACAAAGTAGGCCATGCCAACAGTGTGGTAGTAAAAAAAAATTGAGCCTACCACTGGGAATGTCTCATTCTCTCCGTAACACAAACCATTAATATTGGCAATGCAGATTTAACTAGCTGTTCCCAGTTTGGATGTCTTCAGATGTTTCCAGACTGCAGCTTCTGTTACACTCATTCACTCTCAAGACAGTCTGGGCTCAATGAAACCCACAGTCAGGAAACACCTAGGAAGTGGAAGGTAGAAAAGAATGTGACTATAAGTCTCCTAAAAGCTTCCCACAAAAGTTTTCACACTTACTGCAAGACTGTATTCTTGACATCCCATTACTAGCTCCGTGCAAATTAGAATCAAAGCTCAAGCTGTTCCGCACAGTAACTGCAGAGCTGACGTTGGTGTTGACAGCAGGGGTGGCTGGCATTCGAGCTAGGTTGGGCATGCTTCTTCGGAGTCTGTCTATAGAAAAGCAAGGGTTCTTCATTATTAAGTCGCTCTGGAAGCGAAACGCCATCGTAAGTGACCAATTGTAACTTCTGGGGGGGGGGGGATTGTGGACCCCGATTTACTTGTTAAGCAAGTTTTGGGTTGGTTTTATTTAAGCAAAGTGACCATTCAGAGAAAATTCTGCTCTTTATGCGAGTTACTCTCTAAGCGAGGCGCTCTTTATGCGAGGTTTTACTGTACATGCAAAGCTCTCACATATGGCTTCTTTCTGTACTATGCTGTTCCTTTCTGCATTGACATCACATTCTGTAGCTGTTGTTAATATGGAAAGAAGAATGCAATTTCTCCAGTCTACCTCAGAGATTCAATATTGAAGGGGCACAGGCAATTCGGAAACTTCCAGCGAGTCCTGAGGTGATGTTTGTCTTAACTCATTGCCAGCTAACCTCTCATTTTTGATTGAGAGTTCAGGGTAAAGTATTTTTCTTAGCTACAACTGTCATAATTCTCAGACAGCAAAGACACCCATTATGTAAGCTGAGGGCTATTAGGAGCTATATCTCTTTTGAGCTTTGCTAGCCTTTCTTGCTTCTAGCTCTTCTTTGCCTTCCCTTTCCCAAACCAACCTTGTAAGAGACAAGGAGATAGAAGAAAAATAAGATAAAGCTGATACATGTCATAAATCAGTGTACCTATCCATCCTATAAGAGAACTGGATACTTTCTCACAAATAGGCTGCCACTAAAGGTAAAGGTCTCCCTTGCTGAAAAGACAGTTGTATCCAGATTCTAGGGTTCAGTGCTCATCTCCATTTATAGCCGAAGAGCCAGCGCTGTCTGCGTCTGCAGATGTTTTAAGTACCTTCATTTTAAACTTCTGTTTCTTGCTGTACTATGATATTTTAAGTACCCTCATTTTAACTTCTGTTTTCTTTGCTGCTGTATTCTGGTCTTGGACCATAATAAAATTTGATTTGATTTGATCTGTTTTCACAGAAGCAACATAGGCATAAGGCTTAGTAAGCCATACAATCCATGGCTAGTGTGCTGCACCTGGCTATGTCAGCCATACCTACTACAAGCTGACATAACAAGTACTCTGTGTGCAAATAAGCAGAAGTATCTTATAGTACCACATGAAAAACACATTGTTTTCCTCAATACTTTGGTCTCTTTCCTTTGCAAACTGGTACCAGCTTTAACTGCCACAGATATGTTTTGACCCTAACCCAAGCTGTTTGCACAGTGTGTATATAACTGCAAAACAGTGCACACAGCACATAGGTGACTGCTTCAAAACAGTGCTTTTCCTCTCTAGGAGATGTTGATAACTCTGGTCACTACAATTAGAGACATACAGAATAACAATGGGAGCTTGTGAATACAGCAGCTGAACTGAAGATGGTTGACTGATGGACTCCGGTCTGGGCCAATTTTGAGAGCAGTGGAAGGACTGCTGGTAAGGAAAATAAAAATAAGTGTAGGCATCTCAAAGAAAAACCATGTTCGGACACAGAAAAAGGAAACATTTATGCTCTCCAGCTTGTTGTGAGGTCTTTCACCCAACAGGCTTGTCTGCCCCTTTCGAAAAAATTCCCAGGAAAAGCAGGGAGAGAAGAAAACTGTGACTCACTATTCCTGGACCCTCCAGAAGCAGCGATTCCTTGTTCAAATAAGTTGCAGCAACCCATCACTACCTCCTTTAACGTTTATCATACATAACAATCTCCATTTGGTCAAAACTGTTTTATTTGTTGGTTTTCTTCACAGTCCATGCAGCTCCTGGAGGATCCTAGGGACAGAAAACTGCTCCTGGACCCAACACCCCCCACCCACCCCGGGAGGTAACCTATAGTTCACACTGCAAACTTTTAAGCAAATATAGATGAAGTGAGAATTCATAGTGTAATGTCGCATCTCTGGCTGAAAATGCATAATGTTGTATTCATGTCCCCAAGAATACACAGGTTGACTATTCCTGAAAAAACTGAAAATGAGAGAGGAAGATTTCATACAATGGGTAGGGCAAAGTGAAGCCCCTCAAATGCTCCAGTGAGTTGACCCAGCTTGCCTTACCTCCATTAATTCTGCTTGGTTGTGGCTCAAGCGGACCTGGAGTTTGAGAGTAACACTGTGGTTGCTGATAATTATTTAAAGGTAAATTTGGGCTCCTTCTGCACTCCCGTATACTGGAGAAAGTCTGTGAGTGGGGGATTCCTCTTGAAAAAAGGGAGCAGCGCCTGAGCCGTGCCTGTGGAGGTGGCAGGTGGTCAAATTCTTCTTCCTCATCCTCAAGGCTGTAGCGATCAAATTCCTGGTCACTGCTGGTCCCTTTCTTGCTGGAGTGAAGAGACACAGTGGAGCTATTTCTTGAAACAGATGCTGAAGTAGAAGCATAATCTTGCCTCAGACCTGTAAAGCACCAGGAAAAATGAGAGCTCAACATACCAAAAAGACAACCACTTCTGTGAATGTGGCACTTTCCCCACCTCTGCCACATTTCGCAATCTATTTGGAAGAAAAGAGCAGTTTTGTGAGTTGCTCTCATGTGTAACACATGTACAAATACAGCCTCCCCCAAGCTTGTCCAGATTTGTTCAGATGCAGTTCCCTTCATGCCCAATTCCGGCGGAGGACCGCATGGTTCCAAAGTATCTGGAAGACACCAGTTTGGGGAAGGCTGACATAATGGAAAAGGAATAACAAAGACAACTATGAAGGAAAGCAACTCATGACATTATAGTTCAAGATACAATCATGTTCACATTCTTTGCTCTTATCTTTCAAAAATGAAGTTGCCCTAATAAGGGCACACTCTCCTCATTAAGGGTGATTAAACAAGGACCTACATTAACTCTATGTCAATTTATCACTCTAATCAATAGAGTCCTTCAAAATGTATTCATTCAATGGGTTGTTTAAGCAACCAGAGTTTCCCAGTGGATGATTGATTGATTCATTGATGATCTCTTCTGCTTTGACCCTCAGACTACAGTTCCATCTGATCTAGATCTAACTAAGCTATTCCTTTCTCTATTATTGTTTATTCTTATGAATGGAAGTTTGAATGAGCATGGGTTGCAAGCACCAGCCAAATCTACTTTATGCAGACAGATTAAGGTAACCTTGTTCCATGATGACTAAAACTGTAAAAGGGACATGTTTCTTCTCGTCTGACATCCCCCACCCTACCCCACTGATTCAGTATTCTCTTTTCTACATTCTGATGGCCTCATTTCTAAGACATTCCCCTCAACATCTTACTGCCCCACCTGCCTTTTTTTCGGGATCACATGATGTTATGCTGTCACAACAGAGCAATCCTTTAAAGACAAATGTAGCTTCTCTGATGTCACAGCAGTCCTAGGCAGATTTGGGCTGGTACCCTAACAATCACCAGGGGAATGGGAAGCCAAATAATTTGAATTCAAAGATACCTTAGTAGCATTTTAGAATTAATCCCCTTCCTGCCTCCCCCATATTTATTTTAATTTATTTATTTATTTATATTTGTATTTATATGCCGCTCTCCTTGCCGAAGCAACTCAGAGCGGCTTACAATGTTACAGTATCAAATATAAGAGCAACAACATATCAATATAACAAATATAATACAGTCAATATAGTCATAAAAGCAAAAGCACAGTACAATCTACAGTCCATAAACAACATATGATACCAAATGGGCAATATACAATATAATCACAATACTATTCATATCTAATACAAGGAAATGTACAATATAAAACATCATCCCGCTGCCCATCCACATCCCCCCCAACACACCTGCTATCCAGTCCCGGTATGGCTGCAGCGAACACCCACCCCCTATCCCCAGGTAGTCTCTAGGTGCCGGTGGGGCAAAATCAACTCCCCCGGACAGGTGTTTCGAGTCCGGGGGAGGTCAAGACGTCTGCTCCGGCCGCAGGTGTTGCTGATGGCGGCGGCGCAAGAGTCCAGCCGCCGCTGCCGCGGCTTTTAAGCCCTGCCGGGCGGGTGGTGCCTCCGGGACAGGTGGACGAGCCCGGGGGCCGAGCAGGAAGGCGGCCTCGCTCCGGCCGCAGGTGTTGCTGATGGCGGCGGCGCAAGAGTCCAGCCGCCGCCGCCGCAGCTTTTAAGCCCTGCCGGGCGGGTGGTGCCTCCGGGACAGGTGGACGAGCCCGGGGGCCGAGCGGGAAGGCGGCCTCGCTCCGGCCGCAGGTGTTGCTGATGGCGGCGGCGCAAGAGTCCAGCCGCCGCCGCCGCGGCTTTTAAGCCCTGCCGGGCGGGTGGTGCCTCCGGGACAGGTGGACGAGCCCGGGGGCCGAGCGGGAAGGCGGCCTCGCTCCGGCCGCAGGTGTTGCTGATGGCGGCGGCGCAAGAGTCCAGCCGCCGCCGCGGCTTTTAAGCCCTGCCGGGCGGGTGGTGCCTCCGGGACAGGTGGACGAGCCCGGGGGCCGAGCGGGAAGGCGGCCTCGCTCCGGCCGCAGGTGTTGCTGATGGCGGCGGCGCAAGAGTCCAGCCGCCACCGCCGCAGCTTTTAAGCCCTGCCGGGCAGGTGGTGCCTCCGGGACAGGTGGACGAGCCAGGGGGCCGAGCGGGAAGGCGGCCCCGCTCCGGCCGCAGGTGTTGCTGATGGCGGCAGTGCAAGAGTCCAGCCGCCGCGGCCGCGGCTTTTAAGCCCTGCCGGGCGGGTGGTGCCTCCGGGACAGGTGGACGAGCCCGGGGGCCAAACGGGAAGGCGGCCTCGCTCCGGCCGCAGGTGTTGCTGATGGCGGCGGCGCAAGAGTCCAGCCGCCGCCGCCGCGGCTTTTAAGCCCTGCCGGGCGGGTGATGCCTCCGGGACAGGTGGACGAGCCCGGGGGCCGAGCGGGAAGGCGGCCTTGCTCCGGCCGCAGGTGTTGCTGATGGCAAAGGCTTTTAAACGACACCTGCCTGGTGGAGATCAGACAAGTATTTTCAGAGTCTTTCAATGAAAACAGAACAGATGGCATTTTTCTCTTAACATATAGGATTAGCTTCAAACCCTCTTTGCCCCTCCTCTGTTGCCTTATTAGGCTTCAATACCCTGCAGTACATCTAACACCAAACAAGATATTGCTACTCAGCTATACTGTAGGTATTTTTTCATGACATGAAAATAGTCACAAACATATTTTAAATGGGGGAAGGGTGTGGGGCAGCAACAGCCTACTCTCTTCTTGCAGCCGAGCCATGATCTGGACATCTGTGAGGTCTTGCAGTTTATATCCCATGGAGATGGAATCATCTTCTACTTCTGAGGTGCTCAGTTCACTGTCTATGGATGACTGGGGGCTGAGAGGGGAGCTTCTAGACATACAACCTGTAGAACGGAAACACAATAGAAACCTCAGGCATTAGACACGATGGCAATTTCAATGTATATAGGAAAATGCATGTTCATACTTTCAAAACAGCATTGGAACAGACCTATCACCAGCATCTAGACCAGTGGATCCCAACATGGGGGCCATGCCCCACAGGGAAAGGGCTTCAATTCCCAGAAGCCTAACTCAGTACATTGGCTAATCAGTGCTTTGGGGAATTGACTTAGGCTTATATATAAATGGCCCACTATAGGGACTGTAGTGGCTAAGATGCTGACTGGAAGGTGGGAGGTCAGCAGTTCAATTCTCGAGTGCTGCAGGATGGAATGAGCTCCCGTCTTTGTCACAGCTCCTGCCAACTTACCAGTTTGAAAGCAAGAAATTGCAAGTAGATAAATAGGGACCACTTCAGTGGGAAGGTAAACAGCGTTCCGTGAGCTCCAGTGTCTAGTCATGCCTGCCACATGACTACAGAAACGTCTGCAGAAGAAGCAGTGATGGGATGACAAAAATTCTACTACCACGCCATGACGTCACGAACGTCATGGGCGTGGCCAATGACATGACATCATGACGTCATGGGCAGAGCTGACGTCATGACGTCATGACGTTGTGGGCGGGGCCAAAAATAATAATAATAAAATAAACTTTAAAAACACACACACACACCCTCAACTCACCCACCCAACCAGATAGCAACATCACAAACCCGTAAATAACTTAAATAAAATAAATAAATAAAATAAAAAATAAACAAAAATACAACCACCCACCCAAAACACAAATAAATAGTCCACCCACCCCAAATACAAAACCCTCACTTACTTACCTCCTCCTCCGAATGCCGCAGGAGCCGCTGCCGCCGCCATAGCCGCCGCTGCGCGCCGCCCCTCGCCACGGCCGCAGCCAGCCTGAAAAGGCTCCTGCCCAGCCAGTCCTTCCACGCTGCCCTTCCTCCCAATGGGCGCCCGGTCCAGCCAGCCCAGGCCACTCCGGCTAATGGGATCTCCGAGAAGGCGGAGGTGCCCAGGCCGTGAGCTCCGTGGGGCTGGAGCGCTACCGCGGTGAGCAATGCCACCACCGCTGACGCGCCCGGGCAGGGCCGCCCAAGGGGGGCAGGCAGGCTGGGGCGGGGTCTTCGGAAGGGGCGTTGGCTGGAGAACTGCGGGACTAACCTCCCATCACCCCCATTCTGGGAGCGGGAGCCTCGGGATGCCAGCCCAGCGCCGGTGCCCCTGCTGCCCTCCCATCTCGCTCCGATCGGAGCCCCCTCCGTCTCGGGGGAAACTCAGCCCCAGCAGCTGCCGCGACAAGTCAGGCAAGGTGGGTGGGTGGGTGGCAGGGTCTCCGGTGCATCCCACACATCCCAAAGGCCCGAGGAGGAGGAGGCTACAGGCGGCGGCGGTGCACCCCGCCAGCCATTCCCAGGCCATGGGTGGGCTCAGCAGCGGCGGACGGCCCAGGCAGTCCTCAATGTGCGCATGGGGGCTCGACGCCCCGGGAGAGGTACCCTCCTCTGATGGCTGGTGCTGCCGCCGGAGCCGCCGAAGCTGCCCTGAAAAGGTGCAGCTCCGACTCCAAAAGAAAAAAAATTAAAATTGGAACCAAAATGGCTCCAAATGACTGCGCATGCGCAAAAACTCAATCTGACGCATGCGCAATGCATCAGATTGAGTTTCTGCGCATGCGCAGTCAATTGGAGCCATTTTTGCTCCGATTTTTTTAAAAAAAATTTCTTTCAGTGAGGCGTCCGGAACCGGACGCCTCAAAAATTGACTACCCTCCCGGAGAACTCTCCGGGATTGTTCCTAACGGTTCCAGGGAACCGTATGGAACTGGGGACATCCCATCACTGAGAAGAAGACAGCACTGGCTCTTTAGCTTTAAAACAGAGATGAGCACTGAACCCTAGAGTCGGATATGACTGGCTTTTGAGCAAGGGAAATCTTTACCTTTAGGCCACTATATACAGTGTATAACACACTCTGAGGTAAGTGTGCATAGCACTGCAGCCCAGCTTCTCAGTAGGTACATACAAGATTGCATTATTTAGTGGTATATTATTGCCTTTGTTAGTTAACTCCATATAGATGGGAATCCTCATGCACATGCTTTGTCCAGACTAGTAGTCTCTCTCCGAGAGAGCAATCCCATCATCTTCAACTAGCAAAACCATTCTATGTCTGCAACAAATGGAGCACTATTCTAGAATACCTAGGGTATCTTTCCCAGCAAGTATCATGGTAAACCCATTTGTTTCTGACTGTAACTCTCAGAATAGTGGCCAGATTGGCTGGGATATCCTGGGAGCTCCAGAAGAGTGGAGTTGTTTTTTCAAACATTTTTCTCCCATACTTCGTTCATTCTAAGGATCAAAACTAGACAAGACAAAAAGCCAAGGTTGGATCCAAACTCTTGGCAAAAGTGCTTTGGCGAGGATTTCCTCCCACACATACCCAGAATGTCACCATGCCTCACTTCCACAACCAATAAGCAGAGATGCTGCTACTGAAATGGATGTCCCCACAATGTCTTAAAATGAAGGGTTCCCATTTAGCCTTGTGAGCATGACAAAAGAGGAGCTTCTTACCTGCCAACCCCTGGTACTCTGTTTAAAAAAAGACCAAATAAAGGCCCACTTTAAGTGCAGGTGGACATTCACAGGAATCTCTTGGCAGCTGGCTGTGCATATCCTTTTTGCTCCTTTCCATGTACATTTTTACACAGTCTGTACAGTATATGCTTGCTTTTGCATACATTTTTACACTATATAGTACCAAACATTCACATATTACAGGAGTGCCCAAACTATGGCCGGATCCAGCCCCCAAAGCCAATTCATCTGGCCCACAAAGCCCTTGTTGCTCGTAGAAGCGGAGGTAAAATGCACCTGTATGGGCATGTTTTACTTCCGCTTCCAGGAGCGATGAGGGCTTCATTGGCCGGATGAATTGGTGTTGAGGGCCAGATCCAGCCCTTTTCCCATATTGACCAGCTCCCTGAACATTGTGACCGGCCCATGGCCCAAAAAGTTTGGGCACTCCTGAAGTATTATCTAGGAGGAAGACCAATTTCCTTTAACAATATGCACTCTGCATTAAGGTGGGCAAACTGGATTCCTGGAGCCATGGGATGCATAGCAATTCTGTTTCCACCCCCACCCCTCTAAACCTACACCCTTTCTCCAGTATAAAAGCTTCCAGAAATGACAATTCAATTTTGAAGCGGGACACAAGCCCTGCTTCCTGCTCTATTTTATAATTTCAAAATGCAGTTCCCCAAAATTTATTTATTTAATTTATTATTTATATTTATATCACACCCATCCAGGATGCTCTCCCACTCTGAGCGGTGCACAAACAACAAAAATAACCCCATACCATAAAAATCAAACAAATACAATATTAAAACAACAACAAATGAACTTCAACCACTGAAGTTGACCTGTCCTGTTTTACACTAAAAAAACCCTACATTGTTTATCTAAATTTGCTCCTTCTTGCTCTATACATGAACTAGGTAAATATGTAAACAAAAATCACAGCTGACTTTTACGTCTTGACCACAGTCTTAAGAAGCCAACATGTTAAATTCTCACTAATGAACTAATATGTGGAGGAACTGACCACAGGCCTTACTGCATGCAATGTTAGTAAGAAAACAACTGTTACCTGTTCTTTCAGGTGTTAATATTGCTTTACTGAAGTTTTTAGAGAAGGCAGGAGTGTTAAAGCCATTGCTATATGGAGTGAGCCTTGCAACAGGGCTATAGGGAAAAGCCAGTGAGACAGATGAAGAGAAGAGACTCCGCCAGCGACTAGCTGTTAATGGACACAGAAAAGAAAAATGCCCGGTTATATTTAGCAACAGGATATTTGTCTGTTCAGAAGCAAGCATTAGGGAAGGGTAAAACCAAATAGTATGTGCAGTCCTATACATTGCAGCTCAGCAGTCAGTGTATGTGTCCTCTCTCTCTTTCTTGCCTGGGACTAAGCTGCACTGAAATCAACAGGATTTATGTCTCAGAACGGGTATAGAGAAATGCACTGGTAATTGCTTGAGACAAGACAGAAAATGCAGCTGACACTGAGAAGTGGAGGAGGAGGAGGAAGACATGATTTTAAACCAACGCAACAGACTAGGAATACAATATTTTAAATTTGTCCTATGTCCTACCCAATACATTCTAATGTTGCTCATGTTAGTCTCCTTAGGGCTAGAAAAGCAGGATACACTTTCCCCAAATATAAACTGATATTCACAAGAAAATTAACATTACGTATTTGAAAAATATAGATTTTCATACAGTTACAGCATAGATAACTAATCTTATCCTAATGAATTTTTTTTTTTGTACTTTGTTGCTGGGTTTTGGTTTGTCGAGGTGGTTTTTTTTAATTACATGCCATTATTGTTATTCAATTGGCTAGATGTGTTTCCCAACCTTTTTTTGGCCATACCCCACCTAAACATCTCTAAAATCCAGATTCCCCCCAACCCATGACATATAATTCTTATTATTCAAAAAGTAAACTCCTCTTCACATGGAGGAAGCCTAAAAGACTATTAACTTGGTCTAACCTAACTCATTCTCAAATAGCCCCCACCCCTTTAAAAATCAAACTGCCCCCCTCTGAGGCGTGTGCCCCACATTGGGAACCAAGGGGCTAAATCGGGGTGCCTGAACTTTTTGGCCAGTGGACCGGTTACGTGGTTCAGGGGCTAATCTTTATGGCCCAGGGGTCCGGTCTGGCCCCCAATGCCAATTCATCTGGCTCACAAAGCCCTTGTTGCTCCCGGAAGCGGAAGTAAAACGTGCCCATACTGGCACGTTTTACTTCCGCTTCCGGGAGCGACAAGGGCTTTGCAGGCCGGATGAATTGGCATTGAGGGCTGGATCTGGCTCCTGGGCCGTAGTTTGAGCACCCCTGGGCTAGATTATCTTATTTTGCTATTTTTGTGTACAGTATAGTAAGAGATGACTGAAATCATGTTTTTCTAGATGTTGATCTTTTCACTGGTAATATTATAATCCCCCCCCCTAAGATATGTTGATAAAGAAAAGAAGATATCCAAAAACTTGTTCTCTCTTTTTATGGCATAGTAGTTAGTACATGGATGCCCAAACTTTTCAGGCCACGGGCTAGTGACATGGGGTCCGGATCCGCCTGGGGTCCGGATCCGCCTCTCGATACCAATTCATCTGGCCCACGAAGCCCTCGTTGCTCCTGGAAGAGGAAGTAAAATGCACCCATATGAGTGCATTTTACCTCCACTTCCAGGAGCGACGTGGGCTTCATGGGCCAGATGAACTGGCACTAGGGACAGATCCAGACCCCTGGCCATAGTTTGGACACCCCTGAGTTAGTATGTTTAATTGGGACATAACTGAGCTAAGAGTTAAGCTATAGGATAGTCAAGTACAAGTGCTAAAAACAAACTTAATCTTCTTATAAGCTTTTAAGCTTCCAGACATAAATATTTCTTCCTTTTACCAACATGAAATTCTAAGTTACATAAGCACACATATTTTATTGTCCATTTGCACAGTCTGGAACAGCCATCTACTTCACAGTCATAGGAAAGCTGCATCTGTAACATCACAGCGAGTCCTTGTACACAGTTAGATAATGTTCCTCAGAGCCTATGCTTTAAAAGTAAGATAAACTTTCTCTATGTTCAAAAATAAGGACTTATACTTAGTTATAAAAGCTAAGAAAACCTGTAAGGAGAGTATTGGTTATACTGTTAAACTAGGACCAGGCAGACTTTAAAATAACCAATAAATCAATAGTGATTAATTCTGTCTCCCAATAAGTAAGGTATAATTCCATTACAGCACAACTGTTAAAGAGTAACAACTTTGTAATTAATAGTTAATATATCAGACAAGACAAAACAAAAACTATGCTTTGCCAATGATGATCTCCTTGTACTCTACATATGACAATATGCAAAATATTTATGGACACAACCTGTCATCAGGAAATAACACATAAAATTTTGTATCAGTATATTTCAACCTACCTGAACATACATTGAGTGACCTGCAACTGATAGAGGTTTTTGTGTGTGTGTGTGGGGGGGTGGGTTTGGGGGGGGAACCCACTACAAAATCAGACTTGAAAGAAAAATAGCTGAGATAAGGTATATACAGATACACAGAGAGGCACTTAAAAGTATTGCACATCAGTGAACGATTGTTAAGTCATCACCAGGAATTCTATACTGATTCTCACAGTTTGCCTCAAGTCAACTATGCTACGATTATCTTGTGGATAGATAAATACAATTATCCAAAGCCTAATAATCAACACTGTTATTCTGCCCATTATCTGTATCCCTTCTCGATCATCAGACCATGTATAAATACAGCCTCACTCTTATGTCTGAGAAAATGTATTTGATCCATACAGCTTACATTAAAATACAACAGTCTTTAAGGTGCCACAACAGTTTTGACTCATTTTTGGTTTAATTTTCAAATCTTCTATGCTAACTAACTATGCAGACTAACATAAATACTTCTTTAAAAATTATAGTTAATAAGAATTGTGTGCCATTGAGATTATCCCAAAAATGAACCCTTGCAGGATTTCTTATACACGAAGTACAGTCAAACCTCACATAAAGAGCATCTCGCTTAAAGAGTAACTTGCTTAAAGAGCAGAATTTTCTCTGAATGTTTGCTTCGCATAACAAATAAAACCAACCAAAAACACGCTTAACAAATAAATTGGGGTTCACAATCCTCCCCCCACAATTGGTCACTTACAATGGTGTTTCACTTAAAGAGCAAACTCACTTAAAGAGCAGTCCTGTGGAATGCATTATGCTCTTTAAGTGAGGTACAACTGTGTTCAGAAGTACATTAGTTTATCAGTCTCATCTTCTGAGTATGCTCTGGGGGTGTGCAGTTTACTACACAGGCTGGCCCTTTCCCCCGGAGGCAGAGTAGGGAACGGAACTCACTGAACTATCCAGCCAGCTTAACTAATCTAGTTTTGGAGAGGTATCCTAATTAAAAGATAGAGGAGGGATATCATAATACTTCATGCTGTTGTCACATGCTCTAGTACAGGTGCCGACATATCAAGAACACATTCCCCAGAGTTCCTACTCAAGCGCAGAGACTACATAAAGGCAGGACAATTATCATTTTCAGATGTCACCTTATGTGTGGAAAAGGTGAGAATGAAAAGCAGAGGGAACTAGGCACAAACTGGGTAAGTAACACCTGACTAAGGCTTGAGTTCTTATCCCACCATGTTCACCAGGGATGTTCACCATGTTCCAGAACATGGTGAACATCCCTCTGCTCCACAGATTACAATCAACAGACTACAAACAATGAAACACTACAGCTGTGTTTCCCAACCTTTGGTTTTTAGACTTCAATTCCCAGAAGCATAGGTCAATTCCCCAAAGCACTGATCAGCCAATGTACTGACTTGGGCTTCTGGGAACCACTGCTCTAGTCTTCCTTATTTTTGTTCTGATATAGCAGCCTCATAAAGAGGTCTACAATAGTCACAGCTTACAGTGATAACTTTGTCTCCAAGCTGCATCGTTTGTGACCTAGAAAGTTTGATTCAGTCTACTTGCCATGGTATTCAAGCATGCACTGGAGCTGACTGCATGTGACAGATATCGATGGGTCAGCAATTGAAGTGCTCTTCCTGAATGACCCTCTCTTCTATGAAAAGGCTACATGTTCTACACCACCTACCCAACACCCACAAACTAGTCTGTACCCATCATATGTGCCAGAGGAATGTATTCCACTGACAGTATTAAAGCAGAGTCTTGTTTGATGCCCATTATTTTAAAGTAGCCAATGGTCTGTTGTTGTTATTATTATTATTGGTACTCCACTAATAAAAGTGCTACTTATGTTGTGTATTATTTTAAAAATCTCCCTGTTGTTATCACCAGGCCAGGAAAATACAAGAAAATACTCTCTGGTTCCCTCTAGTGGCCAATTCTGATATCATGCCTTGAAAATAAAGGGTGCGGCAGCATAACTTCCTTTTTTAAAATGTGCGCAATTCAGTCGGTTGATGTCGTAGCAGAGCGCTAATGGTCTCGTTCGAGAGGCGGGACTATAAAGTTTTGTCCCGACACAGTTCAGTCACCATCATGCGTTGGAATAGTGTGGAGTGTGCGTTTGCCATTGAGGCCTACTTTTTGAGCGGTTGTTCATTGATCACAACCCAGCATACAGCCTGCTATGCTGGAAAGAGTCATGACAAATGCCAGAAATCGGTTTACTCAGTATATGGAGAATGGGTGACATCACCTACCTGATTTGATCTTCAAAACTATGTAAAACAAAACTTTAGGTATGCGCCTACATTATAAAAAACAAATAAAAATTTTTGGATTCATATAATGGGTTGAAAATAGGAAGTTATACTGCCACAACCTGTACAAAAATGCCTCTCTTGCTATTTAAAATTCATATAATAGCACAGAAATTGGGGGGGGGGGACTGCCTTTTAAAACTCCATAGAGTATCCTTTAAAATTAATTTTTGAAGTTAACTAGATAATGCTGCTTATAATTCCACCAAATTAATGTTAACTTTTAATTACAGCAAAACATTTGGGGTTGGTTACTCCACCGAGCCTTGGGAAACATCCTGCTTCCACCTCTGAATCACAGATTGTACAGAGTGCTACTTTACCAAAATGAAGTCATGTCCATTATGTCACTAGCTTGAATGGCTGAATGAATTATTGTTAATGTACATAATCAACAACAAAAGTATTTAAAAGAAACCAGGCAGCTGCCATCCTAGAAGAAAACTCAAGAAAAGCAAAAGTTTTAAACCAGTAATTTTATAAACCAACATTGCAAACATTGCATATTTCCCACTGTAAATTACCAAAGAGCAAAAGAAAACGATGACCTTAAAAGGACCTTTTGTGATTCTACTTTGACAAAACACAGTTTTGTAATAGTCTGATCACTTGCCAAGACCAATTAATGGCCTGTAGGCTCTCAACCGCAGATGCAGTCAACAACATTCATTATTTTGCCACAATAACTACAATGATGCGAATTGTCTCAAACAAAGTGACTGTTAGTGCAGCTGAGTCTGTAGGAATCACACTAATAAGAACAGAAAACTTGTGATATGGGAAAGTGTAAGAGCAAGGAGGGAATATATTTTAGAACTGTCAGCTGTTTTTCAGGGAGGTTTGAGACCCATCTCAAGAACACTTGTGGAGGGGAGGGGCAAAAGTACTTGCTCACTGTCCTTGTTGTAAATGCAACATAGAAAGTGAGATTAAGTATCTGCTAGCAAAGGACAACTTCTCTCATTCTCTCTGGTCAATCCTATTCTTTTATAATTCTTTTAATTTAATGATTCAATGGCCCCAGCTACTAAATGTTCACACCATGCAACTCTCTCCACTTTTATAATTCGACTGCATATGGTACTGATCTTGCTCAGTCATTCTCCACAAATTGTGATGCGGTGGAGTCTAAAGGATCCTTTGATCATTTATTTAAGAAATTTTCTTAAGTCCACCATGCCCCTGAATTGGAATATTTTGCAGATACAGTGAAATGCAGCTCCATTTAATCAGAGTATCTTGAGCCATGTGTACTACAAATGTCAGCTGCCTAAATCATATGATAGTACCCAAAACAAGTTTTTCTCTAATAGAGGGGTGGCAACTTCAGATGTTGCTTGAATACATGTCCCACTTATAGCCAATGGTGAGAAGTAATGAAAGTTTCAGTTCAGTAACTTATGGAAGACCATAACTTTCCCACTCCAAAAGGAGTCAGTGAGGAGGATTGATTGATTGATTGATAATCCCATATTGCTGAAAAGGAAGGAGATGATATGCCTGAAGATTTGAGCTACATCAATATACAGTGGTTAAAGATATTAAATAATTAATATATTAATTAATTAATTCTATCATGTCAGAGTTTGTAGAGTTTTCTAGATATGGAGTGTGCTCAAGTAGTTTGCCATCTCCTTTTGTACTGTGCAGCTTGCCTTAGATAACATAGAGTGGCTCTTTCCCCACTGGGGAGAGCGAGGACACCTGCGCTGGGCTGGCAGCTTTAAGAAGGGGCCCTTGTTGCTGCCCCTCGGGACTGAATATTGATTATGGACTGTATCCTGATTGTATTTTGGTTATATTTATTTTGTTTTGCTACACTGTATTTTATATTGTATCATTATTGAACTGTTATATTGTATTTAATTGTATGTTGTGAGCCGCCCTGAGTTGGTTTTCACCAAGTAGGGCGGCATATAAATCGAAATAATAATAATAATAATAATAATAATAATAATAATAATAATAATAATAATACCTCGGATAACGTTTACCTCCGATAACGCTAAAATCGCATAACGTTAAGTAATCTGGGGAGGAGAATAGGATCGAATAACGTTAAGGTCCTATGGGATGTATCGGATAACAACCGCTAAAGCCTGTGCGGTTACAATGTATCTCTATGGAGCTTTAACGTTATCCGATACATCCCATAGGATTTTAACATGCATCGGATAACACTAAAAATCGGATAACACCAAGACTTGTGGAACCAAGTCTTAGCGTTATCCGAGGTATTACTGTACTCATAGATCCATGCATCAACAAAGGCATCAGCCTCAGACTCCTACTGACAAAAGAGAGAGGGTTGGGCATGGGCAAAGGTTCCAGAAATTATTTGGACACAAATGACTTCCCAGAGCCAACAGAACACAAGGGACTTGTACTTGAAGTATCTGAGGGTAACCCTTATGGACAATTTGTTTCAATTCAATGGAAGGGACTGTGATTCAGGATCTGAGTTAGAAAGAGCAGGAGAGCAGAAAAGAGAAGAGCAGCTGTTTCTGATGGAGAGGGATAAGACCTTTGGTTCTTAAGATGAGTGTTTCCCAACCCTTGGTTTGTGGACTTCAATTCGCAGAAGCCAAAGTCAGTACATTGGCTCATGTTGGGAACCACTGCTTTAAATAGTAGAATTTCAATATGATTGTGCAGGAGGGGCACTGTAATGATGAACCCATATAAGTGATCATAGGTAATTGCATTCACATTTTATTTTACAGTTCTATAGATTGTGTACAGCCCATTCTTCTATGTTGCATCAGTCCTAACTCAGTTGATAAATAAAATATATCCTGGACTTGGTTGTACATATAAGAAAAACCATTTTTGAAGGTCATGTTTGCATTGCTCATTCAACAGAGAGAGAGAGAGAGAGAGAGAAATCAGAGAGTGTTTACTTGAGCACAAGGCACATTCTATGAAGGCACTAGCAAGAGATGCTTAAACAATGAAGAGGTTTCACTATACAGCAGTTCCATTCCTCCTCATCTATTTCTGCATGGTCATAAAAAACAGTTAAAACACAATATCTAAGTTTGGCCATCACAGGAGATTACAGTAAAAATTTGGGTTCAGAATAAATCTTTATACCTTCAGATCTTCATGTATTGCCCTAGATCCCACAGTCTTGCACCTATATATGTTCCTTCTATATATTATTTCCTAGATAGGTATGAACTGTCATTCAAACAGTCTGAGAAGAGCCAGAGGGTGAGCTCAACTGAGTTGGAAAAAAGAGGTGAGATTGGAGGTAAATGATGATAGGCTGTCAGTTGACTTCTACCAATACAGGGGCTTGCTATTGGATAGAAGTTAACGTGCATATGATGTGCATGTTGTGTCCTTTCAAGTCAGTATTGATGCATAGTGACCTAAAAGGGCTTTCAGGGTAAGAGATGAGTGGCTTTATGAGTCCCACCCACCCAGGGAGTTTCCATAGACAAGTGAAGACATAGTCTGTTACTCGTTTCACTACACTACACTGGGTGTCCATGCAAAATGGTGCCTTGGGATGATTATATTAGAGCTGTTATATAATGATGTGCTCTAGGTGTACTCTATGATTCCTTTCATACAGCCTAATGTAACTCCAGGAAGTGTGCTGTCTACAGAGGCAAAACATAAAAATATCCAAAGACAGCACTGAAGAGATCTCACAGCTTGAACAAGAGAATGGCCTGATAATTCAAACAGACAAGGTCAGCCTACACCTTAAGATAGATGTGTACCTGTCACAGACACAACAAGTTAGAAGACATCTAGTAATTTGGAAAACTCTTTTCCTATTCCACTGACGTGGGATACTAAGGAGCAGTTCATAATGAAATAAATTGCCAAATAAACATGTGGCTGTGAACTCCAAAAGCCTGAACAAGCAGGACAAATGAACAAACAGACAGGTCAGAGGACCTGATCGTATATGCTGTCTTAATACAGAACTGGTAGCAATTCTGTCAGAATGTCTCCCCATTTAAATTTTGTGTTTGTCAACTGTTCAACAAATCATGCTGTCTGTGTTCATTGCTGCTGTTTTTAAACACTTGTGGTTTCATAACTATGGTGCAGTTTCCTCAGCTTTCTCTCTGGCAATGGAAAAAATCTCTCTCTCTCTCTCTCTCTCATTGTTCCTCCATCTGGCTTGTTCCCTCTGTCCCTCTTCTTTCACACTGCAAAAATGCACTCAGTGCAATGCCAGTACAGTATAATAATTTAAGGTCAGAGATTACTCTGGGTTGAAATTATTTTTGCTGGAGAAACTCTGGTCAGGGAACACCCAAATGAGGCTCCTTTCATATCCCCAAGTGCCAGTAAGGAGCACAAAGTCCACTTTCCCCCTGACATTTCTAAAGTCTGCAACATTGCTTTTTAGTTAGTTACAGTTCTTGGACTCTCCAATCATTTAGCTGTTAATATATTTTACAGTTAACATGCAAAATAACAGCTTAGTCACCTATTTCTCAAAAAGTAACTAGTTATTCTTTTTTCTTAGTTCTTCTCTAAATATGAATACAAGATCCTGAACTGTGATGCAAAACATGTCCTCTCCCTGCCCACCTTATCATCTCCTTGGCAACCACAAAGCACAAACAACAGCACAAGGCACAGCACAAGCTTTTATGAAACCATAACCCTGTAACTATAAAAGTGACTTTAATGTGGCAAAAGAAGTAATGTTATTCAGCATTATATTTGAATTGCAATGTAAATAGCTATGTTTGGCTTAGACACTAACTACAAATTATCAGATTTTTTTCTAAATTCTTACCTCCAGATTCTGGAGATATCTACACATATTTCATAAAAGGAGTATGACAGGAAAACAAGCTACAGTAGCTATTTGTCAGATCTTGTTTCCTCAGATGCCACTTCTTTCACTTCTTTTATTTTTGCCTCCCTGACTGGCAACAGAAGGGAGAAGCAACATCTCTCAAAAAATAAGAAGGAGTCCTAAGGATGACTCCCCAATTTAAAACACATGTAAACAGCAGCTGAGGTTACTTAAACAGGCTTACTCGGGTTGAGAGGCTGAGGTGATAAAGTAACTTTTGTTATATATTACAATTCAGTAACACTAGCAGAATCTTCAAATAAGGCTCTCCTCCCATCTCAGTGGATAATGTGTTTATTTAAGGATACTGGCAAGTTATTGCTATTTAATGATATCCCAAAATGTGTCATCTGAGCCTTGCACTGCCAAATGGTTTGAGCCCTGACTTCCTCAAGCATCCCATTCAAATGAATGTGCATTATATTTTTGCTTGCATTAAGTATACTAAATATAGCTGTTGCTGAATTTCACCTGAAGGAAAAATAGAGTTTAATTTTGAAGACCCCCATCAAGTGAACTCTGGTTGGAATTTGGAAGAGAATGCTAAGAATGTTTGGGATAGTAAAAGAATTTAGGTAGGAAGATTTTGAATAAAACAATCATACCAAAACTCCGGGTCTAACTTCCCCAGGATCAATTGCAAATGGTACCTCCCATTCCTGCCGATACAGTCCTCTTACAGGTGTGCTCTGAATAACAATAATTACTTCAAGATATGTCACTGTAGTAATTGCAGTAAAGTAGGATTTTGGTCACATATAAGTGCCCCATATGGAGCCCTTGAACAGAATACAGAAGCTCATCTATTCAAATCCTGTGCTTCCACCACTAAACTTCTCTCTCTTCAGCTATCCATCTTAAATATAGGAAAGCAGTCCCCCACCCCCACCCGCTGGGAGAATAGTGACAGCACAGCAAAAAAGACCAAGGGCCTTGTGGCACCTTCCAAACTTTTACTATATACAGTATATGATGTTATATGCATAAGGTTTCATAGATTGCAACCCACTTAATCATACACATGTTCAGTTTTGTAGCACTTCTTCAGCTCTATATATCAGGCAGTTTAACTAACACCTTCACATAAAGAACAACTTTGCTGACCATATACTATCATACTGTCCATCACAAGGTCAAAAATGTTTTTTGATTCCCTGATGCTCTCAGTAACTTATCTTAAAAACAATTCCTCAACATCAGTGATCCTGTGCTATTCTTCTCAGAAAGGATCAAATAATAATGTTTGAGCATCAGACAAGGCAGCAGGTCATGACTGTCCTGCCACCAAATGGCTTTGCCACCAGGCTGAGTGTTCAATGTAGTGTTTCAAAATCCTATTAAATCAAACCTGGTAGCCTGAAAAAATCTACTATCTTATAAGCCATTGAAGCTTTGTTATATTCATAAGAAATATAATGAACTCTGTTAAATTCCCTTATCATGATCCTTCTAGACTGGTCTAGTTGATTAGTAGCACTTCACCATGATCTCAGACATATCCCTTCCTTTGCAACATCACTTGAAATTTTTGAGCCTCATGTGATGTATCACTGACCAATGTTAGCCCTTACATCAATCATAGTCTGAGGCCATCTTTTAAGAATATTTTAATTTGTAAAAACACTGCCACCCCATTGTGGTTTATCAAGATCAGCAGTTGACCTCAGATTTGCAATGTCTTTACATAGCTTGGAAAGCTACTTGATTGGACTACAACATCCATATTCCCTCAGTCACAATTTCCAGTGACATCTCTTTGATGGGAACATGAGCAAGAGCTTTCTCTCCCCCCCCCCCCCCAATATCTATCCTGAATTCCCTTTCGGACGACATCTAAAAAATCATGGAACTACACACTATAGATAACCCACAATAGTTCTACCATAGTTTATTTATTTAATTATTCAGATTTATATTGTCGCCCACTCGCCGAGGCGACTCAGGGTGGCTTACAGTCAAAACAGCAACAGTACAATAAAAAATATAAAATATAACCTCACAAAATACAACCAAACCAGAACACAGACTAACTCCCCTCAGGCTGATGTTGTTGGCCCAGAGGAGTGAGCAAGGTCCTCAGCCTCTTGCCATTTGCTTATCTGAAAACCTAAGCAAAACTGCTTCTATTACATATCTTATATTAATGTGGGGAAAATGGTGTCAACAGCCAGTGCTAACGTAGTTGGGAAGCTTCCTGGCATTCACCACCCAGTAACATTAATCTTGCCTGCGAGGGGATCAGCTTAAGTACCTGCTTTCATTGCATGTGGAATAGGCAAGGGCTCTACTGCCCATCGTCTTTTGTAAGGCTTGCTTGCCAACTGGATGGATGAATAGCAGTGAATGACCAGAGAGTAGATCCGCGAGTGGGCAGCAATATAAATCTGAATAAATAAATAAATCAGTCACACCACTGCCACTGCTGCTGCGCCCATGTTCCTGGCAAACCATCACCCAGCATCCAAACAGACAAGCAACTTTCTCTTCCTCGACTTCTTCTTCTTCAATGTCTAAGCCAGATGTGGAACTGCCTAAATGAAGCCACCTTTTGGCGAGTTTCTTGTGCTTGAGCTAAAGTGAGAAAGATTAGCTGGCAAAACGTTGCTGTTACCAGAGTATGCCTGCTTGTGTTTCAAAAATTCCACAATCTTTGAAGATGCTGTTTTTGTGTACCCCTCTCCTGTAACTAGCCCTACTGTGCTTTAAATGGTGCCAAATACACAGTACAGTCGAACCTCGCTTCGCGAGCAACTCACTTAGCAAAAAAACTCACATAAAGAGTGAGTTTTTCAAAAAGCAATCCGACTCGCATAACGAAAATGTTTGCTATGTGAGTTGGACTTTCCCTATGGAAAAACTCACGTAATGAGTATTTCTATGGGGAAAACTCGCATAACAATTTTTTTTCGCTATGTGAGTTTTCCCATAGACATTTTCGTTATGCGAGTTTTCCCATAGGAATTTTCGCTATGTGAAAAAAACTCGCATAGCAAAAAACTCACATAGTGAACAGCCTCGCAGAACTAATTATTTTCATTATGCGAGGTATGACTGTACTGTATTTTAAAGTGTGATAGAATTTGCATTTTGTCAAATGTCAAAACTCACTTCACATTCAAATCAACTTCTGCCATGCATGTAGGTCCAGCCCATGTCTCTGCCATTCATTGAGAAAAAAATCCCAGATCTTGTAGATTTTTATTTTAAAACAAGGGACAGTTTCTTTGCTGAAATCCTGTTGTACAGTTACACAAACAGTGTAACTTTTAGACTTGAAATGTCATAGGTTTAGAAATCTTCATAGATGATTACTTGTTGCACACTTGAATCATGCAATTCGGCATGCATAGAAACTTAACTTACAACTATTTGTGTCCAACATTTATGCCATGTGTAAACATCCAGCAGGATTTCACCACTGAAAAAGTCTGTTGATAGTCTTTAAAACCTTAATAAATTTTAATTTATTCTGTATATATACGCTGTGTGTGCATGTGTATGTGTGTGCATGTAGCCACTTACATACTTTTCCACCTTGGCCCGGGGAAGGAACGAACTGCCCCAGCTGCGGCCGGTGAGGACTCGCCCTCGCCCTCCCTCCGGGACCTCCTTCCCATCTCGGCCTGGAGGCCGATAAAAAGACCAGCGGCGCGGCAAGAAAAGGACGCTCCTGCCTCTCCCCGGGTCTTTTTCACCTTGGCCCGGGGAAGGAACGAACTGCCCCAGCTGCGGCCGGTGAGGACTCGCCCTCGCCCTCTCTCCGGGACCTCCTTCCCATCTCGGCCCAGAGGCCGATAAAATGACCAGCGGTGCGGCGAGAAAAGGACGCTCCTGCCTCTCCCCGGGTCTTTTTCACCTTGGCCCGGGGAAGGAACGAACTGCCCCAGCTGCGGCCGGTGAGGACTCGCCCTCACCCTCCCTCCGGGACCTCCTTCCCATCTTGGCCCGGAGGCCGATAAAATGACCACCTGCAGTAGCGGCGGTGGTGAGAGGATTTTTGGCGGGCGTACGTTATATTTGAGAATGTTTGATGATATTTGTATTTGTGATATTTACTATTTGTATTTATGATATTTGATTATATTTGTAATGCTGGATGGAATTTTTGCTATTATTATTTTGTTATTATATTGTGATATATTTTTCCCCTCATATTGTATGTTATTTGTGTCTTATGTTAGGACTTTATTGTTTGACTGTATATTAATTGTGTTGTACACCGCCCTGAGTTGGTCATACCAAGTAGGGCGGTATAGAAATCCAATAAATAAATAAATAAATAAATAAATAAATAAATTTCCGTCTATGGCCATATTAATAAGCTGAATGACAGGGGTTACACTGAGTAGGATTCACAGGGACGTAAGAGGCTGTCTCTTAGTAGATCGGCCTATAGCCCTCCCCCACCAACCCAAACTCATGACTCCAGAGCCCAGAAACATGATTTATTTTTTTACTATACCTCTCAGGATACATGTTTATATGGTCATTCTGGGAGCGGTAGTTCCCAAGTTTGGGTCTACTCAGCTTAGCAGTGCCTCTCGAGGGTTTCAGAAAGAAAATTTTCACGCACCAGCTATCTGACAGTTTTAACTGGATACATGAACATTTTGGGTAGCATTTCTGGGTTGCATTTCCCAGAAGTGTGGAAACAAATGCCTAGCAGACCAGTGAGAAACAATCAAAATCAACATCAGCTCCTTAGCAACCTAATAAAACTGGAAAAGACTTTCCTTTGTGTAGATTCTCACCACTAACAATTCTAGTTGCATTTTCAAGTTGTTTACCTTGTGTGACTGAAAATGTCCTGTTACATAACTGCATCTTCCATACAAAACATCCTGACACAGGAACTCAATGCAACTGAGACCTAAAGCCAAGTGTCTCAGCAAATATTGCAAATCAATATGTGAAATGCAGTGTCCCTAATCGCAAAGATTTCCTGTTTTTTCCCCATCCTTTCCCAAAAAAAGCAGGATAAAGGCCTTCCTCTCCCTTATGTAAGCAAGTTATCTTCAACATATCCTTGTCCTTTAAAGTCTTTCCCCAAAGGGGACTAACCCACCTCTCCTTCCAAAGGTCGTCATTTCTAAGGCCAATCTTCCCTTTGGGGGAACTGAAATACACTGAACCAGACTGTGAAGCACCAGAAGAGCGAGTTGTGCCCTGAACAGTGTTTTCTGCCATTGCTCCAGAGGGCCTTCATGCCCAGAGCAAGTCAGTTTTGGAGGTCATTGAGAGCACCTTCATCTCCCAGGATACAGAAGCATAATGTCTGGCTCTGAGGAAGAAGTCCCCACAGCCGGGCTAAAAGCTTGCCCAGTTTTGTACAAAGCATCAGCATCTACTTTGCCCAGCCAATACTGTTCTCCATAGAACCTGTCCCCTTTTTAACTCTAAGAGTAAAACCATCACATGGCAGTAATGATGGGGGAAACACTTCCCCTCAAGTTAAGTGGTGGGGAGAGATTCCACAACCACTCTTTGTATCTCCATATGTTGCTTATTCCATTCTTCTTTGAACCAAGCTGTTGACTGCACAATTTTTTCTTAGCTCCTTGGACCACTTAATATACTTCCTACTGCATTTTGCATACTTCATAATCCAAGACCCCATGTGAGGTTTCTCCAGCCAAGCCACCTTTGAGAGTACAGAGCAGCTCGACGCTCATCTACATTCCATGATGAATTTGTTCAAAAATTGTCTGCTAAATTACCATATATACTTGAGTATAAGTCTAGTTTTTTTAGCTCCCAAAATGAGGTCCAAAAGGGGGACTTGGCTTATACTCAGGTCAAGTACCCTGAGGGTCCCAAAACCATGGTGGTGTAAATTTGAACATATGGTAAAAAAAAATCACTAACACTACCATAAAAAATCAAAAACATACCCACACAAATATCTAAATTAATTAATTTTACCGTCTTTTCATGTATTTTAATTATTGAAACTCACTAGCAGCGGCTGCATTTTCCACCTCTGACTTATTCTCGATCCACTCTATTTTTCTAGTTTTAGAGGTCCAAATTAGGTACCTCAACTTATATTCAGGACAACTTATAGTCGAGTATATACAGTACCAATTTACTGAGAGATGGAGAAAGGAAAGGTGGCAAATGACAGATTATTGTATGGCCACCAACAGATATTCAAAAGGCTGGATATACATACAAAAAATGCCATTGTGGCACCCTAATTCAGGCCACACATGGGGCCACTCAGCACTGTAGCTAAAGTGAGAATTCACACAGCTGAAGCACTCGGGCTTTTTAATTAGGAGGGACAACAACATCATCTGCTACCCTGATCAGGCTGCCCTGTTCCCTCTGAGCTTCTTTGCAGTCTACACAATAGCATGCATTCTCCCAGAGATGTTTCAGCTCACGTTCAAGTGAAATCGAACAGAAGCATCCTGCCATAGTGTTTGCTAATCAATAATTAGGACCAGAGACCAAGAAGGAGTATATCTTTTGCAGGAACAAGGGCTAAGGAATCTCAGGGTAGAAGATTCTACAGAACTTGGTTTTGGACTACAACCCTAGGAAGGCCCCAGAAACTGCAGTTCAAAAAAGTAACTACAATACTAAATTCTGCTGAATAGGAAAGATGCTGGAAAGCCACTGCCAGTCAGAGTAAACAACAGCAGGCTCAATGGATCAACAGACTGACATTTCATAGCATGATGGACCAATTAATAGGTTATCTTGCTGAAAAAGAAAATGTCATTTACTTGGTACCAGTGGTGTCCTGTTGGAATACTTCCAGCAACACAAGAAACAAACAACTATTTTCCCCATTTCTGAGTGCCAACTTTTTCATAACAAGACTAACATACGTTCATCTCTCAGTGATTGGTTCTGAAATCCCAGCAACCTGAGGTGAAAGTCAAATAAGCTCTTATGAAAATAAAAGTGACATATGGAAATAGGAACCCTTGAAGAAAAAACACACTAACATGAATTAGAACATGCACTAGTTTTGGCTACAGCACTGTCAGTTCTGCTAAAAAAAACAACACTCCACAAAAATGATAACAAGAGATCACTAAACTTCAAAGAAGATTTGAAAATAAAATCATCTCCAGTTCTATACAAACATTGTCTCTTGGGAAACATGACAGGATTTGGTTCACAAATGCTTTGTTTATGAACAGTTGGCTATACGCTTGTTTATCTTTGTTATGAGTTACCAACACACCTAAAATAATTTAGTAGTTTTGCTGTACTAAAGAAACAACAGAACTATTTGAACCCTCTCAAATTCTGGAATCTACATCATCATGTAGTTTGTTTAGTATAGGATTGTATGCATATGTTAGGGGTTCTAAAATCCAGTCCAGAAGTGGATCAAGCTGATGAAGAGTTTCTCAAGCCTATTTCAAAACCCCACCAATGGCAACACAGCCAAAGGGCTCTCAGAAAGGACTTGGGCTAAATGAAGCATGGCTGGACAGCAACTTGTCCAGGCAACATGTCATCCAATCATCAACTAGGAGGTGATACCCTCCCACTATCATGCATCTGGTACAAAGATGTGCTAGCAAATATGGATGAATGAACTTACTCAGTAACTGGGTTTTTCTGAACTTTCATACTCTCCATTAATCCAATAAAAAAACACCATATATGTTGCAATGACTAGATAAGTGACTATTTCAACCAATTAAGCATTGCTAAAAACAAAACTCATGCTGGATTCTGGGAGTTGTAACCCAAAAACATCACTTTTAAGGTCTGCCAGTAAGTGATTATGGATGCAGTGGGCACAGAGCTGGGCGGGCTGAGAAGGATGGTGGAGGACAGAGGTGCCTGGAGGACAATGGTCCATAGGATCATAAAGGGTCGGAATCAACTGTGCGACTGAACAACAACAAGTAAGTAATGCTGATCCACATCTTTACCAGACAAGCAATATTTACTGGCTTGTGTTCTTATTGCCTGCCTATTACTGTGAACAGCAGATTTATTCTAATATCCTGTGGGGATGACAGTTCAACATTCAGATGTTCGATTCCCAAGTACTGCAGGATGGAATGAGCTCCCGTCTTTGTCCCAGCTCCTGCCAACCTAGCAGTTTGAAAACAAGAAATTGCAAGTAGATAAATAGGGACCACTTCAGTGGGAAGGTAACAGTGTTCTATGCGCTCTGGTGTCTATTCATGCCTGCCACATGACCACGGAAACATCTGCAGAAGCAGCCAGCACTGGCTCTTCTGCTTTGAAACAGAGATGAGCACTGAACTCTAGAGTTGGATACAACTGGCTTTTGAGCAAGGGAAACCTTTACCTTTATCTTTATGTTAGAGATATTGTAGTAATCTAAATTTGAGCGGAAATTATTTTTATCTCATTTTTTCAAGTAGGTCTGGGAATCTTTAGCATTTGGACTTCAATTCCCAGAAGCCACAGCAGACATGGCCAATGGTAAGGAAATGTGGAAACTATACTAATTGATATGGTTGAATATAAAATCATAAGAATTACATTTGGGCACCAAGAATATTCTTTTTAGGCAATATAATTAGAGTGTAATTTGTTTACATTTAAAAAAATGGAAACTGTAAACCACAAATCTGAATACTACAGATTCCACAACATGGTTTCAGGGCAAAGTTTCACCAGGTGACTAACATTTTTTAAAACACCATAACAGTACTTTTTTTTGGGGGGGGGGAGCATTAGACAAAAATACATAGGGAATAATATTTTTTAAAACCCTACAGTTTTTAATACAGTCAAGCATCATGGACGCATCATCTATCTGATTCTATACAATTTACTTCTTTTAAGAACGGGAGAATTTACTAGGGGGTCTTGAACACAATAATCAAGACATAAAGAAGGGAGATGGACATCCAAAAGTAGACTGAAACCAATGGGCAAATCCACTAACTTTCAGACATAAATCCCAAAAGCAAGGCTATCTATGACTCTTTGAATAATAGCCACAGATCTTAAGGAGCACAGGCAGTCCATGTAAGCTCCACTCTCCATTGGGGAAAAAATGTGCTAAATCAGTGATCCCCAACCTTCTGGGACATGGGGGCCACATTAGGATGCCCAATGCCTAAAGAGAGCCATATCTTAAATCAAAATGTAACAAAATTATTAACATACCAATTTAGATATAGCAACAGCTATTATTCTTATATACCACCCCATAGTGTTTTAGTGCACTCTCTGGGAAGCTCACAAGGTGATTAGCATTTTGCCCCCAACATGCTGGGTACTCATTTTACCATCCTCAGAAGGATGAAAGGCTGAGTCAGCAGTTTTGGCTCTACTCCTACTCCAGTTTAAAAATTGAATCACAAAGACTCCTTTAGATCAGGGGTTCTCAACCTTTTAAAGCCGGGGCCGGGTCACGCTCACTCAGACACTTTCAGGGGCTAGATGGCCATTTTGGAGGTGGTGGGGGCCATATGAAATGGTGCCACAGGCCACATCCGGACCACAGGCCACAGGTTGAGAATCCCTGCTTTAGCTCAAAAGTAAACATTCAGAAGTCAAGGAAGAAATGTTAATGTTATGGGTACCAGAGCTCAGCTGGCTAGCAAAGGACCCAGAATGGTCCAAAGGCTAACATGGAGGCTGACAGAAGAAACCATGCAGACTGGAAGAAAAAAGGTTGCTATTGTGTTTTTGTAAGAAAGGAACAGAAAAAAAAATGACAGTAGATGGTACCATCTGAGCCAGGTTGAACACTACGAGTGCGAGGGAAAATGCCTTGAGGATGACAGAAGTAAACAAGCACCTTGAGGATGACAGAAGTAAACAAGCAGGTTGGAGAGCTACACAAAAAGAACTCTGGGATGGGTGGGCGCATGCAGCCCGTGGCCTGCAGGTTGGTGCCCCTATGCTAAAACCTTTTCTTTCTTTCTTTTGTTCACTAGAGGATGTAATGATGCTTTGGAATGAAAAAAGAAGAGAAAACTTATTTTGTGGAGTAGGGTGTGTGAGAGTGACCCTCCAAGGTGTGTAACCTTTGGACTTCTGCAAGTTGTCCACCTGTGGAACAGATAATCAGGACATTGGGCAGAAAAACTCCAGTTGCATAGAGTGAAAGGTTTTACAGATCCCTACTCTATGTTCTGAGGAAAATAGAAATCAGAGCTAAGAATTTAGCAAATAGACAATCCTGTCTGCTTATGGTGCCATTTGACAACTAGCTTAAATTGTGTTAAAAAAACATGTTGAGAAAGCTGATGAAAAGCAATGAACAACAACTGAGAATTACCTTGTTCTAGCCGGAAGCACAAAGAACGTTTTGCAGCTTCCATCTCAGGAGTCGGATTATCCAGAACATGTCGACACCACTGCAGAGGACTCAATGTTTTTTCTTGGGGTATGATGCTTTTAGCAGGTACCTTATACAACCTGAACAGAGGCAAAGAGAAACTTAAGCACAACACATATACTCAATTGGATATGTTACTAGGAATCTGTTTCCGTTTTGTAACTATGTGAGTCTTAAAATATGACAATAGCACAGACAGTAGCTCTTGAAGTAATGAAGGGAAACTCAAGCTATAGTAACAACAGAAGATATTTAGAACCATTAAGTTTGTTAATTAGGAAATTGATATACTTTTATCTTCAAGCAGACTAAGAGTTGGACTAAGCAGTTGGCCTCTCCAGAGAGCCATGAAACCAGATGGGTGGCTCTCTTACATAGACCTGGTCCCAAATCTAAGGGCTGAGACTTGGCAATTATGTTTTTTTGAAATGCTTCCAGCATCTTAACTAGCACCAGCAGATGGCCAAGATGATGGGGGCGAGGGATAATTCTGGGAGTTGTAGTCTAAATAATCAGTTTTTCCAAGCCATGCACTCACTGTTCAGAATACCTTCGGCTGGACCTTTCCAAGAGCTCTACCTGGGCACCCAATGTTTCCATGGAGTGTCAGATAGCACCATTTTGATTTCTCATCATGTCTCCAGCCAATAAAATGTCAGGCGAATGATGGGAGATTAAAATGGCAGTAGATTCAGCTGCTTGGATGGTCCGGTTATGAAAAATAAATAAAAGGAACTCATCGTAGATCTCAACAGTACATTACCTCACAGCGTTGTACTCTAACCTTAAGGATCTGCACACTAATTCTAGCCCTGGTTTTCAGAGCAAACCTAGAAGCTGCAGTCAGTGAAGGCCTGACAGTACTGTTACCTTATGAACACCTCTCACAGTGGCAATATTTTATGCACTCCCCTGTAAAATGTAAGATGTCAAGGTAACTCATGACCAAATCTAAGATGGTGCTTTCCCTGAAATTTTGAGAACCACCTTCCACTTGATCCATATTCTACTGCTAATAATGTTAAATAATGTTGTGATTTCCAAGATACTAAGTTTCATTTTAGAGGATAAGTTCCTTATATACATGATTTGTTGAAAATATGTAATTCTGGATCTGCCATTTCAGACCGTCTCTGGGGACTGGTATCCAATTTATAAATAGCTCATATTCTATATTCCATGTATAATTAATAGTATTTCACTTCTGATTTCCCTGGGTCAAGAGTCATCTGTTAAGTACTTCAACGTAACTAAGTAAAAGCACAATTTAACATCTTAGGCACAGTCCAAAAAATGTTAAGGAATTCTTAAGTCACATTGACACCAAAACAGTCCACACACTTCCCTGAGAGCCTTTGTATCCATTACAGAACAGTAACGCCTGGGCAGAAAGAAGTCATCAGTTTTAACACAAATATGTGTGACGTGTCCATGTAGTTGTGGCTCCAGTGGTGTTCAGAGATGTACAAGTGAAACATGCACTGGAGACAATCATCATGACAGACCCCACACATATAAGTATGCACAGTCAAACTTTGCATAAAGAGTGCCTCGCTTAAAGAGTAACTCGCTTAAAGAACAGAATTTTCTCTGAATGTTCACTTCACTTAACAAATAAAACCAACCAAAAACTCGGTTAACAAATAAATCAGGGTTCACAATCCCCCCCACAATTGGTCACTTACAATGGTGTTTCGCTTAAAGAACAAACTCGCTTAAAGAGCAATCCTGTGGAACACATTATGCTCTTTAAGTGAGATACAACTGTATATACAAAAACACATACGGTGGTACCTCATGCAATGATTTTAATCCGTTCCACGGGGCTCGTTGTTGTACAAAACAATTGCTATACTATACATGCATCGTATAGCAATTTTCCCAATGGGATGCATTGTACAATGATTTTTTTTGGCTAAGTGGATTTCCCCATTGAAATATTGTTGTACAATTTTTTTCCATAGGGAAAATTACTATGTGAGATGCCATTTCCCCCAAAACCTAATTGTTATGCGATTCCGTTGATATACGGGGTGATTAGTATATGAGGTTCCACTGTATAAACATGGAAAATAAAAAGCTCATATAATACTAGAAAAATTAATTCAAGTTGCATTATTTTTCCTCGAAATAGTGAAATTTCTCTTTAAAAACCATTATCCAATAGTAAAAGTGAGTTTCCTGTCAAGCAAGCCAAGGAACAATAAATATATCTACAAAACACTTACACGTGTTCTACAATGTGTGTAATACAGTTGCATTTTAAGAATGACCACTGCACTTTTATTTTCAAAGAGAACAGGCATCTATCTACCCACATCGCCTTCCTTCCAGAGATTCTATGTAGGCATGTGAAAAGTTTGCTGATCAATACTTGCACATGGTTAAGATATCAATTCTATACACATTTTCATCTAGACAGACGTCACTGAACACAATGGGACACAATATTCTAACAAACATGGGATTGTACTAGAAGAGAACATGACTTAACTATTTGGCTAATATTTCGTGAGAAATCTTGAGGTGGGGGCAGAGTTGCAGATCAATCCATTTTCAACCGCACGCACGCACGCGCGCACACGCACACACACACGCGCACACGAGATGGACTAAAAGGAATACTCATGCACAGAGGACTACACATTCTTCTCATTTTCTTTGTTGGAGAGAATTAAGCAGGATTTGAAAGAGGGACATAATGAGTCCCCAAACAGCATAAGAACAGAATCTCATGCTTCTCTAGGTGTTTCTTTGTCCAGCACTGTAGGGTGAGGCGTCAAAACATATAGCTTTGGATTTTAAAAAAAGGGAGGGGGGACGAGAGCTATTGAGAAAGGTATTATGACAGGAAAGGAATGAGTGGCAGGGGGAAGCAAAAATGGATAAAAATACACAGGAGAAATAACGTTGCTTCCCATGGAAGAGAAAAATTTTGGAGGGTGTCTTTTTTCCAGACCAAAATGTGAGCTGTGCTAGTGGCTCTAAAAGGGACAAGGTTGGATTCTTCCTTCATTTTTTTAAACAATTACAACACACGTCAGGCGATTTTCACTGCCTGTCTCTAGCCAGTCTGCTGCAGCTGCATAAATCACAACCACTGCTTCGATCTGCATTCTGCTTCCCAGACCTGCTCACACACAGCTCTCCTTCTGAAAGCATCTGTTCAGGGCCATCCCTGCTTAAGGACTAGGAGTTGCTGACCGCGTCCTGAAATCTTCCCTGAGTAATGGATTTTCATGCACCAAGGGAGCCTTCGGGTTGCTGTTCTCACTCCAACTCCATCCGCTACTTCAGAGATGCGTGAGTGCTGGGTCCTAAACTTCACCAATCTCAACTGGATGTGCTTACAGGGAGTCACTGTCTTTTTCCCCGAGTTCCTTCCTCCCATTGACCTCTCCAAAATTATTCTAAATATGCCCGGAAATACAGGATCTCAAAACATTTCAAGGCACAGCCAAGGGAAAGCAGCAAAAGAATAGAAATAAACATGTCCAACTCAATGGCTGCATAAGTTTCTCTTTCCAAATCTGCACTGTGGGAATGGTTGGTTCATCTCTTCTCAAAAATGATCTTGGAATTCTGCCAACATGAACAAATCTTACTGCTCGGGAAACTGTTGGAGCTATTCATCAAGCAACCACATCTAGAATCAAAGGCAGCTTTCTAAATCCCTTCTGTTAAATCAGCAGTAAGATCAAGGTTTCTAAATATTGTTTTAAAAACCACAATACATTAAAAAAAATACACACAGCAAAGGAGAGAGGATCAAATCCTGGACCTGAGAAACTGGAAAGAAAAGATAGATCTGTCAAGTGGGTCCCATTTAGGGATGACAGCAGAGGAAACATGAAGGGGAGAGAAAGCATAATAATTAAGACTTTTATCTCGCCCCATGCTGCTTAGTGCACTGTCTAGGCCAGGGTTGCCCAAACTTTTCAGGCTGTGGACAGGTCAAATGGTTCAGGGAGCCGGTCACATGGTTCAGGGAACTTGGGGGCTGAATCTGGCCCCTGACACCAATTCATCTGGCCCGTGAAGCCCTCATTACTCATGGAAGTGGAAATAAAATGTGACCATACAGTAATACCTCATATAACATTAGTATCGAATAACACTAAAATCGCATAACATCAAGGAATCTGGGGGGAAGAATTGCATCGGGTAACATTAAGATCCTATGGGATGCTTCAGATAACAACCGCGAAAGCCTGTGTGGTTACAATGTATCTCTATGGATCCCATAGGATTTTAACATGCGTCGGATAACACTAAAAATCGTATAACACCAAGACTTGTGGAACCAGGTTTTAGTGTTATCTGAGGTTTTACTGTACTGGCATTTTTTACTTCTTCCAAGAGTGATGAAGGTTTCGTCGGCTGGATGAATTGGCATTGGGGGCTGGATCCTGGCCCCAGGCAGTAGTTTGGACACCCCTGCTCTAGGCGGTTCACAAGTTAATTAGTGTTTTACTCCCAACATGCTGGGTACTCATTTTACCGACCTCAGAAGGATGGAAGGCTGAGTCAACCCTGAGTCAACGTTGAGTCTTGGTCAGGATAGAACTCACAACACTTTGGCTGCAGTACAGCAGCTTAACCGCTGCACCACCCAGACGATCAAATCCTGAAGGGGGGGGGAAGAGCCGCTTTAAATGGCAGCAAAACAGGATCAAGGGGGATTGAAGAGTTAATGCTAATAAGGCAGCCTTCAAAAAGCGGCAGCTGCCTAAGAAAAAGAGAGGAGGAAGGGGGGGGAATAGGGGGGGGGTCGCCTCTCTTGAAAGGCACCCAGGAAACGAGGAGGAAAGCTGGCAAGCCTTGGATTCTCAGCTGGGGGTTTGCAGATGCTGGAGCTGAAAAATGACAAGGGCTGGGCTGGGCTGGGCGGCGGGGGGGAAAAGGGAGTTTATCAAAGCACCCACCAGGTCTCCTCATCCCCCTCCAAAAAAGCCATCTCCTCCAAGTCCAGCACCTCCACCTCGTCCAGGAAGGTGGGCGGCGGCAGGGGGGCAGGGCGGCGGGGCGGCGGGGGCCCCGGAGCTCCGCAGGGGGAGGGCTTGAAGTCGATGGAGGGCTCGGCTTGGCACCGGAGGCTGGGGAGGCCGCCCGGCGGGGAGCTGCCAGCGCCGCCGTAGGGGGCCGAGGCTGGCGGCGGCGGCGGCGGGGCAGCGGGGCAGAGGAGCAGCTGCGGCCGGGGGCTGCCGGGGGGGGCCGCCGCCGCCGCCGCCCGGCTGGGGAGCTGCTCGTTCTGCTTCTCCAGCTTCCGCACCAGCTCCTGCAGCTTCTTCAACTCCAGCTCGGCGTTCACCGCGCCCGCCTTCCCCTCCGCCACCAAAGGCTTCAGCACGGCAGCCTCCATCCCCCGAGGGAGGGGGGGGACGAGAGAGAGAAACAACGGCGGTGGCTGTAGTAGGCGAGTCTCTTTTTCCCCCCTCCTCAGCCCAAGCGCCGCCTCAGCCGCCGCTACTGCTGGCCGGAGATGCGCCTTCTTCCCGCCCGACGCCAGGAGCCCTGCGCGCGGTTCCCTTCCCACTCGGGCGCGGGGGGGAAAAAAACGGAGGCACACAATGGGAACAAGGGCGGGGCGGGGCGGGGGAGACCCTTTTATAAGCGCCGCGCGCGGGTTTTGGGCCTGCGCTGGGTGGGTGGGTGGGTGGGGGGAGGACTACTAGGCGGGACCTGGAGGGCGCCGTGAGGGAAGCTTGTTGAAGCTCCGCCCCTCCCCACCTTTCCGCCCATTCGGCAGAAATCCTTGACTAGTAGATTGGGAAGGAGGGAGGTGGTGATGCGGAGTCCAGATACCGGATTCTTAGAAGGACCGTTTGGGGAGGGAGGGGTGTGTGCAATGGTGGGATGTCAAAAACATTTTTACTACCCCACCGTGATGTCATCACAGTGTGGGTGGAGCTGATGTCATGATGTCATGGACGGAGCCAAAGGAAAAATAATAATGATAATAATGTAAAAATAAAATAAAATAAAAATAAGCACACACACTCACACACACCTCAACCCATCCAACCAACCAACCACAACAGAAATCCGTAAATAAATAAATAAATAATACATTAAAATACATGCACCAGTGAAAAGGTAAGCCCCGAAGGTGGGGGGGGGGGGCAAGCTGCTACCGGTTCTCCGGGACGCTGGGGAAAGTTACTACCGGTTCTGGAGAACTGGTGAGAACCTGTTACATCCCATCACTGGGTGTGTGGTCGAGGAATGGCTCCCAGAACCCTAGACAGCGAGGAGAACTGGTTAGAGTGGTGGGGCTGTATGTGTGTGTGGATAGATAGATAGATAGATAGATTTGTTGTTGTTCAGTCGCACAGACGATTCCGACCCTCTGCGACCCCATGGACCACTGTCCACCAGGCACTCCTGTCCTCCACCATCCTACTCAACTCGCTCAGCTCTGTGCCCATTGTCTCTACAATACCATCTAGTCATCGATAGATAGATAGATAGATAGATAGATGGACAGACATATATATATACACACACATACAGAGAGAATACACACACACACCATCTAGTCATAGATAGATAGATAGATAGATAGATAGATGGACAGACATATATATATACACACTCACACATACAGAGAGAATACACACACACACACACACACACACACACACACGAGACCGCGGAAACGTCTGCAGAAGCAGACAGCACTGGCTCTTCAGCTTTGAAACAGATGAGCACTTAACCTTAGAGTCAGATACGACTGGCTTCCGAGCAAGGGGAACCTTTACCTTTATACAGTAATACCTCGGATAACATTAGTATCGAATAACACTAAAATCGCATAACATTAAGAAATCTGGGGGGAAGAATTGCATCGTATAACATTAAGATCCTATGGGATGCATCAGATAACAACCGCTAAAGCCTGTGTGGTTACAATGTATCTCTATGGCTCCCATAGGATTTTAACATGCATCGGATATCACTAAAAATCGTATAACACCAAGACTTGTGGAACTAGGTTTTAGTGTTATCTGAGGTTTTACTGTATATGTATTAGAGGTGATAGAGTAGGAACACAGTTAAAAGCAGAGACATCACCAGTGGTGGGCTCCAAAAAATTTTTTTACTACCACACTGTGGGCGTGGTATGGGGGCCCCAGGGGAAAGCCCTGTGTTGCACCTGAATTAGTACAGTGGAACCTCATACAACAATTGCTCAGTATAGCAACAAAATCACATAACAATTAGGGTTTTTTGGGGAAAATGGCATCCCGCATAACGATTTTCCCTATGGAAAAAAATTGTACAACAATTTTTCAATGGGAAAAACCACTTAGGAAAAAAAATCTTCATATGATGCATCTCCTAGGGAAAATTGCTATACTATGAATACCACTGTATAGCAATTTTTTCATACAACAATGAACCCCATGGAAAGGATTAAAATCATTGTATGAGGTACCACTGTACTTTATTTCAAAACTTGGATGGGCGGGGCCAGCCAGAATTTCTGCTACCGGTTCTGGCAAACTGGTGCAAACCTGCTGATGCCCACCACTGGGTATTGCCAACTAAAATTCATATAGTCGAAGCAATGGTATTCCTGGTGGTAATGTATGGTTGTGAGAGCTGGACCATTAGAAAAGCTGAGCACAGAAGAATAGATCCCTTTGAAATGTGGTGTTGGAAGAGAGTTTTGAGAGTATCCTAGACAGTGAGGAGAACAAATAGGCTGGTCCTAGAAGAAATCAACCCTGACTGGTCATTAGAAGGTCAAATATTAAAGATGAAGCTAAAGTACTTTGGACATCAAATGAAAAGAGAGAATTCACTTGAGAAAGCTTTGATGCTGGGAAAGTTGGAGGGCAAAAGAAGAAGGGAGCAGCAGAAAATGAGATGGCTAGATGGTATTATAGACCCAGTGGGCACAGAGCTAGATGGGTTGAGGAGGATGGTGGAGGACAGAGGTGCCTGGCAGGTAATGATTCATGGGGTTGCAAAGGGTTGGAATTGACTGTGCGACTGAACATTGGCATCCCGAGGTGGGTTGTTGTGGGTGGGCTGTTAGCTCAGGAGAAGTTTTGGGGGGGCCTGCTGGAAGTGTCAGCAGTTTGAGACCCAAGCGCTACACAACTGAGTGAGTTCCCATCTCTGTTCCATCTTCTGCCAACCTATCAGGTCGTTTTCAAGATATTGCAAATAGATAAATAGGTACCACTTTGGAGAGAAAGGTAACACCGTTCTGTGTCTAGTCATACCACATGTCCACAGAAATGTCTGCAGACATTTCTGGCTCTTTGGCTGAAAATGGAGATGAGTTGGCTACAACCCTAGAGTCAGATACGACTGGCTTTCAAGCAAGGGTCACCTTTCCCTTTAACCCAATAGAGCAGCTGCCCAAACTTTACCCTAATAGAGTAGACTTTACTACCAGTGACTCAACACCAATCCTCAGGTGGCAGTTAACTAATCTGACAATGCTGAAGTCCACAGGGAAGGGTGATGGTCCCCAAGTGAATTAAATCTCACTTGAATCCACCTTTATGAAGGGCAGTAGCTCCATCAATACTGGCCTGGGGCTGAGGAGGACTATGCATGCAAAAAGGGTTCAGGACTAGAAAGTGACTCACAGAAATGAATCAGTGGTACGGGCATCACACTGCAATGCAGAAGGCAAATGGAATACTACTGCATTACATTCTCAGGACAATCTTCACGGCTGAAAGTAAAATAACCGTGGCCCTCAGTCCCTAGCAGTCCTTCAGAAGGCAGCGAGTGCTAAGATTCTCTGGGTCAGCTGTCTTCAGAAGAACTGTTAGGAAGGGCTGTAATGCTGTCAGGAAATTGCAAACATTTCTCCAAAGAATGACCACCAATGTCTCAGCTTGACCATGTTACATATATATCCTGATAGAATTCTAGTACTGTACTTCCAAATGGGGTCATCATGTAAGAGGGGGCTGCAGTGGCTCTGTGGTTAAGAAGCACTCGTTGTTATCTGGAAGGCTGGCAAGTTGGCAGTTCGAGACCTGGGTACTGCATGGCGGATTGAGCACCTGTCTCTGTCCCAGCTCTTGGGGACAAGAAAGGAGCCTCATTTGGGCGTTCCCTGAGCAGAGTTTCTTCTGCAAAAATTCCTTCAACCCAGAATAATTTTTGACATGAAATTATTATTATCCTGTAAGAAACCTGTAGGGGAGAAGAGAATGACATTGACCATCCTTTCGCACATCTGGAGTGGCTCTGTGTGGCTTGGAAGGTGGAGAAGAAAATGAATAGTTGGCCTGGAAATATAGGGCACAGGAACGACTGCGATACAGCTTTTGGAAATTATCGCTGCCCCTAGCAGAATTTTTGCTTTCCTCAACAGCTCTCCCTGAGACAGTGAGAGAGAGAAAAGGCCACCACCATTACCATTACCATTACCATTACCACTACCACCTCTTCCTCCTCCTCCTCTTCATCTAGACCAGATGTAAAACTGAAAAAATGAAGGCACCTTTTGGTGGCTCCAATCTGCAGTTCTTTTCACCTGACCTAGCGTGAGAAAGATTAGCCAGCGACACAAGGTCACCATTACCAGGGTACACCCGACTGCAGTTCAAAAATACCACAGTCTTCAAGGAGGCTCCTTCTGTGTATCCCAGCTGCTCATGCTACTTACTAGTCCCTGTCCCAAAAATGGAATTTTAAAGCCTAAGGACGGTTGATTCCCATTCTTGTGTTCCAGTTATGTGCCAAGCCTCCAAAAACCGCATGGGCCATGAATGGGGTGGCCAAAGTTGGCTTTCTGTCAGGGGTACATAAGTTTTTAAGCCTCAAAGCTACACTGGGAGCTACATACACAGATCACATAACACTGTGTACACATGTGTAAATAACACTTGCATATTGACACACATTCTTATACACCAGCAGCAGGTCACCCAGGAGACGTGTGTGTAATTTTAAAAAAGAGCACTTTGCCCCTAGGTCTGTCTACCACTGGCTCCTAAGTCTCCATGCCCGTGAATTACAATAGAAACCTGTTGTCATAAGGATTGCAGTGAGTTCACTGTTGAATTATTGTTGGGTTTTGTTTTGGTTTTTTGCTTCCAAGCAAGTAGACATCAACATTCAGAAACATTCACCTCTGATGCAAATTGCATACAGGCTAGCTGATTGAGGGAAAAGGAGATGACACTCTACCGGCTTCAGGGACCTTCCCTGTGTGGTAAGAATCATCTCAATGAAAATGGGCAACCATACAGAAATTGTGTGGACATTCTGCAACATTGTCAATGGAAGACTTGTAAGAAAAGTCTCCCAACATCTTTGAATGTTGGGTTGTTGTTTTTTCACATCTGGAAATAATAAATGACCCGATAATTCCTAGTGACTTTTGGTGCTGAGGGTTTTTGTGTGTGTGTGTGTTTTGGTAGTCCCATCCAATACAGTATATTCAGCCAAACGTCCCCTGCAATTTTTTTTATGAATCTTAGGCAAGGGAGCAGAAATGCAAAGCAAAAATGGGCTACTTCACTTGTCACTTTGTTCTCGACTTTATTCTGAGGACTGCAAGTTACCATGACCAGATTGTCTTGTTGATGTCAGAACAAATAAAGTATAACTATCTTATGGAGATTTTAAACAGCATTCAGGACAGTAGATTTACAAGTATTCATAGCAGTCATTGGACAGAAAAATATGTTTGCTTGAAATTATCCTCTTTTCAGTTAAATGTATGGATGAGTTTTGCTTCACTCATTAAATCAGTGTTCTTCAGATGTGTCAGATGACAACTTGTCCTGGAATTAAATTAAATAGAAGGAGGGCATTTCACCAGCCCCTGCCCCCATGCTTCTGAATAGCTCTGGATAGCAACAATTCTCTCTAGTTTTTCTAATTTTGGATTGCTGATTGTGGATAGCAACAATTCTCTCTAGTTTTTCTAATTTTGGATTGCTGATTGTGGATTTAATTGTGGTTTTTTTTTTCTATTTTAATTGTATTGTTTCCTATATAATGCAAGGTGCCTATCTTTTTGGTATCCTAAAAATTGTAAACAAACAAATAATCTCTTGCTAGCATAATTATCTGGGAAGGTTGTAGGAGATTGGACTAGGTGAATTTACCTTGTATCTCCTGAAACCAAAGCAGCACAAAAAGATAAACTATGTCCAATTCTGAGTGAGAGAATGACATCTCTTTAAAAAAAAGTATACAACTAGAAGCTGGAACTGCAGATTTCAAAGTTGTTGCAGAAATTTGGATCATCAATACAGTCTGATTATTTAAAGGACTCATAACCTAATTGAAAGCTGCACATGCTCTTTCGGCATCCAATCAATTTTGGAAAAGGGCCACTCTTTATTCCTATGTATTAACATGCAACAGTTCCATTGTGAACACACTTAAAACATGAAGGAATCTCTAAGAGAGTGATGGGAAATATAGAGAATGAATTTAACAAAATGCTGGTTTTTAAAAACATTTAATTATTTTTTTAAAAAAAATGTATTAAAACTTTGCACAATCAGTGAAGTAAGGGTGTAGTGCTCAGTGGGGATGATGGGTTTTGTGGAAGATGATTGTGAATGCAAGAAGTTAGTGACACTCTCATTCCCACCCTCCATGCTCTGAAATGGTTAAAAATCATATGAGTCTGTATTAAAGAAGTAGAATTTGCTTGCTAATCAATTAATGTATTTAAAGGACTTGCTGACTGGGAAGGAATGTTTCCCAATTAACCTTAAGATGGAGTTATGAGAGTAGATAGAGAACTTTTGGCAGAAGACAGAAAAAAATAAGGTGATTCTGAACTCATCCACGTCCTTGGCTGAATAGTGGATGTCTAATGAATGGAAATAGACATGTGACTATTCTCCTCTGGCTTTCTGCACTTCTACTACCCAGCTAAAGAGAATTCAACAAAAATTCAAAATTCTGCAACAGTGCTGAGTATTAATGCGTTAACCTAGCACAAAGGAACCTTGTGTGTATGTTGTGATTTCTTTTCTCAGTATTTTGTAGATAATATATTTTACTTCTGCTCTTAATCTGATTGTCAGTTTTGACGTAGAACAATTGTTGAACATTACTAGGGAGAATTCTTCTTTGTGTTTTTTTTTTTGATGAATTTGAGGTAGTGCAAAAGTGAATAAAGTTTTGAGCAGTCCTGCTTACTTCTTATTGGCCCAGCCTTTGCATTCCTGAATATAAAGAATTTCACTGTAAATAGATCAACAGCAGAGTTCAACAAGGGATAGATGTCTTTTCTGAGGGCAGAAATCACTCAGGCTTTCAAGGAAGTTGTTTCAAATTTTCACTTTGGAGACCAGGTACTCACATGACTTGTAGATTCACTGCCCGTGGTATTTTTGGACAGTGTGTGTGTGTGCCCTTTGTGGGTTAGATGTTACCAGACTACCTCTCTCCCATCATCCCCTGCACTGTCCTTTTTTGGTTAACTCGTGTGGGAGTTTCTTTGGGGTGCAACCCTGAACAATGGCATTCTTATTGTGGGCTACACTAGATTTCTTGTAACAATATGCTGCGCACACAGGGGATTATCATTTGAGGATTCTATTCTGCAAATAAAGTATGCCATGAGCTGACTAGTCATATTGTCAAGTACACAGTCAAACAACACTTCCCTGCTAGAAATCAGGGCCCACAGGTAGCCACTCATTCACTTCAATACCTAGCCTGATGTAGCTGAGCAAATGTGACAGTTCAGGCCAACTGCTTTGGAACTATAGATCCAGTTAAGAATCAGTTCATCTGACACTGAATATTTGAATTCATTTATCTTCAGACCATGGCTCCAAGCACTGTTTTTTTGCTCCTCTTAGACAGAAATCTCTTCCCTTCTTATCGTGAGCTTTTCTTGCCATTTCACATGGAGTATTTCCTTTAGAAGAGGACCTTAGCCCAACCAAGGTCGATGCAGTGGTGGGCATCAGCAGGTTCGCACCAGGTCTCCAGAACTGGTAGCAGAAATTCTGGCTGCCCCCACCCATCTAAGTTTTGAAATAAAATAGTCCTAATTCCAGTGCAAGGCAGGGCTTTCCTCTTAGCCACGCCCACCACACCACATCCACAGTGTGGTAGTAAAATTTTTTGGAGCCCACCATTGGGTTGATGTATCTACTAGCTTGGACTAGATACTATGTTTCAACCTTTCCCATTTTTTTAAGTTATAAAGAGATAATCTCATGTACTCCTCTTTAACTCATGAAAATAAGGTGCAAATGGAATAAATATACCAAGGTTGTTTGGGACATAGGAAAAAGAAACATACAAACAGGTCTAGCTTGTTAGACACACATGAAAAAGAAACATTAGCGGGCAAGGGCCCTTTCAAATACCATGTGACCTGAAATAGGTCACTTTTTGACCCCACTCCCCCTGTGACTTTCTGTGAACTTTGACTGACCCCCTGCCCCCTAAATCATGTGGTTTCTCTGTTTTCCCTGATTTGAAGAGAAATGGCAGAAGCATGGCAAACCCAGAGCCTGAGGATGCCGGATGGCCCACCCCCGGACTCCCACCTGGACATGGGGTTAAAAGCCACACCAGTTTGAGCGGCGGCAGACAGTCCTGCCCGGAGCCTGAGGATGCCTGCCACTCCACCCCTGGACTTCCACCTGGCCAGGTTAAAATTTGGAAGTCACGTGACTTCACATTGAACATCCCCCCCCCCGTGACTTTCTGTGACTTTTGGTCAACCCCCTCCCCTCCTAAAATGGTCACGTGGTATTTGAAAGACCCCTAAAAATCCCAAACACAAAATCCAATGTAAAGAATACAAGGAGTTTGTAAACATCAGTTTTTTTACCACCTCAGAAGCAAGTTTTTCGTGTGTAATTTTTTCAGGATTATCCTCATTCCTCACATCATGGGAGCCCCGTGTAACAGAGAGAATGCCAGAACAGGCTTTTTTGTTCCATTTGTCTTGATTCCTTACAATTTGATCTGGTGCCCTTGATTTGTAAATGGAGGAAGTGGTTGCCTTGCGTGCTTGGAAAAATGTATTTGATGAGTCACCAACATTTCTTTAATTTACGAGTGCATTCCTCAATGTAGCTAAATTAATATCTTACTCAAGACAAGCCATTCATTAAAACAGCTGCCAACAAACCATTCCTTTGGATGTTTCTATGAAGGATTCATCAAAGAAAAATGAAACACTTTACTCAAGTGACATGCAAAACAGATGTCTATCTTTGTGTATATATTAGAGAGAAAGAAGAGGATGCAAGAGAGTGGAAGAAAAGTCTCCCCCTCTTCCCATTAATATAGTTTTTTGCTTTCAAAAGAAATATTTCATTTCCCTTCCTTTTGTGTGATACGTTCCAGGATACATAAAAGTGCTCTTTAACTGTTGGCTAACCTTTTAGATAACCTATGAAGAGAGCAATAAAACACATGATGGGATTCCTGCAGCTGTTCAGCAAGGATGAATAAGTGGACATGTGAATTTAACCTAACTCTTCATGCCTTGCTGTGTTTGCATGGTCCATTGTACACATGGTATTGAATCAGAAGTGATGTCACAGATGCTTCTAAATATCTTCACTTTATAATTTTTTTTGGAATAGTAGCCGTGTTAGTCTGTGATGCAGGCATATCAGAAAACAAAATAAAAAACACTGTAGCACTTTAGAGACTAACTGCTATATATTTATTGTTAGCTTTTGTGGATCAAGCCCACTTCATCAGACAAGGAGTAAAACTTACAGGCATGGTTTATATACACCAAATTCAGGGGTTAAAGGGAGAAGGGTTTGCTCAATTTATAAGCAGCTCAAAGGGTAAGAGATCACATGTTTTATCAGTTGCCTAGTACTATCCAATGAGCAAGTATCCTTAATAATCTACATCACTGATGGTTGTGAAATAAAATTTCCTCCAATTTTCATTATTATTTAACAGCAAAAGAGTTAACCTGTAAGGATAGTCCACATTCCACACATTGTGCCTGCCATCTCTGAGAGAGACTAGAGCAGTGATGGTGAACCTTTTTATCGCAAAGTGCCAACACAGCAACAGGGGAGGAAGGAAATCCTCCCATTGGGCTGCTGGGCAGAGGGGCGGGGTGAACTCTGTGCTGAGGGGAGGGAGGGAGCGCTCCCATTGGGCTGCTGGGCAAAGGGATTAGGTGAACTGTGTTCTGGGGGGAGGAAAGAAGTGCTCCCATTGGTCTGCTGGAGGGACACGGCAAACTCTGCACTGGGGTGACTGCACGGATGCTCACAGAGAGGGCACCAAATGCCACCTCTGGCACACGTGCCATAGGTTCGCCACCACTGTACTAGAGTTATAGGGACCTCTTGTATGTCTTTTGCCACAGTGTATCCTTAAGACAGGGGTCTGGCTATAAAGACATGGGGAAGTGGCAGGAGGTACATGAAGTAAGTGTCAAACTAGATTTAAGGAAATTTTTCATATCATCTGGTCAACTCATTTTTTTTCTCCTCTCAAATACCTGTATGTGGTTCAACAATCAGGCTTACAAAATAAGCCATTGTTCACCTTTCAATGACCAATCACAAAAGAAAGCACACCAAATGCCATATACAGTAATACCTCATATAACATTAGTATCGAATAACACTAAAATCGCATAACATCAAGGAATCTGGGGGGAAGAATTGCATCAGATAACATTAAGATCTTATGGGATGCTTCAGATAACAACCGCGAAAGCCTGTGTGGTTACAATGTATCTCTATGGATCCCATAGAGGATCAGATAACACTAAAAATCATATAACACGAAGACTTGTGGAACCAGGTTTTAGTGTTATATGAGGTTTTACTGTACATAGATGAGGAAAATCAATGCATTGTCAATGTACCACTTAAGGGAAACATGCTAAATGTATATGTATAATATAATTTGACTCCCAGCTCCCTACTGTTCTCAAAGTGACGGCTCAAAGAGTTTGAGCCCCTTCTCCTCCTCAAAGGAATTGGCAAGGCTTCCTACATACTGTAATTTGCATGACCTTAGAACTGCATTTATGGAAGCTGTTATAATAACTACGACTATGACTACGACTATGTCTCAGAAATTATTCTGTGTTGAAAGGTTTTTTGTGGAAGAAACTCCACTCAGGGAATGCCCAAATGAAGCTCCTTTCATGTCCTGAAGACCTGGAATAGAGACAGGTGCTCAATCCATCATACAGTACCCAGGTTTCAAACTGCCGACTTTCCAGCCTTCCAGCTAACAAGGTGAACTTCTTAACCACTGAGCCACAGTAGCCCCTAGCTCTTCTAATGACCGCCATTTTCTAGAAACACTAAGCCTTCAAGTGGCAAAAAGCAACTTTTTGTCAAAGCATATGAACTTCCTCACCTGCATAGCTTGCGGTTGGCATGCTTTCTTTTGTGGTTGGTCTTTGGAAGATAAACAAGAACATATTTCACAAATCTAATTACTGTGGCACTCTCTCTGAAGAAATCCCATTGTGTGGAAGAAAACAGATTAATTGAAAAGAATTTGCATCTTCTAGCTAGACCCAGGCATAGGGGATCTCTAAAAGCTGGGTTTGTGTAATAGATCACAACATGTGCCTGATGACCTGCATGAAGCCTAGGGGAGATTATCTTTATACTGGAGCATCCCAATTTTCAGCTTTCTGAGTATTTTTTAATTTCTGGAGTTTGGAGCATTTTGTCCCGTCCCTTTGGAATTAATTTCATATTTTACAAAAAGGTTTACTTGTCTTTCCCCCTACCCACACAAATGGCAACTAAAGAATCTCCATACATGCTGGTTAGTAGGTTGTCAACCTACATACCTCTCTCTAAATGGTTCCCTCCATTTTGAAAAAAACATATCCTTCCATCTTCCTGCTTGATCAATCCTTTATTGAAAAGATTCGGTAGAGGCAAAAATCAATTTCATACAACATGAATAATGCAAGAATTCAACCAACAAATACAATATTAAGTAACTAAAATACTATTTGTATGTGAATTATGTTTAAAACTGCAGATTGTACACCAATAGATAGAACGTTAAACCTTTGAGGTTGTGAGATCTTTTTTACTACTTTCCTCTGGAGTGAGGGCAAAGAGAACTGAAATTTTTTATTCTGTTCTGTATTAACTATCATTCACTGTAATGTCCAAAACATCACACTGTAATTAATTTTAATCTTGACTGATTAATCCTGAAACAAGCCAGCTTGTTCCAAACAAAAACCTTTAAAACGTTTTTTCAATATTCAAAGAAACCGCTGCATATTCCTTATTAACTAGTAGGGCAAAATGGTTTTCAAAAGTTCGAAAAGACGAAAGGGTAGTTCAGTAGTTTAGACAGCTGGCTGCAGAGTCAGAGGTTGGGAGTTTGATTCCGTTCTTGACAACACTGGACTTGATGATCTATAGGGTCCCTTTGAGCTCTGCAGTTCTATGATGATTATTATTATTAATTCCTCACTCATTAAACACAAAAATACACACATGCGTGCACACACACATTGAGTTTTCTACTTACATATGACAGTTATAAAGTCATGAGTTTTGAATTATATAACATGCAACTAATATAGGGTCTTGATATTTGGAATAATTATTCCTGACATATAGGAGGTTAAGTGCTTGCAAGGTCATAGCCCCTGGCTGTAAGTTTTAATGAAGAAGTAGCTAATTTTCCCAAGTGAAAGAACTATGTATTTATATATCCACGTGACTGCCAATCCTATCTGGCTGCTTGTTTCTTTCTCTTCCTCCCACCGTTCTGTTTCTGTGAACTCCTTGACTTACACTGACATCAGATGGTCCAGCTTCCTAGCCACAAGCCTTGCCAGACCAACTCATTTCCTACTCAGCCCAGTAAAGAGCTTGGAAAAGTCATTTATTTGGACAAGTGGCCATCCTAGCTCAAGGAGCTATAGCCAGAGCAAATGTTTCCTCCCCCACCCCCCGAAACCGCTGGCCCAATAACAATATTAATCTATTTAGTTTGTGATGATACAAACTTTAATCCAAAGCTACTCTGTTTATCCATTTCTTGGACACCTATATATTGTTCAGGCTACAATCCAAGGGAAAAATAGCCGTAATCCAAAGAAAACAAAAAGTAAATAAGCATGATATCTTTTCTTGTTGATAATGCAGACATATTTCATGCATATACCATGATAAAATAGCTTCCTTTTAAAAGTCATAGATGGTTTCATTTTTCACAGCTCTTGAATTGTCTACTGTTTATGATAATTTGTAGAATTCTTCACTCATCCTTTTAAAAAAGCATATGATTTTTCAGGATAAATGCCGGTAGCTTTTCATCTGAGAATGCACTCAATTGAACTTCAAATAAAGATTAGTAAATCCACGAAGCTGTAGAGAAGGAGAGAGAGAGAGAAGATGAAGCAGACACATCCATGTGGTGAAAATGCATGCAACTCTGTAAAGCAGGCAAGCCCAAACTATGGCCCATGGGCCAGATACGGCCCCAAATCCGTTCCATCAGGCCTGCGATGCCCTCACCAATCCAGGAAGTGAATACAGACGCTTCTGTGCATGTGTGGATGTGTCCGTATTTAATTCCTGGTTTGATAAGGACATCCTTGTGCATGCACAGAAGCGTCTGTATTTACTTCCTGGTGTGGTGAAGACGTGCTTGCACATGCACATGCACAGAAGCATCTGTGCTGAACCAGGAATAAATATGGCCGCTTTCACACATGCGCAGAAGCATCCGTGCCGAACCAGATTGTTCAATGTAAATTGGAAGTAAACATGACCATGCATGCGCAAACGCGTCCTGTTCTGGGGGCGTGGTCTGGCCCGCTCAGCTGTTCCAGGGACATAGTCAGGCCCCTGGCCCAAAAAGGTTGAACACTTCTGTTGTAAACATTTAAACATTTGGTTGCACCTGCTCTTTGTTTTATATACTGTATAAGATCTAAAATACATATTGACAATATGAATATTGGAAGTTTAATACAAATTGCATGCAAATGTGGGGATTATTCAAAATTCAAAAATTCTCCAGTGAATTCTAACATTAATCTAAACGATTTTGCTGGCACTCACTAGTATTACAATCAAGAATTTAAGATATTGGGATTAAAGGTACAGAAGTTAAATCTAAAACAACTCATTCTAAATTCAAATTTTATTTCAGTCTATCGTGTTTTGTTTTGTTGTATTCAAAATGAATTTGCTACTACAGTCAAAACTCGCATAACAAAAATATTTCATTCTGCAAGGCTGCTCACTATACGAGTTTTTCATTATGGAAATTTTTTTGCATAACAAAAATTTCTATGGAAAAACTCGCATAATGAAAATTTTCATTATGCGAGTTTTTCCATAGGAAATGCTGGTTTCGGATAAAGAAAATTTTCGTTATGCAAGTTTTTCCATAGGAAATGCCGGTTTTGGATAAAGAAAATTTTCATTATGTGAGTTGGAAAGGTTTGTGGAATGCCTGCTCGTTATGTGAGTTTTTCGCTATGTGAGGCATTCGTTATGCGAGGTTTGACTGTATTTGAGAGGCAGAGAAGAAAGTCTGGTGAGGAGGAAAAAGCCATTTCACAGTAAGAACTTTTGGGACAAATGAGTTCTTGCTGCAGAGTATTCCCCTACTCTGACTGATTTGGGAGCTGAATATTTCCTTGCCTTGAAGGCAGATCAATACAGAAAAAGTTGAATTTGAACAGATATTTCTGGAGCACAAACTGAAGTCTAGAAAATAAAAGGTCAATATATAAACAAAAGTTTTGTGGGGAAAGATTATTAAAAATTGAATCTGAAAAACAGGAAAATTAAAAAACAATACTTCTCCATCACAGATCCTTAATTCAGTCCATTGAGAAATGGATCTTGGAAGTCAACAGCCACTGTGTTTTGTATCTATATGATCACAAATGTGACATGCATGGTGGTGTTTCAAAAGTTTGATGTTGGACTCACTGATTTGTTTGGCTCTCCATATGACAAAAAAAAGTAAATTACACAGTGTTTCCTTATACAATTTACCTTTGACTTTAGCATAACATGGCGTGCAGTGCACTGTGTTCCTGTAAATCCAAATGCTGTCTCCTGCCTTCAGGTCTTCCAGAGGTCCATGGCAGACTTCACACTTGAAACACACAGAGCATTAAATAGAGACTTTGATTTATGAACGTCAATCAGTCTTTGTGATGGCTTCAAGATGGACAATACACTAGCATTCTTGTATGGCTACAGTTAAGAACTCATAGAAATTTAGTCGTAAGGCATGATTTTTCCAGTTATCTACATCATCAACCCCATCATCATCATTATTGTCACTGTAATCAGCAGCAGAAGCTTATGATCATTAGGCTATCATCTGTAAAGTTTAACATCAATTTAAACAGTTGAAATTTTTGAAATCGTAGTTGTGTTAGTTTGTGTTTCAAGCATATCAGAGAATAAATAAAATAAGTTTTATCTACTCTCTGATAAATTTAAATAGTTATCTCCAGGCACTTTTCATCCTCTTTTAAGATACAATATTGCACTTCTTTATACTGTACTTTAATTATAAAGAAGTTGGTAACAGTGCCATTCTTCTAGAGCACAACAAGATGCCTTATACCAGACAAAATATTTGTCCATCTTTTCCAGTACTACTCACTTTGAGTAACAATGAATTGCTTGGGTCTGAAACAAAGGCCTGTCACAGCATGTGCTATCTGATTTGAATCTGCCAGGCATGAAGTCAGGGATCTTGTGCACTAAAACTTTGTTCTCTGCCCATTGAGCTATTGCAACATTCTCTGATTCTTACTTTCTTTTCTGTCTGCCTGTCAAATGAGTTTTTCCAAACACAAACTTCACTAAATGTTTTTATATGTTTACATAACAAACAAAAATAGTGATATATAAAACTGGATGCTACAACTTGTACACCCCAAGTTCTTTTCACCCACAACAGCAGACGTTGCTTGAAGAATTAAATAAGAATGCAAATGTCTCTTTGAAACTAAATGACAATAATAAAATGATATATTTATCAATCAAAGTAGGACATCCACAACTTAGAGGAATCAGCTCTCCATACATGGTGTCTAGAACCTTCAGCCAAGGAGACAAGGGCCTTCTCCTTCTCCATTTGGAACAGCAATTCCTGCCTCTCCAGCTCTCCTGCTCTTTTAAAACCAAATCTAAAATCACAGCCCCTTCTTAGGATTTCCCTACTCATTGGGCTGAACAAAATAGTCCTTAGAGGTTACACTGTGGTGTCCTCCTAATAGTAAAGACAATATGAAAGGGTCCTTGTGGCCTTTTTTGTTGCTCAGTCGCACAGTCGATTCCAAAGCTTTGTGACCCCATGACCACTGTCTGCCAGGCACTTCTGTCCTCCACCATCCTCCTCAACTCGGTCAGCTTTGTGCCCATTGTGTCTACAATACCATCTAGCCATCTCATTTTTGATCGCCCCCTTCTTCTTTTGCACTCCACCCTTCCCAGCATCAAGACTTTCTCAAGCAAATCCTCTCTTCTCATTTTATGTCCAAAGTACTTTAGCTTCATCTTTACTATTTGACCCTCCAAGGAGCATTCAGGATTAATTTTGTCTAAGATTGACCTATTTGTTCTCCTTGCTGTCCAGGGGACTCTCAAAACTCTCCTGCAACACCACATCTCAAAGGCATCTATTCTTCTGCGCTCAGCTTTTCTAATAGTCCAGGTCTCACAACCATACATTGCCACCGGGAATACCACTGCTTTGACTATATGAATTTTTGTTTGGAATGTTATGTCTCTACTTTTCACTATGTTCCCCAGGTTTCTCATCGTTTGCCTCCCAAGAATCGGTTGCCTTTTTATTTCATGACTGCAATCTCCATCTGCAGTGAGCTTTGATCCTAAGAAAGTAAAATCTGCCACTGCTTCTACTTCTTCCCCATCTATTTTCCAGGGACTGATAGGGCCTGTTGCCATGATCTTGGTTTTCTTTATATTGAGTCTCAAGCCAGCTTTTACACTTTCTTCTTTCAACCTAATCAGGAGCTTTTTTAAGTCCTCCTCACTTTCTGCCATTAGGGTGGTATCATCTGCATATCTCAAGTTGTTGATGCCTTTACAAAAATATTTTTGCCTCTCCACAAACAAATCCCCAGCAATTTGTTTAGCAAATGTAAATGTAACTCCACTTTGGTCTGGGAAAATCCTGATGATGGAATATTCCACTGACCCTTGTTGTTTCTGCTATACATTCCTCTACCACTGATCCCAGCAGAAATTTTTTTAACAGCAAATAACTTCTCATCTCTGTGCTTAAAGCAAGGCTGACCAAACCATCAAATAAATATCTATAATAAACACAAGGAGCTGGAAAATTGAGAGAAGAGGCCAGTTAGTGACCCAGTAAATATTTCAGCACTGGTAAGCCTATGCAGTTGTGGACTTCCCTTGTTATAACACTTTACATTCTTTTACAATTGTTTTAATTGTCTGTACACTATCCTGGGATCACTGACTCCAAGGTGGGTCATTGCTGTTTTAATAAACTGGCAATTAAATAAAATCAATTATCCAGTTGAGGCAGCATGTAGAATGCTGTATATGAACAGTGTAAGTACAGCAATAAAATATTTCAGGGTGGAATCCTGCCTAAAGCATTCATGGGAGAAGCAATACTAGTGACTGAGCGCACTGCAGGTTGTTGACACATTTGTTGACCAAATCATGAAGCTGAGGTCAAGCTGCCACTGAAGAAGAATGGATGTTTCTCCTTTGTTGCTTGCTCCCATTATACACGTGGCAGACTAAGAGAACAAAACTGAAATAGACCAGGTACATTTTTCATCCAAGTGGGAAGAATAGCCACTTTGTTTCAGAACTGTATGCTTCATCTGAAGCATGAATTATCTCTGATGCAGCTTCAGGGGAGGGCTACCATCCAAGGGACAGTCAAGTGCACTGAAACTAAATCAAAGCAATGGGCTTCAGTAATTCTCTGTTGGTTTCTGGCCATATTAAGAAGAAGAAGAAAAATAAGACAATCATCCCATTATGTAATTGGTCTTCTGCTGTTTGTTCACAGTTGCTGGCTATGTAGATGTACTCGTGCAAGATGTGAATGAAGAAATGTCTTTTAAAATTCTTAACAGCTCTTGATGAATTGAGACCAGGCCAAACATCACCTGTGTAAAGATTTCTCGATGGTTTTAAAGCAGCTGTTTCATTAACTATTAAAGAATCTTGTTGAAATAACTCCATCACAAAATTGTGATGAAAAATACTTTATTTTTCTTTTCTTTTTAAAACCAATATAATAATAATCTTAGAACCACAGAGCTGGAAAAGATCTATGGGTCATTGAGTCCATCCCCTGGGGAATCAAATTTCCAGCCTCTCTCACTGCAGTCAGTTAGCAAAACCACAGAGGTATAATCTGGTTATATTTGACACTACTTCATATGAAGCCAGACCATTAGTCTGTCCTGCTCAATGTTGCCTATTCTACTGGCAGCAACTTCCCAAGGTATCATACTGAACCACGTTCTTTATGCCTGCATATCATGTGGTCTGCCACGGAGATACACAGGTCCTCAGGAGTGGGAAATGTGTTTGTATGCCTCTTTCAGACTCTAGCTCACAGATCTCTCCAAGGGTTTCCTAGGCAGGATTCTGTGAGCTCCTGACCACAGAGATCTACCAACACTTATCTTTCAGTCACCTAGAACAAGCTTCATCTCCCATGGTTGTCTTGGGCTTAGTTTTTATATAAGTCGGACACTGCTCCAGTGTTTGCTAAGTCTTTGTGGGAGGTATAGAACATAATGAAGGACTTGGCCTCCCAGGAAAAACTGAGACACTTTCCTTCTTGTACAGGAAATAGACTGAGACAGCCTGAAAGATAAGGAGTTTTCCTCAGATGTGTGTCTGTGTCCTCCCAGAATTCTGCCTGGGAGAATCCTGGAAGTTGGAACACACACAAAGGTTCACCCCATCTTCATCTTCATTCAGTCAGATATGGCTATTGTGTATAGAAATACAGATAATTGCAGCTGCAACTATTAATGATGCTTTAATATTACAGGAATGACACTAAAGCTTCTCCATTTTCTCCTCCTTTGGCATAGCTATAATAATGAGAGCAGAAGCATTTGCTTTAATTTTCAACTAATCAAGGTCTGTTGTTTTGTTCAAACAGACAGAACAATTAATATTATGCACCCTTTACAACTGGCAATAAAAATATATTCCTACCTTGAAGCAAGATGCATGGCAGAAGATCTGCAAAGCATCGAGAATCATCTTTGTGTCTGTGCCCAAGGGTTTGCGGCAATAGGTACACATTTCTTTTTCAATGATGGCCCTATAGTAAAAACAGGATTGGTAAGAGTTGCGTTGTAGAAATTTTTGAAATGGTAGCTGTGTTAGTCTGTGTTGCAAGCATATCAGAGAGTAAACAAAACAAAAAGACAAAAAAATGTGGCACTTTAAAGACTTACTGTTGTATTTTAATGTTAGCTTTTGTGGATCAAGTCCACTTCGTCAGACATAAGAGTGAGACTTCATGGCATCAACTTACACACATCAAGTACAGAGGTACAGAATGGTTAGCATAACAGATAAGTATACAAGTCAATGAAGAACAGTTATTATCCATTGTAAAAGAAATCACTTGTATAACATTAAAATACAGTGGTACTTCGCATAACGAATGCCTCGTATAATGAAAAAAATCGCATAACGAAGCATTAGTTAGGCAATGGCGATACCCCACATAGCGAATTTCTTCCCGTTATGTGGGGTTTTTTTGGTAACCAGGGTATACCTGGTCAATGAGAACCCTGGATAATGAACATTTTTTTGTTTGTTATCCAGGGAATCTCCCATTAGCTTCGCATAATGAAAAAACCTACATAGCGAAGAGCTCTGTGGAACAGAGTTTTTTCATTATGCGGGGTTCTACTGTACAGCAATTAGTCTTTAATTTGCCACAACATTTTTGTTTTTTTGTTTTGTTTACTCTCTGAGTTGCATTGGAGTTTATAATGTTGCACATTATTTTCCCTTAGGAAGAACAGTTCCACTGTGCTCCTCCTCTTTCACGTTCAATACAGACTTCCTTAGCACTGCTCAGGGCAATTCCCTCTTGTTTCTTGTGTTTCCTCTTCTACTGCTCATTGGAAGATTTAATGAGAACTGCATCTTCTTTGCTGCAACATGGTACTTGTGCTTCCTCCTGTCTAGCAAACATCTACCATTATTAAGCATCATTCGAGGGCTACTTCCCTTGTGAAAACCATGCAGTGGTGATGGAATGCTTTGAAAGCACCATAGCACTCACTGCTAGAATAAAAAATGAACCAGAGTTTTGGAAGAGTGAAAAAAATGTTCAGGAGCTTGAGAGGAAAACAGTGTAGTTATGCCCTAGCTGGCTGAATCTTCTTTGAAGGATGAAGGAAGAAACCCATATATAGGAGGAAGCCAGGACCTGAGGAATAACTTGAGGACCCAACTGATGTCTTGTTCAATAGGCACAAGACAAGGAGACACTGCCTAGTCCTGCCAAGGAGAACTAGTCCCACCAGGAGATGACGCAAGTTTAATGGATGAAAAAACTCAATACAGTAATGAGTGACAGACACTCCAGGTGGTAGAAGAGAGGGAGGCGACTTAAGTGCTCTCATGGTCAACCACATGCAGTAAATAACTAAGTGATGGTGGCTGAAGAAGAGGGGATCTTGGGACAATAGCAATAAATACAACCAACATAGCTAAGTTGAAAGCAACATAGATAACTACATTCCATTCCACTGAAGCTTTCTTTGTATTCCATCTGCCTAAACCCCTGCATAGGGATAAGAATTTTGACCTTTTGGACAACCAGCCCTATAATTTTATATTCTGGGAAAAACACTGAAATATAGCTCACTTGGCAGAAAGGCCTTAGCTGGAAAGCTTTGAGGCTGAGCTAGGCCTAGCTATACCCAATCTCCTTGTTCCTCTGCCAGAGCAAGCTGGAAGTTTTATTTCTGAAAGGTGAGCCACATTTAGGAGCCTTTCAGGTATTTTCCCATCAGGTAGAATTCCCAAAATGGAGATTTATGGGATTTATAGTCAAGGAAATTGAAAACTCTTACTCTTGGGCCTATCAATTTGGGCTGTTGATGACCTGTATCTGTTTGCTCCCCTTTGGCCCAGTTGGATTGATGTGCACAAGATTCCCAGCTGAATTACTAGTTTTTGGTCAGGCCTTCTCCTGCATTTCCCTTGTAACTCAGCTCTGGCTGTGGAAATCTCTCCTCTTTTGGGAGAGTTGCTGCCCCTGAATATGACAGGTGCAAAATGGCTTCAGAGGAATGTCATTTGGCCATTAGGAAACATTTTGGCAAATTAGTGCAGAACCTGGAGCAAACAGTGCTGCAAGTGCTCCATCTTGCTTTAAGGGTGGATGATATAGCATTGTGTTGATAGAACGTGTAGAACTGAATGTGATTAGTCTTAGACAGTCTGGAGAATGTCACTGTCAGTTTTACTTCAACACTACCTCAAGCTGAAGTGCTGCTTCTCCCACGCACAGCTATAATTTAAGCACAATAACATCAAGAGACAATTGGAAACATTATAGCCAAAGATTTGGTGCTGAGTGATATCTGTTCTTGTGCAGTTCCTTCCAAGGAAACCACTCCATGCATTCAACAGCTGGTCACCAAGTACGGAGTAAAGAGAAGAGGAATAAGGTGAAGCTTATGTACCTGTGGACTTAGGGGAAGTTTTAAGAGGAAAAGACTCATCTTTTTTCAGTGGCAATTAAAAACGTTTATTTCAACATGATTTTGGTATTTAACGTCTATTTTAACATAGCTAACTGCCCTACGTTTGATGTCAATGTGTATTTTTTAATGTTTTTATAATTCTTTTTACATTTCATAACTTGTTTTATATCATGATTTTAATAGTTTTTCATTTTTCAATTTTTAATTGCTATTTGTATGTTTTTTTAAAAAAGTTTTTCTTTCTTTTTCTAGGCCACCTTTCTCCACAACTGGGAGAAAGGTGGCACATAAATGAAGTACAGAAATAATCAAAACTCTTGTAGGATGTGGTAGGCGTGACATTCACAAGATATTTCATACTTGGCTTTCTTGCCCTTTGAGTTCATTTACGCTGAACAATTATATAATTATGATGCCACTTCTACTGCCATAGCTCATTTGACAGATCTTGGAATTTAAATGCCTCTTTAATGTGGGGTCCTCTATGGGAGTTCTCTCGTGACTCACCTATCAGAAGTAGAGTAAACAGTTTTAATTGATTTTCCTGGGATGTTATCTTCATAGGCATCATAGGGAAATTGGCTGCAAGACAGTAAGCCCATAAAAAGTGAGAAACAATACGCTTTACTTTTGAAGTTTGCACTCCTTCAAAGAAAGCATCACATCAATCAACATCAAAGCCATCCACACAAAACCAAGCTCAGACTGCAGAAATATACCAACATCTAAAATGGCTCTTTTTGAAAAGGAACAGTAAAAGAGCAATACAGAGAAGTCAGGTCTTACAGTATAAGACAAATGCAAATTGTGTTTTTGCACTCTCCCAGAATTTCAGGAAGGCTTCTGCATAATGAGCATGGTTCCCAGGAGGATATATGGTTTAAATACACAGTTATTTTAGAAGCACACATTTCTAAAATAAGATAGAAGCACACAATGTCAGACTCAGATGTCATGCACACACACAAAACCATTCAGCACAATACACAAAAAGCACAAGATGAAATAAGAAAAGATAAACGTGTATGATTTTATGTTTCACAGACTACTGCCTTACTGGGGAGCTTTTGCCTGGGCAGAAAAGAGTCAGCACAAACACACTGCAATCACTGTTTCCATTAGTGTGGTTGTACAGATCCCTAGGCAAAGACAGTAGATTAAGACTGAATTTCAACAAGTCTTCAGGCACCTTAAAGGCTAAGGCATTAATTATGAGCTTAAACAGATGTATGAAGCGTTATCCTGAGCCAGTGGCATCTTGCCAGCTATTGAACATCCCACCTACTAAACTCACCAAACAATTGGCACACAACAGGCAGACAACAAAGTGAAAACCACTTATGTGGCTGCATTCATGTGTACGTGGGTTGTTGTGTTTTGCAACAGGGTTTGGGCTTGCAATTTTTTAAGCCTCAAATTCATTCTGAGCTGAAGGTGAAGAAATGTATGCATTTGAGTAAGTTCTTCACAAACAAACGTAAACAAAAATTCTCCTTGTCTGCATTGGCATCATCTGAATGTGTCAGGGGGCTCTCTTAGCCCTGCAAAGTTTGACTTGCAGGAGACTCTGAAAATTCACCCAAGGCAGCGATCGGCTTCAGCACAGGTAGCTGAGGGGAAAGAATTGAGTGAGAGGCTGATCAGAGAAGGCTGGAAGAAGCGCAGTCGCTGCCTCTGTCGCCACCACTGCTGACATAAAAACTGTCAACAGTGGGGGCAGCCCGCCACTGGCCCCCTCAGCTGTGTGTCGGAGGTGGGACTGGCCCACAGGAAAAAAAGTTTGAGCACCACTGATCTAGAGCCATAAGAAAACAGGCCTCATAAGACTGGGAAACATATTTCCAGAGCAGTGGGTGATCAGAAAAGCAATGGGTGGAGAAAGGAAATTTCCCCATTAAAAATTGCATCCTGAAGTGCTTCCTCCCTCATCACAGGGACCTAATTATGTGTGTACTATCTAGTTTGTCTTCAGATAAAATGGAACTGTACATCTACCTTTTAAAAAAGTAATGAGTTTTATTTGTATTGAACATAGAGTACTAATGTTACGATTAAGATGCCTTGATAATTTTACAGAGAGGCACTATGCAAACATTTTAATAAACACAAACAAACAACTAAAGATCCTCTTCCTGATATGATTTGGGTAGTATCAAAAAATTTGAATTGGGAACCAGAAAATGCCCCATTCAGATCCATGTACAGAGCTTGGAAATTATTATTTTTTGGACTTCATTTCCTAAAATCCACCAATCAGCATGGCTACAGTTGTCAGAATACCCCCATTCACCATTAGTCATGAGTCTTTCATATTTGTTTGGATTACATCTCCCTTACAAAGTCCATAGGAATCTCCCAGCCAGAATTCTGGGGGCTTTAGCCAAAAATTCAAAGTACTTTCAGGATTTTTGATTTGCTTATAGATAAGATTAAGGGCTCATTCAGATACTAGGAAATGGGGGACCTGGTGGAGATGGGTTGTGGAAGCCACAAGGAATTTGGGGGGTGGGCGCTAATGCCTTCCAACTCCCACTGACCTTAGTCATGCACAGCCACTTCTTCCATCTTCTTGAAGATTCATCATGCCTGAGAGAGCCTTAGTTCCTCAGATGTAAACGATTCAGAATACCTGAGAGAACTTTGATTTGTTTTTGGCTAAAGCTCCCAGAATTCTGGCTGAGGGAATTCCCACAGATTTGTAGGGGCTGCAGTAAAGAAAAAAGTCCTATGCCTTGTCACCCTACCTAATGACTATGCTAACTAAGGGATTCTGGAACTCATAGTTGCCAAAATAACTTTTCTAATATCTGTCTCTGTTCTTTAGCTTATAATTGCTATTCATATCAGCCACCAAAATGAAGAGAATGATCATGGCAATAAAGTATCTCTATTTGGGTAGTATATATAGCTAAATGCCTGTACTTAGCTTGCTAGACTACAGGCTCTGCAACATAAACTCTGGAAAATTAACTTTCTTAGATACAGCTAGTTTCTATTATCCTGCAACCAGCATGGCTTAAAATGTACTTTTTTCCCAAGCTATACTTCTGTGTTTACATGCATATGTTCACCCAGAGCCAGAATTAAAACATCTCTGGTTCACAAATTTGTGCAGCTAAATATATTAGACACAATAAACTTAACTGAGCTTATTTGCATGCTGCACTGTATGTGGCTCTTGCCTCCAAATTTCGATCTTCTTTCCCAGTCATGTCCCCTTTTCTTCTGCCTTATGCTAAAGAGTAGTATTCTATTCTGGGATATCATAAAGCCTCAGATATCTTTGTGATCACAATTTGCATGCGTGGAAGCAGAATCTTTAGGTTAGGCATGCCATAGCTGAAAAAAAGCACTTCCTGTACAGTCAAACCTTGCTTAACAAGCATTTTGCTTTGCAAAAATCTCACATAACGAGCGGGTTTTTCAAAAAGCGATCCGACTCACATAACGAAAATGTTCATTAAGCGAGTCAGACTTCCCCTATGGAAACGCTCGCTATGCGAGCGTTTCTATGGGGGGAAACTTGCATAATGAAAAAATATTTGCTATGCGAGTCAGACTTTCCCTATAGAAAACTCGCATAACGAGCGTTTCTATGGGGAAAACTTGTATAATGAAAAAAATTTGCTATGTGAGTTTTTCCCCTAAAAAAGCTTGTTATGCGAGTTTTTCCCATAGGAATTTTCACTATGCGAGTCTGACTCGCATAGCGAAAAACTCGCATAGTGAGCAGCCTCACAGAACGAATTAAATTCATTATGCGAGGTATTACTGTACTTCTGTTTAAACAAAATTTGTTTAAACAATTTTGTCAAAATTAGTATACAAAGAAAAAAGTGAGAAAAATACAAAAGGTGCTGTTCAAGTACCTATTTTTAAATATCCCTGTGCACACAACAGCATTCTTTGGACTTGAGTGATTGCTTGAGACATGATAGCTCAAATACACATAAAATGTAGAGAAGTTCATTCTCTAAAAATAAATACTGTATAGAAAAACAAGAAGAGATGGTATCAATTTATAGCAACATTCTACTCTGTTTCATTTGTTTCTGTCCCTCTTGACTACATTTTTGAAGTGGTGGATGAACACAGACAGATATGTATCAGGAGGCAACTTAGCCAGTGCTGCCAATCACTATTTTCACAATCTGTGACTGGTTTTTCATTTTGGCATCCAGTTATTGGATTTGGTAATTACACTGGCAATCTTCCTTTCGAAGGATTTCTCCTGTAAATTACATTTTGATTTATGTGTACTCAAATTGAGTGAAAAAGCACTTGTAGATTTTCAACTGTCAAGTGTATATAAGAAAAGACAGAAATAGAAACCTGTCACTTGGCAAATAAAATATTCATTTGGAGAATCAGTTGGCAATTTAATTGAAAAAGCAAGGACACCCCTGATACAGTGCACATATTATTAGTAGGGGAAGATGTACCTTTTACAACCATAAAGAAGGAAGGAAGGAAGAAAAGAAAGAAAGAAAGAAAGAAAGAAAGAAAGAAAGAAAGAAAGAGCTTTGTATCAGTGACTGCAAGTCTGTTGAGGACAAAACATTTTGAAGGCACATAACCACAATGAAAACTCCATGAAGAATAAGAAGAGGAAGAAGAAACTTTTTAAAGTTCTGTGTAGACACACAAGAAATTGTTCAAGTAGGAAAACATAATTCCCTTAAATGATTCCACTTTGGTTTAAATGATCCTAAAACTGGAAGGAAAAGTAAGTGGCAAATGTATTGCTTTACAAATATCATACCTGGGTCCTCTTTTAACCTGGTATAAATGATCTGTATCCAGCTGATTGTCTTGAATTTTTCCAAATTCATAGCCTTGTTCAGTTTCCCTGTGCAGGGAGAAGCTGGAATAAGAAAAAGAAGCTAAATTGTGACTTTTACATTTTCTCTTTTCTTATACGACATACATAGAGAGGAAGAAATATTAAAAATATATTATAAAATATTAGCAAAAAGAATGTGTTCATCACAAACCTTCACACACTGGGAACTTTGCCATCATTCTGAATGCTTGTACTTTTTCTGCCAAAGGGTTAAAGTTCTATGAAATGAATGGTTCTCAGTGCCTGCCACCATTTTATATGCAAAGCATGTACCCCCAAACAAATCGTTTCCTCTGTCCCTCCAATCAAATGTCAGGAGGCTGCTCTGAGAGCAGAGAATGAAGCCCATTCTTCACCTTGGCTACAAGTCTACTCTTACTTGAGGTAACTGTGATGATGGTAAAGACATTTTACTGCTACAAAATGTTCTTTCAAAAGCTTCACTCTTTAAAGTGCATACACACATACAGAGCAGCAGATTATGTAGATCCAGCAGATTCCAAGAATACTGTATAGTAAGGAGAGAAGGGAGAGATAGAAAGGGGGAAACAGGATCGAAGACATGGAAGGATGGCAGAGCAGAGTAGGCAGCCCTTTGCTAATTAAAGGAAACTGGCCTAGCCTGAAAATTGCTGGCAGGATAATTCCACATACGTCTACTCAGAGATAAAGCACAAAGGTTAAACAGGGTTCACTCCACGATAAGATTGCAAAGGACCCGTAGATAAAGACTGTAGCTAATATAATTACATATGATATAATGTAGTATTTAAAAGAAAGAAAAGCCCAAATGAACACATAAGGCTACCACACGCCATACTTTATTTCCCTTCTAGTTACTACTTTGAAGCACTAAATCTAAAAACTGCAAGTAGTCAGTAGAATCTGTCATGAATAAATAGTTGGGACACAGACAGTGTCTGCTTTTACAACAGCAAGAGTAATATTATTTCAAAACCTAGATAACAATCAAATTCTTTGTTGCGGTCATGCACTTCTTCTCCCTAATAGGCAAAGCAAACCTCTCCTAGGATCACTTCTACCAGCTTCCAATGTGGTTTCCACCTTCAGAGGCACTCCCACAGGCAGAAAGCGATGTTTGTGCAAGGACAGGACCACAGCCAGTGGACCAGGCCCTTTGTTTTTTCCTCACATCCTTGAACAGCTATCTTAGGATGGAAGGCTGCTTTATAAATACACATGAAAATGGTTAGAAATCTACATGATTACATTCCCAAGTTTGAAATGGGGGTTTCTCTTATCTTTAAACTCCATGGAGATATCAGGGATCATATCTGGGACCTTCTGAAGGCAAAGGTACACTTGAGTGTTGAGCAAGAGCCTTTCCTCTATGCCCTTATGCAGATGGATTTTGTTTTGCACTCTAAGATCACACCTGGTCCTTGAAGACAATGACTGTAAGGCATCAGACAACTTACTGTTTCTTATTTTGATCCGTTGGAGGAGGTATTATTACTTTGAGGTCATCTGGTTCTTGACCTCTGTCAAAAAAAGAAGAAGGATATTTTGGCATGATGACCCCACATACTTTTTTTTTTTGCTGGAGATTAGGAACCACTTTTTCAGCAAAATATTGTAAAACTATCCGACCATACCATTGTCGACTTATGAGAAAGGGCATAGATTTTAAGTTCAGGTAAGATTTTTAATAGCACAGCTCCTTTGCTCAGAATCAAGACATTTCCCCTTCATACCCAGTGATCTAATGTGATGCATTTTTCCTTAGATGTAAGTTCTACTATATTCAATAACATTTCTTCCCAGCTGAGAGAATACAACTGCAGTCCCAGCCAGCTACTATCCCAGTCCTGAATATGTTATACACAGCAATATCTTCCAGCATTTTCAGTAGAATTTTACTTTAAGAAGTAGGATTCAGCAGTATTGTTTCCTGCCAGTACAATCGCCATCAGTAGAACCAGGAAACCACCAATCTTTAAAATAAGGAAATCCTTTGGAGAAGACTTTTAAATATAATGGAGGGCTACAGGAAGAGAGGAAAAGGACAAAATCTGACCATGCTAGCCAATATTTATTAGCAGGATTTTGGATTTAGGCCGAGTTTCGTGGGTTGGAGCACCTGACCATGGAGTCAGGGGGCACCAATTCAATTCCCCCACTGTGTCTCCTGGGAGAAGAGCCAAACTGTGCAGCTTTGGATAAGTTGTACAGCCCCAAAGTGTCACCAAAAGGAGGGACTCATCAGGTCCTTCTGAGTACCTCGTCTTCAAAAAGCAATGGGAAGAGTTGCCATAAATCAGAATGAACATTTCACTGTCCAATAATCATATATACCACTCCACTCACTGCTGGTATAGTCCATCAACATTTAGTTCCAGATTTTTTTCTTTATCATTTCAGAGAAGTTTGCTAGAAGCACATGCTGAAAGCACTGTACCCTGCTGCCTTTGTCCAGCAAACCTTAAGTAACAGCAATAGCAATTACATTTATATACTGCTCCATAGCACTTAGATCACTCACTGAGCAGTTCACAAGGTAATCAGCATTTTGCCCCTAACATGCTGGGTATTCATTTTATTGACCTCAGAAGGATGGAGGGCTGAGTCAACCTTGAGTCCCAACGGATCAGACTCACTATGCTTTGGCTGCAGTGCAACAGCTTTAACCACTGCACCACCAGGGCTCTTGATGTGGGAACTAGGCTTTCCAGCTCTCTTTCATTTTTATGAAGGGGTAAAACTAAAGTTCTATGTCTGACACGGGAGGTGAGCACTGCATGGAAATGAACTGGGAAGGCTTCGTGTGCAAGAGGTCCATGTGCCTACAGCTGCCCATATGAAGGCCATGTTGTTCACTCAAAGAAAACATAACTTATAAACCACCAAGGGGTAAAAAATAAATAAAGGTTATTGCCTTTGGTTTTTCTGTGCAGTCTTGTTCACAGCAATGAGGTTATCTCTATCTGTGCCCCTGTAAGAAAAGCAAAGAAACAAGAAAAACAGCAGACTAGTTGCTATCATGTTTGCAAGAAAGAAAAGGCTGAACACAGCTGCAGCCTGGTGGATCATAAGAAGTTCAAAATACTGTATTAAGGACAGGCGAATATTGTCGTATGTTATGTAAAAGCTGGTAGCTCCACGAGAACATTATCCAACTGAGATTTAAATACATTAAAATTGTCATGAGAAATTGGTTATCATCTTTTATGTGACATGATCAAAATGGCACTTGATGGGAGAGCTCCAGTGGCAGCATACGTTCCAAGTTATTTCAGCCTCTCTTTCTCTCATTCAAAGAGCAGCTCGTTGTGCATGGTAAACCTCCATACCACAGCAGGGATGCTTTCTAACACTCTCAAAGGAGAGCAGTGCCTATTTCTGAAGAGATGTACACTTGGTGCCTTGTGCTTCAACTACAGGCCTTAGCATGTATTAGCATAATAAACTTCTGCGTGACGCATCTTCAGACAAACCTGTTGAGATACACACTGCACAGTTTTCCTCTTCTTTAAGTATGCTACGTATGGTCAAACATCATTAAGCTACAGTGCAATGGAAACAGCCCAGGGGAGGTTGGGGAAATGAAATACTGTCTCAGTAGAGACAGGAATATATACATAATGCATGCATATAATACACAGGAAGCCCAGTGAAATAGGGCATCTCTAAAGCTTCCCTGTTGGCAGCAGCAGGCCAAACTAGCTAACATCTAAAGTGAGGGTAGCAACCTTGAGTGTCTCAGCAACCCTCATCTCTCTCACAATGTTATTGTGAGGGTAAAATGGAATAAACCCTTTTTTATGTTATTTTTTTTAAAGCTGTACAGTAATACCTCTGATAACGTTTAACTCGGATAACGCTAAAATCGCATAACGTTAAGTAATCTGGGGAGGAGAATTTGATCAAATAACGTTAAGGTCCTATGGGATGGATCGGATAACAACCGCTAAAGCCTGTGTGGTTACAATGTATCTCTATGGAGCTTTAACGTTATCCGATCCATCCCATAGGATTTTAACATGGATCGGATAACACTAAAACTCAAATAACACCAAGACTTGTGGAACCAAGTCTTAGCGTTATCTGAGGTATTACTGTATATTTATCCTTGGTTTCCTCCAATGAGCTTAAATTGGTATATACAGTTTGCCACTTTAGCCCCTCGCAACAGCAGCCTTGTGAAGGATGAACATCTGAGAGAGAATACTAGACCAGGAGTTCTCAACTATTTAAAGCCAGGGGCCAGGTCACGCTCCCTCAGACAGCTTTGGGAGCTGGACGGCCATTTTGCCCTTCCTCCACCACATGGTACTTCCTGGTGTGTTGGAGGTGGTAGGGCCCCACATGAAATGGTGCCGTGGGCCATATCCAGCCCATGGGATGCAGGTTGAGAATCCCTGTACCAGACTAAGGCTCAATAGTGAGTTTCATGGCTCAGCAGGGGTTAAAACCTGGGCTTCGCAAGTTCCAGCCCAACCCTCTAGCCCAGCATTTCTTAACCTTAGTGCCCCAGGTATTCTTGGGCTTCAATTACGAGAAGCCCAAGTCAGCACACCTGTTGATCAGGGCTTTTGGGAATTGAAGTCCAAGAACATCTGGGGCACCCTGCTCTAGCTGCTACTGAATGCTACTCGGACTTCTTTCAGGACACAAACATTGTGAATTGAAAATAAACAATGTATTCATTAGATGAAAATATAATACAAAATGCATAAACTCTTCCCAAACAAAGCCTGCTAGCACAGTAAGACAAAAACCAGGCAACGGTCAGACAACACTCTCATCAGCCTTTGAGCTTTTCTGGAGCAAATGTCAGAGTCATCTCCACCAGCTGTTGGCAGCACCAGCTTATAAAACAGCTCTGAAGCTAAGGGGAGATCCCAGCCTTTTCTTTTCAGCCAAGCACTTTGACAGCATTGTAAAATCCTTGGTCTAACAACAGGAAAATTCTGCTACCCATTCTCCACCAACGTCTTGCACAAGTGGAAAGTCACATTTAAAGCAACAGGGTAATGTCTACTTTGCATAAGTGCAAGTCAGACATTGGCAGTAAGAAATCATTCCACCTACTAAAGCTGTTAAACTCTGTGAAAACAGGAAGGACAGTAGCCATTGGCCAGAATCCAATTGCTAATTTATGCTTGCATATGTGAAATGATGTAATTTGCAGCAGAAAATTGCCACTAATTGATGAGGTGCTGGTTGTGTTCCTGGCCGTACAATTGGGCACACAACAAGGAATGCAACCACTATTTCATTAACTAGTGGCAATTTGCAGCCATAAATTAGGTCATTTCACCTATGCAAGGATAAATAATAAGCAATTCTGGCAGTGAAAAAATGAACAAAAATACAAAAAAATGTTGTGGTACCTTAAAGAATAACTGCTGTATTTTTAGCAAAGACTAAATGCTCTTAGTCTTTAAGGTGCCAAATTTTTGTCTTTTTGTTTTGTTTTATTTACTTTCTGATATGCCTGCACAGACTAACATGGCTACCACTTCAAAAATTCTGGTAGTTTGTCTTTCTACTGGAATTGTTGCACAGAGAGGGGAAAAGCAACTGAAGTCATGAATATAGCACAAATTTAAACTTGTAGTGAGTTTATTTAACTGTTAGAGTTCCTAGTTCAGGAAAATATAGTTCTATGAAGGAATTAGGAATAATCCCAAAAGGTTTGGTGGGAAAAGTAGGGAGATTATACTTTTTTTCAAACTAAATTCAGTCTGCAACAGAGATGTGTGACTTAAGAAGACTCACTCTTTATCATGCCCATTAGATGTACGATTGTCTTTGATGAGATCATCAAGGTCCTCATATCTTTAGAAATGAAACAAAACAATGGATAAAAGTATGCTTTATTTTTAATAGTAATTTAGAAAGAGAACATCCCTTTTGTATCACATCTTAAAAGAACTTGGTTCCATCCCATCATCCCATCACTGGTATAATGTTACATGACTAAGAAAGTATAACCAATGGGGAAGGGAAGTGTTTTCAGAGTGAGTAACTACTTTCGCCTACTCACTTTGCAGAATGTTAATGTTTACAAACCCTTGCTAGACTGAACTGCTCTGCACGGCAGGAAGAGTTGATGCAACTGGTAGAGTGGAAAGCCAGACAACCAATGATGAACAGAGTAAGGGGAAAAGGACTATTCATATGCACAAGCAAACACATGCATATACAAGGGCACAGAGGTATTCTGTCCTCTCACACTGAAACAAGAAATCAGATAAATAAGCATTGATAGATGGAAATATTATTGGGGAACTTCCACTTTGAATAAAGAGGCAGGCAAGGATAGGTTATCTAAAGTAGCTTGCATCTGAAGTGGGGCGATGGCCCACTTGCACTAATGAACAAGCCAACGGTGCTATGAGCAGTGGTGGGTTGTCAAAATCTTCGCTACCCCACCATGACGTCATGGACGTCGTGGGCGGAGAAAAAAAAATAAAATGTCTGTGCATTCATCAAACCTCCGTTTGACACATGCACAGTTCTTTTTTTAGTGTGCATGCGTCAAACCTCTAATGGAGGTTTGATGCAAGCGCAGTTCCCAGCAGCTATTTTGGCTGCCCGGAAATACATTTCTGGAGGGGGGCTGGAGAGGTGACCGAACTGGTCAACCAGGGGTTTACCACCACCCTGGCAACCCCTTCTGATGGGGTGCTACTGTTTGGGGTGAACTGGTCCAAACCGGTAACATCCCATCACTGGCTATGAGGCTATGGAAATGTCACATTGATCTGAAAGAAGTGCCATCTCTTCGTTCAGGACTGCACAGCTAGGATGTTTGGTAGGGTAAGAGTGTGAATACCGTATTTCCCAACTTAGACATGTTACAGTTTTGAGAAGCAAAGTGGTGGATTGGGGAAGTATTGTTGAAGTATCTCATCCTGGGTTTAGTTGGAACTCAGTGTTTTTGTTCTAACTGACTAGACTGGAAATGAAACCATGGTTGCCTTTTCCAGCCCCTGCCTTCTCCCCAGTCCCAACATTGGAAAAAGAAGCAATATAGCCCTTTGAGACTTACCCCTGCTCATGTTTATTGCTGTTATTAATACTCGGTTTGTCTTCAAAGAGATTGTCTTGATCTGTGCTTCTTTTGATATGAATCAAAATAAATAAATAGAAGAAAATAAGGTAATTTTTTTAGTGAACATACTGCTACAATTACACATTTTCTGTTCAAAGTAAATAAACCACATGACATTTTTATAGCTGAACTTCTAAAGATATACACAGCAATTTGCAGTTTTCACAAAAACAAAATAAAAATCATTTAGAAGTACAGTACTGTATAGCTTATCATATAAGCACAGAATAACTAAGTTGGAAGGAGCCTATGAGGCCATTGAGTTCAATGAGGCCATTGAGTTCAATCCTCTGCTCAATCCAGGAATCCAATCAAAGTAGATCTGACAGATGGTTGTCCAATTTTCTCTTGAACCCTTCCAGCATTGGAGCAGTCACTACCTCCTGAAGTAAATGGTTCCATTCTACTGCTCTAGCAGTTACAGTGTTTTTTCTGATAGTCAACTGAAATCTGCCTTCCTGTGACTTGAGCCCATCACACTGAGATGATTCTGGGAACAGAATATATTCTGCTCCCCTTCTTTGTGAATATCTTTCAAGTACTGTTTTTGAAAACTACTATCATATCGCCTCTCAGTCTCCTTCTATCAAAGCTAAACATGCCCAGTTCCCTCACTCTTTCCTCATAGGGTTTGGTTTCCAGTTCCTTGATCATCCTTGTTCCCCTCCTCTGAGCTTGTTCCAGTTTGTTGGCATCCTTCTTAAAGTGTTGTGTCCAAAATTGTATACTACTTACTATACATCAGCAATTTTTCCTTATGTTATGCAAACATGTTTATCTCATCCTTCCTCCAGAGATCTCAGGGTAGGCATTTCATATAAGATTACCAGTCTTGCAGATTTGATGGTACTCGACTTCAAGCTAAGGGCCACAATATTTGGCTGAAGGGTACTCAAGACAGGATTAAGATCTATGCCATGTTGCTTCCCTTCCATGACTCTTTGGGAATGGGCAAGAACCACAACAATGGATCACCAAACTTTGGGCTAACATGTTTAGGAGAAAAGGGAATGCTGGCAACATCAATTCTGGATCGGCTTAACATCTATATAGCTGGACATAAATTAGTGCCAACAGATGGCCAATATCAGCTGCTACCTTTGGCACCCTCATTTTAGGCTACTGTAGCACAAGGAATGGGGGCCTCTTTCATTCTGGGAGGTGAATTCAGTTCTTTGAGGCCACATTACAATGATATTTAGGGGCAAAGACAAAAAATGCAGAGCCAGCCCTATACTTATTTTAGATTATTATTTTTCATCCTGAGATAAAATCCAACCCAACAAATATTAATATGTCAAGTTATACCTTCCAACTCTCTCTGTGCCAGGTTTTTTTGCATTGGATTCACTGGGTTTTGGTCTATGAAATAAAATAGATTTCACACATGTAAATAGCCATCTCCTATTTCATCTATAATAATTACATAGATTAAGAAAACAATCACACTTATATACCACCCCATAGCACTTAGTGCACTCTCTGGGCGGTTCACAAGATAATTAGTATTTTGCTCCCAACATGCTGTGTCCTCATTTTACTGACCTTGGAAGGCTGGAAGGCTGAGTCAACCTTGAGCAGTGGTCAGAATCAAACTCACAACCTTTTGGTTGTAGTACAGCAGTTTAACTACTGTGCCATCAGGACTTTACATGAGTCCATCCATGCCTACAGTAAAACCTGGCATAAAAGAGCAGATTAACTTGCTTAAAAAGCAGAATTTTATCTGAATGGTTGCTTTGCTTAACAACCAAAACCAACCAAAAACTCACATAACAACTAAATCGAGGTTCACAATCCCCCCCAGCCAGAAGTCACAATTGGTCACTTACAATGGTGTTTTGCTTAAAGAGCAAACTCACTTAAAGAGCAATCTCGTGGAACGCATTATGCTCTTTAAACGAGGTACCACTGTATACTATTTTTTCAGGTTTACGTTTCCCTGAAAAGGCAAAATTTGAAGCTGATAGTTAGATAAAAGATGCTGTATTGATGAGCCCTGAGTTTTAAGGGTCTATTTTTAGAAAGAGCATTGCAAGGAGCAGATCAGGCTGCTGGAAAGAAGACTATTAGAAGGTCCTCTTCAAGCCAACCCCCTATTCATTGTATAGCGATTTTCCCAATGGGATCCATTGTACAATGATTTCTTTTTTGCTAAGTGGTTTCACAACACCATCTAGCCATCTCATTTTTGCCCCCCCCCCCCGTCTTCTTTTGCCCTCCACCCTTCCCAGCATCAAGGCTTCATAAAGGGCTTCAAACATGGCTTTTAACCCCTTCATCTTTTGAGCAGAGTTTTGTAGCCATCAATTCATATATTTCTACCAGTTTTTGTACACTGATAAATGCACTTAATTACATGGAGCTGCGTTTTTCACATTCACCCCCTTTCTATCCATCTCCTTCTGCTGCCTCTCCCACTGCCAAATTTAGACTGTCAGCTCATCATAACACATCTTTGTTCTCTTTTCTGTTCTGCATATAGAACTCTGAAGTACCGGCAGTTTTATACAAATAATAAAGTGGCAGACAATATATATACAGTACATATATATCTGGCCAGACAACAAATATATTTTCTGTTGCTTTTAGCATTAAATTATTTAAGACAACCCTACAGAATGTATACACATGCAGGGTAGAGGTAGGGGTGGGGATCTAATCTTCAGATAAAAAAAGAATACAATATTCCTACAATTGCACAGTGGGTTGGGGGTAGAGTATATTCACCAACATGATTGGGGTTAAGTTGTGCTCTAATTACTGTATTAGTTCCACTTAGAGCATTGTTTCCCAAAATGGGGCCCACACCCCACAGGGGGATTTCAATTTCCAGAAGCCTAAGTCAGTACATTGGCTGATCAGTGCTTTGGGGAATTGACTTAGGTTTCTAGGAATTGAAGTCCAAAAACCAAAGGTTGGGAAACACTGACTTAGAGTAAACCGAAAGAATCAATGGCTGAATGATAAACCCTGTGTTTATGTAAATGTGTTTACTCTACCTGAGGCTGGCAATCGGATTTAAGCCATTTTCAAGATTCAGTAAAGTAAGTTGAGGGTCACAATGAATACTTGGCCGGAACCCAGTCATTGTCATCAATATGCATAGGACCATCTTTTGACTTTATTCATGCACACAAGGCTTTTACAGATACCTTTAATGGCAATTAAATTTTGATGGTTATTTCACTGAGACTCCTCTGTGATATTGTTGTTGCTGTTACAACTCTACCAGCTGCAAGTGGGGCACAGGTCCTGCCATGGACTTCCCATAGCTAAGTGGTTAGTGGGAACAGAATGCTGACCTGAGCATGGCTTTCAGTGTGATCCTGAAAGGGCTCTTCTCGTGAATTCATTCTAAACATTAGGCAACTAAGGGTCTGCATAAAGGAATTAGTGTAAGCTACCAAAGAGCACATCTCCGGAAGTAACAGTGCTAAACTTTCTTTGCCAGTAGTGGCAGCTGGAAATGGAAAGGGCAATCTGTCATTAAAGAAATCTTGGGCTTGAGCAAAAGAGGATTGCCTTCTGACACTGTGTCATCAGTACGTCAGTGTTGTCTGTGCCAGGGCTATTTGCAGCCAGGGCAGCACTCAGGGGGCATTTATAAGCTAGCCAATAAACGAAGCTTATACAGGAATAGCATTTGCTCAGACTTACACAGTTTATATCTCTGTCAAGACACTGACCAGACAGTGCCAGGCTTATTTAAATTCTCCTCACCGAAGACTAGACCATGAATGGGAGCCAAGGATTAGGAAACTAAACAGAGCTATGGCCAACTATAATTGCACATTTACAATCTGCCAAAAATCTCCTAAGCTGCTGAGCCCAGTTATTTTTCAGAATTAAGTGGATGGGAAAAAGCTGTCATTCTGGGTGTTTTAAGAAGTACTGTAGTATGAGCAAACAATGATGGGAAAGCAATGCCAGCTTGCTCAGTTATGCTTTCAGAACAAACATGGCCTTCTAAATACTCTGCTATCTCTTTTACCAAGAAACACAGTATAGTTCTACAGAACATTGATCCCCAGGCTGTTTGGTTAGTCGTGTACAGAAATGAGAAAGCTGGATTATTTGACTGTAAAAATGAACCAGATGGCAAATCGTACAGCTAAGGGAAATTCTGTTCAGAAATTCATTCCCCATGTGATCACATGATAAATTAGAGCTATTTGCCTTTGATGAATGTTAGATCCGGAGATCCGGGCGTGGGAGTGAGGACACGGACGCCATTATTGGTGAACCAAAGAACACATCAGTTTATTGTGAACACGATGAGACAACAACAACAACGGCTGGGCAAGCAGGGGATTAAATACCCTGCTTGACCCAGCCCACTGACCAATAGGGAGCGGCGATTTTCCCGCCGCTGGACATTCAAATATCTAACACCCCTTCCCCCCAGAATGCATTACTTCCCTATTTACATACGTAATCATCCAGGTGACGGGGGCGTGTCCGCGCTCTGCCAGACCTGCGCAGTTCAGTCGGTGCCGGGGCATCGAGCAGAGCGGACCTGTCGCTCTCGCTCTGCCCTGGCTGGGCCGGGGCCTGCTCCGGGAGACGAGCGACGGGTTCTGCGGCGACCGGGGGTGAACCTGCTTCGCACGGTAAGTTCTCTGGTGACAGGGCCGTTCGTGTGGGGGAGTTGTCTGGCTGAACCGGGTCGGTGACCAGTTCGGCCATTGAGTATATGTCTGGCTCTGGGGTGGTCTGTGCTCCGAGGGGTGAATCGCTTTCCGTGTTGGAACTCGTCCGCCTCCTGAGCTGGTCGATATGGCGTTTCCATATTCGACCATCAGTGAGGTGAACCTTGTATGTGTAGGGGCCTAGCATGTCGCTGACGACCCCTTCTTCCCACTGTGGGCCAGGTGCATAGTTCCGTGCAAAAACGGGGGAGTCTATGGGAAGTGTGCGGCCCCGCGACTGTCCTTCCCGGTACTTGTCCGGGGAGTATTGTGGGTGCAGCCGATCCAGTTGGCAGCGGAGTCTCCTGCCCATCAGTAACTCCGCAGGGGCTTTCCCCGTGGCAGCACAGGGGAGGTTATGTTGTGCCAACAGGAACGTATCAATATGTTCCTGCCAGTCTCCAGGCCCCAACCTCCCCAAGGCTTCTTTCGTGCTGTGCACGAACCTCTCGGCTTGCCCATTACCTTGCGCCCTGAACGGAGAGGTGAGTGCGTGCCTGGTCCCTAAGGACGCCAGGTACTGCTCGAACTCCGTGGCTGTGAACTGCGGGCCATTATCGGAGACCAGGGTGTCCGGGATGCCGTGTGTGGCAAACAGTTGCCTGAGCTCCCGAATAATTGCCCTGGCGGTGGTGCTACTCAGGAGTCGGACCTCCAGCCACTTGGAGTAAGCATCCACTACAATTAGGAATACTTGGCCGTGGAACGGGCCGGCTAGGTCGATGTGGAGCCTCTGCCACGGACCCGCGGGTTGTTCCCACTCCCTGACTGGGGCTGCTGGAGGATTGGGCCGGGATGATTGGCAAGGTGTGCATTTGCCTACCCACGCCTCGATATCCTTGTCAATTCCGGGCCACCACCAGTGATGGGATGTCACCGGTTCCAGACGGATCTCTGGAACCGGTAAGACCAATCCCGGAGGGTTCTCCGTGAGGGGAAGTCCACTTTTGGGGCGTCCGGTTCCGGACGCCTGACCGAAAGAAAAAAATAAAATAAAATCGGAGTGAAAATGGCTCTAATTGACTGCGCATGCGCAGAAACTCAATCTGACGCATTGCACATGCGTCAGATTGAGTTTCTGCGCATGCGCAGTCAATTAGAGCCATTTTCGCTCCGATTTTCAAAACATTTAGAACTTTCAGGGCAGCGGCGGCGGCAGCAGCCCTCTGAGGGGGGCGCCTCCCCGCGGCACGTTGAGGGCTGCCTCGGCCGTCCGCTGCTGACAAGCCCCATGCCCTGGGGACGCCCGGCGGGGTACACCGCTGCCGCCGCCTCCGCTGGGCGCCTGTGGGCCGGGTGCCTGCACCCGCCGTCCACAGCCGCCGCCCGCCGCCGCCGGAGCTGCCGCTGCCTGAATCCCTGTGGACTCCTTCTTGGGTCGGTCCCTTTTGAGCTCGGCTGCCGCGCGCTGCGGAGGAGGAAGCTGTAGGCGGCGGCGGTGCGGCATGGGGACGGCCCAGGGAGGCGCGGCAGCCGCGGCTGCCCGTCGCCCCTCGCCATGGCCGGAGCCGGGCTAAAAAGGTACCGGCCCAAGGAGGACGCCACAGGGGTGCAGGCAGCTCCGGCGGCGGCGGCGGCTGTGGACAGCAATCGGGGTGCCGGGTCCCAAGAAAGGTAAGCGAGGGGTTTTTATTTGGGGTGGGTGGGTAATTTATTTGTCTTTTGGGTGGGTGGTTGTTTTTATTTTATTTATTTATTTGTGTCTGGGTGGGTGGGCTGAGAGGGAGGGGTGTGTGTGTATGTTTATTTTTATTTTTTATTTATTTTTATTTTGGCCCCGCCCACAACGTCATGACGTCATGACGTCGGCCGTGACGTCATGACGTCATGCCATTGGCCACGCCCATGACGTCCGTGACGTCATGGCGTGGTAGTAGATTTTTTGTCATCCCATCACTGGCCACCACACATAACTCCTGGCCAACCCTTTCATCTTCACTACCCCCGGATGGCTGGTGTGAAGCGTTTCTAGGACTGTCGGGCGAAGTTTCCTGGGAATTACCACCTGGTCTCCCCACAGCAAACAACCCCCCGCACAACACAATTCGTTTCGCTTATCAAAAAACGTTTTGAACTCCCCTTCTCCCTTGTCCAGCCAACCCCGTTGGACCCAGCTGGAGACAGTCCGGAGTTCGGCGTCCTTCGCCGTGGCCCTAGCAACCTCAGCCGAGGTGGTGGGAGCAGAGTCCAGAACGTCCAGGGCGAGCACCGATGCCTCCCCCCTCTCTGCCCCATCCTGATCCGGGAGGGGGCACCTGCTCAAAGCGTCCGCGTTCCCCATGTGTTTCCCAGGTCGATAGACCATAGTGTAGGAGTACCCGGACAAAAATAGGGCCCAGCGCTGCATCCGGGGGGACAAGGCCGAAGGTGTGGGGCGGTCGCCGGCCAAGAGCCCCAACAGGGGTTTGTGGTCAGTCACCAGTTCAAAGTCCCGGCCATACAGGTAGTCATGGAATTTCCTTACCCCTGCCACTGCCGCCAGCGCCTCCTTATCGATTTGCCCGTAGTTCCGCTCCGTAGGTGACATCGTTCTGGAGTAGTAGGCGATGGGTGCCTTGAGACCGTTGGGGACCCGGTGGGCAAGGACCGCGCCGATGCCATAGGGAGACGCGTCGCAGGCGAGGACCAGTGGCAGGGTGGCGTTGTATTGGATCAGGAAACTGTCCTGTGATAGGAGATTTTTAACTGCTTCAAAAGCCGACTCTTGCTCTGGGCCCCACACCCATCCCGACTTGGCCGCTAGCAGTCTGTGCAATGGCTCAGCGGCAGTGGCCTTTCCTTTCAGGAATGCCGCATAGAAGTTTAAGAGCCCCAGGAATGCCTGCAATTCCTGCTTGTTCTTAGGGGCCGGAGCGTTCCGAATTGCCTCCACCTTGCTCTTGGTCGGGTGGATGCCTTTTGAGTCAATCCGGAACCCCAAAAACTCCACAGAGGGAACCCCAAGCAGGCATTTGTCTCGCTTCACCCTTAGCCCGGCGGCCCTAAACTTGGCGAGGACGGCTGCGACCCTGTCCTTGAGCTGCCCAGGGTCTCCCGCGATGATCAGGACGTCATCGAAATAGGGCACCACCCCTGGAAGGCCGTGGAGGAGTCTCTCCATGGTGCTCTGGAAAAGTCCCGGCGCAATGCTGACCCCAAACTGTAACTGGTTACACTTGAACGCGCCACGGTGCGTGACTATGGTCTGCGCCTCGGCCGTGGCGTCGTCCACCGGCAGCTGTTGGCAGGACTGGGCCAGGTCCAGCTTGGCAAAGATCTTCCCTGGGCCCAATGAGTGTAGGAGGTGGTCAATCACGGGAACCGGGTATGCGCTCGGCTCTAACGCCTTGTTTATTGTGCATTTGTAATCTGCACAGATGCGCACTGACCCATCCGGTTTTATGGGGGTTACTATGGGGGTCTCCCACCGAGCGTGGTCGACGGGGACAAGGATCCCTTGGGCTACTAGCTTGTCTAGTTCCTTCTCGACCCTGGGCTTGAGGGCCAGTGGAACTCTCCGGGCCTTAAGGCGGATCGGGGCAACATTCGGGTTTAAAGAGAAGGAGATGGGCGACCCCACGTACCTGCCCAGTCCTTCCCCGAAAACGCCCTGGAACTCTGCCATCAGGTCGTCCCGTAGCGAGGTGTCTCCAGGCTGGTCAATGGAGGAACTGTGGATGCCCGCGATGGACAGCCCCAGGGTTGGGAACCAATTGGTCCCCAGGAGTGTCGGAATGTTGCCGCGGACGATGGTAAGCGGCAGGGTCTCTTCTCTCCGTCCGTACTTGACTCAGACCCACTTCTGGCCTGCGACGGGGAGGAATCTGCCCTGGCAGTCCTTGACCCAGATCCATTGGACTTGAAGGTCCGATTCCCTGAGGGATGGAAAGGCTCGCTTCATCCACCTCCAGGAAATCAGGGATACGGCGGCCCCAGAATCGACCTCCATCGGGCACTCTGCTCCGTCGATCTAGACCGTGGTGTGAAACTTCTCTCCCTTCTCTGTGGTGGCGTTGCTGATCGTGATTGTGTGGGTTTCCGCATCTTCGAATTTGGCGCCGTGGTTTCCCTGGTGCTTGTGATTTGTTCGGTGGTTGGCGGCCATCTTGCCCGGCGGGAAATTTTGAACGTGCCGGTCAGCCTGATTTCCAGCTTGCTTTGTCCGGCATACTTTTCCGATGTGTCCCCTCTTGTCGCAGTAGCGGCAGATTGCTTCTCTGAAGCGGCAATGTGCCCTCTGGTGTGGTCCTCCGCAGCTGGCGCAGCGCTGGCCACTTCTCCCTGGGTTCGCCCCGTCGGCCGCACACACCTCCGCCTCTTCATCGTCCTCCTCGTCGGGGCCGATGTCTAGGTGATGTGCGGTGGCCTGATGCTGCGCCGATGGGGCCCGGTTGATAGAAAATACGGCTGATGTTGAGACTTCGTATGCTCTCGCCTCGTCTATCACTGTGGCCAGGGTCAAATCTCTTCTGGCCAGGAGCCGCTTTCGGAGCTTGTTGTCTCGGACCCCTCGGATAATTTGTTCAATCAGGGCGTCCTCGAGAAAAGGCCCGAATGCGGCCGGAATGGCTGCTGTCCTCAGGGCGGCCACGAATTCGCTGATGGGCTCTCCGGCCATCTGGTAGCGATCCCTGAAGTGAATGCGAAAAACGAACTTGGAAGGCTCCGGCAAGAAGTGGTCTCTGAGAGCCATTTGTACGGCCTCCCAAGAGACCTCCATTATAGGCGTTGGGGCCACTAGGGACTGAGCCACCTCGTATACCTTGGAACCACAGTGGGTGAGGAAGAACGCCTTCTTCCGTTCCGTGGAGATTTCTCCCAGCTCCGCGGCTATGAGGGAGAACTCGAACCGGTCCAGGTAGCTTCCCCATTTTTCGTCCTTCGGCTGGAAGGGGGCCGGCGGAGTGTAAGTAGCCATGGCGTGGTACCGTTTTTAGCTGGCTCAGGGAGTCTCGTTGGTTCTGGTCCATTCCTCAATATCCCACCTTCGTCGCCAGTGTTAGATCCGGAGATCCGGGCGCGAGAGTGAGGACACGGACGCCATTATTGGTGAACCAAAGAACACATCATTTTGTTGTGAACACGATGAGACAACAACAACAACAGCTGGGCAAGCAGGGGATTAAATACCCTGCTTGACCCAGCCCACTGACCAATAGGGAGCAGCGATTTTCCCGCCGCTGGACATTCAAATATCTAACAATGAATAAATTCATATACAGCCATCCCACACAGGCCTTGATCATTGGAGTAGCATAAAGAAACATAAATTATATGAGTGACCCCTGACCAAAATAGTGTTTGTGTGGCAGAATTAAGTGTATTCCACCCAGAGCCAGAATCACGAAGGAGTTTGCTGACTGTACCCCACTTGTTCAGCAATGCCCAACCTAATGAAAAGCCCTGAAGATTCAATAGCTTGCCTTCTGGGGAATATTCTAGAGGTCCAACCATGCCATTACTCAACCTTGATCTTGGGTTTTTCTCATGGACATGAGGCTTCCTTCCTGGAGTGTTCATGCACGGCATGCCTTTTGTGCCTACAAAAACAGACTATCAAAAAGTTTGGCATATTACCCTAGGGGGCTGTAGCAACTTTGTGATTAAGACACTGAGCTTGACGACCAGAAGGCAAGCAGCTCAGCAGTTTGATACCCGAGTGCTTTGCAATAGAATTAGCTCCCATCATCTGTCCCAGCTTCTGTCAACCTAGCATTTCAAAACCAGTGAATTGCAAGTAGATAAATGGGAACTGCTTTGGTGGAGATAGGTAACAGTGTTCCATGTAGTCATGCTTGCCACATGGCCATGGAAACGTCTCCAGATGCAGACAGCACTAGGGCTTTGGCTGTAAATTGAGCTGAGCACCACCCCTTAGAGTTGGATATGATTGGCTTTCAAGAATGGGAGACCTTTACCTTTACCTTTAACATTAACCTACAAGGAAGGAGGAGAAGGTCCATGCTACATAGTCCCACTTCTGGCCATGATATAGCCTTCCCTCCACTCAGCATCAGTGCCTAGCCTCCATGAGAACTAGAATCTTGTGCTATGGCAGTGGTGGCAAACCTTGGCACGCCAGTTGTTCTTGGACTTCAATTCCCAGAAGCCCTGGTCAGCAGGAGTTTCTGGGAATTGAAGTCTAAGAACAGTTGGAGTGCCAAGGTTTGCCACCAGGGTACTATGGTATTTCAAGCCATGCAGAGGCTAATATGTACACAGCTCTATGCATTTTAGCTTTGTTTATGCTTTGTACCCTGCCAGTATTCATATGGCATGCAAAAGAGATTGCTACATCATGTGTGAAGTGTCAGGCCTGTTTCTGGATTATTTGTATTACAGAATTCCTAGACACTAGCTGATAGCATCTTGGCACACATCTTGGAATAGAAGGATAACAATGGGAGATGTTTCTTTGGAAGCACCTTATGATTTTTTCCAGTTTTGAAGAATTCTGAACAGAATAGCTATCTTCCAGTCCTTCTGGTACCATGCCTATGGAACAATCTTTCCACTCTTTAAAATATTTATTAAAGGGAATAGTAGTCCTGTTTTATGGAGAATATTCCAAATTAACTAATTCTCTGCTAAGTACCTGGAACAGGAAGAATCATAAATTCACAACCACACAATCCTTTCATGTACCCAAATGTTTCCTTTTTTCATCTTTCCTCATCTCCAGTCAAAGTTTGCCAGCTGAACCTGCTTCCTAAACGTTTGGTTTGGAAACCTTAACCAATGAAAATGTTTAATACCATAGCATGAAAGTCATCTCTTGCAGACTGCAACAGATCATCTAATTGTCTGCTCTCTAAAGCCCTTTCGTGAGATGTAATCACCACCCAAAATGTGGGAGGAAACAGAAAAGTGATACAAATTTCCTTCTAATTTTGAAATAAATATATTTTTCTGTGATAAACTACAGAGAGAGTTGTGATATTTTTTAAAAGTCCCAGAAGTCTTCCACCTTTTTCTCTTTTGCTTAGGAAAAACATTATTGGGGAAGGGCAGGTATTGAGGCCCACAATAAAAAGCCTTAGAGCTGCAAGCACTCTCTAGACCAGGGGTTTCCAACCTATGGCCTGTGTGTCAGATGCAGCCCACAGTGCCATTTCATGTGGCCCCCATCACCTTCACGGTACCCAGAAGTGCCATGTGTGGTTGCTTTTTAATGTACAGGCCACCCCATCATGAAGGCAAGGCAAAATGGCCATCTGGCCCCTGAAGATGTCTGAGGGAGTGTGACACAACCCTGGGCTTGAAAAGATTGGGAACCCCTGCTCTAGACCAGGGTTCCCACTGTAGGGCCCATGCTCCAGGGAGTGGGACATCAATTCCCAGAAGCCTAGGCCAGTATATTGGACTGACCAGTGTTTTCGGGAATTGTCTTGGGCTTCTGGGAATTGAAGTCCAAAAACTGATGGTTGGGAAACACACCTCTAGACTCCATTTTGCCCATCATTGTCTAGTGCAGTGATGGCGAACCTTGGCAGTCCAGGTATTCTTGGACTTGAGCTTCTGGTAACTGAAGTCCATGAATACCTGGAGCGCCAAAGCTCACCATCACTGGTGTAGTGCAAAGGATACAGTGATATACCAGGATTCCAGACATTTGAGTTCACATCCCTCCTTGGCCATTAAAACACACTAGGGAGCGGTACTTATAAAACCACTCTTTGAATATTTCACATACTGTATATACTCAAGTACAAATCTAGTTTTTTAGCCCCCCCAAATGAGGTCCAAAAAGGGGACTCAACTTATACGCAGGTCAATTACCATGAGGGTCACAAAACCGTGGTGGTGCAAATTTGAACATAGAATACAAAAAACCCACTAATACTACCATAAAAACTCAAAAACATACCCACACAAATATCTAAATTAATTAATTTTACCGTATTTTCATGTATTTTAATTATTGAAACTCACTAGCAGCTGCTGCATTTTGCACCCCCTTATATTTGAGCCAATCTATTTTTCTAGTTTTAGAGGTCCAAATTAGGTACCTTGACTTATATTCGGGACGTCTTATTGTCGAGTATATACAGTACCTTTAAAACTGCTCTTGGGTCACGTTAAGTTGGAACTGACTCAATGGACCTTAGCATTTAACCATTCACACAGGCATATACACAAAAGTTGCCTTGGCATTTATTTATATGGACACATCTTTTGGGATTTATTCCACCCTTCAGGTCTCATATTTGGCCTCAAGACCAAATCCAAAGATGCTATACCAGCAATATAGGAAAGAACGTTACCAATTAAGCTTTTAAAGCTGAATACAGGTTAGATGCTGACACAAACTACCCATATAGCAAGGTTACCATGGCAAAGGGTAGCTCAGTCAAGCAGTGTTGCCACAGTTTCCCAGCAATGGTGAAACTAGAACAGAATGCTTGAAAATGCTAATAAGAACCCAAAGGGAGGGTTGGGGAGAGGGTGACTGCAGTGAATGAGGAAGGGGATTAGGAAAGGTTTTTTTTCTTAAGCCTTTATTCATGGGTACTGGCAACAGCGTTCCCTACTTAATTCACTGATATTTTATTCTCTAAGATCTCTGAATTTGACAATGGAAATCTTCTCTGAACATACTGTTTCTTCCCTTAAATATTTCAAGTCTTCCAGGAAGAAGGTGAACAAGTGATCCTGGCACAAATTATACTGTTGTCCCTCATATGCATTTCGGGTTGTGTGTGTGTTTGTTTGTTTTTAATTAAAGAAGACTATTTAAACTAGTGTTTCCCAACCTTTGGTTTTTGTACTTCAATTCCCAGAAGTCTAAATCAATTTCCCAAAGCACTGATCAGCCAATGTGCTGACTTAGGCTTCTGGGAATTGAAGTCTCCCTGTGGGGCCTGGGTCCCATGTTGGGAAACGCTGGTTTAAACAATCTTGACAGCAAACACACACAAAAATGCTGGAAATAGTACCTCAACCAATTGCATTAGTATGATTTAAATCAAGAAAGCAATTGAGCTCACGTGAACTGTATCATGACCCATACGTTTCCCATTTACTTTTAAATGTGATGCTGGGATGAACCACTGATGAAATGTGTTCCCCAGAGACAAGCAGTTTTCCTGTCGGACACACTTATGGTGTCAGTAAATTTTCATTGCCTTATAACAATTATAATAGCTTTGTATAGGTGTGATGTGATAAATTTAAAAATGCCAATCTATGGAATGTCAACATATGTAGACGTCATCTATGTATTATTTGTTAATTCATTAGTTATGTTTATATCAAGAGAACACAAGGAAATGTACACAATTCCCCTCTTTCCCCCTTTATTCTGACAATAACCTTGTGGAGTAGGCAGTCTGTGAGGAAGAAATGCCTTACTCTAGTGCACCAAGTACATTTTACAGTTCAAAAGGGATGTGAGTTTCTGTCTCCCAAGACCCAGTCTAAATTGCCACTATTACACCACATTGGCTTATAATGGCCAATCAAATCCTGCCTGCTGGGGAGGGTTTATGTGTATTTTGATATATACCTCATTGGATCCACCTGCTCAGCATGGGGTGTTCAGGAAAGTTTGGGATAGCCCGTATGGAAGCTTTGGAGGTGGTAGAGCCAGTTCAACAGGGCTCCACTCCCCCATGTCGGTTGGAGTTTCTGGTTCAGCCATAGCAACTGAATGTGGTTCATATTTTTGTGGCCAGGATGTAAGAGGGAACTTGCGCTAATTGGTGAAGCCCCATCAACAGACTCAGGAGGGGTACACAGAAAGACAATCAGGCATACCCTGGAAACAGCCACCTTGTGTTGCCGGCTAATCTTTCTCATATTAGGTCAGGCGAAAGGAACTGCAGAATGAACTCACCAAAAGGTGGCTTCATTTTGGCAGTTTCATGTGGGGCCTAGACAAGAGGAAGAGGAGGAGGAGGAGGAGGAGGAGGAGGAGGAGGAGGAGGAGGAGGAGGAGGAGGAGGAGGAGGAGGAGGAGAAGAAGAAGAAGAAGAAGAAGAAGAAGAAGAAGAAGAAGAAGAAGAAGAAGAAGAAGAAGAAGAAGAAGAAGAAGAAGAAGAAGAAGAAGAAGAAGACGACGACGACTCAGGAAAAGATGATGCCCTTCTCCAATCCTTTCTCCAATCACTTTAAGAAGATATCCTTCTCTGCCTCCTCCCTTCCTCCAGCCTTCCATACCACCTGAAGTTATGCTCCAGAAGGCTTGAAAGCTTTCTGGAACAAGAAACAAAGGTGCCTGGGAGCAGCACAGGGGTGAAGAAATATAAATACGTAGTAAGGTACAGTATATATAAAATGTGCCAGTAGCATTATGGCATATCTTCTGTCTTAAATACTTTGAGATGAACTCCGAGGAGCTTTCAGTGATTAACTTATGGTTGCATCTACTGCATGCCAATGATTACCAGCCACACAAAACCCCAGTTGTGTTACCTGATTGCAGGTCGATCATTCACAGCAGCATTTGACTTGGAAGGTGCAGTTGGTTCTGATGAATAGACAATCCTAAAGAACAAGATTGAGGGATTATTTTATGCAAAAGCAGCACAGTATTTACTCATGTATAAAGAAATACAATGAACAGAATGGTTCATATGTCTGTGTGTACATCCATCTGTCTGTGTGTATCTGGACTCAAATACATAGAGCTAATTAAATAAGCACACTTATCTGGAAATAGGCCCTACTGCACTCAATGTAACTTCTTTAAGTAGACATTGATTGATTGGTTGATTGATTGATTGATCATATTTATATGTCACACACCTCACAAGTGACTCAAGGGGGGGGGGGGCTAACATGGCATTAACCACAGCAATTACAACACAAGATAAAAATTAGAACTGAAAGAGTAAAAAAAATGCCCTTTTTGTAAAGACTACTCTCTTCATAGTTTTAACAAACACCTATTTATTCCATATTAAAAGAGTTAATTTATCAGTTCTTTTATGTTTAGTGATGTGGCTTCTAATGTTGTTTGCTATAATGAAAAGTTCATTTGCATTCCATACAAAAAAATTAATGAGAGCTAAGTACTGTATTATGCATTTCATAAAGATCAGAAATGTGCTCTGATTATCATTAATGGATGAATATGTAGGCACAATTAAAAAATCTCTCAGTGGGAATTTTTCTGGGCACATTTTATTTATTTATTTATTTATTTATTTATTTCTCATACTTGCTATCCCGCCCCAATCAGGCAAGACTGACTGTTAATAAATTAGACCGACTCAGTTAATAAATTAGACCAGCACTGAAACACACACTGAGAAAAATAAGTTGTCATGTCTTTATGTGTTTGTGTATCTTTAACTTATCACACTCTTTCCCCTACTTTCTCCTTACTCTTAGAACAAGGTGTATGTGTAGAGAGACTAATCTTGTTTTCTCCTCCAGCCAAAATTGCCAGGTGGTAGGGAGCCATTCACAGCCCAGAGGGCTTCACAGCCGCATGAAATTCTGAACCTTGATTTACCCAGCTGAAGTCTGGCACTTCAATCTAAGGAATTTTAGGGGGTGACACATAAAATGATCATCCTGGAGTGGAAAATAAGTACTGTTTTGTACCATAATCCCACTCTTGAATGCTATACTTGCTCTAAAAGCTATTTAAGATATGTCCAATGAAACAGAAGGTTATCTATCGGCAGTATGAGTCTATACATGCAGTGATGGGATGTAACAGGTTCTCACCAGTTCAACAGAACCGGTAGTAACGTTTCCCAGTGTCCCAGAGAACCGGTAGCAGCTTGGGGAAAAAAACCCACACCTTCAGGGCTTACCTTTTCACTGGTTCCCCCACTGCACATGCTCGCCAAGCACTTGGTGTGCATGCACACCTACAGTGCTTGGCGCGTATGCACAGCCTCCTTGCTGTCCTCCCAAGTGGGGAGGAGGAAGAGAAGCTGCTAGCCTGAAGCTCCCTATAGCCTGCTCCCCAGGGTAAGTGACTCACCTTTGGATGTGGCGTGTCTGTGTGTATTTTAATGTGTATTTAATACGTTTACCTATATCGACGTACTACCACAGTTCCTAAAAAGGCCCGGCAGCCGGCAGGCCTGGCAGCCTGGCTTGGAGTTTTTAAGCAAAGTCTTGGAGTTACCTCATCAATAAGCTACACCTGTACTGTTCCAATTGCTGTTGCAATTGGAGAACCCTTAAGGAGGTACATCTGTTTTACATTTACATTAAGACATATTATCCTAGAGAACCGGTACGATGACCATATCCACCTTGCAACATGGTGCTGCCCAGGCACTTATACTAACAGGTAAGTGACGGGTTTGTGTTTGGGGTGGGGTGTGGGGATGGGAGCATTTTAATGTAATTTTTATTTTATTTATTTATTTATTTTATTTACGGGTTTGTGTTGTGGGTGGGTGGGTGGGTTGAAGTGTGTGTGTGTATGTGTGCTTATTTTAATTTTATTATTTATTATTATTATTTTTTGGCCCTGCCCATGACATCATGATGTAATGACATTAGCTTCGCCCACACTGTGATGATGTCATGGTGGGGTAGTAAATTTTTTGACAACCCACCACTGTATACATGTCAGAAGTAAGCTACATTATGGACATCCAATTCATGCTCCCCACTACACCTACTAAATCAATTGTTGAGTGGTACATCAACATTCACATAAATCTCATTGTTTCAGTAGGCCTGCTGTATTTGGTGACTAGCAATTAGACTGAGTTTAGTGATGCTTGCTTTCATATAAGTGGATATAGGATAGTAGTAAGATTCATGTAGCAGGTCATATTCTGTAGAAAGTAGGCTTGTTTTCAAGAAGTCAGTGGTGTGAAGCAGATGGCCCTATAGACAATATTGGACAGCAGGACATACATGCCCTAGCCAGTATCAAATGGTTCCTGGGTATTGCAATTCAACAATATCTGGAAGTCACAAATTGTCCACCCTATTCTAGAGTGTACTAGTCACTTGTTTAACAGGAAAAAAGCTTCCATTTTGCTTATTTTGCTGACTCTGAAATAAACTGCATAAATAAGCAGAGGCAGGCCTGTACGGTTACCTAGGAGTGTCTATCAGCATACAATAAAATAAAATAAAACACATACATCTTTTGTCCTCCTGATTTATCTGAGACTGTGGAAACTCTGCAGAAAGAAAGAAAAATCCAGTCTCTGATTAGAAGTGAAAAATAATGGATTTCAGTTACTTATCAGCTTCAGACAACTTGAAGTAATTGTACACATGAATTGTACAACAACGGCACAATTGACTTGGATTTGCTGGCAGAAATTAAAAGCAATAACATAAAAGCTGATGCCATGCAATGGCTGTATTTCCTAATGTTCTGTAGGAGCTGATGGCCCCATTCAGAGCTTGGCTGACTGGGAGATTCTGAGAGTTGTCATTTAAAAACCTTGTCTGTGCTCTTCGTGTAAGTATGTGAATTATGGGGCACAGCTTTGACATTCCTTGCATGTCTTGTGGTTATCTTTGCTAGATATCTGTAAATTAATGCAAATGACATTAACACAGAATAAAGATATCAGTTCTGAAGCTAAAAGCTTCCTAAATTTATAACTCCTTCTATGGTGGGTGATGGTGGTGATTCAGAAACAACACAACCTATAATCAAAATAACTGAGAGGTTACTTAGAGGTATCAAGTGACTGGGAAGAGTACACCCTGAGTAGACCTGTTTTCTCTGGTGAAAAAAGTCCTACGCAATTTCCCTCCACACCCAAACTAAGGAATATGATGGGGAACTTCTGGCCTTCAAGATCTTTCTGGGGTTTTCTAACAAGCACAGCTGTGTGATGTACAAACTTGTGTTTGTTTCATCCAAGTCTTATATTTTTACATAAAAGCTAACAAACAAAACTGATATACAACTGAGGATTTACTGTGACAAGTCATGTTATATCTCATTCAAAAAATGAATGGTACAAAGATGGATTGTGTTCATGCTTACGGTTTATTATTGACAGCTACTGTTGCTGCTGTATTTGATTGGCCCCAGGAATGCCTGTACAAAGAAAAGAACCACTGCATTAATTCCAAGCTTGTAGAATATATTAGAAGAAACACACGCAGGGCTGTGTTTTTAGTGGTACCTGTATAAATTTTGATAACATTCCATTCCCTACCTTTTTTGTTGTTCATCCTGTATGGCAAACTTTGAACTTGAGACTGGAGGAGGCATCCATGACTGCCTGTGCAAGGTTAACAGACCATTAGTTTTTGATGGAGACCTTTCCACAAGGTCTTTTGTGTGTGAACAACACCTAAAAACCATATATTCTATCTAATTTCTATTCTGTTCTTACTACCATCTATTCTCTTTAATTTCCACTGTTTCACTGCCAATTAGAATGAGTGCAGGCACAAAAATACTTAACTATAGTTGGGGAGGGGGACCTAATGATTTTCATGAATACAAGATGAAAAACCTGCTACTACATATTTCTGTACTTTTTAAACTCCTACCGCAAATTTCTGAGAATAAATATCTATTCAGCCTCTAAAGTATTAGTCATCCCAGGAAGAAGCCTGCCATGTCCCCAAAATGGACAGAAACTATGCAGATATGTATTGGCTATGTATGCATGCATTCCTAGAATATGTATTCCATGATATGCATATATCAGGGCCCCAGGTTCTCTGACAGTAAAAATTGAAAATAGATTTAGGTACCTTTTCTTCTTTACAGGTGATGTGGCATCGGCAGTGTTGCTGGAGGCATCCAGCTCATTGCTGGGGGAGGGAGGAAGCAAATTTTAGTATTTTCTGATTCATTTTCAGTTCAAAGAGATAAATCAAGTACTGTATTAAAGTATTGTGGCTACTGTCAAGAGAATCAGAATGCTTAATTTAAGAAGAACGTAAATCATAAGTTATAAACATGCTTAGTATACACATGACCAGGATGTGTATTTTACAATATTCTGATAAAAGGAGAGGGGGAACTCTCTCTCTCTCTGTTCTTGCTTTTCAGAGAGGGAGGAGAAATCAAAGGGTTGAACACATTGAAGGTGATCTGTTTGCAAGCTAGAAGACAGAGGAAAAGAAGTCGGTGACATCTATATTGGACTAAGAGAGAAGTCTTTGTCCCTGAGAACTTCAATGAGAAACTATCTACAGGGCATACCCTCTCTGAGGTGGTTTTGAGGCAGACCAAAGCAGATTGGTCTGATTGTGATGTGTACATGGAGAGAGCTCCTCAGTCTCAACCTGTCTTGTTTTGAAATTGTCAGGAGATTCTTTTAAATTGCTGCTTTCCACTTTAACCCATTCCCAGTAGAGATTGGATAAAATAGAGCACTGTTGGCGATCCTGGAAGCTATGCACCACCAATTGGGCAGCTGCAGCTGATTGGTGGCAGCACAGCTGTAGCAGCTGCATCCCAACTGTTGGGTGGCAGTAGAAGAGATATATAACCACAGTGGTGGGCAAAGTGCTGTCTACGGAAACCTTCTGGACCCCCTCTAAAATGTACCCATTTTTAAAATATATAAAAATTTTCTACATCTTCCAGCAGCTATATTTTATACAATTTCATTTCCCCTTCTGTAGACATCATGTAAACATATTTTCCTTTCCAATCCAAACATGCAGTCTTTTTTGTTTTCTAAGGTTGATGCCTGATATAGAATACTCTAACTCGCTATTCAAAGGAAAGATCCCTGGGAAGAGAGGCCCTGGATATAGACAGACTTCATGGCTAAAGAAACTGAGAGACTGGTGTGGCATATCTTGGGAAGAATTGTTCCAAGGAGTTAAAAACAGAAAGACTATCGACATGATGACCAATATCCGGAACAGATATGCCAAGAAATGGTACCCACAGCTATTTGGAAACTGTTCCTTGCTAAGTCTTATCATCAGCCCCCTCAATTCTCCCACTGCAATCTCATCTAATTTTATTCAATTGTCTACATCTCTTTATTGTAAATATTTTTATTACAGGTATCATTATTATTATTGTGTTGTAAGCCACCCAGAGTGGGAAAATATCCCAGATTGTGAAGTATCATTAAATAAATAAACGAATGAATGAATGAATCTAGGCTTAGTTTTCATTCCCTCTCCGCAGTTCCCTGAACACCCAAGCCACCAGATCTTGTTAAGGTCCACTCTAGAAATGGTGCTTAAAATAGGTAAATTCACTAGTTTTCCTCACTGTCATTAGGGGGGCAGATATTTTGCTTCTTTCTATAGGAGTTGGGCTGATGGTATCTATCTAGGCTCCAAACTACTAAAAGATCATTTGGAATAGGCTTTGATTGTCAAATACTGTACAGGGTTTCTCAACCTTGGGGCCCCAGTGTGTTTTTGGACTTCAGTTCCCAGAAGTCCAAGTCAGTAACACCTGCTGACTGAGGCTTCTGGTAATTGAAGTCCAAGGACATCTGGGGACCCAAGATTGAGAAACCCTGGTCTAATCTGTAGCTGGTGCTGAGAGGTTTTAAAGATCAGATCACTCAATAAACAAATGATGTGGAAAGGGACAAAAAGACACATATCCCTCACTAGCCTGTTTCTCTTAACCAAGTCCAATGGGAAAGTGAAGGAAAGTGATTCCACTTCCACTGGCAGGACGAAGGGAGGGGAGGGAAAGGGGAGATCATGCTTCAGATCATGTGTAGAAAGATGGGGAATTTGGACTTACAGCAATGGCAAAGGAAGGGGAGGAAAGGAGGGAGATTTATAATATTGTAGTCATGGATATGAACATCAATTCATATTCCATGTGACAGTAAATCAGTTTGAAAAAAATTCGGGTTTCAATTATTTATTTATTTTTTGTTATCTAACCACAGCCTAAATAATATGTCTTGATCACACTTACCTTTTACTTGACCTGTTATCTACACTGGATGATTTATTTCCTTTGTCAGCATCACTTCTACCAGGAATCCTTTTAAAAGATAAAGAACAAAGTGAGATTTGAGGTAACAGTTGAAAACTAGCTTTTGGTAGGGGTTTTTGCTTGTTTTAAATAGACTGTATTAAAGTGTCAGTGTCAAATATTTCCTAGCAGAGTAGAAAAAGCTTGGAGAAGCTACCGCATGCAATTTTATAATCATAATGAGAATAGAACAGAATTCTGGCTGACTCAATAGAGTGTTTTTGCTTATTTGTTTGGAAAAATACTTTCTCAGCTTCCTGAAAGAGTTGTTTTAATTACCTTTTTAAAAAACAATGAATTATTAAACATCCCAAGATTATTATGTATTTTTTTAATGAATCTTGCATAGCAGCAGAAAAGATCAAATTGTTTGATGGGTCCTTTAATGAAGAAGTAAAATGCCTCGACAATCAAAACAATCCCTTACTACTCCATAAGGAATACATCATTCTCTACCACCTACTGAGTGGTTTTGAAGAGAAGTATGATCTAAAGATGTCCAGTGCATACAATTCCTTAAGGAACACAGCTTGGAGGTTTACAGCCATTACATCAAACCAAATAAGCTATAGTAGCTGCACTCAACATTGATTTAATTAAGCCATTAGATTTGCATTTTTAAAAATGCAGACATCCTTTCTATTCCGGCCTGTATATTTTTTTAAGCATTCCCTTAAAAAAAAAACACCACCTTTTCCTGACCTCCACTGAAAAGGAGTTGTCAATTTTCTGTTGTCAGAGGCTGAATTAAGCATATGAAGTAGTTAATGCAATCCTATGGATTTTTACTGGGAATTGATATTCCTGAATAAGCATGCCAAGGTCAAAGCTTAAAAATATTTGAGTTGCCGCTAACTGATAGAAAATATTGATTTGGAAAGCCATCTATTAACATAAATACCCTGAATGAAAATTACTACATTAATTACTAATTATTATATTAATAAACAATAATATGTATTGTTAATAATGTGTTAGAAGCAGATTGGTTTTGAATTTCAGAAAGCTAAATAAGATCACTAAAAATGGTCAAACCACAACAAACCCTCCTCCTCTTCCTCCTCCCTGTCTAGGCCAGATGTGAAACTGCCAAAACTCACCTTTTGGTGAGTTCATTCTGTAGTTCATTTCGCCTGATCTACTGTGAGAAAGATTAGCTGGCAACATAAGTGTGCCATTACACCCAGTTGTGGTCTAAAAATACTAGTCTTTGAGGAGGATCTATCTGCCCAGGGAAGGATAAGACTAACGTCCTCTGGCCGGAAGGAGGAATTGATTTTAGCTGTTTGTGCTGTGTGTTTTTTGTTTTTTTCTGACTGTAAGCCGCCCTGAGTTACCATGGCGAGTGGGCGGTGATATAAATCTAAATAAATAAATAATCTGTGTATCCCAACAAACCCTCTAAAACACGAGTTCTCAACCTTTTTAAGCAAGGGGCCAGGTCACACTCCCTCAGACAGCTTTGGGGGCTGGAGGGCCATTTTGACTTTCCTCCACCACATGGCACTTCCTGGTGTGGTGCAGGCAGTAGGGGGACACATGAAATGGTGCTGCAGGCTGCAACCAGTCTGCAGACCACAGGTTGAGAATCCCTGCTCTAAGAGCAACAAGTTAAAATAAGGCAAATGATTAATTTTTGGTCTGTTAAAGTCACTTTTGTTTGAATTCAGCAGCTTGCTTGTATTCAAATATTATTAACTTTAAAAAAAGATTCCCATAAAATAATTACCTGTCTAACGTAGTATCAGATCTATAACGGCTAAGCATAGCTTTCTGATCACCGTTTTCATCTGTGTTCCTGTTATTGGGAAAGATTAATTAATTATAGCAAGTGAGGCAATGTAGCATCTTTAAAGAAGTGTTTCAGCCATTCAAATTAGCTCTCCCAGCTGGTACACCAGTTGTACTAACCATTGATCTTGAATACTTAGGCATACATTAAAACAGGAGTACTCAACCATTTAAAGCTGGGAGCCAGGTCACACTCTCTCAGACAGCTTCAGGGGCCAGATGGCTATTTTGCCCTTCCTCCCCCACATGGCACTTCCAGATGTGGTGGAGGCAGTGGGGGGCACATGAAATGGTGCCATGGCCCACATGCACTCCACGGGCCATGGGTTAAGAATCCCTGCATTAAAATATCCCAGTATCTCAGCATAAATGATCAATTTAGTGTATTCAATAAATACAGTATTCTCTTGGAAAAAGAGCAGAAACAATTATCTATAATGGCTTCATGTACTCAACAAATTTCTATCATAGGTTAGTATGCCTTACTCTACTTAAAAATAATTAAAATTAATGGTACTTTAATCATAAATTGCGATAAACAGGGCCTCATTAGTTTCAGGAGGTCTCCTCTGATGTAATTCTGGTTCAAATCCATGTACAACAATATCGTAAGTAATAACTATGCTTTCAGAGTTATTTTCTTCATTTAATCCAATCTAATATGGTTTTAATTCACCATGATAGTCACTCATTTAATGCTTTCATTCCAGAAACAAATATAATAAATCATTTATAATTTTATAATCCACATGAAAGGAATGCACAAAGCTAAAATAGGACCACTTTAATATGCAAATATATTTGGATTTGCAAATCACATTTAACAAACAAGCAAAAGGTTCGAGATTGATAACATTTGTTATCAATATTCCTCATCTTCTTTTTAAAAAACTGGTTTGAGCTACTAAATATTTTGAAGATATTTGAGGTTGCAAATAACTGTTTCAACTTTTATCAGCTTTTTAAAAGCAATAGTAGATCCAGACCATTGTAAAACTTGAGAGGTGGGATATATGATGAATGTGTATACAATACATCTTGACTTTGTCTCAGTTTGCAAGAGTAATGTGAAATTATTACCAAATTATTACCCCACCCACCCCCAAAAAGCCTGATTGTTCAGCCAATAAAACTAGATTGGCTCCTACTGCATATTATTAAGCCAAGCAAGTAATGGTTGCATAGATATTTCACCACAGTTTGAAAGAACTGTGGGCAGAGGAGTTATATAGAATAACATGTGCTCATACCTGTGTAAGCCATCTTGTGATTTGTATTGATTAAGAACCGCTCTGCCATAGTTTTCATCGGTACTGCAATAAACAAAAGTTTTTATATCATTCTCACACTGCATGATATTTACATTCTGTTAGATGTGTGTCCACGTACAACGATACCTGTTATGGAACTCACCATTACACTGTGTGAACAAAAAATGTCTAACTCAACACTCCCCTGTGAATGCACTGCATGTGATGGGGAGATTATTGTTTGTTTATTTATTTAGATTTATATCACTGCCCACTCGCTGTGGCGACTCAGGGCAGCTTACAATAAGAAAAAACAACACAAACAGCTGAAGTCCATTCTTCCTTCTGGCCAGAGGACGTTAGTCTTATCCTTCTCTGGGCAGGTAGAGCCCAGAATTAGGAAGTAGAAGCTTCCATATAAAAACCTTAAAACTGTTAAAATTTAAAATTAAATTCTAAAAAAGATTAAAAACACACCAAATGCTACAACTACTAATAAAAAAGTAGAGAAAGAGAGGGGCTCAGAGGATTGGTTTCGAGTTTTTTTTATGTATTGTCTTGTAATAGTCCTGATGTGTTTTTTACGATGACCTGATATTGTTTAGTTTTCTGCTTTTGTAATTTTTGTGTAAACTGGACTGGTATTTGGAATTTTTGATTGTTGCTTGATATTGTTGCTTATTGAATTTTGATTCTGTAATGATTTACATTATAGTATCTTTGCTTTATTTCTTAAGATGTCTTGATGTTTTGTAATTGCAATTGTTATTGGAGATATATATACTGTATATGTGATATTTGTAATTTACTATGTGATATCTGTAAATGTGCTGTGTAATTGTAACTGCTGCTTCTGTAAGCCGCCCAGAGTCCCTGTGCGAGTGGGGCGGCATATAAGTCGAAATACAAATACAAAAAATACAAAATACATATCCAGTGTGCTGGGGTCATTATACCTTCTGCACCCCATATCTGTCCCACCAGCCATGTTTTTATATTCTTGTTTTTAGATGGCTAATTGAGGGATAGCCTGTTTTCCATTTATGCTTTTCTGCCTTTATTGAGATTTTCTCTCCTTCTATGTTTTGTCATAGCATATGGTGACCACCATTGGAAAATAGTGGACTCAGCTTAAAGCTCAATAAAGGCAGCGAAGGATATAGGGAAAATACATCAAAGTTTCAGAGGGGTCCCAGCCTACGCTGGCTTGAGCACAGTCTGGAAACTGCCAAGATCAGCTCAACATTTAGTGTAATAGACTGTATCTAACAAATGCCATGTGGGTGAAGGAGATTGAAGAGGCACATTCCAGATCTCCCCTTCACATGCTTAGCTATAAGTACCCATCCACCTGGAGTAAAACTAGTGATGGGATGTTATTGGTTCGGACCAGTTCACCTGAACCGGTAGCACCACATCAGGAGGGGTTGCCGGGGTGGTGGTAAACCCCCGGGCGACCGGTTCGGTCGCCTCTCCGGTCCCCTCCAAAAATGTATTTCTGGACAGCCAAAATGGCTGCCCGGAACTATGCATGCGTCAAACCTCCATTTCATGCATGCACAGTTCTATTTTTTAGTGTGCATGCATCAAATAGAGGTTTGATGCATGCACACTTAAAAAAAGAACAGTGCATGCGTCAAACGGAGGTTTGATGCATGTGCAGACATTTTTTAATTTATTTTTTTGCTCCACCCATGATGTCATGACATCATGACGTTGGCTACGTCCACAACGTCCATGACGTCCACGACATCCACAATGTCACGGTGGGGTAGCGGGAATTTTGACAACCCACCACTGAGTTAAACCCTGTGAAGTTTTCACACCTTGCAAAAACATACACATGATAAGCTTCCTCTAGTCCTGTCATGGCGAACCTTGGCATTCCAGCTGTTCTTGAACCACAATTCCCAGAAGCCCAAGTCCTTCTGAAGTCCAAGAACAGTGGGAGTGCCAAGGTTTGCCATCACTGCTCTAGTCTAAAGCATTATGAAACATTTTTCCTATCTAAGCATATGGAGGCAGGCAGCAATGGTGTCAGCATTCAAGCTGTCCCTCCTGAACTCCTCCACTGCACTCTTCTACCATGCCACTTGTCTGGCCCCTTCTACTAGTCTGGTGGTGCAGTGATTAACCACTATACTCCAGCCAAAACATTGTGAGTTCACTCCTTCCATCCTTCCAAGGTTGGTAAAATGAGTACCCAGCATGTTTTGGGCAAAATGCTAATTACCTGTAAACTGCCCAGAGAGTTCTCTAAGTGCTATGGGGTGGTATATAATTGTAATAGCTGTTGCTATTGCTAAGAGAGCAAGAATGGAGTGGGATGGTGTGGTGTGGATGTATATAATAATTCAGGGATATTTATGTTTCATGGTCTGCATTGCCAAAAAGTTGTTTCCTTACTTTTCCTCTTCGGGTCTTTTCTTTATCCAGCTGTTATCTTGCAACAGAGTCCTTCGCTTGTTAACTTCATTGAGAACTTGTTGTCTGCTCTTCATTGCAAGGGAAGCATTCTGGATCTCTATTGATGTAAAGACAAGGATATTAAAGAATATGAAAGAAAATATCCCTGTCTTTTAAAACTGCTTGGAATGATCACATTACCAGGATCTTTCTTTTGCTTCAAAGATGCTATGGAGCAGCTGCCCCTCCCTGGTGGCTTTTCTTTCAAACTTTTCACTTTTATTCAATGACAAGCTATTAGCTTAGACTAGGGGTTCGCAACCTATGGTTGGTGGGGTGGCCCCAACCCCGGCCCCAACCCCCAATGCCATTCCATCCAGCCAGTGACAGCAACTCCAAAAGCAGAGGTGGACCCATTTACAACAGCTGTAAATGCGCCCATGCATGTGGAAATGCACCTCCTGCGATTTGCGGATGGGGAGACCACATGTAAAACCTCACATAAAGAGCACCTCGCTTAGAGACTAACCCACTTAAAGAGCAGAATTTTCTCTGAATGGTCACCTCGCTTAACAAATAAACCAACCAAAAACTTGCTTAACAACTAAATTGGGGTTCGCAATCTCCCCCACCAGAAGTCACAATTGGTCACTTACAATGGAGTTTCACTTAAAGAGCAAACTCACTTAAACAGCAATCCCATGGGAGACATTATGCTCTTTATAGGTACCACTGTATTCTTTTTATTTGTGCATTAATGTACTTTCTTTATTGATTAGTGTAAGCATCCTTGGATTCACCAATTAACTTCAGAACACAAGATATACATGCTTTTAAACAAACAAATGACTTAATATCCTGACATCACTGAAGGCTTGAATTAATTCATCCTTCCACAAATTTATTTTTTATTGCAGTCATGCATTTCCAGCTACTTCAAGGAACACCCAGTTGAGAGCTTGCTAAGATGTCACTTATCAAGCAGTGGTTTTGTCCAAACCATCCATCACAGATCAAGACATCATAGTTAGAATGTCCACCCCACATTTTTCTTAGAGCCACACATTCAACTTCAACTCATCAAGTGAAGAGACACCAAGCAGTAAACATGCTTAGGTAAATCAGACCTAGAAATAAAACTATAATTTCAAAAAAATATCTTACTACTAGCTGAAGTCACTCTTCTAAGATCACTTTGTTCCTTATTGACTCAGAGCAGAAGAGCCACGTGGTGTAGATTCTTTTCTAGGGCATACCCTGGTTTCTATATCTTTTTCATGCACCTGTTGGAAGCTTCTCTGTAATACACCTGGAGGCTACTAAGATCTGTGTGTCCAATAATGTGTCTTCATCCACTGACTACTGTGAGAACTACTTGTTACCTCCCTGAGATGATTGTGAGTTAAGAACAAGGAACAGAACTTCCACACTCCAGCTGGGTGCTGGGACAGAATGTTGTGCATGGAGATATTGTTGTACGTGTTAGAGAAGATGGCTACTCAGACACTGAAATTGGAGAGCTCAAATCAAGAGGGCATAACAAAATACCCTAATCACTGAACATGGCCAATGGGTGCAGGCCCAAGGGTTAGATAGGCAATCACAAGCTTTAAACCAGTCATGAGAGCACACAAACAAAGAATGAAATATGCATTGAAATACAGTCAAACATTGCATAAAGCAGGCATGCCCAAACTACGACCCGCGGGCCGTATCCGGCCCGCCAGGCCATTTCATCCGGCCCCCGACATGGTATAAGAACTCTTATAATTTTATTTTATTTTTTAAAAAAAAATTTTGGGGCAAACTTTTTTTTGGGGCGGAGGGATCACAAGTCAGTGGAAGAGTGATTTACCTAGTTCCTTCCTCCTCCTGCTTAGTACTAGGAGTTCTGCCGAATCTACTTTTTTAGAATGGCTGAATCAATACGCCAGAGGTGATTCTGTTATTGTTAGGAGTGGAGAGAGGGACTTCTCAGTCGGAGCTAAAAGTAAGTAGTTTGGGCATGCCTGATTTTAACCAATTAAAAAAGAAAGCCAGGGGGAGGGGGAGGGAAGCGAGGTTTAGAGTTCTTCACATCTCTTTGTCAGGCTGCGTATATTGCAAACTTAAGATATCAGAAGAGAAGCAAAAAAAGTTCACAACTTCTCAGGTGTCACAATGCATAATGCATCCACCCATCCATTGGCTGGGCAAAAGAAGTTTGTTTTGCAGCCGTTTGTAGGAGGTTTGAATAAGACCCCCGGGGTTGTTCCCTTACTGTCAGAAGCAACAAATGTTGCTTTTCAGCTCGCTTGTGCCCAATCTTTGTGCAAACAGGTTTGCTCTGCAACCTTTTGCAATTGCAAAGGTTTAAATAACCCGGGATTTTTCGTCAGTTGCAAAAAGAGACGTTACTTTACCTTTAGGCTTGCCCCGTCATTGTGTGCCTGTGGAGTTGATGTGCTCTTACAAATTCAACCCACGAAGCTTTGCTCTTCTGCCTGATGTGGTGGATTTGATCTCAAATCCACCTCAAATTTAAATACTGTACAGCTCAAATTTCAATACAGGAGTTAGTCTACAAAAGGCCCTGGAGAATGCATTAAACTTGGTAAAGGTTTCTCTTGCTCGAAAGCCAGTCGTATCTGACTCTAGGGGTCAGTGCTCATCTGTTTCAAATCCAAAGAGCTAGTGCTGTCTGCTTCTGCAGGCATTTCTGTGGTCTTATGGCAGGCATGACTAGACACTGCAGCCCACAGAACACTTGTTACCTTCCCACCGAACTGGTTCCTATTTATCTACTTGCAATCTCTTGCTTTTGAACTGCTAGGTTATATGTATATATAAAGGTAAAGGTTTCTCTTCCTCGAAAGCCAGTCGTATCCGACTCTAGGGGTCAGTGCTCATCTGTTTCAAATCCAAAGAGCTAGCGCTGTCTGCTTCTGCAGGCATTTCTGTGGTCTTATGGCAGGCATGACTAGACACTGCAGCCCACAGAACACTTGTTACCTTCCCACCGAACTGGTCCCTATTTATCTACTTGCAATCCATGACCACCTCAGGAACATCACAGAACTCTCTCTGCCTGCTGGAGAGGGGGAATGAGGGCCAGCTGTGTGGACCAGCTAGCTCAGCCATAAAAACCTTGCTGCTACTGCTATTGCTGCCTCCATGACCACCTCAGGAACATCACAGAACTCTCTCTGCCTGCTGGAGAGGGGGAATGAGGGCCAGCTGTGTGGACCAGCTAGCTCAGCCATAAAGACCTTGCTGCTACTGCTATTGTATTTTATTGTATTGTTTTTTCTTTTATGTAAAATTGATTGTGTTATCTGTGCTGCATCTATTGTTATATTTTTATATTATGCTGTATTTATATTTGAGATTGTGATACTGTATATGTTTATGTTATGTGAGCCCCTCTGAGTTGCCTCAGTGAGGTGAGTAGAGGGGCATATAAATCTAATTTAATAATAATAATAAAATAATCATAAAGGTAAAGGTTTCCCTTGTTCGAAAGCCAGTCGTATCCGACTCTAGGAGTCAGTGCTCATCTCTGTTTCTAAGCCGAAGAGCTAGTGCTGTCTGCTTCTGCAGGCATTTCCGTGGTCTTATGGCAGGCATGACTAGACACTGCAGCCCACAGAACACTTGTTACCTTCCCACCGAACTGGTCCCTATTTATCTACTTGCAATTTCTTGGTTTTGAACTGCTAGGTTGGCAGGAGCTGGGACAGAGACAGGAGCTCATTCCGTCCTGCAGTACTCGGGAATCGAACTGCTGGCCTTCCGCCTCCCAGTCAGCGTCTTAGTGACTTGAGCCACTGCAGTCCCATATGTATATATGCAGTACTGTAAAGCTATTTAGATACACTGTATGTCTATAGTGGCTGCACTCTACTCTGGCAGCAGAGGTAGCTCCAGTTGATGGGGCAAACTGTCCCCAGCTAATCAGTGGCATCTCCGCTGCCGCCATGAGATTTCCCATTGATCAGCTGACTGGCGGTATAGAGATGTCCCAGGTAAGCCGATTGGCAGTCACGATGGCATCAGAGATGCTGTGGAATGGTTATGTTCTCCTTCATCAGCTGGAAATCTGTCTGCACTACCAGGGCAGATCAAAGCCACTGATCAGTGAAAACAGACTCCAGCTGATCAAGGGAGACTATTCCTAGCTATCTCAGAAAACAAAACAAATAAAATAAAATACACAGTAGCACTTTAAAGACTAACTGCTATTCCCACCAGTAATTCTTTTTTAAAAATTGTTTATTTGAAGAGTCCTAGTGCTATGACACTTTGAATAAATGTTTTTTTAAAAAAACAATGCACCATAGCAGCAGAGGGGCTCCCACTGATTGGTAGTAACTGGTGTCAGCTGATCTGCAGCTGCAGAGAGATGCAGCAGATCTGTTAATGCTGCCTCTGCCAATCAGCTGTAATCTATGTCACCTCCTGCTGCAAGTTTATCTGGGCTTTCCCAGGTAAACATTAACAGGAGTGGGCACAAAGTCTAAACCAGTGATGGCAAACCTTGGTAGTTCAGGTATTATGGAACTTCAATTCTCAGATGTCCTGATCACTAGAAGTGCTGATTTAGGCTTCTGGTAATTGAAGTCCAAGAACACCTGGAGTGCCAAGGTTCACCATCACTGGTCTGAAGTGATTTATTTTACACTGATTCAAGTATTGGTATAAGTTGGAAGTCAAAATTGATTTACAGTATTATGGCTGTGCATTGTGTAATTCCTGATTTTAAATTGATTGGGAGACCCAATGTGCGCTAATTTTAAAGTTCCCCCACCCTCTGAGGCTGCAGCAAGCCAGGCAGGACATGATGTCAGGAAGCAGATCTTTTATAAGGCTAATGACTTTTCATTGCTAATTAAAATCCAAAGCTCCAGGTACGTGGGGTTTTAATTGGCAATGAAAAGTCATTAGCCTTATAAAAGATCTGCTTCCTGACATCATGTCAGGAAGCGGATCTTTTCTAAGGCTAATGACTTTTCATTGCTAATTAAAATCCAAAGTTCCAGGTAGGTGGGGTTTTAATTAGCAATGAAAAGTCACTAGCCTTAGAAAAGATCTGCTTCCTGGCAGGAAGCGGATCTTTTCTAAGGCTAATGACTTTTCATTGCTAATTAAAATCCCACCTACCTGAAGCTTTGGAACACAACAACAGCTCCTTGGATGCCACAATGACCAAGCTGGATGTGAGTTTCTAGGATCTGTCATATTTTTTTAAAAGGACACTTTTAAAGGACACCGCGAAGGCGGCGAAGGAGGAGCCGGCGAAAGAGGAGCCGGCGGCAAAGGCGTTAGTGGTGGCGGCGGCGGGGGCAAGGCTGGGTGGATGTATGTACCATGGAGAGATAGTTCGGCCCTCGGAGCATCTGATAAAATGTTATCCGGCCCCCGGGCCGAAAAGTTTGGGCACTCTTGGCATAAAGAGTGCCTCGCTTAAAGAGTAATTCACTAAAAGAGCAGAATTTTCTCTGAATGGTTGCTTCACTTGACAAATAAAACCAACCAAAAACTTGCTTAACAAATAAATTGGGGTTTGCAATCCCCTCCGACACCAGAAGTCACAATTGATCACTTACAATGGTGTTTTGCTTAAAGAGCAAATTCACTTAAAGAGCAATCCTGTGGAACGCATTATGCTCTTTTAGCAAGGTACAACTGTAATAATAAATTGCTCTGGGTTGAAAGGATTTTTGCTGGAGAAACTCCACACAGGGGAAGCCCAAATGAGGCTCCTTTCATGTCCCCAAGATCTGTCATGCAGCAGTTGGGTATTGAACCCCAACGTTCCCGTCTTCAAGCTCAGCATCTTAACCACTAAGTCACCGTAGTGCTGCTGCATTACAATGGGAAGTTACAAGGGAATCATAACATTTCAAGCTTAACACAGATTGCTAAGAAATCAGTGTCTATTCTCCATCATCAGAGCTCCCTAACCTAATCCCACAATCGTCTAGCCATGTGGGATCTTAAGTATAGGCCTCCCCTGTTGAAATCTTGTCGTCAGTTATCTGATTATACCTGATCATATGAGGAACGGTGAAAGTTGCAGTTCAACCACATCTGAAAGACTGCATTTTCCATATCGTTGGATAACCTGAGGTTCTGCCTTCTCAGGAGATAAAGTATCCTTCACTTTATTGTGCTGCTGTTTGTACTAAAGTCTCAATCTAAAATAGTAATTAGGTGCTTTAATTTAGGCTGTGCAATTATCTTTGGATCAGGCATGTGTTCACATGCAGCGAAGATGGGTGTAAACATGGGAAAGAGATAAATTCATCTCCCCAAGTAAATCTCAGCACAGAAGTCAAGGTGGTGAATAATTGTTTGTTGATGAACACACAACTCTCCTGTATTTGTCTAGGAGTTCTTCAACTTATAGTGGTGTCCTGTCTAAGAAGTAAGCCCTACTGAGTTCATAGAGGCTTGCTTCCAAGTAAAAGTTTACTGCACACGTTTGTGGCTTCAGAGAAAGTTGTCTGTGCAATCTCATGCTTCAAGATATGAGTTCGTCTCTGGGGCCCAGGTTAGGGAATGTTGTTGTTCTGCAACTCTCACTTGTCTTAAGCAACATAGCCTGTGGTAAAGGTTGTTAGGAGTGGCAGTCTAGCTACATGTGCGGAGAGCCATGCATTCTTCAGCTCTGGTTCAGAGTACCCGTAGGTGGACAGGAGTCACATTGAAGGTACAAGCCTGTATCTAAATGTGAAATTGCAGGGCAGGGCTGTTATGATGGAATGCTCCCCTTTTAAATCCATCCATCCATCCGTCCATCCATCCATCCATCCACTCACCCACCTACCTACCCATTTACTTAGAAAACTAGGAAATAGATCTTGTTTCACTTTCTTCTTGGTGTATTAGGTTTTTTTAAATCTGTTGCAAACTGAAGTGGTATTAACGGATTACAGTTTGCCGCCACCACCTTTTAGTAATAATTAGCCACAGACTTCAAGAAAAGCAAAAATGCTGGCCTTCATAATGAGAAGCAATGACTGAAAAAGACCGTATGCATTGACTCAATTTGTGTTACATAAAAAGGATGACACTTTTAATTTCATTTCATTTTATCCCAAGCTACTTTTATGGCACCAGTCCCCCCCCCCCAATGCTAAAAAATGCTAAACAAATGCTAAACAAAAGTCTGTGGTCCTTTAGTGAGTCAATCCATATCATATACAGTAATACCCCGGATAACGATTGCATCGGATAACGTTAGAATCGGATAACTTGCATCGGATAACGATTCTTTTAGCGTTATCTGATACAATGGTCTGCGCGTGTGGGATGGTTTGGGTAGAACTACCCAATACACACCCCCACCCGCTAGAGATACACACCCCCACTAGAGAACCAATCACATCTTTCTCTTTCTCCTTCCCTGTATTTTAAATACAGGGAGGGAAAGGGAGGGAAAGACGGAAGCAGTTCTTTTTTCCTCCCTGTATTTAAATGACAGGAAGAGAGAGGGTTGTGTTTTTTTATTCCCCTCCCTGCATTTAAAACACAAGCCTCTCTCTCCCTGTAGTTTAAATACAGGGAGGAAAAAAGACGGGATCGTGTCTTTTTTCCTCCCTGTGTTTAAACTACGGGAAGAGAGAGGCTTGTGTTTTAAATACAGGGAGACCATAAACTACAGGAAGAGAGAGGGTTGTGTTTTAAAAACAGGGAGACCATAAACTACAGGAAGAGAGAGGGTTGTGTTTTAAATACAGGAAGGGGAAGAAAAAAACACAAGCCTCTCTCTTCCTGTAGTTTAAATTTAACCGCTGTGGGTGGGGGTGGCTTTAAAGGCAGGGAGGAAAGTCAGGACTTTTTTTTTTAGCGTTGTTCGATGCATGCATTGGACAACGCTAAAAATCGGATAACGTCATGACTTGTGGAACCAAGTAATAACGTTATCCGGGGTATTACTGTATGGTCTTCTGTACATAATTTTAGGACAAATAACATACAGTCAAACCTCGCATAAAGAGCACCTCGCTTAAAGAGTAACACGCTTAAAGAGCAGAATTTTCTCTGAATGTTCGCTTCGCTTAACAAATAAAACCAACCAAAAACTTGCTTAACAAATAAATCGGGGTTTGCAATCCCCCCCACAATTGGTCATTTACAATGGTGTTTCACTTAAAGAGCAAACTCGCTTAAAGAGCAATGCCGTGGAATGCATTATGCTCTTTAAGCGAGGTACAACTGTAACTGATTTCTTTTCTTCCCTCTTTGGAAAAAAAATGTGTATTGCATTTGTGTGAGTAATGATTCTCAATGCTGAACAAGAGATCCTGAGAATGTCATCAAATACATGTTTACTATACTAAGTCTAACTATGTTTAATAGGACTTGTTCCCCACCCAGTAAATGAGTTTTCAGATTATATCAAACCCACCTGTGCCAAAGCAAGCAGTAATATGGGCATGATGATCAGATTGCTGGTTAATCAGCCTTGCTGTCAACCTTTGTCCACAATGAACTTTCACAGATTAATTAACAAGCAAACAAGATAAATCAGTATGTAGCTAAATGTGAAATGTTTACAGAAAATGTATGTAAATGTCAAGAAAGCATTTGTCAATCTAAGTTTTATTTTCTGATTGAAAGATTTCTTTCAACCTTCTCCCAACTAACTTTACAGATACAAAACAGAAAGAGCAGCAACTTTACCATTTTTGTTAGGTGATGATTTCCCTCCATTGAATGTTGACATTTCGTTCAGATGTACACTGAAAGAAAGTAAAAATGGAGAGTTTAAGTGTTAGCCTAGCTAAATGTATTATAGTTTACAAACCAGGTGGACATATGCAAAATAATGTTTTATACATTATGATGGATTAAAATACATTTTAAGCCTATGAACAAAATACTATCAATGTATAATAGAATTATGGTCTGGAAAATATTTAAGCTTTTAATTGTACAATATAAGAACCTTATCACAGATACTGTGACAGAAATATTTCTATCCTGAAGAAAATCTGCCGTCAGCTGCTGAGATCATCTCCCTGAAAGTAGTTTTTTAAAAGATGAGAGGAGTGTCTGACTAAGGGTCAAAACAGATGGGACAGGAAGCACCACAATTTGGAGGTGATAGGCTAGCTGTAGAGCAGGGATGCCCATACTTTCTGGGCCGTGGGCTGGTCATGTGGTTCAGTAGGCCAGTCACGTGGTTCCTCCCACCAGAAGCAGAAAATGTGCCTTGCAATCTGTTTTGCAACAGCTATGTTTTGCAACAGGATGAGATAGATTTTAGGCTGGCATTTTCTCTGCTTAAATCAGGGGTACCCAAACTATGGGCCGCAGGCCAGATCCAGCCCCCAACGCCAATTCACCCACCCCACACTGCCCTCGTTGCAGTATAATGCTCCTGTAACATGTGTTTTATTTCTGCTTCCGGGAGCAATGAGGGTGGCATGGGCTGGATGAATTGGCATCAGGGACCGGATCTGTCCCACAGGCCATAGTTTGGGCACCCCTGTTGTAGAGCATACCAAGTTGAAGCACCTGACTGCTAAGCCAAAGTTAGGTAGCTCTATTTTCCAGTATGTCTCCCACAAGAACAGCCAGTTTGTGTGGCCTTGGGCAAGCTATATAGTCCGAAAGCATTGCCAGAAGAAGGAGCTGGTAAACCACCTCTGAGTACTAAGTACCAAGGGTCACAATAAGTGGGAATGAGGTTGATGGCACACAATTACTACCGGGTGTCCCAAAAGTCACCATACATAGGCAAAATTGTATAACAACAGATATCTTGGAATGTGTTTGCCATGAGTGGGGGGAAAGACTTTGAGTGTATGTAGAAAGAGGTGACCAAGATATAGAGAATATTTTGTAAATATTGTATTAAAAAATTGGGATGGATATTTTGTACAAAAAGGTACATTTAGCTACAATTTCCCATTTTCCCCATTACTGGCGAATACATACACATACACAATTGCACAAAGAGATCCATCTTTAAAGCTGTTTTGATTGTAAAATAAAAATGCAAATGGATCCCATTGTTTCCTCCCAATGACCAGCCACCAAACAAAAACAAAACATGGTGTAACTTGCAAGGCTATGAATATGAAAAATGTTAGAGGATATTCACATATTCATTACTATCTATGCTTCTAATTATGAAGGTCTCCATCACTTCTGTTTTGGCTCATCTACTTCAGTCATCACACAATGGCAAAGAAGAATGACATGAGAGACTGTTTCAATTTCATGGACATCACAAAAACATGCACAATTACATAAAGGATTTTCTTTACCACAACCTTGCTGAACTGATGAGTCAAACACATTATATTGCCCTACCATCACTGTAGTAAGGCAATGGATTTAGAGCTCTTCCACGCTATTAGGGACATGCTGACAGGGAATGGGATGGTTAGTGTTATTGTGCTTTTTTGTCTACTAAGACTGAAAGTTATGGCATGGTCTGTGTTTACAATTTAATCTACTGTATTTCTGATTTAGAGGAAGGTTTCCCTTGCTCGAAAGCCAGTCTTATCTGACTCTAGAGGTCAGTGCTCATCTCTGTTTCAAAGCCGAAGAGCCAGCTTTGTCTGCTTCTGCAGACGTTTCCGTGGTCATGTGGCAGATTTGTGTAAATAAGAGGAAGAGCATATGTACATTTGTGTTAATATTTTGTTTTGATACCGTGTTTCCCCCATAATAAGAGACCACCGAAAATAAACCATGTGCCGATTTTCAGGGGGCTCTAAAAATATAAGCTACCCCCCGAAAATAAGCCATGAAAAACCACAGCCACCCCACTGCCTGCTCGGACACAGAATACACCCCCCAACTCTGCTTACAGTACCTTCCCTCTGCTTACCTATTTTCTCTCCCGACTAACAGCTGATCAGAGGGTTTTTTTTAAACTAGGGAAAGGGGGGGGGGAATTCAGCTTTGCAGGCCCAGGCAATCTCCAGGGGGCGCCAAAAGTAGCTCTGCTTGAGAGAAGCTGCTAGTCCCGTGGAAGGAAGGAAGAGAAAGCCAGCACGAGTGTGAAGGTAGGTTTGCTGCTAAACCTCTGCTCTGCTGGTGTTGTTTTTCCTCTCTCCCCCTCAGCTTCCCTGTGCTCTGGCAATTTGCAAGAGGCTTTGAGTTCCCTCCAAGTCTCTTGGCTGGAGCCATTCAATTTGGTGGGGGGGGGGGGGAGAAGAGAAAAAGTTTTTGCTGCTTTCATTTCCATTTCCCCTATTTGCATGGCAAGAGCCAAGAGGCTTACAGTTTGCTCCAAGTCTCTCGGTCCAGCCATTCAATTTGGTGAGGGGGGGGGGAGGAGAAGACAGAAAAAAATTTGCTGCCTCTCCAGCTTCCCTAGAGTCGAGGCTTGGGGTCTGGTTTGCTGCTCCAGCATTTCTGCGGGGCTGGTGGGGGCAGGAAGGGAAAAGGAAAGGTTGCCCTTGCTCAAAAGCCAGTCCTATCCAACTCTAGGGTGCCTCAGTCTATTCGCCATCCCTCTAAGTCAGGGGTGCCCAAACTACAGCCTGGGGGCCAGATGTGGCCCCCAATGCCAATTCATCTGGCCCACAAAGCCCTCATTGCTCCTAGAAGTGGAAGTAAAACATGCCCATATGGGGGCTGCATCTAACCCCTGGGCCATAGTGACCAGCTCCCTGAGTCACATGACTGGCCCATGGCCCAAAAAGTTTGAGCACACGTGCTCTATGTGATGTAGGGGAGGTTGGGATCTTCAGCTATATCCTCCTTTAATGTTGTTGCTTGACCAAGCTCCTTCCTCCCTTCAATTTTATGAATAAAACTGTTTTTTGTATGGTAAAAGGTTTCATTTACTGATTTTTCAAACTTTCATCTCAGCACATTTTTTCCAACTCATGATACTGTATTACTTTGCCCATTTTGATTATGCAAGCATCCTAGGAATGAGAAATCCCAGCAGTAACCTAAGGAAAAGAAAGGGTTGGTGAAGACTCAGCAGCCGTACATGGCTGCAAAAAATGGTTAATATGGTGTTTTTGTTGTTATTCAGTCGCACAGTCGATTCCGACCCTCTGCAATCCCAGTGGACCACTGTCCACCAGGCACTCCTGTCCTCCACCATCCTCCTCAACTCGCTCAGCTCTGTCCCCATTGTCTCTACAATACCATCTAGCCATCTCATTTTGGGCCTCCCCCTTCTTTTGCCCTCGACCTTTCCAAGCATCAAGGCTTTCTCAAGTGAATCCTCTCTTCTCATTTGATGTCCAAAATACTTTAGCTTCATCTTTATAAAAGAAAAATAGTTTGGGCTGTAGGTCACAGGAGAGATTTTGCTTTATTGTGCACTGGTCATATTGAAGATTTCCATCCAAATTTATATTTCATAATTTTATAAATGATACAAATTGGAATAAGTTCAATAAGATGGTTGCCATTGTGGTAAGCATGAAGAAAAATAAACTATAAATGATTGTCCTGGAGGGCAGAAGGCTGAGCAAGAATTTAACAAATTCTTCGCTGACAGTTGCATTGAACATGCATTAACAGCAGGCTACCTTAACAGAAAACACACATTTAAGGACACTGCCATTGCCAAACATGAACGATTTGGTGCACTAATTGCGAAGGAACTGGAGTCAGTAAATGACCTGGAACCTCAGAGTGTGGATTTTGATGATGTTCCAGAGGATGATGACATTATTGTTATTGATTAAGTGTACAGTAAATTGTTTCATATAAAAAAAGTTTTCCAGAGTTCTTTGTTTTGTATTGTATTTCGTTAATAAATGTTGTGTTTTTCACCAAAAAATGTGTTTTGTTTTGTTTTTTTATGGAAATATAAGCCACCCCCCGAAAATAAGCCCCTTATTTCTGGCCGTTTTTGGGGGTGAAAAAAAATATAAGCCATGGCTTATAATAGGGGAAACACGGTAATGCTTTAATAGCCAGACTGCATCTTTACATTCCTGAGATGCAATTTGGTAGGACAACAGTATCTAGAAATCCAATAAAATACTTCATTTTAGAACAATTTAAAATTCTTATTGCACACCAATAAATTCATATTTATTCTGCAAGTATGGCTGCACCCTTTTGCCAGCTTTTTCAGTTGCTCCCAAACATTTGCAAGCAAGATGATTGCAACAAAAAGATCTGGAAGAATCATGCCTCTGGAAGACTAATGAAATTGAAATTTATGGCATCTCATCTATAACAGTTTTGCCCTTCTTTACTGTGCTTCACAGGATCATATTTTCAGCACATGATCACAGTATCAGATGACTGCTTAACCACAAACATGCCTACATTTAGACTGACAATTAACATCAATCTGAAAGACAAATGATATGGACTACCTCACACATTTGTGTCCTAATGTGTAATAAGCCCCAAGCAAAGCCTTAAAGACTGGGATAAATAAATAAAATAGTGGGTGAAGTTTGGAGTCAATAAATAGACCAAATTAGATTCTTTATTCCAGCTGTACTCATTTTTAATATTGATAACACTATCCTGTTTAGGCAAAGAGCAGTACTGTACTAGGATGTGGCAATTAGTAAAAAAAATGCTGGCATTAGGAAGGACATTAGATGGGACATACGGTAAATGTCATTGTGATTCTGAGGAGAGTTCAGAGATGAAACAGTCATAGAGTTTGGGAGGAATTGTACATAGGTGGATATGGCGAACGAAGAAATAGCGGGTGAAATAAGATACATAAAGGAACTTGGAATAGTTTAAAAATAATTTGCATGGTTTCACTTTTCACTTTTTACATGGTTATACACTTGCCTATCACCTGTTGCTTTATGAATCTTTATTTATCCCTAAACATTGTAAGGCTTCCATAAATTCCCCAAATTGACAACCCCAAATTTTCAGAATTATCAAGTAAATTTTATTTGTGGTGGTGGTGGTGGTGGTGGTGGTGGTGGTGGTGGTGGTGGTGGTGGTGGTGGTGAAATAATGTCATTATTTCCTGCTACATGATTTCATGAACATAACATTTTTATAGTTTGTGATCCTAAAAGCAAACATGTTACAGTAGGGGTGGGCAAACCAAAGAGTCAACCATCTAGCCTCAAGACCTTTTGTGAACAAAGTGAAATTGGAAGTTTCCTAAAGTCCTATTGTGGACTTCTAAAACTTGGGGTTAAAGGATGAGGCAAAATGAGATGTATGGGTCTTGAAGTTTTCCAGAGTGTAATTTCTCCTTTTTTAGTCAAATGCCTCCACCACCCCCACTACCCGAGTAAGTGGGTATCCATGAGGAGTTACAAAATGGATGGGAGGTACATGTAGGACACAGGTCACTTTTTTCCACCTCTTGCTTTTCCATCGTTACCACCACCCTATCATATTGACTTACCAACAGAAGCGTAGCGTGCCTTGGCGGGGCCCCGTATAAAAATTTGTTTGGGGGCCCTTAGGAAGGGTAAAGATTTCTCACAAAAGAAAAAAATGCATAAAATTACTTAAACGGGGAAATCCCGCAGCCTGCGATAACCGATGTAGGGTGTTGCCAACTTTTGAACGCACGCTTTACAAAGCTGGCTTGAGACTAAATATTAAGAAAACCAAGATCATGGCAACAGGCCCTATCAGTCCCTGGAAAATAGATGGGGAAGAAGTAGAAGCAGTGACAGATTTTACTTTCCTAGGATCAAAGCTCACTGCAGATGGGGATTGCAGCCATGAAATAAAAAGGCGACTGATTCTCGGGAGGCAAGCGATGAGAAACCTGGGGAACATAGTGAAAAGTAGAGACATTAAATTGCAAACAAAGATTCGCATAGTCAGGGCAATGGTATTCCCTGTGGCAATGTATGGTTGTGAGAGCTGGACCATTAGGAAAGCGGAGCGCAGAAAAATAGACGCCTTTGAGATGTGGTGTTGGAGGAGAGTTTTGAGAGTACCCTGGACAGCGAGGAGAACAAATGGGTCAATCTTAGAAGAAATCAAGCCTGACTGCTCCTTAGAAGGTCAAATAATAAAGATGAAGCTAAAATACTTTGGACATCAAATGAGAAGAGAGGATTCACTTGAGAAAGCCTTGATGCTTGGAAGGGTAGAGGGCAAAAGAAGAAGGGGACGGCCCAAGATGGGATGGCTAGATGGTATTGTGGAGATAATGGGCACAGAGCTGAGTGAGTTGAGGGGGATGGTGGAGGACAGGAATGGCTGGAGGACAGTGGTCCATAGGGTCGCAGAGGGTCGGAATCGACTGTGCGACTGAACAACAACAACATTTGTTTTGCTTACGCACGTTGGGGGCCCCGTGGCCCTCCTCCCACCTTTGGTCCAACTTTCCTCCCCTTTGCGTTATCTCTTTGCTTCCCGTTAGAAAACCTGTCCAGGGCGGGCAGGCAGGCGCTGAAGAGCAGCGCCACCCTTTTGCGGGTAACGGGCAGGAGGAATTGGGGGTTGGGGGGGCACCAAAGGAGACCGTCCCTTCTCAGGCCTTCCCACAATGACGTTGGCTTCGGCAGAAACAGGAGAGGTGGGAACCGCTGCAACCCGTGCTGCTGGCTGCTGCCCGTGGCCTTTGCCACCATTGGCAGGGCGGGTCCACGGCCGGGGAAGCGGTCAAAGCCCTCCCAGCCTCTTCCCGGGCCAGAGTGCCCTCCGCTGCTGTTGCTGCGGTCCCGCCGGAGGCGTCGCCAGCGCTCGGCGGCCTCTCCCCGTGCCGCCCCCTCCCCAGTGAAGGTCCCAGAGCGTCCGGCGGTCCGAGTGTCCCTGGTTCATCAGGGGCCGCGCGCGCACCCCCGCTCTCTCGTGTGAGTGGAGGCAACAGAAGCAGCGGAGAAAGGAGAGCCCTGCCCTCCCTTCTTTGTCCTGGGCAGGTGGGAGGGGGCAGCCCAAGGCCTCCCAGAAAGGCACCCACCCCCAGCCCGCTTCCGGCGCCCTCTCCCAAGGCTCCCTGGCCGTCGCCTCCCTCCCGCTCTGCATTTGTTTTGCTTACGCACGTTGGGGGCCCCCGTGGCCCAGGGGCCCTGTATAATTGATACGGCTGATATGGCGGTAGCTACGCCCCTGCTTACCAAAGTATAGATCAACAGTGCATCAAACAAATATATGAGTGAAAACCAGGAAAACCCACTAACAAAGGGCCCTGGGAAAAGAGGAGTGTAGGATCTCGTGCTTGGGTGTTCATGATGAGTGACATACTTCTTTCCCTCTGATTCTTACTTCTGCCCTTTGCCCATTTCTGCCACCTGTGTCTTGTCTCTCCTCTCTTTTGTTCATCCCCACATCATACTACAGAAATCCCAAGCTTCCAGTACCCTTGTTTTCTACAATAAGGATGCATCTTGATTGGCAAAAATTAACTTCATTTGCATCAGTTTTGGCAGGTTTGAAATTGATTCCAGTACCAAAGAACACACATCACACAGCAAAGGATTGCGTTATCTTGCTGAAATGCAGGTACATTAAACACTCTTAATTAACTTAGCTCAGACAATATTGTATATACAGAGACACAGACACAGTCACAGATGCACACACACACACTCTTTCCTCCCTGACTGTCTTTGTCCAGACAGCAGCAGCTGTTTACAAGCCAGATTTCTTCCTCCCACAATATCAACATTACTCCACGGCTAATCATGCTTCATCTCACTACTTTAACATACTCACACAACTCACACAGAGCCAAGAAGCTAATGGTGATGCCACTCAGCTTCACCTACTCTTGTCTGTCTCATATCTATTCCCCCCCCCCAACTACTAACTTGGAAAATGGTTTAATTATTCCAGAATGGAAAGAAAATGATACACTCTTTTGGTAACTTTACCCTTTGATAGAAGTCTGTGATTAAGCTTATCTTAATGGAGTTGTTATAGAATCCAAAAGCAAGAAGGCTGAAGAAAGATACACTCCAGAGCCCTATATTCTGCTCCAACTCTACCACCACCATAACACAGAGTGAAAACATATAAGGTCCCTACCAGGAACAGTGGCCAGAATCCTACTGGTTAGTTATGCCTGTGTTCAGTGCAATACTGTAAACTGCTAAGTAGCTAATGAATCCCCATCTCTACCATCATCCTACACTAAGTCAAGACTGGCATATGACGACTGAAGAGGTAATATTAAGTAGCAGGCTGCAGTTGCCATTTATGCTATTGCACTTCTTCTTCAATGTCTAGGCCAGACATGAAGCTGCCTAAATGTTGTATCTTGTATTTCAAAAGCTTGCAAAGCATTTTATTTTTAATTCTTTGAGTGACCCAATAAAAGGTATCACCTTCCTCCTGCATTTGCTGCAATTTTTGTAACTTGAAGATGGGCGACACAGCTAAGTCTCTTTGTTTGCCTATGGAACTGCCGAAATGAAGGCACCTTTTGGTGAGTTCATTCTGCATTTCCTTTCACCTGACCAAGTGTGTGAAAAATTAGCCGACTGTGGTCCAAAAATATACCACAATCCTTGAGGAGGCACTTTCTGTGTCCCCCTGATAATGCACTGAGGTAGGCATAACTAAACAGTATTATTTCAGCCAATATCCTGGCGTGCCATTTTTCCTTAATGTATCAGAATGGACATTTTCTTTTCCCCTCCATTAATACATACACTTGGGGGTGTGGGAGTGAATGTGCCTAGCATGATAAGATGAGAAAGACATCTATACTTGTCATCCCTTGGTATAACAGAATATTTAGGCTTCAACATTACTATAAGGAAGAAAAATTATAAACAGAAGAATTGTATAGAGAATTCATAAAAGATTAGTTCATTATCAGTATGTTGGAAAACTATGAGTCTGGCCAAATGAATGATATATGAAGATGAGGATGTGGGCCACAACATAAAACATCCTGGCAGTGGGCCAAGTATGAATTCATTTTTTGAAGTACCCTAACAGAGAGTTGAGCATGACTGGTAGATTGGGGGTATCTACAAATCCTACTGCAATTCCCTCTGGCCAATCAGATGCTATATTATTATTATTATTATTATTATTATTATTATTATTATTATTATTATTATTATTATTATTATTATTATTATTATTATTATATAAATTTACCATTCAATTCACAGCCGAGTACTGGTATAAAGTTAACAGTTCAACCCCTAACAATGGACCTAAGATCTGTTAAGGCTACGTCTAAGTCAAGGATTTGCAAACTAGGGCCCACAGACAGGGGCTGACCTGTGGAACCAATTAATCGAGCCCTCAGTGAGAACCCCGCCGCTGTTGCCAGAAGCACTGAAAATGTGCCAGAAGCATGGAAAACATGTGAAAAACATGCCGGAAGCATGGAAAATGAGCAGAGGCACAAAAAACACTTCAAAGACGGCTGAAAATATGCAGAAACCCTCCCAAAATACCAAAAATGTACCGTTCTTCTTCCCACCACCATGGGGAGAGGTGGGAGTGGCAAAAAAAATGGAAAATGCGCCATGGATGTACCTGTCACTGCCACTACTACTGCTACTGGAAGCGTCAGGAGGAACCATGCCTCAGTCTGGCCCGCACATCTGTCTGAGGGGGCATATCCAGCCCACAGTGCAAAAAGGTTGCAAACCCACCCCTGGTCTAAGTATTTATGCAGTTCACAGAACACATAATGCACAATGCAGGGATGGAGGAATCACAATTTGGGATCAAAACTGCTGGGAGAAACATCAACAATTTGAGATATGCAGATGATACCACCCTAATGGCAGAAAGTGAGGAGGACCTAAAGAAGCTCCTGATTAGGTTGAAAGAAGAAAGTGAAAAAGCTGGCTTGAGACTCAATATCAAGAAAACCAAGATAATGGCAACAGGCCCTATCAGTCCCTGGAAAATAGATGGGGAAGAAGTAGAAGCAGTGACAGATTTTACTTTATTTATTTATTTATTTATTTTTCCAATTTTTATACCGCCCTACTCGGATTGGGCCGACTCAGGGCGGTTCACAAGCACAGAGAAACAACAAATTTATAAACACAACATGTAAATATAGGAAAAAATAATAATCAGCACTGTATCAACACCACAAAACTTTCTTAGGATCTAAGCTCACTGCAGATGGTGATTGCAGCCATGAAATAAAAAGGTGACTGATTCTTGGGAGGCAAGCGATGAGAAACCTGGGGAACATAGTGAAAAGTAGAGACATCACATTGAAAACAAAAATTCGCATAGTGAAAGCAATGGTTTTCCCTGTGGCAATGTATGGTTGTGAGAGCTGGACCATTAGGAAAGCTGAGCGCAGAAGAATTAGACGCCTTTGAGATGTGGTGTTGGAGGAGAGTTTTGAGAGTCCCCTGGACAGCGAGGAGAACAAATAGGTCAATCTTAGAAGAAATCAACCCTGACTGCTCCTTAGAAGGTCAAATAATAAAGATGAAGCTAAAGTACTTTGGACATCAAATGAGAAGAGAGGATTCACTTGAGAAATCCTTGATGCTTGGAAGGGTCGAGGGCAAAAGAAGAAGGGGACGGCCCAAGATGAGATGGCTAGATGGTATTGCGGAGACAATGGGTACAGAGCTGAGCGAGTTGAGGGTAATGGTGGAGGACAGGAGTGCCTGGTGGGCAGTGGTCCATGGGGTTGCAGAGGGTCGGAATCGACTGTGCGACTGAACAACAAAAAAGTAGAGTTGTTTATTTAATACTACAAGGATGACAAGGATGTTGACTACTACAGACTGCTGTGTATCTATTTCCTGCCTTCATCACCACACAGAATGCAAACAAGGGAGGCAGCAAGGGAGCCCAGCCCTGTGGTAAGGTATTAACCTTAATACCTTACTTTGAAACCCCACTTTTTGTGTACTTAAAATAAGCTTACTCATGACTTATTAACAAAAAGAAAGACTGTTGGGATTCTGGGTCTCAGTATGGTACTTTTTAATTACTTGCTAGAAGGAAATAGCGGCAGGTAGAGTTTAAGGACACTACCGTCAGGGATTTCGTTTGTGAGTTCGATGTGTTGAATTATGCTTACTAGTTCATTTATTTCTTTTATTTTATTCAAATCAAAATTTTAATAGGGCTAATGAAAATGTTGTTTTATTCTCTATCAAACGCACTGTGGATCCCTTCATTCGGTTGAGTTGTTTGGTTGCTGGCTCACCATCAACCGAATGCTGTCAGTGTAACTGTCACTTTTGAGAGGCAGCTTCCGAGTGCAGTGACGTAATTGCTTTCCATATCCGGCCTTTGGGTCTTTCAGTCAGCGTTCTTAGCATTTTTGTGCTGTTGGTAATGGGGTTATTTGTAAAAAGCTTCACAAAAAATGTTCTCAAAGTCCGATCCAAATTCTAATAGTATCACCGAAAAGGTTATTTTATGCTCTATCCATCACACTTTGGATCACTTTGATCGGTTGAGTGGTTTGGTCACTACCTCACTGACAACTGACTCCAAACCCCCACCCCCAATGTCACTTTTCTGATGCATCTTTCGGAAGCTATGACGTCAATATCTTTGTGGGTGATAAAGGCTCTGGCTTTTTTCTTCTTCACATGATGCAGGTGAACTCTACCTCAGAAAGTGGTCCTGGTCAGTTTTAAACAAATTTTCCCCTTTTATTTTAGCAGTTTTGTGCTCTTGGTCATGGGATTTTTTGTAAAAAGCTTCATAGAAAATTTTCCCAAAGTCCGATTCAAATTCTAATAGTATCACCAAAAAGGTTATTTTTTTCCTCTATCCATCACACTTTGGATCATTTTGATCGGTTGTGTGGTTTGGTTGCTGACTCACTTACAACTGACCCCCCCAGCAAAAATGACACTTTTCTGAGGCAACTTTCAGAAGCTTTGCATTTTTGGCCTTTGGATCATACTATTCCTTACAGTCGCTGAGACAATCTTTCATACGAAATAAACATTAATTTTGTCAGTGCTTTAGTTTTGGTTTGGCAACCCGTCGAAAGTACAGTACATGATTTTCGTTACATGGCAAATGATGTCAGACCACCCTACCGAAACGTAAGATGTTCATCAAATTCACGTCAAAACAGGATATGCATACAGTATATGCAATAAACACATGAACAGATAGCTTGTACCTGGGATAGTTGAAACCTTGCCTTCTCCAACCTAATCTGATTCCAGAATGAGACTTCTGTAAATTTGTAGAGGAAAGGATCCTACCTTTGCGATCTTTGCATCTGCTTCTTTTATACTGTGCATATGTCTCTCTTTTATCAACATCATGGGCAGGGCTTCTTGTAAAAAGCACCTTTATTGTCATCTCCCCCTCACCCCCTTTCCCGCTACTGCCACCATAACTCTGAGTGCCCTGTCTTTCCATGCACAATACTGTACACTAATTCATCTGGGTATACACAGAAAATCAATAACATTTAACATTACACAAATATCAGTTTTAAATAGACAAGAGCATTTCATATAATCTGTGTTAGGGGCATATAATGTGAGATAACATGTATATCATGTAAACAAGTACATTTGAATTGATTTTTCCAGTATTAACTCTGAAACAAATGTAATATTTTTCAAGCATGTAACGGTGCCATCAGCCTTATTGTGTGCATGTTTTAAAGTCAGAACATATCTTTAGCTCTAATTTTGCCTTACAGATTTTGCAACATAAATAGCACCTTTTTACAAAGAGGCATACATGGAACTTTGCATTTTGGAATTACTTTTCTTGTACTTGATGATGATCATTAATGCAACTGTATGAGAAGATTTTGAATAGAAAATATGTTTCTACAAAGCACAAAAGTGTAAGGCTTAAAGCACTTGTCTCTTGACAGCAAAGAAAGCTGTGCGAACTGGTTTTTCTGGAATTAGGCAGTGAAGATTGAGTCCTGAAAAGAATTAAACCTTAAAACTGCAGGTAGCATGCAATCTGTTTGCTACTATAACAAAAGTTTGCTTTGCGTGAAGCTTGTTCTAGCCTCGACCTGCAAATTGTTTTTTATTTCTACATGGCATAATTCTGATACAATGTGAATTAATTTTCTTGAAAATACATCGCCCTGCTATAAAGTATATCTCAATCTTGTAATAAAGCTAAAAGTTAACACCAACCTTCTAAATTGTCCTTTACATTATATACTTGTCTTTAGAGCCTTGACTGCTGAGTTTCTGCTTTTCCTGGCAAACTGTGGCACACTAGCACTGTTATCCAGCTCAAAGGACAGCTGTGTTACTCCTCCCAAATTCTTCTAAACATGATGCCAAACAAGATTAAGAAATTGTTCCTCCAAGCGAAGTACTGTACATACTAGACTGCCATTTAAAGTTACGTCCAACAAACAAGCAAATTAAACAAAAAAGAACCATTGTGAAAGGAAGCTTTCTAAATCCTTGCCTTATCTGAAATGCAAGCTTCTGTTTAGCTTTTTAAAGATTTTATCATATAGTGTAATGTGTGAAATGAATGGATGATAAAGATCAGTCTTCCTTCCTCTGGACCCAAATGTGTCCCAAGTTGGCTGCTAGAGGTCAGAAAAACATTCTTGAACAGCTTGGTCTGTATGTATCAGCAGAGTTGTTCTTTAAATCAATGCTTACCCTACTTAGACATTAAGAAGATCCAGGACGTGGTACCTTCAGCAATTACTGCTGTGCAGTTTCGTTTACAGAAGAGAAGGATCGTCTTCCATCTGACAGCTTTAGCAGCTTCAAGGCTTCTCCTCCAGAGGCTGAGTCACTTTAAGGAGGGGAAAAGAGGTGTGGAAAAGGGAGTTCACCTCGAATAGAGACCGATTCAGTTAAAATCTACTTGCATATTGTTTATTTTATTCTAGTATCTGCTCCGTGGTTTTCTGTAGGAGAAAGACTGAACTGGACAGAGAGGAAGCAAACACATGAAATGGGCCAAAACCAAATGGTGTTGGTAGCAACTTTTTTTTTGTGGCTACATATGCTCCCCCGTTCCTACACACACACCATCCTTTTCCAGTGTGGAACAAGCCTATTTCCAGTGGTGGGCATCAGCAGGTTTGCACCGGTTCGCCAGAACTGGTAGCAGAAATTCTGGCTGGCCCCGCCCATCCAAGTTTTGAAATAAAGTAGTCCTAATTCAGGTGCAACACAGGACTTTCCCCCTGGCCATGCCCACCATATGGTAGTAAAATAAAAATTGAGCCCACCACTGCCTATTTCTATATTGTGTATGAAGAAGAAGAGTGCCAAAAATACACAGGAAAATACAATGTGATGTACAGAGTGTGATCTGATGTTTATTATTGACTACAGCATTCTTAGAAACTCCAGAGGAAGATTTAATATAGGAAATATTACCTAACTACTGTTCTTTAAAAAAAATATATTTTTTAAAAAAATACACACATAAAATATAACCCACCCACCCCCAGAAAACAACAATACTGTATATAGCTTGTAACAAGATTTGCACTATTTAGTCATTTTAATTTATATTATATAAGACATATATAACATTTAACAATTAACAATTAACTACTATGTTCTATGAATTCAATGAATAAAAGTGTTTGATGGCTACAATAATATGGCCAAAAACTTCTTGCATAGATACACAAAAGGTATAGCATTTAGAGGTAAAATTTAGAAAAACTCAGTAAACATTTGTTAGAAAAAACCTTCAATTTAACAAGACTGTTCAGTTATCTATCTACCTTTCAGAAGTGCAATTTGCCTTCTTCTTAATCTGGTTCTTTTTGCAAGAAAGACCCAATCTGGCATCTGCAAATTACATTTTGGTAGCTATCTTGACTGCTGAAGACTCCAGCATCAGGTGTGACATATAATACAGGGTGGCCTGTAAGTCCCTATTGAATTTTTCTCTAAATTTGCCACTTATTGTATCCAGGGTGTCACTAGTATTTTTGTGCTCATGTACCCATGTACTTGTCACACTATATTCTTCAAGAGTACATGGGCTTAAATCGACTATATTTCTCTCTTTAAAAAAGTAACATTATAATACATGGATGGGTAGGGACTTACGGGCCACCCTGTAGATTAAAAATGCACAGTTGTACCTCACTTAGAGAGCATAATGTGTTCCACAGGATTGCTCTTTAAGCGAGTTTGCTGTTTAAGGGGAACACCATTGTAAGTGACCTATTATGACTTCTCGTGGTGGTGGGGATTATGAACCTCAATTTATTTGTTAAGCAAGTTTTTTGTTGGTTTTATTTGTTAAGTGAAGCGAACATCCAGAGAAAATTCTGCTCTTTAAGAAAGTTACTCTTTAAGTGAGACGCTCTTTATGTGAGGTTTAACTGTATTTGGGATTATCTTGCATATACAGTAAAACCACGACTTACATATGCCTTGAGATACATAAAATTTGACGTACATAATGATTTTTGTACTAAAACCCTGTCCCGATTTACATAAATGTCCCGATTTACATAACACAATTTCCTACGGGTTTGCTTTGAGTTACATTAAAAAAGTCATTTTTTTCCTATGGGTTACTTCAATTTGCATAAATATAATTTTCCTATAAGTTTGCTTCAAGTTAAGTAAAAAAATCATTTTTCCTATGGGTTTGCTTCGAGTTATGTAAAAATTCATTTTTCCTATGGGTTCAAGTTAAGTTAAAAAACGATTCACAAAAAAGCCTACGGAACAGACTTTTTACATAAGTAGGGGTATTACTGTACATAATACATACTGTATTACAAAGGAGACAGACAGTCCTATCAAGTGTTTCCCACTTAAGGGAAGCTGTCAGAATACATGGAGTTCTCAGTCTTCCTCAGCTCTTCTTTTCTTCTCATGAGAGAAAAACAATGAAACAGTAGTACTGTTTTATTCTTCTACTTTAGGAAAAAAACTATCTGGTGGGGTAATTTTGAAGAAAGAGTAGGATGGATTAAACCAGCCTTTCAACTTCTCATTACTTTACTCCTGATTTCTATCTCTATGGTAGGAATAGGGAATTCGTTGCCTTCCAGATAATGTTAAAGCTGTAGCTCCCATCAACTTAGACAATTAGCTATGATGGTAAGGATCCATAGGAATTGCTATCCTGATGTGTTTGTCTGCAACTCTTCTTCAAGGCTAGCCCTATCATAAGACAGAATAAGCAACTGCCTCATGCAGAAGCTGTAGAAGTGTCTAGGTATTGGAAAGTGAACAGAGTATGTTGTATAGTCTGTTTTGTGTCATCTAAGCCAGCATACTGCCCTCCGCTATGGCAGAAGTTAGATGTTCCCTCACTAGTAGTGAAGGAAGATTTCATTCCTATATTCCAAGTTTTTGTTGTTCAGTCGCACAGTCGATTCCGACCCCATGGACCACTGTCCTCCAGGCACTCCTGTCCTCCACCATCCCCCTCAACTCGCTCAGCTCTGTGCCCATTATCTCCACAATACCATCTAGCCATCTCATCTTGGGCCGTCCCCTTCTTCTTTTGCCCTCGACCCTTCCAAGCATCAAGGCTTTCTCAAGTGAATCCTCTCTTCTCATTCGATGTCCAAAGTACTTTAGCTTCATCTTTATTATTTGACCTTCTAAGGAGCAGTCAGGCTTGATTTCTTCTAAGATTGACCCATTTGTTCTCCTCACTGTCCAGGGGACTCTCAAAACTCTCCTCCAACACCACATCTCAAAGGCGTCTATTTTTCTGCGCTCCGCTTTCCTAATGGTCCAGCTCTCACAACCATACATTGCCACAGGGAATACCATTGCCCTTACTATGCGAATTTTTGTTTGGAATGTTATGTCTCTACTTTTCACTATGTTCCCCAGGTTTCTCATCGCTTGCCTCCCAAGAATCGGTTGCCTTTTTATTTCATGACTGCAATCTCCATCTGCAGTGAGCTTTGATCCTAGGAAAGTAAAATCTGTAACTGCCTCTACTTCTTCCCCATCTATTTTCCAGGGACTGATAGGGCCTGTTGCCATGATCTTGGTTTTCTTGATATTTAGTCTCAAGCCAGCTTTTTCACTCTCTTCTTTTAACCTAATCAGGGGCTTCTTTAGGTCCTCCTCACTTTCCGCCATTAGGGTGGTATCATCTGCATATCTCAAGTTGTTGATGTTTCTCCCAGCAATTTTGATCCCAAATTGTGATTCCTCCATTCCTGCATTGCGCATTATGTGTTCTGTGTATAAGTTGAATAAGCAGGGTGACAAAATGCAGCCTTGTCTTACTCCTTTTCCTATTCCAAACCACTCCGTCATTTCATTTTCTGTCCTAACTGTTGCCTGTTGATTCATGTACAGATTTCTCATGAGGCCTATAAGGTGTTCCGGAATTCCCATCTCTTTAATTACTTGCCACATTTTGTTGTGGTCGACACAGTCAAAAGCCTTAGTGTAATCAATGAAACAGAAGTAGACTTGTTTCTGATATTCCTTTGTTTTTTCCATGATCCATCTTATGTTGGCGATGTAGTCTCTAGTCCCCCTGCCTCTTCTGAAACCCGCCTGCACTTCCGGTAATTCTCTCTCCACATACTGTTGCAGTCTATCCTGTATTATCTTGAGCATCACCTTGCTAGCGTGAGGGATGAGCGCAATTGTTCGATAATTTGAACATTCTTTGGCATTACCCTTTTTGGGGAGTGGAACGTATACAGATCTTTTCCAATCCTGTGGCCATTGTTGTGTTTTCCAAATCTGCTGGCATATAGAGTGCAATAATTTGATTCCATCATCTTGTAGGGCTTTGAAAAGTTCAACTTGGATACCATCAACTCCACTGGCTTTGTTGTTTGCAGTGTTTTTTAGGGCCTTTATGACTTCACTCTCCAGAATGTCTGGCTCATGTTCAATGTTCTCATCATTGTGCTTATCAGGGGTGTTGAGGTCCTTTTTGTAGAGTTCCTCTGTGTACTCTTTCCATCTTTTCTTAATCTCTTCTGCATATTCCAAGTAGAGAGTGTAAAAGATACCACATGTTCTTTGGAAATCAACATATCTTTGGCAAATATCCCCAGCCAGGAAGCATGGCCAAGTGTTGGCTAATCATTCCCATCCATCTTAGATAAATCCATACTGGCTGGAGGTAATAACAGTAAGGTGGACACAAGAAATGCTGGGATTTCAAATGAACAACACTTTCCCTTTCCTTTTCCAACTGGATAGAGGTGCTCATAAGCAAAGTGTGGTGGGAGCCTGCCTACCTACTCTACCCCAATTTACAGGTGTGAAACTAACTAGGTGATATTGGTCAAGTTACACTCACAGTTCAAAGCTACTTCAATTGGTGAGTTAAAAAGGGGTGGGGGATAATAATAGACTGGATCCAGATTTCTCCTCAGATATAGGAATAGAAATTATTTTATTTATGGAATAGAGTCCTCCTGACAGAAGGCTGGAGTGAGGTAACCTGGACCTGGGAGGTGGATTTTTCTGATTCCATCTTTCCTTTGAAGCATACTCAATGCTATTCTGGAGGTGAAAGTGAATTTGGCAATAAAGAAATAAATCTATATTTCCTCCAGCAGCAGTGTCCTGTGAAATAATTCTACATCCTTCTATGCTGGGGAATCAACCAGTTCATGTTGCTTTCAGATATCTGGAGGAATGGTGGGATGCAATTATGATTAATATCTACTTTCTGTACATGTTCATGGAATAGGGAATGTAGTTTTAAGAGACTGGAAACTATTAATAGAAATGGAAATGCAGGGATGAATTAGAACATGTGTATGTTATTCCAGAAATGTTGTTTAACTCAGAGAATTCATTGTTTTCTCCTTCTTTCTCTCTCTTGGAAGAAATATGCTAGCCTGTAAGTTTCAGGTATGTTGTAACAGCATGATCTCAGCCACACCTTAATATACACACGAAAGAACACCGCCAGAGCGGGTCACAGATTGGCAAATACATTCCTGAGATGCCAAAAGAGCTTTCAGGGACAGCAAAAGGGCTTCTGGCAAAACACTGCGTCCCACGTGTTTGAGCAGTTCCAGTGTTGAGAAGCAGAGTAATTAATCAGGTTTGCTGGAAATGCTTTAAAAGCATGTTGCATCTCAAAAGTCAGCCTTTTCATGGAAACTGTATAGCAGCTACCATTCACACTTGGTCGACCATAACTGAGGCAGCAGAAATCTGTGGTTTTGTGTACTGTAATAATGGCATCTGCATGCCACAACATGTCAAATCTGGTCTGCTGTGTCTGTGAACACATTTCTGCCAAGAAGTTAGGATCTCTTAACCAGCTACCAAACCAAAGTCTTGAGACTAAACCCGACTTGAGACTAAAGCTGCAATCTTGGCTTATTTTCACAGGTGTCCATTTTGTAACAGGAATTAACAAAGAGATGGAAGAGGGGGGAAATCAGAAATGGTGGAGAAAAGTCTCAGTCTGTTCCATCATTTGCTATGTGATCTGTGCTTTAAACAACAAAACATGGTTGACACAAACCATGTCTTGCTTGGGTTTCACACTCAAAAAGGGGCGAACCAGCTAGCCATTTATAAATTTGCTGACATTTATACAGTTACTCAGAACTGAGGAATTAAATGACTACTGGTGACTGTACTCTTCCAAACAAGTTTTTAAATAGTTTACAGCAGGGTTCCCCAACCTTTTGTTTTTGGACTTCAATTCCCAGAAGCCTAAGACAGTCCATTGCCTGATCAGTGCTTTGGGGACTTGACATAGGCTTCTGGGAACTGAAGTAAAAAACAAAAACAAAGGCTAGGGAACACTGGTTTACAGGATGGACGATTACATAGAATATTAGTTGATTAGATGAATAAACCAGTGCCTTTTTGCAGTTTATGACCAAACAGTTATAAATGCTATCATGATGACAACTATTTGCTGTCACTTTAATTGCTACTTTGCTGGTAGCCAGGCAATTAATAACACCATTGAACAACAATTCTCACCCATCTCTAAATCTAACCATTAAAACTTCTGATGGTTCCTTGGTTTTATGGACTCTTCAGCAACAAATTAGGCTTCAGAAATGTTCAGAAATCAAGATGTCTAAAATTGGCTGGGTCATGAACTGGATAAAACCAAATGCTCTTGGTAACTGCATGAGATACAAGGTTCTTCCAAAATCCAGATTTTATTTTGCAGCTGCTTTGCCTCAGTCACTGCATTTTAAAAGGGGGCTCAGATGTTGTGACTCCCTACTCATAATATAGCTTTCCTATTTTCCTACCTGTGTTGTATTTTCCTTGCCACAAAGATACACAGCCCAAAATCAAAGCAAAAGTTGCTAAGGAGAAAAAGATGAAATCTTTTTTTCTTTTCTCTGACTCAGAGTAGAGCCTTCTCAGTGGTGGCACCAACTCTTTGGAACTCTTTGCTTGCTTAGCTGCACCAGGCTCAGTGATGGGTTGTCAAAATTGCCACTACCCCACTGTGACGTCATGGACGTCATGCGTGGAGCAAAAAATAAAAATAAAAATATTTTTTAAAATGTCTGTACATGTGTCAAACCTCAATTTGCGCATGCACAGTTCTTTTTGTAGTGTGCATGCGTCAAACCTCTATTTGATGGATGCACACTAAAAAAGAACTACACATGCATCAAACGGAGGTTTGACGCATGCGCAGACATTTTTTTAAAAAATATATTTTTATTTTTTGCTCTGCCCACTATGTCCATGACGTCACGGTGGCTGCCCGAAAATACATTTTTGGAGGGGGCGGAGAGGCGACCAAACTGGTCGCCCAGGGTTTTACCACCACCCCGGCAACCCCTCCTGATGGGGTGCTACTGGTTCAGGCGAACCGGTCCAAACCGGTAACATCCCATCACTGACCAGGCTCCAGCTTTACTTATTTTTAAGAAACAATTAAAATCCTTTCTTTTTAAAGGGGCTTTTAGAAACATCTTATCATCTGCCAAGCAGTAGGTTCAACTAACCTATTCCATCGTCAATATGTCCTGTTTTGGTAGCATTATTGTTGCTTTTTGTCCTTCTTTATAATTTTATCTGGTTGGGAGTATTGTTTACATTTAATTTTGTGTTGGTATAGCTCATTTCTTTTAAAAATTTGTAGTACACCACCCAGAGTAGGAGAATATCCCAGATAAAAGTAATAAATAAATAAATGAAATAAGTGCATAAGACCTTTGGGGCAATCGCACTGCAAAGAGCATGTAGCTGAGCAGTAAAGTGCAATCTCTGTGGGCAGGTGGTCGCAGATTCGACCCCTGGCATCTCTAGAGCTCAAAAAACCTTGTCTGGAGATCTTTTCCCAGCCAGGGTTGACACTATTTGACCACATGGATCAATGGTCTGCCTCAGGGCCATGGCCAGGCGGGCATTGCCCACCCTGAGTTAGCAGTTTGCCCACCCTCAAACTCCTGGCTGCTTACATATATGACATATATATGTGACATTGTTGCCCATCCTGAAAAAATATTCGCTCACCCTGGTCTCTCTTAGAACAAGGCAGCATCCTGTAGTCTTAGGAGCTTTTCATCTGAAGGTACTCACAATCACATCCAATGTTAGCACTATTTGTAAGTACTGTATATCCAATCTTTTAGAATGAGTATGCAGTGTATTTTGTTTGGCTGTCTTTGGAGGATTTTCATTCAGGAGGAGGAGAAGGAAGGGTGGAAGAAGAGGAAGGTGGACATTGATCTACCCCTTCCCCACAATTAAGGGGGTTCAATTTTCCCCCTTCCCTCATTTTCTGCCATCACCCAGGATGAGAAGCAGCTATGGCGGCTGCCCCCACTCTCCGTCCCTGCCTGGCTGGAGGGTTGAAGAGACGCCGCAGCCATGGGCTGAGGACCTAACTGCTGCCTCCCAGAGCCATGCCATCGCCCGGGACAAGAGGCAGCTGTGGCCACCGCCACCGCCCTCTGGCCCCGCCTGGCCGGAGGGTTGAAGAGAGGCCACAGCCACAGGCTGGAGGACCTTGCTCCGGCTTTTTGAGGACACTACCACCCGCTCACCCTTGGGCCCCGGCACTGCCGGAGGGAAGAGGTCCGGGCTCAGCCATGGCCGTTCAGGCAGTAGAGATGGCTCCCACCCACCTAACTCTGGGCCCCACCCGCCTGGAGAAGGATGAAAAACTGCCACACTTTGGGATTAGGAGGATGCTCTGTATTCCTTTGTATTGTTTAAATGTGTACTATTTTTGAGATGTGTTTCGCTTTTGTAATGTATTTTGCTTTTGAGCTGTAATATTGATATTTGTTGATTCTGTGAGCAGCTCTGAGTCGGTTGTCACTGAGTAGAGCGGCATACAAATCTAATAAATAAATAAATAAATTTACTTCTCACTTTTGTGATTGCCTTTATAAAGCCTTTAAGGTAGTTGTTTGTTTTTTGTCATTTCCAGAGGACACCCCTGGTGATGCATGGAGCAGAGCATAATGTGGGACTGAGATCTGCTCTTCTTGCCTGCCCTATACTTTCATTTGTAAAGATTACTACTACCGTTCAATTGTAGATAAACGTAGACATAATATTGTGCTATGATGTAATAGGGTGGGTGGGAAAGTGTTAATTCTAATGAGAAGTTAAGTGTGTACAATTTGAATTTTACTATAGTGCAATACACTGAGCTGCACTGACTTCATCTCAGAGTAAGCATATACTATAAGGGATCATTCTGCATTAATGAAGCATCTGACACAGTCCACTCCTTTCAACACTTTAATTCCTGCTTTGGTTCACCCTGATGCTACAAGCTGATCCTTGAGCTATCAAGTTTGTGATCAGTATTCTATGTTAGCCTTGACAAGTGTTTTCCAACATTTGGTTTTTGGACTTCAATTCCTAGAAGCCTAAGTTAAATCCCCAAAACACTGACTTAGGCTTCCTGTGGGGTGTGGGCGGGCTCCATGTTGGGAACCACTGGTCTAGACCCAACCATCCAGTCTGCATTTGAACTCCTAGAACAGAAAAACATAAATGTTCACCTATTTGATCCAATTTGTCCTAGTCAGCATAGATAATGGCTGAGAGTTTGTGAGATTTGCAACCCCAATACAAAGAGAAGGCCACAGACTGTCCACTCCTTCTTTACCCCTTTTTCCTAATTACCTTCTTGATCAATCTAAGATCCCAGTAGATTCCTATACAACTGAATGGGTTCTTTATTCTTGTTTTTAATTTTGTTTTGGTTTCTGTTTTGCTTGACATACATTGCTGATTCTTATAGCAGTTGGTTCGATATATGGCCCATGATAAACCCTGCTGCTTCCTCTTCATTTCAGGGTTTCAAGCCTGGGTCTTTAGAGACAACTGAATTTGCCAGACCTCCCATAGTTCTCCCACCCCATAATCTGTGGTTCGAACGTACTTTCCTTCTATTAAACACCATGAGCACAACAACATTTTGCTCTTTTAGAGCACTGTCTTCACTAGGAGCTGCCTATATACTTAGACATTGCCTTAATAGTTCTTAGGTACTGGGTTAGGTTTTGAATTGTTAATTTTATACCAATTTTTGACTGTGAATTTAATGATATATTTTGATGGTGGTGGTCATGATTGACGACCCCTCCAGAAAGAACAGTACCTTGTCATGGTGGAGGGTTTGTGAGTTATAATGATGCTGGGAGATATGCTGAAATATTAGCTGAAGAAACAGAGTAAATCTGTTCCACAACCCATATAATATGGTGAGAAAATCTGGGTGGTTTCCCCCCCCCCCCAAATTTGGTACATATACTTTTGAAATTCATATTTTGATGGCTCAGGCTGGTAGCAGTCTTACATAATTGAATAATTTTCTTCAATTTTTCAGGATTTTTTATTTCCTCCCAGTCGCTTGTCAACTGATTGCCTAGCAAAAGGAGTTGAGCTCTATATCACATTTTCCAATGGATGCCCAAGAGCCATAGCATCCAACACAATCCTTATTAATCAGGAAACAATCAAACTTGGAACAATACCTAAAGGACTCTCTAGATATTTGGAAATTTCAGGTATATTGGTCTTGAATATTCTAACTGTAGAAAAAACTTTACTAGGAACTACCTGTATACTTAGATACAGTCATACCTCGCATGACGAATTTAATTCGTTCTGCAAAGTTGCTCACTATGAAAAAAATTCGCTATGCGAGTCTGACTCGCATAACGAATTTCGCTATGCGAGTCGGACTTTTCCCTATGGAAAAATTCGCATAACAAGCATTTCCAAGGGGAAAACTCGCATAGCAAAAGAATTCGTTATGCGAGTTTTCCCCATAGAAATGCTTGTTATGTGAGTTTTTCCATAGGGAAAAGTCCAACTCGCATAGCAAAAAATTCGTTATGCAAGTCAGACTGCTTAGCGAAAAACTTGCTCGTTATACAAGTTTTTCGCTAAACGAAACCCTCGTTATGCGAGGTTTGACTGTATTACCTTAACAGTTCTTAAGTCCTTGGTTATGTCTTGAATTATCTTCAACTGTGAATCTGACAGTAGATTTTTGTGTGTGCTGATGATAGTGACGGTGGTGATCAACAATAATAGTAGGAAAAACTGAAGGCACCAGGGGGAAAGGAAGACCAAATAAGAAGTGCATTGACTCAAGGAAGGAAGCCACAGCCTCTAGAGCAAGGGTGCCCAAACTTTTCGGCCCGGGGGCCGGATAACATTTTATCAGAGGCTCCGAGGGCCGAACTATCTCTCCATGGTACATACATCCACCCAGCCTTGCCGCCGCCTCCTCCGCCGCCACCACTAACGCCTTTGCCGCCGGCTCCTCTTTCACCGGCTCCTCCTTCGCCGCCTTCGCGGTGTCCTTTAAAAATGTCCTTTTAAAAAAATATGACAGATCCTAGAAACTCACATCCAGCTTGGTCATTGTGGCATCCAAGGAGCTGTTGTTGTGTTCCAAAGCTTCAGGTAGGTGGGATTTTAATTAGCAATGAAAAGTCATTAGCCTTAGAAAAGATCCGCTTCCTGACATGATGTCAGGAAGCGGATCTTTTCTAAGGCTAATGACTTTTCATTGCCAATTAAAACCCCACATACCTGGAACTTTGGATTTTAATTAGCAATGAAAAGTCATTAGCCTTAGAAAAGATCCGCTTCGCACATCATGTCAGGAAGCAGATCTTTTCTAAGGCTAATGACTTTTCATTGCCAATTAAAACCCCACCTACCTGAAACTTTGGATTTTAATTAGCAATGAAAAGTCATTAGCCTTAGAAAAGATCTGCTTCCTGACATGTCAGGAAGCAGATCTTTTCTAAGGCTAATGACTTTTCATTGCCAATTAAAACCCCACCTACCTGAAACTTTGGATTTTAGTTAGCAATGAAAAGTCATTAGCCTTAGAAAAGATCTGCTTCTGACATGTCAGGAAGCAGATCTTTCATAAGGCTAATGACTTTTCATTGCCAATTAAAACCCCACATACCTGGAACTTTGGATTTTAATTAGCAATGAAAAGTCATTAGCCTTATAAAAGATCCGCTTCCTGACATCATGTCAGGAAGCGGATCTTTTTTAAGGCTAATGACTTTTCATTGCCAATTAAAACCCCACCTACCTGAAACTTTGGATTTTAATTGGCAATGAAAAGTCATTAGCCTTAGAAAAGATCCGCTTCCTGAAGCAGATCTTTTCTAAGGCTAATGACTTATCATTGCCAATTAAAACCCCACCTACCTGAAACTTTGGATTTTAATTAGCAATGAAAAGTCATTAGCCTTAGAAAAGATCTGCTTCTGACATCATGTCAGGAAGCAGATCTTTTCTAAGGCTAATGACTTTTCATTGCCAATTAAAACCCCACATACCTGGAACTCTGGATTTTAATTAGCAATGAAAAGTCATTAGCCTTATAAGAGATCCGCTTCCTGACAGGAAGCGGATCTTTTCTAAGGCTAATGACTTTTCATTGCCAATTAAAACCCCACCTAACTGAAACTTTAGATTTTAATTAGCAATGAAAAGTCATTAGCCTTAGAAAAGATCTGCTTCCTGACATCATGTCCTGCCTGGCTTCCTGCAGCCTCAGAGGGTGGGGGAACTTCAAAATTAGCGCGCATTGGGTCTCCCAATCAATTTAAAATCAGGAATTACACAATGCACAGCCATAATACTGTAAATCAATTTTGACTTCCAACTTATACCAATACAGTAATACCCCGTATAACGTGAGTATCATATAGCGCTAAAACCGTATAACGTTACAAGATTTTCGGAAAAATCGTGTATCGAATAACACGATTTTAACGTTATCCGATACAGTCGTTCTTAGCAGCAGGGTGGGTGGAAAGCTGAACGGGGTTCTCTGTTCAGCTTCCCAGCCACCCTGCAGCTACGGAGGCAAGGGCGGGTGGCTAGGGAAGCCGACAGGGAGTCCCCGTCAACTTTCCCAGCCACCCTGCAGCTGTAGATAGGGTCCTCTGATCTCTCTGGAGCAGGCAGGGGACACGATCCAAGCTGTTTCTGGGATTCCCCGACGTCCTGAGCCAGTGCAGCAAGCCAGAATGTCAGGGTTCGAATCCCGACATTCTGGCTTGCTGCACTGGTTGAGGACGTCGGGGATGCCCACAAACAGCTTGTATCGGGTCCCCACACCTCCCTGGACCCAGCGGGCGGGGGGGGTCAGAAACCCCAAAATTGGTAAAAAAACGGACTTTTTTTTTTTTTACCAATTTCGGGGTTTCTGACCCACCCCCCCCAGCGGGTCCAGGGAGGTGGGCAGACACGATCCAAGCTGTTTCTGGGCTTCCCCGACGTCCTGAGCCAGTGCAGCAAGCCAGAATGTCAGAGTTCGAATCCCGACATTCTGGCTTGCTGCTCTGGCTCAGGACGTCGGGGAAGCCCAGAAACAGCTTGGATCGGGTCCCCACACCTCCCTGGACCCGGCGGGGGGGGGGGGGGTCAGAAACCCCAAAATTGGTAAAAAAAACGGACATTTTTTTTACCAATTTTGGGGTCTCTGACCCCCCCGCCGGGTCCAGGGAGGTGTGGGGACCCGATCCAAGCTGTTTCCAAAGTTCTCCCACCTCCCTGGAGGCTGCAGCAAGGCAAAATGTCAGGATTCGAATCCCGACATTCTGGCTTGCTGCAGCATAAAAGAGGGTGGGGGAAGTTCAAAAGTAGCGCATCAGCTCTAGGGAGGTCGGGAGACACACACACACACACACACACACACACCTCTTTCTCTCCCCCCACACACCTCTTTCTCTCCCCCCCCCCACACCTCTTTCTCCCTCTCCCAGAAGAAACTGCTTGTAATCCTGGACACACACATCTCTTTCTCTCTCTCTCTCTCTCTCTCTCTCTCTCTCTCTCTCTCTCTCTCTCTCTCACACACACACACACACACACACACACACACACACACACCTCTTTCTCCCTCTCCCAGAAGAAACCATTCTCCCCCCCTCAGCCCTGAATAAGCGGAAGGCTAAGACAAAATGGTGGACGCTTACTTTTAGCTCCCGGATGGCCTCAGGCTCAGTCTCTCTCTCCACTCTTAACAGCCAAATTAGCTAGGCGGAGGGATTCAGCAATTCTAAATTAGATTCGGCAGAAGTCCTAGTACTAAGCAGCAGAAGGAAGGAACTAGGCACTGATTTGTGATCCCTCCGCAAAAAAAAAAGTCCGCAAAAAAAATTTAAAAAAATAAAATAAAATAATAAGAGTTCCTATACCATGTTGGGGGCCGGATGAAATGGCCTGGCGGGCCGGATCCGGCCCGCGGGCCGTAGTTTGGGCATGCCTGCTCTAGAGTCTGCAGGAGATAACAATACAGCATTACCTTTGGGAGGTTGTCAAGCCATAGAATCACCATAAGTCAAAGGTGAGGCGACAGTACATAAGAACAACAAAATAACATTTGACAGGCGATTTAATTAGGGGATTTATAGCTACTGCATTTATATCTTTCAAGAAGCTCAGGGCAGAGGATATGCCGCCCATATTTTGTCCTCTCAACAATGGAGTGATCCTCTTCTCTCAATGGCTAAGATCAGAAACTGATCATCATATTGCAAATACCCACCCCACCCAAAATGCACTGTCATGTGTTGACTCATTGGAGACATTGTGAATTGTGGTCAGACACACTAATCAAAGATGGAAAAAGTACCTATACACCATAAAATACTGACACAAAGAAGAACAGCAAGAAGTATAGCAACTGCAGCAGTAGGGAAAACTCCACACACGTCAGGGTAAACAAAAAGGAATTGGAAAGGCACAGAAAAAGATGATATGTAGTTGGTCTAAGCAAGGCCACATGGCCACTGGAGAAACAGTGACATCATTCATGCAGGACTTGGTCTTTACGTTGTGGACAAGCCTTAACTTTATGGAGTAGATTTAAAGTGTGATATCCTGTAATTATTTCAAAGCCGAATATATTTTAAACTTCCTGTTACATCTGGATCCTGTGCAACAGAGGCAAAAGTGAACAGTTATAGGAGCAACCCTCCTAAACATTCAGACTCATGAACCTAAACGTTCTGCTAAGAGATCAGGGAATATTGCCTGCTGAAGTTTGGCCTACAAATAGCCACATTCTAATCCAGGAATGCTCAAACTATGGGCTGTGGGCCGGATATGCCCCCCAAAACCATTCCATCAGGCCCGTAACATCCTCACCAAACCAGGAAGTGAATACAGACACTTCTGCGCATTTGTGGACACATCGATATTCACTTCCTGGTTTGGTGTGGTTCATGCTTGCATATGCACAGAAGCATCCGTATTCACTTTCTGGTTTGGCATGGATGTGCTTGTGCATGTGCAGACGCGTCTGTGCCGAACCAGGAAGTGAATATGATGCAAATGCAAAAACACACCCTGTTCTGGGGGCGTGGTCTGGTCCCCTCAGCTGTTCCAAGGAGGCAATCCAAAAAGTTTGGGCTCTCCTGTTCTAATTCCTCAAATTCAAGGAGTCTCCATCTGTTGGATATTTCCTAGAATCTGCCGTTTAAAACAGTCTTATTCTGACTGTTAGTACAGCCAGCAGTGTTATCCACCTACAAAGTTTGTGATCATCGCTGTACTCATTGTTTCACAGTAGGGAGAGCAGTGAAGTGGGTACGAAACATTATTTATGGAATATAAGGCTGACAGTTGGCAGCATCAGAGAAGCTGGGAAGGAAACCAGATACAGTAGATGCTTAGTTTTACATTTTTGGGCAGATTATTATATTCCTCTTTGAATTTCTAATGGATTATTTTGGTCCTTAAAACACATAGTAATATTATTAACTTTGTATATGGAGTACACACAGAAAGATCCTCCTCAAACATTGTGGTATTTTTGAACCACAATCTAGCGTACCCTGGTAACGACACCCTTGTGTTGCCGGCTAATCTTTCTCACACTGAATCAGGCAAAAGGAACTGCAGAATGAACTCACCAAAAGGTGCCTTCATTTTGGCAGTTTCACATCTAGCCTAGAAACAGAAGAACTTTGTATATATTTAAATATGCATTGTGTTTCCTTCTCTTTCATCTGCAAATATCTGTTTATATAAAATTATCAGTTATATGATTCTGAAGAGTTTGTGTTTATGAACTGATTTAACATAAACTGGGTCAAAGCCCAATTTTTAATGTAAACCTGAGGTCGACACATATGCTGGCCTACACTTGGGGCCCTAAAGTCAAGCACTGATGTCTGAAAAGGAAAGCCTGTGTCCATTCAGTCATTTGGCGCATAGGCTTCTGCGCAACCAGGTACTCAAGTGTGTGTAATCAGATTCCCAACTCTGCCCTTTCTGTTTGAATCTGCACACAAAATGGTGTTTTAGCTTGTTTCACTTTGAAGCAGATGTTGACTGTGTGAAAAGGATACTTTCCTTTCACATCATTCTTGAAATGTCTAAGCTTCTTAATTTGACTGAAAGGAAAGCCAGTGTCGAGAAGATCCTGAGGAAAACCTCATCTAGTGACCCCATGGAGAAGCTTAGTGACATGACTGATTTGGGTGTGTTTTTAAAATGCCCATAACATGTTGCAGGGTAGAGATTTGCAGCTTGATTGACCTGATTTGCAACCTGCCGTTAGTGTGTGTGGTTCTCTCAGGGAGTGGCAAGCAATAGGGAGGGGTAAACAGGTTCAGGGACATTTTATTGCCAAGCCTTGAAGCACAATCTTTAATTCATTTGTCCCTTTTTCACCACATACCAAAAAAACAGTAAGTGTCCATGAAATGGGTGGAACCATGTCCACACCTGCATTTTACCTTCAAGTGAACCAGCATCTTAGGCATCACTGCTAATAGGAAACTTGTTTTCAAGATCTGACTTCCTTTAAAAATTTGACCTTCTGGAATTTGGCCACCTCAAGTAGATGATAGGGTATGAGTACCCCATTCTTCCATGCTTTAAAAACCATAAAACCAGCCCAAGCTATTTTACTGCCAGAAGTAAATAACAAGGTAATATCCTCCCCACCACCACCAAATATGTACAAATGCCAATGAGATTATCAGTTGGGTCTTTCTTCAACACTGGTGGTGGGGTGGCAAAGGCCAGGCCAACTGGCACACAGTTCCCTCCTTTTAACTTTCTAGCACTATCTCCCCCATTCTGCTCTCTAAAGCAGGTGTAGGCAACCTACAGCCCATGGGCCAGATTTGGCCTAAAGCACCAAATAATCCGGCTGCTGCCCTCGCTCCAGCCACCACAGCAGCCGCAGATTCATTTATGCAAATGAGTCCGCAGCTGTCACAAATGCATTTACATCAGCCGTAATTGAGTCCATGCCTATTGCACCATTCCGGCCCCCTCAATCGTCTGAGGGAGCGTGACCTGGCCCTCGACTGAAAAGGGTTGGGAACCCCTGCTCTATAGGAACCACCTAACAGTAGGCTGTTGTTTAAGAAATGAGCAGCAGATGTTTTGCTGATATGGTAAAGTCAAACTGGGGCAGCTGCCTCATGCAGACAATTTGAGAGGTCAAGATAGTTGATCGTTTATTTGTTATTACTATATGTTTACAGAATGTGCTTGTGGGATTTATTGAGAGTTATCGATCTTACTTTGGTCAGGCAAGGCCTCAGGCAGCAAACTTTTGAGCATTCTCTACCTACAAACTCTGGAAAAGGTCACCATAAGCCAGAATTGACTTGACAGCACAATGCATACATGACATAAAGCTAATTACACAGAAGCCCAGTCTTTTCCCATGCACATTCAGTGCATTTTAATCAGCCAGATAGAACCATTATTATTTTGTGGCAACCTGAGTTCACTGCTTTGGTTCAGTTTGTGGCCTGTGTGATTGCTTATATTGGCCGAGGAGTTGTAATTTCAGTTCAGGACTATTTTTTGTTGTTGTTCAGTCGCACAGTCAACTCCGACCCTTTGCAACTCCATGGACCACTGTCCGCCAGGCACTCCTGTCCTCCACCATTCCCTTCAATTCTCTCAGCCCTGTGCCCATTGTGTCCACAATACCATCTAGCCATCTCATTTTTGGCCATCCCCTTCTTCTTTTGCCCTAAACCTTTCCAAGCATCAAGGCTTTCTCAAGTGAGTCTTCTCTTCTCATTTGATGTCCAAAGTACTTTAGCTTCATCTTTACTATTTGCCCTTCTAAGGAGCAGTCAGGGTTGATTTCTTCTAAGATTGACCTATTTGTTCTCCTCACTGTCCAGGGGACTCTCAAAACTCTCCTCCAGCACCACATCTCAAAGGCATCTATTCTTCTGCGCTCTGCTTTCCTAATGGTCCAGCTCTCACAACCATACATTACCAAACCTCTTCCCCAACTAAGTTGAGTGTGATAAGACAGAGCCCACAAGAAAGAGCAGTAGAGCAGCAAAATGGTTGATTCATTCATTCATTTGTTTGTTTGTTTGTCTGCCACATTTTTATTGCTGCTCACTCGGCAAGCGACTCTGGGCGGCATACAACAATCACATCACGAACCACATAAACTCCACCATTCAGTCTCTTTGAAGGAGATCATCACACTGCTCACCAACAACTCAAGCAGCAGTTACCTTCTTCACACACAGAGGATTTGCAAGACCACCAGAAGAGATCTGTGAAGGAAGTCAGGATGGAGTATGGGCTTGCAAGAACACCTGAGGGAAGGAATGCACAAATGGTTAAGCAGCCAAGCTAGCCACGGTCAGAAGGAGATCAACAACAACAGCAAAGATTTCAGCAGTGGAAACTGCCATGAGGATGATATAGAAAACTCCCAATCAACCTCTCTGTGTAGTTGAACCATGCTAAACTACATGTAGTTGCTGCATGCTTTTCTTTTTGGCAGCCATCAGAAGGCTGTGTCTTTTGTTTCAAGAAAACTAAGCACACGAGACTCAAGTTTTGCAGCAACAAAAACAGTAAGTAGTTTTCAGAAGATTAAATTGGGCCAAGCTGAGTCTTCATGATGTCTGCTTGCCAACGTCAGAAGTGGCAGAGAGGATAGATTAATTATAATGTTCCAAACAGTATAGAGAATAGTAGTGTATCAGCCAAACATGAGCTCATTCTCTAATGTAATTGTCTAAAGACAATTCTGCTTGAAAGATATGTGTTCTCTTTGGCGTTGACGTACCTGTCCTATTATTTATAGAGGACACTTTAAATTCCTCAAAGCACAAGACTTTTTAAGGCATTCTTCTTCCTCTGGTCCTCAAGAAACACCCAAACAGGCATCTGTGTCCAGCAAAAAAAAAAAATCGCTACCACAAAGTGGGTGGAGCTTACACTGAGCCTATGTCATGGGTGGAGCCTACGCCATGGGTGGAGCCTACATCATGGGTGACCTAGTCATGCCTGCCATATGGCCATGTATACATCTGCAAACACAAGCAACACTGGCTCTTTGGCTCTAAATGGAGATGAACACTGCACCCTAGAGTCGGATATGACTGACTTTTGAGCAAGGGAGACCTTGAACCACTTGCAGGGACAAAACCTGATGTCAAATTAGAATACCAATCAGGGATCTTCTGTTATTAGGTAAAGTTTGCCCTTGCTCGAAAGCCAGTTGTTACTAACTCTAGGGTTTAGTGCTTTTCTCTGTTTATAGCCAAAGAGTCAGTGGACATGATCCACAAAAGCTCAGATTAAAATACAGCAGTTAGTCTTTAAGGTGCCACAACGTTTTTGTTTTTTTGTTTTGTTTACTCTCTGATACCCTTGCACAGAATAAAACTTTTAAAATGGTAGCTGTTGCAGTCACCAACTTTATCTCCACCTCTGCTACAGGGCCACTTATGGCACCACCACCTTGCCTGCCAGTTGGTACCAATTCTGTGTTTCAAGCATATCAGAGTAAATAAAACAAAAAGAACCTCCCTTAGCCTGCTCCAGACCCTCCCCCTTTACACACATGTACACACACACACACACACACACTCCATCTCTCTCCACACCCACACAAAAGTCACTTACGCCAGGGAGCACACGGCAGGGCACTTGGGCGGCTGTTTTTCCTCCTCCTCTTCCACACTCAGGCTGACACCAAGGAAGGACAGCACCCGGGCCACAGCGGCAGCAGTGTGGGCCCAACCATACTTTTTCTTCCTCTTCCCAGCATGGCACGCATGCAGAATGGCGCGCAGGGGGAGTGGGACTCCAGGGGAGGTGGCCACACCAAGGCCAGGCCACAGCCCCTGGGCCATCGACTCCACTAGCCGCCCGGACTTGGAAGTGGAGGAGGAGATGGGCAGGGTGGGGCAGGGAGGTGGGCTGGGCAGGGAGGTGGGCATGCCCCCCAATTTTACTACCACCACACCCAAAAGGCCCCCAATTTTGCCACCCCCCTGCTAAAAAGCCACCCAATGTTACCACCACCCCTCTTGTGTGTGTATGTGCACGGACCAGTTACTGTCCACCACTGTCTGTGTTCTTGTTCCAACCCTCATGGGAATCATTCATGTGAACAGCTGCTGATGCCTGCAATTCCCAAACCTGACTCTGGAGCTGAGTGCTTCATTCGGACTCTGCTTAACCTCTTCCAGTAACCACATCATTCACAAGGGGATAATAAATGGGAAATTAAAAAACAAACAAACACCACTTTCTCTAACTATTCAAGAAAGGGAGCCAGAGTGCAAGTTAGGATGTGTCTTGACTTTCACAAGAATCAGGTTTCTGAGGTTTTTTTGAAATTGGGTTTTTAAGTCATATGGTGCTTCTGTCAGTTTGCATGCCATATATGAAACCTTACCCACAAAGTTTTTTTTTAAACATAGAGCTGTGGTCACCAATCAGGCTCCAAATTTCTCATTTCCCCTCCAATCCCCTGAGGGGTTTTCTTCTTTTACCTATCCCTGCTGTGACCATTAGGCAGGCAGCCTCCATTCTGAAGAGGGAGAGGAACCTGCTGCTACTGCTGCTGCTGCTGCAGTCACCACCTTTATCTCCACCTCTGCTACAGGGCCACTTATGGCAGCACCACCATGCCTGCCAGTTAGTACAAATTATTTTTACTATTATTATATTTAGCTGTTATAACACTGCAGCAGTTCTGTAGCATAGCAGCAAACAAACCATTGAACTGTTATAGCATTAAGGTTCGAGGACGGGTGGGCGCGGGGTGGGGGAATAGAAGCATTTTTGGATTGCAGGGAATCCTGCACACTTTACATGGCAAACTATATGTGCACATGTATGCACAGAGAATCATGTAAAGGTTTAGCAACTGGTACAAAATAAATGATCTCTCTTGGATGATTTAAAATAACCTGCATTTCAGCAAGGTAATGCACACTTCAGCTATGTGTCGTGTATTCCTCGGTCTTTGGATTGATTGTGAACCTGGCAAACCAACGTAAATGTACAGTATTCCTTTTTCCTAATCAAGACACACCTTTAGTCAAGTCTCAAACACATCATATATATCATTCTCTGCTAGTTACTATTCACTTCCTCTTGTTCTCCCTTTTAAAAAAAACCTATCTGGATCTGTATGACTTTCCAGTCACAATGTTGGGGTACACAGAAAGAGCCTTCTTGAAGTTTGTGGCATTTTTTAACCACAATTGGGTGTACCCTGGTAATGGCAACCTTGTTTGCCAGTTAATCTTTCTCACACTAGGTCAGGCGAAAGGAATTACAGAATGAACTCCCCAAAGGTGGCTTCAGTTTGGCAGTTTCACATCCAGTCTATACATGATCCTGCCAACCTAGCAGTTCAAAAGCAAGAAATTGCAAGTAGATAAATAGGGATCACTTTGGTGGGAAGGTAACAGTGTTCCATGCGCTCTGGTGTCTAGTCATGCCTGCCATATGACCATGGAAACGTCTGCAGAAGCAGACAGCGTTAGCTCTTCGGCTTAGAAACAGATGAGCACTGACCCCTAGAGTCGGATACGACTGGCTTTCGAGCAAGGGAAACCTTTACCTTTACCTATACATGAAGTAGTAAAGAGTACTCCAAAGTGGTTCCCCCTTCTTTCCTGCAGGAGGCGCCTTGGGACTGTACAACTTACCCAACACCACATATGTTAGTTCTTCTTACAATGCTGGGTGGATCCTTTACTTACAAGGAAAGACAGGATGGCACCATATCAGCTGGTTGACTGAATCTACTCAGGTGCAGGCTGGCTAAAGCCATTTTGTTGCCTGAGGCCAAATACAAGATGGCACCCTATCTCTCATATCACCATCCACTTACCACTATTCTACATGGAAAATACAGGGCTAGACTGGGGGTGCTTCTTACCCCTACTCTTGCTTCAGTTCTACACTACCAAAGCTTGTCCGTGTGGAAAGTGACTGACAATAAGGCCTTGAAGGGTTCAAAACAGAGTCTGTGCACAACACTTTGCTCTAATTTCTACATGAAAGCATAGGAGGGTTATTTTAGCCATGGTCTATTTTTTTGTCCATTAATTCTAAAGCTGCCTAGGGATGATGGGGCTTGCAATCCAATACAGTACAGTATATACTTTCCAATGCTCTGATTTACCATAAGTATAGGGGAGCAGTCAACATTTCAGTGCAATTTGCTGTTGGAGCACTAGATGGAAGCAAAGGTTGAAAAATGAAATCTATTTTTTGCGACTCAACCCTAAGGAACACCTCTATTTCCTTCAGGAAATGAAAGGCTGTAAAGTAGAGGTGCCCAAACTTTATGGGCCGCAGGCTGGTCACGTGGTTCAGTGGGCCGGTCACATGGTTCCTCCCACCAGAAGAGGAAGTAAAACGCACCTTGCAATCTGTTTTGAAACAGGATGAGACAGATTTTTAGGCTGCCGTTTTCTCTCCTTAGTGTGGAGCAATTGGCATAGGATTAATAATGGTACCATTGAACTTAAAGAGAAATTATGGTTCCCCACCCCCAATAGTCACTGAGTTAGACGTACACCTCAGAAATGAGTACTTCTTCCATGACTACGCAGGATGTGAAACTGCCAAAATGAAGCCACCTTCGAGGAATTCATTCTGTAATTTCTTTCACCTGACCTAGTGTGAGAACAATTAGTCAGCACAAGTTTGCTGTTGTCTACCATGCACCCAATTGTGGTTAAAAACTACCACAATCTTCGAGGAGGCTCTTTCTGTGTTCCCCATAGTTACAATAGATGCAGTAGAAAGGACGGAAATTTAAAGATACTTCTTCTATTAGTAATCACAAGATTTCAAAATAGTTATTTATCACTATCATTCAAAAGCAATCAATCTGGGCTGCATTTAGGTGACCTCCTTGTTTCTAGTCACAATTGTTCTTTTTAAAAATAGGCTTTTTAGTTAGAAAACTAACTAAGAAGTTTACAACTGTGTCCATTTCTTGAGGCTCAGTTTTTCATTCAGCTTCTTTGGTATCAGAGTCCAAATAAGATATTCTGCAAAGGAGAAGATGATGCTTCCTCCCCACACCAGCTGGGCTTGCAGTTCAGTCTTACTTCAGCAAGGGTGAGAGGATATTTATTTATTTATTTATTTATTTATTTATTTATTTATTACACTTGATACCCCGCCCCAATCGGGAGAACCCGACTCTGAGCGGCTTACAAAACACTAAAAATAAAAGTAAAAGCATAAGAAACAGTTTACTCCAATAAAACATCAGTTAAAAGGTCATTATTCTCCAACACACCAAAGTATCAGACTGGTAGAAGGGTCCAGACAGGTGACAAGGTATCAATAGCAATTACACTTACATACCTCACCCCATAGCACCTAGTGCCCTCTCTGGGCAGTTCACAAGTTCATTAGCAAATTTTGCCCCAACATGCTGGGCACTCATTTTACTGACCTCAAAAGGACGGAAGGCTGAGTCAACCTTGAGCTCCCTGTCAGGAATGAACTCATAAAATTTTGGCTCCAGTATAACAGTTTAATGACTGTGCCACCAGACTAGTAGAAGGGGCCAGATAAGTAGCATAGTAGAAAAGAGCAACTGAGGAGTTCAAGATGAACAGCATGAATGCTGAAGCAATTTCTGCCTGCTTCCAGATGCTGCCTGAAGTGGTTGCTTTACTCCCCAGCTGTGAACAGTATTTAAAGGTACCCCTTGCACTGCATCCTGCAGAGCTAAATCTGTGTTCTGAAACATTCACAACATTTTTGAACTAAAGTACCATACCATAAAGCCGGGGTTCCCAACCTTTTCAATCCAGGGGTCGGGCCTTGCTCTCTCTGTCAGCTTCGAGGGCCGGATGGGCATTTTGCCCTGTCTGCACTATGGGGATGGCCATTTTGTCCCAACAGCTTCAAAGGGATAGCCATTTTGTTTCTCAAATGCCCTTGGAGGGGTGGAGGGGCCACATGAAATGATGCCGTGGACTGGATCCGGCTCATGGGCCTTATGTTGGGAAACCATGTCGTAGAGAATAAAATAATCTGCACTTGGCAGATCCATTTATTGAGTTAATTCCTCAGATTTCTTGATTATAGCCCTGCAACAAAAATGCATCGTGGCCACCTCATTAGTTGGCCACAACAAGATATGCAAAGATGCACTAAAACCAATTGGATTTTAGCCATCTAGTTTCAGCTGCTGCAGAGCATGTCAGCACTTCACATGGTCAAGTTTAGAATTAACAAACTACAGATAATGTATGGGTGGATCAATATCTCCAGCCAGCTGGAACCCAGCTTCCCATGAAGTGATCCAGTTGATCCGACATGGCCTCTTCCGCCTCTATGACCGTTGAGAATCAGAATAGTGAAGTGTTTCCTCCTCCACTCATTTTGCCATTCAGCCCAATATGATAGTTTCTAGTGGCATTTCCTCCTCTGAAAGGACCATCACCCCACCTAAAGGGGCTCATCCACCCTTAGCCTTTGTCCCCTTTAGGGAATCAGGTTATTTACCACCACCCAACACTCAGCATTGAGTTGCTGGCTCTACAGTCTATTCCATTACCGTAGCGGGATGTCTGGCCAAACAGTATATGCTACAAACAGACATTGGCTAAAGACTTACAATCGGACTGCAGTGGCTCAAGTGGTTAAGACACTGACTGGAAGGCCAACAGATCTGCCATTTGAGACCTGAGTACTGTACAACGGAATGAGCTCCCGTCTCTGTCCCAGCTCCTGCCAACCGAGCAGTTCAAAAGCAAGAAATTGCAAGTAGATAAATAGGTACCACTTTTGTGGGAAGGTAAACAGCATTCCATCCACTCCAGTGACTAGGCATGCCTGCCACATGTCCACTGAAATGTCTGCAGACACAGACAGCATTGGCTCTTTGGCTGTAAACAGAGAAGAGCACCAAACTGGCTTTTGAGCAAGGGCGACCTTGACCTTGACTTACAACAACATCATTACTTTATTAGTAATGAATCACTTTTAAAGTTACTTCCAATAGTTATTTTTTAATAGGGTTGCCATATTACCTGGTTAGTCCAGTTTCCCTCCTCCTTCCCTATATTTTAGAGATGGTCCCAGGTGCAAAGCAAAGCCATCACACTTATATACTGCCCCATAGCACTTAGTGTACTCTCTGGGCAGCTCACAAGTTAATTAATATTTTGCCCCCATCATGCTGGGTATTCATTTTACTGACCTTGGAAGGATGGAAGGCTGAGTCATTCTTGGGCCCTGGTCAGGACTGAATTCACAACCTTTTGGTTGCGGTACAGCAGTTTAAACAGTGTGCCACCAGTGCTCCATCAGCTGGCTTTTATGTTTTGTTGTTGTAAGTCTCTAGCTGTTGTAGAACCAGCGGTTAAGGCAAAAAGTGCAGTCATTGCTTTGGCCAATTGTTTGGCAAGAAGCAAGCCTTTCTGTGTGATTAATCAGCCAGTGACACAACCCACATTTTGACAGAATTTCATGGAGACAGTATATGCACTCGATTCCTGGCTGGTTTGCAGACAGCTCAAATCTGGTTAAAGAGATGCTGCCAAGCAGTGCATAAGACAGCAACGAGGGCACTACAATGAATGCTGGATGAAGGATTATGGCAGCTGTGGTCCAAAAAAGACCCCTTTCCAAGAACTGATGTCATGCACTTCCTACATTTCCAACTTTGGCAAAGCCTTAGCAGATCCCTTCCTGCTCCATAATTTTATTAGTATACGATTCTATGGATTTCCAGAAATACCAAATTCCATTTTATCTTCCATAAGCTTAGTGTGGTTAATTTGCATAACATGGGAAAATATGTGCTAACACAATATGCAAATTAGGGTAGCTGTACTGTACTTAAAGAAACAGAAAATGGCGACTCTTAGAAGTATTTTAAGGTGTCTTTAGAAGCTCCTTGACTGAAATTGCCCATCTTTCATGTTATTTTCTTACCATTTCTAAGACAAGAAAAATAACAATAACCAGTGCAATAAATGACATAATGAGCTATTTGACATAATGAGCTGTAACAACAACAGGTTGCTATTCAAATGACAGCAAATGACAGAAAACAAATTAAATGTACAAATGTAAGACTATTGGTTCCATATGCAATCTGAAACTCAATGAAGCCAAAATTTGTGACTCCTTCCCTGCCAGGCAGACAATCTTTACAATAAACCAGACCTTACAGGGCATAAATACTTACATGAGCAGGCAATATTTGTACACATTCATCCACTGTAAGAAAGAGCATTTGTAGATGTTGTAGTGCTTGGGTGCTACTTATGTAAGCATGTATTCATTGGCTTTGCTGGCTCTAGGATTCCAGGAGCTGTGATCCTAAAAAAAGGTAAACATTCCCAAGTTCTGAAAAAGTAGGCCTTCTATTAAATTAAATTAAATTTCTATACTGCCTGTCTGGGAGATATTTTCCATACTTGATGGTTTACACTCAGATAATAAAAAACATAACACTTAGATAACAACAGTAACCCATTATTCATCCAGGTGGGGTACAAAGAAAGAGCCTCCTCAAAGATTGTGGTATTTTTGAATCACAATCAGGTGTACCCCAGGCAACAACAACCTTGTGCCAGCTAATTCTTCTCACACTAGGTCAGATGAAAGAAACCGCAGAATGAATTCACCAAAAAGTGGCTTCATTTTGGCAATTTCAAATCTGGCCTAGAAATGGAAGAAGTAACCCATCCAGGAGGCAACATATAAAATATAAAATACATTTAACCACCCCACCACAAAATATCCTGTCTGGAAAATTGGCTCCTGGGAGAAGGTCATTAATAGCTTCTTTTAACAGAATACTGTAGTTTTAAGTTGGTTTTTAGATACATCCAGCAAAGGAGTCTGACACAGCTCCCTCCACAGGTAAGCTATTCCATAATGTAGGTTCATCTCTTCACTGAAACCTACTTTGCCATTCTCACTTTCAGCACCTAGAGCTGTGTACTTTGTGTGGACCAGGTGGTGCAGGTAGATGATCCTTTGGGAGAGACATTTCATAATAACAAGGTTCCAAACCATTTAGGGCTGTGTTGATGAAGTTACACATTAGTGAATTTCAGTGTACTGTAAGCATTGTTACTATGGAAGAGCGAGCCCTGTCACACGTGGCTCTTTGTGATGGTGGTTCATCATAGCTGGCTGAATTATAATGTGCCAGTTCTGATACTTTGGAGTCGTTATTTAGCGAGGAGAACACACAATGGTAGACATCCTGGAGAGATAAAATGTAGGTCTGAATTCTTTATGTAACAAGAACATGTTGTCCTATTGCAACCAGTTCCCAGCATTGTAAGGCTGTACAGCAAATGACTCACTTTCTCTGTGCAGGAGCGTAAGAGGGCAGTCAATTCTTCTTCTTCTGCCATGTCTAGGCCAGATGTAAAACTGCCAAGATGAAGCTACCTTTTGGTGAGTTCATTCTGCAGGTCCTTCCACCTGACCCAGTGTGAGAAAAATTAGCCAGCAATCAGTGGTGTGCTGGCCCACAGGGATACAGGGACTCATCCCGGTGCACCCCAGAGACTGGCGCCACCCAAAGGCAGGCAGAGGTAATGGAAAAGTGTGGAATTTCTTCCCCCAACTTCCCAATAGGCGCCCCGTTTGTCCACCGCCCTCCCAAGGTGCCCAACACACCCCTGTGGGCAATACAAGGTTGCCATTACCAGTGTACTCCCAATTGTGCTTCAAAAATAACACAATCTTCGAGGTGGCTCTTTCTGTGTACTCTAGGGCAGTCAATGATAGTTTGTATTTAAGATGGTTAGCTAACTCTCCAGCTGGATTTGATTGCAGGTCAAGACATTGGAAACCCTTGTCTTGAAACTGTAGTGTCGTAATACTCAAGAGGTGTCATGGTAGAAGGGAGAGAGCACATAGTCTGACTGGCTGCCTGCTGCATACATTTCCTCACTGCCAGCTAACAATCAGCTTTTTCTACCCTGACCCTTTTCTCCAGAGAGAGTGCAACAGCAGCAGCACAATGATTCATTACATGCTATTGTGATGACATCACTCTCCCTTTTCTAACCCATCCTCTCAGTTCTGACTGGAAAACTGCAGCGATTCAAGATCTTCAAGATCATGGGGAAGAGATACATGTGAAATACATCACTCACTGGCAAGTGCTGTCATGTTAACTGATGGCTGGGGCAGAGAGAAATGCAATTTAAATTACAGCACAATTTAAATTACAGTGGACATCCCGCTATGGTAATGGAGTAGACCGTACAGCCATGACTCAATGCAGAGTGTTGAGCAGCAGTAAATAACCTGATTCCCTAAAGGGGCCAATGGCTACGGGCAGATGAGCCTCTTTGGGTGGGGTGGTGGCCCCCTCAGTGGAGGAAATGCTACTGGAAACCATCATATTGGGCCCAATGGCAAAATGAGCGGAGGAGGAACTCTGACTCCCAATGGCCATGGAGGCGGAAGAGGCCATGCCAGATGGACTGGCTGTGAAGGCACACCTTGATAATATCCTCAAGGCAGAGGCAGTCCATTGCAGTCCCGGTGTTAAATTCTGCATGTCTCATTTCATATGTACCTCACGAGATGGCTCTGGGATCACAGTGTGTGGGTCACTTCATGGTAAGCTGGGATCAGTACTGTAGCATTGATTTCAGCCCGCTCCCACTTGGGCTTCTGGGAACTGTAGTCCAAGAATATTCATAGCCCAAAATGCACCGCCCAGGGTGAACTGCCCCACTCGCCCCCCTTCATATGTTGCTGGCTGGGATCCACCTTGAACAAATTCACACCAATGGCATTTTTCCTGCTTCTGGAAAAATGCATTCTCAGATACAAGTTGCAGCTGACGAATGAAGAAGCAATGGAGCCAAATGCAGCTGGTAAACCCTGTTTTCTTTTCAATTTGGCATAGTGTACAAATACATTTAGCAGATCACATCTCCCAACGTATGACTAGCAGATCCTGAGACCAGAACTGGAAACCTCATTAGTTCTCCATATAACCAGTAGACTAATGCTACCTAATATCATGAAACAGGTCTTTTCTGTAGTGGCACCCACTGTGGTGATACCGGGATAGTCTGCCCTACATAGAAGTAGAAGCAGTGTCCAGTTTGATGTATCTGTTATAATAACAGCACTATAATAATAGTGTGTGGTCAAGTTGATTCTGACTTAAGGTGGTCCTATCTAAGTAGAGACGAGGTACACAGAAAGAGCCTCCTTGAAGATTGTCGTATTTTTGAACATGTATGGGAAAACTTTTGTTGCCGGCTGAACTTTCTCACACCCGGTCAAGCGGAAGGAATTGTAGAATGAACTCACCAAAAGGTCCCTTCATTTTAGCAGTTTCACTTCTGGCGTAGACATGGAAGAAGTTGAGAGTACTCCCAAGTGGTTTCCTTTCCTTTCTGCAGGATGTACCCTGGGACTGTGCAACATGCCCAAGACCACACACACTGGTTCTTCTCCCAGGAGGTCCGGTCCGGCCCGGAGAGTGAGCCCAGCTGCTGCGCGGCGCGGGCGGGCGGCTATAAGACCTGCCGCCGCCCCCAACGAACTTCGGCTCCTCGTCCGGTCTGGCCCGGAGAGAGAGAGATGCCAGTCCCGCTATTACCGCCACAGCTGAACCACGGCCAGCCACTCTCCAGTTAAATGTATATTTATTAATTGAAATATTTAGAAGGGTTGAGGACATTCCCTATTGCTTTGTACTGTATATCCATGATTGTTTTTGTATTTCTTTGACTGTACTGTATTTATATATTTTTTATTATTTTTTATGAAGGTCTTGTCGACCACATTGATTGTATTATACTTGTTATATTGTATGTACATTATGTTTTTTATTGTAACATTGTTAGCCGCTCTGGGTTGCTTCGGCAAGGAGAGCGGCATATAAATTTGAATTTAATAATAATAATAATAATAATAGTGAGGAATTGAACTCCCAGCCTCTCCTAAACCACTTAGCTATCCAGCCAGCCCTGTTGAAATTATATGTAATAATTATGCACTACCATATCGATTTCACTTTATGGACTGAAAGCCTGTTGCTTTGTTGTTGTTCAATCGCACAGTCAATTCCTACCCTTTGTGGCCCCATGGACCATTGCTCTCCAGGCACCTCGTCCTCCACCATCCTCCTCAACCCATTGTATTTGCATATTTTGATCTCTGTTTTCCTGTCAAGCAATAAAGCAAATTTCATCCCATTTCTCTTGTTGATTAGAACTTTAGGAAAACAAAGGAGTTAAAAATTCTTCTCCCTATGTGGCAGGAAAAACAACAACCTATAAAGTGGTTTTGTGCATATCAGATTGTGTTACCACACAGTAAATCATATTAACCCAGATTAGACCAATGCTACCATTAGCTGTTAGGAACCTGCCTAAAACAGCTAATCTGAAGTGTCATGAATAGGCAATAAACTGTATATTCTTAGAGTAAAAGCAGCACATTTACTATTCTTGTTGGATCTAGCCTTCTAATCAGCAGAATTCACCTGGCGTTGAAAATGACACAACTATTTTCTCCTATTTAACCTTCCCTCTACATCAATGGCTCCCAACCTTTTTTTCCGGCCATGCCTCATCTAACCATCTCTAAAATCCTGACAGCCCCCCCCCCATTACATATTATTCTTATTATTCAAAAAGTGAACTCCTATTAATGTGGAGGAAGTCTAAAAGGCCATTCACTGTTAATAACTCATGCTCTAATTGCCCCCCTTCAAAATCAAATTGCCCCACATTCAAAACCACGGCTCTACATGGAGGAAGTAACCAGAAACCTCTCATTTGTCCTCTTCCTATAGTAGGGGTGATTTGTGGGATTCTTTTCTGAAATGCCAAAATACCTTGACTGCCCTTCGGTGCTGTCCATTTTGACTGGGAAGAAAGATGCCATTTACTGATATGCCTGATGAACAAACTACCTTGGGTCAGCCCTGCTCAGATATTTACTCATAAATTATTTAAGTACGTTGCTACTCTTGCTGGGGTGGGTGGGTGCTATCCCCCAAAGATGCTTCTCATGACTTACAACACATTGGAACAGATTCTGATCTCTCAGAACAACAATACAGTACATCATTTAAAAAAATATTCCTTAGACTCTTGTTAAATTTAATCAGTGTTAAAACAATAGAAGCTTTAAACTAACACGAAGGGAAAAGACTTGGCCTGAGAAATTTAGCTGGCAGGTGCTAATTAAATATGATTCATCCTTCACAGCTGAAATGAAAAAGAAATAAATAGTCCACCAGCAATACTTTATGGGCAACTTGCAAAAATGCAAAACCAGATTGGAAAAGATACTCAAGGCACATTCCGAAGAACAGAGCCTGTTTCCAAACATTTTGCTGCTGCCACCCCATATTTAAATTTCTTACATTATACATGTTTTCCTAATTGTGCTTTAATACTAGCCTGCACCTTGGACATGAAATTACCATCTTGCATTAGGAATTATAACTAAGTGAAGTCTCTAATCAAGCCAGATAAATCACTTATAATAAATCCTATGGATTTCCACAGAAGCCCTTGTGCTGAATCCTCTCCATTTGACATGAAGCAACTCCCCTGGTAGCTTAGTGCTTAAGACTCTGAGCCTGGAGACTGGTAGGTCAGGTTTCGATACTCGAGGGCTGCACAGGCACATGAAAGGAACCTCATTCGGGAGTCCCCTGAGTGGAGTTTCTCCAGCAAAAATCTTTTCAACGCAGAATAATTTCTGACATGAAATTATTATTTAACATAAAGGAAGCTGTTTCTCCTCCTCCTCCTCCTCCTCCTCCTTGGAACCAAGTCTTATTGTTATTCAAGGTACTAGTGTAAAACCCTACAGAGAATCTTCTCTTAGTCCAAATCCTACCACTTGGTACACCAGGCCTGCCCTATCTACATGGCTGCTATTTGCTCTTTTTGGCTTAGACTCTTTCTTGTTTTCCTTCAATTGACTATCTAAATCAGGAGTTCTCAACCTTTTAAATCTGGGGGGCCAGAATAGATCACGCTCCCTCAGACAACTTCAGGGGCTGGATGGCCATTTTGCCCTTCCTCCACCACATGGCATTTCCTGGTGTGGTGGAGGCAGTGGGTAGGTGGCACATGAAATGGTGACCTGGGCCACAAGTTGAGAATCCCTGGTCTAAATAGTGGATGCTGCCAACTAGGGATGGGAGTTCTGACTTTATGAAGGACTCCTAATGACTTGGATGCAAGCAATTAATAGCATATTTTTGCAATCAGTTCACTATTGGAACTCTTAGTTAATCGGGACAGTCCTCTGCCTTTGCAAACCACCATTACATAGGTAGCAGAGTTTCAGATTACAGTTGTCTTCCACTTCCCCTGATATGGCACCACTTTCTCTTATTTATGTATTTTTATTTTTATCCTGCCTTTCACGCCAGCACATCCTTACTTCTCCAGAAAGGAAGCTGTGTTAGTCTGTTGCAGCAAAGATAAAGAGCACTGTGGTGGATTTTACCAAGCACAAACTTTTGTGGACCACAGCCCATTTCATCAGATGGATTTATACTTAACTCTTTGGTTGAAACTGATGGTTCTTAACTTAAGCTGCATTGTGTGTCTTGGATTTCTGAAAGGGAATTTTCATAGTACCATCAGATTTGACAATGCTTAAATGAATAAGGAAAGCATAACTTTAATGACCACTTAGCACATTTTAAGAAAAGTGATGTTGAAATCACCTGGCCAAGTGGATGACTGCACAGAAATACAGTATTAGTTCTTACCCCAATTGTTCCCAGAGCAAAGATAAATGGTTTTATATTTCAGAGATTTCTCCACTTCTAGGAGAAAGCTTATGCAAGCTCTCAAAATCAAATTCTACAAAATTGTAGAATGTATCATTTTGAAAGTCTCTTGTAAACATTTCTATTTAATCAAAACTAAGTTTTCTTCATTCTCCCAGAAATAAATTTATCTAGGAAAACAGAGGAAGCAGTCCTAGTCATAAACACAGCTGAAACCACCAGTAGTTTCCCCTCATTAGGAGGAAGGAAAAGAGTGAGGCTGATTGAGCAAGGTGAGGTGAGGTGTGGATGAGGGATGGAGGGGAAAGGGGAGTTAGGCCACCCAGCCAAGAAGCATATGGCCCTGCCAGCAGTTGGCAAGTAGAAGGAGGGGAGAGAGTGGGGCAGATGGACTATCAGATTGTCAATTTTACATAAATGGCATGAATAAAGGTGATGAAGAAGAGAAACATGGATAAAAAACATGCACCTCTCATTTGCCCAAACTGATCATTGGCATTTTCAAGGCTGTTTTATAAGCTCCTCTTCCATATTTGGTTTTCATTTATCCTAGCCTAAAAGTCTCATCCCTTTATGATACCATTCAGAAGAGCCAATAAATGACAACCAATTCCAGTTAGCTATAAATGAAACTGATTCAACAAGAGTGAGGCAACAAGAACTGTACTGTTCTAGAAAATTTCATAAAGACCTTTACAATGATCTTTGACTGCAAGCTTCCCAAACATTATGTAGTGCTGTTCTCAGAACCCCTCGACTAATACAGTTCCAAAAAGTAAAATTTCTAATTACTGTTCTTATTTTCCACAAGGAGTGAAATAAATTTCAAATCAGGAGTTTTTGCTAAAACAGTCTCTTCCAGTAGTATCACCAAAAGAGCAGAAATCATTCTTTGCCAGTTTAATTCTGATGTTAAGAAGCAGACACAATGTCAGACCTTTTTTCAAAGCATGCTGGTATGATTCTTGTTCTAAAAGATCAGAATAAGTGTAATACTGTCTAGATCTTTCTTTCTTTCCATCTTTCCATCTAAAATGAGTATTGTAACACAAACTTTACAAACTATTTTCTTCTATATATAAGACATCCACAACATAGAGGAATTGGTTCCACATATACAGTCCTTATGTAAGGATAACGTGACACATTATCCTACTGTGGATAACACATTATCCTAGCAGAACCAGAACCATTTTGAAATGAAGAAATTTATTTCTAAAGTGCAAAGATTGTTTTTTAGAGTAAGCTAGCTGAAGACTCACACCCTTCCTTATCTAGATTCTAACAGATGTTCTAACAGCAGAAGGAAACAGACTTGACCACTCGTTTACAAGTTAACTACTTCAGAAAAGCCAAGAGCAAGCCTGACATGAAATAGATACATAAAATGAAACTATGTAAATCCAGCTTAAACACATTGCTTCATATGATTGGTCCACTTATTTATCTGTTTGAGAGTTGAACATGCACTTTTAGTTAATAAGTTTAATATCCTAGTATTTCTTCTTAAGAAGTTCATATATTTGGTGTGTGTAACGTTTATCATATTTTCGGGAATATAATAATGGGAGGAGTCATTGCGTATGTTGTTTGTAACAGCGTAAGTTGTTTGTTCACCAGTATATAAGATGTACAATGGCATACAAAGGGTCCCTCCTTGTAGAGAAGGCACCATTTTGCATGCAAGATACCAATAAATTGGTTTCTATTTTCTTCTCCAAGCACCACTCTGACTGATTTCTTATTCCTGAATTAAGTATTTATAAAGGCTTGTAATTATTAAGAGTTTGTAGTGACACTACTATCACAGGACCCATTCTATGCCAGATACCTCCACTCATTTAGGAAGCCAGCATAAGCACTTTGCTGCTTCAGAATATGTAAGGTACTGCTCCAGGCTAGGGAAATCTATAATAGGCTTCAATCCTTGCTTATTTATGCTTACAAACCAACCAGATAAGGTAGGACATACTAATAGCCAAAAAGGTTCAAAAGCAACTGGAATAATCCCACTAGTTTATGCTTTAAATAAAAGTCCAAAAGGTCTTCTGTAAAAAGTCAATATATGTAAAAAGATACGGTAGATTAAAAATCAGAAATACAGTAATACCTTCCACAAGTCTTAACATTATCCGATTTTTAGCCTTATCCGATGCATGCACCAGATAACATTAAAGTCCTATTCAGGTGGATCAGATAACGTTAACTTCATAGAGATAAGCAACAAAGGCTTCAAGGGAAAGTCAAGGAAACATCCTGGAAACTTAAAGAACTTTAAGAAATTATTGTCTAAAGGGTAAATACATTACAAAAACATGCCAGACCACCCTGACTTTCGGGGAACAAAGCCATACAGCATTTTTAAATTTTTGAAAATTGTATAAAGTGCTGTTTTAAAAGAGCTGAACAGAAGCTAGGAAAATGTTTTCCTTTAGAATCAGCCCATCTACCATTGCTGTAATAAAGGAAGTTCCCTCAGGGCTTTGCAGGGTGTGAAAAGCTTAATTGCTTTGTAGGTGAAAGGTTTCAGTCTGCTTGTTTTCCATTGACAATGCATGAGGCTTGCGGAGCTACAATCTTGGGTTCAGGCTGTTTAGAATTTAAAGGGGAAACTTCATGAAGGTAATTGGGTCAAATTGTCTCTTTGCAATTATTTTTCTGCAAAGTGTTCTGGGTTACACTGGGGAAAGGGTCCTAAGCCTTTGCTTTGCTAAACTAGTCAGACTGGTTTCGCAAGCCTTTGTTATTCAAATGTGGCAAGCTTGAGAGCAGGCAGCCCTTCCCTTTCTCCCAGGAGAAACTGGTGAGTCACAGCCACACCTCAGGGAATTTGAGGCAAAGGTTATCTGATGGATCAGATAACCTTAACATGATGGTTAACATAATGGTTAACATAATGTTATCCAATCCAAATGTTTGCCTCAAATTCCCCAACGTTATGCGATTTTAGCGTTATCCGATCCAATCGTTTTACTGTACAAAGTATTATAAAAATAAAAAGAATATTCATGCTTTCCCCCTTTCCCCATTGTAAACCAGGAAAGGAATAACTATCTAAATTTCCTGGCCTAGCTAGCTAGTACAATAAAGATTACATTTCTCTACTTTTCTACTCAGGAGCCTCTCTAGACATCTACCTCCTGCTTAAAACATGGTCTTCCTCTTTCTGTTAAAACCCATCTTTCATCTATTGTCTCACCTTTTCTCTCTCTCCTATCCAATAAGATTCCAACTTACAACATCCATCATCATCCCTTCAGTTCTCTTTTTCCTAAGTTATTCTGACTATTTCCAGAGGACAAGAATTTGCACCTGACCTCCAAGGCCAAGTTCCAACCTTCTGGTTTCTTCAGGAAGTCACCTCCTCTGAGGAAGGAAAGCAAACAAATAGAATCCATTTTAAATCACAAAATCAAGATCTCATTTCATTTCCCTTAAACTCTTTGTTGTTCAGTCACACAGTTGATTCTGACTCTTTGCGACCCCATGGACCCTCCAGGCACCTCTGTCCTCCAACATTCTTCTCAACCGGCCCAGCTCTGTGCCCATTGCATCTACAATACCATCTGGCCATCTCATCTTGGGCTGTCCCCTTCTTCTTTTGCCTTCGACCCTTCCAAGCATCAAGGCTTTCTCAAGTGAATCCTGTCTTCTCGTTTGATGTCCAAAGTACTTTAGCTTCATCTTTATTATTTGACCTTCTAAGGAGCAGTCAGGGCTGATTTCTTCTAAGATTGACCTATTTGTTCTCCTTGCTGGCCAGGGGACTCTCAAAACTCTCAAAGGCATCTATTCTTCTGTGCTCAACTTTCCTAATGGTCCAGCTCTCACAACCATACATTGCCAAAGGGAATACCATTGCTTTGACTATGCGAATCTTTGTTTGCAATTTAATGTCTCTACTTTTCACTATGTTCCCCAGGTTTCTCATTGCTTGCCTCCCAAGAATCAGTCGCCTTTTTATTTCATGGCTGCAATCACCATCTGCAATGAGCTTTGAGCCTAAGAAAGTAAAATCTGTCACTGCTTCTACTTCTTCCCCATCTATTTTCCATGGACTGATAGGGCCTGTTGCCATTATCTTGGTTTTCTTGATATTGAGTCTCAAGCCAGCTTTTTCACTCTCTTCTTTTAACCTAATCAGGAGCTTCTTTAGGTCCTCCTCACTTTCCGCCATTAGGGTGGTATCATCTGCATATCTCAAGTTGTTGATGTTTCTCCCAGCAATTTTGATCCCAAATTGTGATTCCTCCATTCCTGCATTGCGCATTATGTGTTCTGTGTATAAGTTGAATAAGCAGGGTGACAAAATGCAGCCTTGTCTTACTCCTTTTCCTATTCCAAACCACTCCGTCATTCCATTTTCTGTCCTAACTGTTGCCTGTTGATTCATGTACAGATTTCTCATGAGGCCTATAAGGTGTTCCGGAATTCCCATCTCTTTAATTACTTGCCACATTTTGTTGTGGTCGACACAGTCAAAAGCCTTAGTGTAATCAATGAAACAGAAGTAGACTTGTTTCTGATATTCCTTTGTTTTTTCCATGATCCATCTTATGTTGGCGATGTAGTCTCTAGTCCCCCTGCCTCTTCTGAAACCTTCCTGCACTTCCGGTAATTCTCTCTCCACATACTGTTGCAGTCTATCCTGTATTATCTTGAGCATCACCTTGCTAGCGTGAGGGATGAGTGCAATTGTTCAGTAATTTGAACATTCTTTGGCATTACCCTTTTTGGGATTGGAATGTATACTGATATTTTCCAATCCTGTGGCCATTATTGTATTTTCCAAATCTGCTGGCATATAGAATGCAATAATTTGATTCCATCATATTTTTAGGGCTTTGAAAAATTTAACTGGGATATCATTTGCTTTTTAGGGCCTTTCTGACTTCACTCTCTAGGATGTCTGTGATTATCAGGGGTGTTGAGGTCCTTTTTGTATAGTTCCTCTGTGTACTCTTACCATCTTTACTTTATCTTTACTGCATCAGCTAACTCCTTGCCATTTTTGTCCCTTAGCATGGTCATTTTTGCTTTAACCATTCCCTTGATTTCCCCATTTTTTTTGAAAATATCTCTACATATGTGGGTTAACCATTCCAGATGCCTTCTGCACAAACATATTGAAATTCTGCTATCTAAAACAAGCTGGTAAAAGCTTTACTATACTCCCTGGGGATAGCAGCTTTTGATCTTCATTTCTCTCACTTTAATTCAAATCTTGAATCACAGCCACTTCCTAGGATAGGGTACAGGTCATTCAGTGTCTTGGACCTGCCCTTTGCGCTGTACCGAGTCTTTGCAATGCTAACCAATAAAGATCTGGCCTTCCAGGTGTCAAGTTCAGCATCTTAACCACTGAGCCACTGCAGTCCTATTTTAGGAAGGCATCAAACACTAAAGGTAGTCCCCGATGGAGGTTTACTAATCAAAAGATTTTGCACAGCTATTTAGTCTTATGTTCAGTGGTGGGATGACCAAAATTTTTCTACCCCACCGTGATGTCATCACAGTGGGGGCGGAGCTAATGTCATGTTGTCATGGGCGGAGCCAACGTCATGACATCATGATGTCATGGGCGGGAGCAAATATAAAAATATTTTTTTTAAAAATAAAAATAAATAAAGTAAAAATAAAATAAACACACACGCACGCGCGCACACACACACACACACCTCTCAACCTACCCACCCAACCACAACAAAAACCCGTAAATAACTTAAATAAATAAAATAAATAAATAAAATAAAAATTAAATAAAAATACACCCACTCACACAAATAAACCACCCACCCAACCCAAACACAAAACCCTCACTTACTTACCCTTGGGGCCGACGAGCCCCCATGACCCGGGGCCGCCTGGCAAGGCACACCATGGGGAGCGCCTCCCGCGTTGTGGCCTACAGGAGACTCTTGGGGCCTGAGAGAAGGGCCCATGGGGGCCGCACAGGCGACCATTGGCCACCTGGAGCAGGAGGCACTCTGACAGGATGCCTGCCTCCTCCTCCTCCTGCTGTGCTGCTGCTTCTCGGGGCACTGCGGGCGCAGGTGAGCCTCGTCCAGGGAAGAGGTGAGGCTGCCTGTGAGGCTTGGTCGCTGGCTCACCTTTGGGGGGGGGCTGGCAGGAGCTGCCCGCGGGGCTCATTTGAGCCCGCCCGATGGATCAGGGAGAGGCGAGCACGTCCAGGTCCAGGGAGAACAGCGGCCCTTCATTCCTGGGGAGCACTGCACTGGCTGCGGTGGGTGACCTGCCTCTGACGGCGGGGTCTGTGGGGGCCCCCAACGGGGTCCTGTGGCTGTCCCCTCCTCCTTTCCCCTGCCCTGCCCTGCCCTGTCCTCCTTGGCCAACCGGCACCTTCGCCCAGCCTTGCCATTTGCTCAGCGGACGTGGCTCGGGAGGCGCAGGTGAGCTGTCTCCATGGGCCCCAGCAGGTCCAGCTGCCCAGAAGACCCGAGGGAGGGAGGGAAGGGGAGCTTTTCAGACTCAAAGGGGGGGAGAGGGAGAGCAGGAATCAGACCGACTCTCCCAATCAAAACTGCCGCCTGAGGTTGCAGGAAGGCAAGTGGGCGCCCCTCCCCTCTTGATCATCACCGACATTGTGTTCCCTGACAACCCCCTTTCCCACTTGGCTTTCTCCTGCCCCCTCCATCCACCCCCCCTTTCTGGGCGGCCAACCGTCACGGATTCTGCGGGACAGTCCCGATTTGAGAGGGGGAATCCCGAGTTACCATTTTTAGGAAAATGGTCACGGAATTCCCCCATGACGTCCCGGCTGTCCTGCTTTCTCTTCGGCAGCAGGCATTTTTTTTTAAAAAGGAGCAAAAAATGGCTCCAATAAACTGTGCATGCGCAGAAACTCAATCTGATGCATTGCGCATGCATCAGATTGAGTTTCTGCGCATGCACAGTTTATTGGAGCCATTTTTTGCTCCAATTAAAAAAAAAGCCGTAGTCGGAGTCGCAGCCGCAGCTTTTAAGCGCGGCTCCGATGGCGGCCGTCAGAGGGCCGAGGTGCAGCGCGCGGAGCCGTAGCTGAGCTGGCGAAGGCAAGGGGCGGCTGTGGAAGGCGAGGCGAGCGGGTGCAGCGAGGCAGCCCCGACTCCGAGGCCCTCCCCCTGGTCGCCGCGGGGGCTCCCTGGCTGCGCCAGCCCGGGCGGCGCTCTCCACCTCGATGCTGGGGTGGGAGTCCAGCTGCAGGACCAGCTCGCGCGCCCTGTCCCGCAGGCGGCAGGTCAGCTCCAGCCAGGCGCAGCCACCTGGAGCGCTCCTGGAGCTGACCTGCTGCGCGCGCCTGGAGCTGACCTGCTGCCTGCGGGACGGGGCACGCGAGCTGGTCCTGCAGCTGGACTCCCACCCCAGTGTCGAGGTGGAGAGCGCCGCCCGGGCTGGCGCAGCCAGGGAACCCCCGCGGCGACCGGGGGGAGGGCCTCGGGGCTGCCTCGCTGCGCCCGCTCGCCTTCCACAGCCGCCCCTTGCCTTCGCCGTGCACGGCGAGGGAGCGATCATGCGATGGCAGCAGCGGCGGCGCGGCGGTGACAGCAGAGGCGGAGGAAGAAGAGGCCCCAGGATTAAGGTAAGTGAGGTTTTTGTGTTTCGGGTGGGTGGGTGGGTGGGTTGAGGTGTGTGTGTGTTTTTTTTTTTTTTGACATTTTAATTCTATTTTATTTATTTTATTTTTATTTATTTTATTTTTATTTTGGCCCCGCCCATGACGTCATGACATCGTGACGCTGGCCCCGCCCATGACGTCATGACGTCGTGACGTTGGCCCCGCCCATGATGTCATGACGTTGGCCCCGCCCCACTGTCCTGCATTCAGTTTTGTAGAGTTGGACGCCTCCTGGCTGCCTCTTAGTGCGCATGTGTCAGATTGATTTCTGCGCATGCGCACTAAATTGGAACCATTTTGGCTTCAATTTTTTAAAAAAATTCTTTCTTTCGGTGAGGCGTGGGAACCGGACGCCTCAAAAAAAAAAGGACCACCCTCCCGGAGAACCCTCCGGGATTGTTCCTACTGGTTCTGAGGATCAGGTTGGACCCGGGAACATCGCATCACTGCTTATGTTGGATCTATTTTGTGTAGAAGCAAGATAGAAGAGAAAGGGAAACACAAGTGGATTATAAATGGAAAATGATACTCACCTGGCAAAAATATGTGAATGAAATCAAAGTGCGATGCAGTCTTGTAACAGAAGCGCATTGAGAAAATCCTGTTCCTCATATTGAGAGGCAGTGTGTCCTGTAAAATGATAATCACAATAAAAACTGTAGTAGTTGTAGTAGTAGTAGTGGTGGTGGTGGTGGTGGTGGTGGTGGTAGGAGTAGGAGTAGTGGTGGTGGTGGTGGTGGTGGTGGTGGTGGTGGTGGTGGTGGTGGTGGTAGTAGTAGTAGTAGTAGTAGTAGTAGTAGTAGTAGTAGTAGTAGTAATAATAATAATAATAATAATAATAATAATAATAATAATAATAATAATAATAATAATAATAATAATACCATACTGCTTAGACTGCTCTGACACAGTATCAGGACTTGATCCACATTAAAAGGTCAATTTTTTGGAATAGTAGTCATGTTAGTCTGTGATTCAGGCATGTCAGAAAACAAAAAATAAAAACACTGCAGCCCTTTGAAGACTAACTGTTATTTTTTACTGTGAGCTTTCATGGTTCAAGTCCACTTCTTCAGACATAGAAGTCCACTCCTATGTCTGAAGAAGTGAACTTGATCCATGAAAGCTCACAGTAAAAATATAGCAGTTAGTCTTTAAAGTGCTGCTGTGTTTTTATTTTATTTTCATTTATTTGTTTGTTTTTGTTTTCTGATACAGTAATATCCTGGATAACGATTGCATCGGATAATGCTAGAATCGGATAACGATGCAAGTTTTTTGGAAAAAACTTGCATCGGATAACGATTCTGGATAATGATTCTTAGCGTTATCCGATGCAATGGTCTGTGGGTGTGGGGTGGTTTGCGTAGAACAACCCAATCCACCCCCCACGCGCAGTGGTCTCTGTGACTGCAGTAGGGTCGGGGAAAAGCACCCGCCTTTCCCCCGACCCTACTGCAGTCGCAGAGACTCCTTTTCTCTTTCCCTCCATGTATTTAAACTACAGGGAAGGGGGAAAGAGAGAGAGACGTGATTGGTTCTCTAGAGAATCAATCACATCTCTCTCTTTCCCCCTCCCTGTAGTTTAAATACAGGGAGGGAAAGAAAGAAAAAAGCAGTTCTCTCTCTCCCTGTAGTTTAAATACAGGGAGGAAAAAAGATGCGATCTTAAACTACAGGGAGAAAGAGAACTGCTTTTTTCTTTCTTTCCAATCATGTCTCTCTCTTTCCCCCTTCCCTGTAGTTTAAATACAGAGAGGGAAAGAGAAAAGGAGACTCTGCGACTGCAGTAGGGTCAGGGAAAGGCGCTTTCCCCGACCCTACTGCAGTCCCAGAGACCGCTGCGGGTGGGGGGTGGCTTTAAAGGCAGGTAGGTCTCTTTCTTTCCCTGCCTGCCTTTAAAGCGGTTTGTCCCTGAAGTCAGGGCTTTTTTTTAGCGTTGTTCGATGCATGCATCGGACAACGCTAAAAATCGGATAACGTCATGACTTGTGGAACCAAGTCATAACGTTATCCGGGGTATTACTGTACATTGAAAGCACAGTAACTCAGACCCAAGCTAGATGCTTCAGGTCATTTGAGAGAGAGCATCAATTGACTTTGCATTGTTACTGCAAAATTAGGGCTAGGTTCGCTTCTTGGTGGAGAATGGATTGACCTCAAAAAGAACTGACACCGAGACATGGTTTTGATCAAAACAAAATTGGTTTTATTGGCTTTAAGGGTTCTGATCTACAGTGACTAGTAGTATAGACCAGAAGTCTTCACCTCAAACGTTTTAATAAAAAACCAATCTCGGGGGGCTCCATCACGATTGCTGTGATAGAACCTCTCTTCTTCCTGTTGTTCAACAATATTTATACACTTCTTACTGAAGAACACTTAAACCTGAAACAATGAGTGCAGGGGCAAATTCTGTCCAAAAGTGAGGGCAATTAGAAAAGCCATTTACACCTCTTGATTACATGTTACAAAGCTGTACAAAAGTAATTTCAAAAGTATGGCAGTTTACATATGATGAAATACTGTGAAAAGCTGAAATGTCCTTAAATTGTCACATTTCCTCTCGGGGTCAATCTCAGGTCCATTGAGCTGTCCTCTCTGGTGCTTTTAAGAGATAAGACAAGAGATTAGTACCTATTGTTTCTAGCGATGAGTCATCTCTCCCCCCCCCCCAGGCCACCATCTCCTAATGCAATTGCTCACATAGACCTTTTGAGGCTTTAATATTAAGTTTTAAACTTGTTATTGATTAATAGTGGTTTTTCCCATATTTTCTCTGCCTTGGTCACCAATGTTTAATTGAACTTTATTAAGGAGAATCAAACCAGATGTATGATTTTAAAATTCAGGCATTAATTCCTTTTTTGTTTGTGAAGGCATGAAAAGGAATATCTGCTCTTATCAGGAAACCAGTTTTGCAAGGATTTCACACCTTTGGCAAGCTCCAGAGGCTTAGAGAATGGAGACAATCGGTGATATCATTAGTTGCCAGAGTCTATGTGACTAGTGGGTTTTAATCCTCCCCCCCTCCTTTTGGAGAGGTTTCCAATTAAACCTTGTATGATTTTATTTCTTTGCTATCAATTAAACTTTTGGCTTCTCCCCTATTTTCATACCTTTTCCATGCGTGTACCTTTATTAAAGAGTTAAATAAAATGATGTGTTAGAATCTCAAAATTTAGGTAACAGCATCAAGAGAGTTTATTCCAGACATATTTTGCATTAATAAAAAGATAGTTGTGTTTGATTAATATTTGAAACTAAAGTCTTAAAATTCCCATACCAGATCAAAGTTCCAGGAGACATCAGATAGAATTCAAAATGATGAATGATGGAGCAAGGAGGATAATCCTCTTTTCATACAAAGTGGTTTAAAAAGAGGAACAGAAGATAACAAGATTTGTGAACAGAGACCTGGCAAAATACAGCATACCCTTGTTGGTCTGCGCAAATTGTACTTTCTCTCTGATTCTGTTTCTGTTTCTGAAAGCATCTCAAAATTACAATTTAGCCTATGGAGGTGGGGTGGGAGACTCCAAAACCACAGTCACACCCAGTTTTAGTTCTTTTAAATAGGCCACAACTGTAGGTGTTGTTGGTTTATCCTGGTTTACTTTCACATCCAGACACTCCAGCACATTCAGGCTTGCCAATTGCTGCCTGTTTCCTAGCAACTCCGCATGCTGTCTTGTTTAGTAGGTTAAATGCACTTGGAAGACATTTCTTTGTCATAAAGAAAAAAAGACAGCCTCACCCTTTCCTCACCTGTTTCATCCACAGAGATTTGGGGGTGGGGGTCCTGTTTAATTTCTCTCTCCCCCCCCCCCCAATCTTCTGTCCTTTTAGATATTCTCTTAGCTGTACAGATATACTCTGATGTAACATCCAGGCACAAGACACTCCTTCTACAAGGTTTTTAAATGTTCTGCAAGTCAGAGTGTGACTGTTATATAACAATAGATCCCGCACATTTGGGATGATGACTCCAGTTATGTAGACAGGGCTGTTAGCCTGTCATTACCACAGAATTGTGAATTTGCCACAGAATTTACCACAGAATTCCAATCTTTGTGGAAAAGACCAGTGGGTTTAATTCTCCTCCACTTCATTCATTCATTCATTCATTTATTCTTGGTTGGAGTAATTGTATGGTCATGAGTGCTACCTCATTATGCAAGCTTTGGTGAATGGGATGGATGAGAGGGACTTTGCATTTAATTCTGATTTTATGTTCCTGAAGGCGAAAAGAACTGCTTTCTTTAAAATGGTCTAATTGTGTGTTATGAAAAGAAAAACTTGATCTTTCTGGATACCTAGGCAACTCTCCATTTGCAAAGAAATGAGAAACATGCATACAGCGTCAAATGAAAACTAAGGTTACTGTAATAAGAATTGGCATTTACTCAAGATGTAGAAATGAATCAATACTTATGAATTACTAAATAGGTCTTCAGCCCCACTGGAGCATATTTCTACAAAGAGAGGGGGAACAACAAATACTAAACAAGTCTGTGAATGAAGGCATATCCCGACAGGAGTGGTCTACTTCCCATCTCCCTATTCCCATCTCCCAAAAAGGTTTATACAGTAAAACCTCATATAACACTAAAACCTGGTTCCACAAGTATTGGTGTTATATGATTTTTAGTGTTATCTGATCCTCTATGGGATCCATAGAGATACATTGTAACCACACAGGCTTTAGCGGTTGTTATCTGAAGCATCCCATAGGATCTTAATGTTATCTGATGCAATTCTTCCCCCCAGATTCCTTAATGTTATGCGATTTTAGTGTTATTTGATACTAATGTTATATGAGGTATTACTGTACTTATTTTTAATGGGATCTATTTTATCTCCACTTCAGCAATCCTTCATCTCCTGTGAGAAGGGCCCAGACGGGCATTTGGATCACTCCAATTTGTTTTGTTTTTAATTTAATGACACTCCCTCCCCCTTCTCTGCCTTATCATTCAGTGAGCTGTGGAAACTTTTTTTCTTCATCAACTATCTTTGGCCTAAATCTAGTTGCTCTTCCCATTTAGAGTAGATGCAGGGATCAGCAAACTTGGCTCTCCAGATGATCTTGGACTTCAATTCCCAGAAGCCCTGATCAGCAGGTGCACTGACAAGTCCAAGAACTCCTGGAGAGCCAAGTTTGCTGACTGAACCCTTGAAGTAGAGCTATGGAATTGTGACAGTACATGAAGTTTCCTCTCTATAGCCATTAAGCCAAACCATCCTGCCTATTCTGGAATAGGCAAGTCAGTTGTGCTCAAGAATTTGGGACCAACCTGGTGCTGCATGTTTCCACTTTCTAGTCTAGTCATACTTGTCAGTGGTTCAGGTAGCCGAAACAATATCCACAAGGCTAGGCATCTAGAACCAACATACCAACTTTGCAAGGTAGAACTTACACCACGCCCACACAAATGCTAATGTTCTTGGTAGTTAGTCAAGATAAGACCTGGTTTTAGTACCACAAGCCCTTTCAGCCAAAAACAAACAGATAGTTGTTGAAGAGATTTTAATATATTTTTTACAGGAAGCAAAAAAAGGTTTTTAAAAAATAACAGTTTTCAAAGAAGAATTTAGCAATATATTATTCTGAGACAAAGATAAGGCAATTAAGAGACACATCAGAAAATAATGAAGCTAAATCAGTCTGATACATTTTAGCATCAAGTCAGCATAATTCTAAGGTTTACACAGATTATTTTCCCCAGGTAATGCAGGAGAGCAACCTGAGCAACGCCTCCTTGACTAGAGGTGGGTTGAGCCCTCTGACCAAATTTCTGATCTCCAAAACACCCATTCCAGACCTTATAATCAACGTTTGAATTAACATTGAATGTTTACTGGGATAGACACATATTTTGCCCCTTTCCCTTTACGCAATTGTATTATCCTTCAATTTGCATGACTCCAGGGAGTGGAGAAGCAGACTGGTTTATCTAACAAGAGATAAGTGTAGATGTTAATTTCTTCTGGGTACTGTTTTGATGTCCTCTCTGACAAGAGATAATATGTAGGTGCTATTTCCCCCTTGGTAAATGGTAGATACTGACTCACGCCTTCTCATCCAGTTCTTCCTAGACACTCATGACATGAAGGATCCCAAAGTTTCTAGAAGATGGATTCCCTGTTCTGTATTTCCCCTAGTTTCTTATTTTCTTCATAAGAATCAATAGGATTTGTAAAAATCCCATTAATTTAAGGGGTCTACTCTAATGTTGGTGTTGTTCAGACACACAGTCATGACCCCATGGACCACAGACTCCTCTGTCATCTGACACCCTCCAGAGTTCAACCAGATCCACGCCCACCATGTCAATAATGCTGCTCTTAACCATCTCATCCTCTGCTGTCCCCTTCTCCTTTTGCCTTTGAGCTTTCCTAGCATCAGGCCCTTCTCCAGTAAGTTATTTCTTCTGGCTTGATGGACAAAATAATTGAGCTTCAGCTTCAGTATCTGTACTTCCAAGGATCAGTCAAGGTTGATTTCTTTTATAATTGAGTGGTTTGATCTCCTTGCAGTCCAGGGGACTCTGAAAAGTGTTCTCCAGCACCACAGTTTGAAGGGATATGTTCTACTGCACTCAACATTCTTTATGGTCCAACTATCACAATCATACATTACTACTGGGAAGACCATCGCTTTAACTATGTGGACTTTTGATGGCAAGATGATGATGGCTCTACTTTTTATTATGTTGCCTAAGTTTGCCAAAACTTGCCTCCCAATGAGCAAATCGCAAATGTCTTTTTATTTCATAGTTGCAGTCACCATCTGCATTGGATCCCAGGAAAGTAAGGCCTGTCACTGCTTCAATTTCTTCCCCTTCTATTTGCCAGGGAGTAATGAGGCCAGATGCCATGATCTTGGGGTTTTTTTAAATGTTGAGTTTCAAGCCAACATTTGTCCTCTCCTCTTTCACCATCACCAAGAGGTGCTTTAGATCTTCTTCATTTTTTGCTACGAGAGTGGTGTCATCTGCATATCTGAGGTTGTTGGTCTCTAGTTTCCCTGCCTCTTATCAGCCCAGCTTGTACTTTTGGTAGTTCTTGATCCATGTTATGCTGAAGCCTAGCTTGTAGGATCTTGAGCGTGACCTTGCTAGGGCTTGAAACGAGCCCAGTTATATGATAGCATGAATATTCTTTGGCATTGCCTTTCTTTGAAATTGGAATGTTCACTGACCTTTTCCAATCCAGTGGCCACTGTTGCATTTTCCAATTTTGCTGGCATAATGCAGCACATGAATGCAGCACCTGAATGGCATCATCTTTTAGGGTTTTAAATATCTTAATCGGAATACCATCATCTCCACTGGCTTTGTTGTTAGTAATATTTTCTAGGGCCTACTTGACTTTACACTCCAGATTATCTGGTTCGAAGTCACTGATCCCACCATTGTGGTTTTCAAGGAAATAAAGGTCCTTCTTGTATAGTTCTTCTGTGTATGCTAGCCACTTTTTCCTAATCTCTTCTGCTTCTGTTAGGTCTCCACCATTTTTGTCCTTTATCAATTATCATGGCCATTTCTGCTCAAAATGTTCCTTTGATTTTTCCAGTTTTCTTGAAGAGATCTCTAGTCCTTCCCCTTCTGTTGTGTAGTAGGAACTCACAATTGGATTTAAGGGTCTGCCAGTAAACAATGTTCAGTAGTGGAGTGGAGTGGAGTGGAGTGGAGTGGAGTGGAGTGGAGTGGAGTGGAGTGGAGGCAATAAATGCTAAGTATGTTACATGTCAAGTGGCCATCGTGACTAAGGTGTGACTACAGAAAACAGTCCCAACGTTTTTGTTTACTGATTTGCTGCTAAATCCATTGCTATTTTCTTTGGAAAAAGCCACCAATGTCTTAGAAACTTCACATAATTACATCTTTGGGATGCACCCAAAAATATTTCAGATAAATACACTGCATGCTAAACACTCTTTGGCAGCTAACCCAAGTGACAAGAATGGAGTGAATTAATATCTCAAGCAATTGTTGTTGTGTGGATTTGGACCTAGCAGGGTTAGTGTTTTTTCCCTGTGTTTCACACACACTTGGATCTTACGCATTGTTCGGCTGTAATTTTGGCTGACTTCAATATAAGATACTTCCTAATATGTTGAGACCCAGAGCATAAAAACATCAAAAGATTTTAGTCTAAAATAGTGATTTTTCCATGCTCAGTTTAGGACTGCAGTTAAAAATTTCCAGCATATTTTAAAAAAAAAACAAGAACCTGAAAAACAGCAATGTACAAACCAGGCTGTTTTGTTCTGAAGATGCAATGACTGTAATTTGTATATTCTCATTAGTTTGTCTCTGAAAAGGCAGACTAGTAATTTATATAAATGAGCCAAACTGCAAATTTCTTCCAGGGAAGATTACAGAAAATGACAGGTGTGTCTATAACCAAGGAGTGATAGCTGTGATTGACAAGACTGGGAATGATAGTTGAAAAGTTCTATCAATCCAAATCTACCCCAAGAGATTTTGCTGCTTTAGATGGAGCTACAAATTGTATTCTTCACTCACCAAATGTCTGTGGTGGCTTCTTGACACAGATATATTTTCTGGAATGATTGGAATGGGGAAATCATAGTCTGGAGAAGGTGTGTGACATTTGGAGCTGGTTGAGACAGAACAACAATGAGATAGCATCTAATTCCTCACTACTATGTAGTTTGAAAGCAAGAAATTGTAACTACTGTATATGCTGGTGTATAAGACTACTTTTCCCCCTGAAAAACATGCCTCCAAGTGGGGGGGGGGGTCGTCTTATACGCTGGGTGCACTTCAGTTGGAATAGACATAGCTGCCCATAGTGGCCTCCCAATGCTCACCCAGTGCCCATAGTGGCCTCCCGATGCCCGCCTGGTGCCCATAGTGGTCTCCCGATGCCCACCCACCTCATTCTACATACCATCCAGTATCGCACAGTATCCAGCGTGGCTGCGGTGAGCATCAGCAGTGAGACAGGGGTGCCAGCCTTTTCGGCGTGACCACCCCGTTCTGCTCGGCAGGAAGCAGCGGTGCTCCGCCCCACCCCTTGTCTACACAGAGCTTGCACACTTGCGCACTAGTCCCGGGCACAGGGAGATGTTGAAATCAAATCTGATCTTCTTTTATGTTTTATTTGGTGTGTGGAAGGTGTGTGGAAGAGGGGGTAGTCTTATACGGCAAGTATATAACAAACTCTATATTTTGAGTGGAAATGTTTGGGGGTCGTCTTATACGCCCAGTCGGCATATATGGATAGATAAAAAGGTACCACTTTGGCAGGAAAGGTAGTGGCATTCCATGCACTCTGGTGTCTAGCCACGCCTGCCACATGGCCTTGGAAATGTCTGCAGATGCAGACGTTTGGCTGTAAACAGAGATGAGCACTACCACCTAGAGATGGACAAGACTAGCTTTCAATCAAGGCAGGGAGACCTTTACTTTTATATAGAGAAGCTGGGTGGAATGGAAATTGAATCTTTCTTTGTTGTGTGGAGTGGAGCCGGCCAGTTGAGGGGGTCCAATGGAAATTATGTGTCTCACACTTCTGACCTTCAAAAGGTCAGAGGGGCTTGGAGCAAAGAGCTGAGGAGCTACCACTAGTGGGACCTGGCAACTTATTTTACTCTAAAGTGGTCCTCTACATCTGCCCACTAAATTGTAGGACTAGAGCTGTTAAAGTAAGGCTTTACAGGGTAAAATAAAAAAATAGGAGGATGTGAATTACTTGATGTTGTTGGCTTAAGAGTACCGTACATTTTGTTTCCCTGGGAGGCCATTCATTCTAGTTATTGTGGTCAGTAGAGAACAATGAATCAATCAGTAAAGGGATTTTCTGGTGCAAATATGCTAGAAGACCACAGCATGTTGTGCTTCCATGGCATAGAGGGGGGAAATGTCCTGGATAATTTGGAAATTATCTCTGCTTATTAGTGCCGTGATTAACAAAATGTTTCCCCTTGATATTGGTTACAAGACAAGTAAAAAAACATTTTTTGTATTACTCTACAATAAAGAAAAGCATATTCACAAATCCGGAATACTGATCTGGAAAATAATTATGCGTTAATAAAGAAACAGTGGGGTGTTTTTTTGCCACCACTTTTTAAAAAACTTTCAAAAGAAAATACTGGTTAAGTATCCCCATATAACATGTTTTATAGGTTCCCTCCAAGAGTGCTTGTTGATTTCAACCCTCTCCTTCCCTCTCCTTTTGTTGCAGCGGCAGGTCAGATTCCAGGTAAAGGTAGTAGGGGTACTCTGGATATTTGTTTGATTTTCACCTCAGGTGCCCCCTCTCAAACTATCATCTCTATTTGAAGATGTAAAAGTTGAGTTTTCAAAATGGTAAAGTTCAGTATTAACAAGAAGGTAGGATAAAAGAAGCAGAGTAGAATTTTAAAAATAACTACATTTGAAGGCATGGTGTTATTGGTCTGTTGCAGCTGCCACTTTGCAGCATCCAATGCAGTGGATTGTAGCCTTTGAAAGCGTTACATAATAAACTAACATTTATTTTTGTTTTAAATTCTTTATTTATAAATTTTCAGTAAAAAATGAAACAATAAAGGAAAACAAACATACAATACAAAAAACATTTCACAAAAGTACTACACTTGGTATACATTGAATACAGAAAATAGAAAGTTATAATATATTTTTCAACTTTTATATCATCTCTCTTCAGTCAATAATTCTAATACCACTATTATCTCTGCAACATGTATTCTTCATTACTTAATACACCTCTGTGCTATGTACAATGTCCAGGAGGGTTATATCTGTTTACACTTTCCAAAAATTAATTTGCTCTGGTACAGGATTAACTCCTTTATTTTCCACAATCACATATTCCACGAATTTCCTCCAGATTCCCCAGAATCCATTTACTTGAACTATGTCTTTCTTAACATTTAATTCCCATGTCAATTTATCGTTAAGAGCTAATTCCCACATTTCCTTGAACCAATCTTGTATATTCAATATCACGTTGCTTTTCCAATTTTTTGCTATGCATTGTCTGGGTGCGGACAGCATCACAGCCATCAGCTCTTTACCATCATTGCTTATCTTATATTTGTCCACATTTGTTATTAATGCCGTATCTGGTCCCAATTCTAACCGCATATCCATTATATTTTCAATTTCTTTTTCAACCTTGCCCCAAAATTCTGATACCATGTTGCAATTCCACCACATGTGTAGATATGTCCCAGTTGAATGCTTACACCTCCAACATTTGTTGCTTATTTCCTTATTTATTTGATGCAGTCTAATTGGGGTCAGATACCATCTCCAAAGCATCTTGAAATTGTGTTCTTTTACTCTTACAGACATAGTTCTCATTATTCTTTTTTTCCATTTTCTATGCCAACTCTCTTCTGCAATTGTCTTATTCAAATCTTGTTCCCAAATATTCTTTAAAGCTTCCTGAATTTTCCCTCGTTTGTTCATTATCTTATAAATTTTGCTGACTACCCCTTTAATACCCATATTTCCTTTTCTTATTTCAACCAAAATTTTTTCGAAAGTTGTAAGTTGTCTATCTAAACTGTTATAAAATAAAAATCTCTTATTCCAATTATTTATCTGGAGAATCTGAAACCAGTTTAATTTCAATTGTGAAAAAAGTGCCTTTCTTTTCTCTAAATCTCTACAAATCTTCAACCAATCTTTTAACAGTGAAACCCCATTTTCTAATAGAATTGCCTTAGAATCTCTATCTAATTTAATTGGGAAGTTATTAAAATCTTCTAATTCTACAGTTGGCGAAATCCCTGGAGTAAGATCTTCTCTTACTCCATTCCATTCTTCTATAGTTGTTTTTATCATCCTATTCTGTATCCCTTTGTATTTTTTACCATCAATTTTACTTAAAAATATAGCTTTACCCACTTGTGAAAGATCTTTCTTTTCAATTTTTTCCCATATCGATTCTTCCCTCATCAAGATTTTTACCACATTTCTTACTTGAAAAGCTCTATAATAATTGTATATGCTTGGAATTCCCAGTCCTCCTTCTTTTTTAGGTATATACCTCAGGTGCCCCCTCTCAAACTATCATCTCTATTTGAAGATGTAAAAGTTGAGTTTTCAAAATGGTAAAGTTCAGTATTAACAAGAAGGTAGGATAAAAGAAGCAGAGTAGAATTTTAAAAATAACTACATTTGAAGGCATGGTGTTATTGGTCTGTTGCAGCTGCCACTTTGCAGCATCCAATGCAGTGGATTGTAGCCTTTGAAAGCGTTACATAATAAACTAACATTTATTTTTAAGATGCCACAAGACCATTGTTGTTATGGTCTTGTTATGTTGTGTTTTGTGGATGAGATAAAATGATTTCCCCCCAAGCTTGGACGTTGACTAAAGCAGTGGTGGTGAACCTCTGGCACGTGTGCCAGAGGTGGCACACGTGCCAGAGGTGGCACTCAAAGCCTCTCTGTGGGCATCCGTGTGGTCACCCTAGCACAGAGTTTGCTCCGCCCCTCTGCCCAGCAGCCCATTGGGAGCACTTCTTCCATCCCCAGCACAGAATTTGCCCCACCCCTCTGTCCAGAAGCCCAATGGGAACACTTCCTCCCTCCCCCCAGCACAGAGTTTGCCCCACCCATCTACCCAGCAGCCCAATGGAAATGTTTCCTCCTTCCCGTTGCCATGTTGGCACTTTGCAATAAATAAGTGGGTTTTGAGTTGCAGTTTTGGGCACTAGGTCTCTAAAAGGTTCACCATCACTAGACTAAAGCACCTAAGTCATTTTGAGTGGGCGGCTATACACTTTGGAAATTAAAATTAAATTAATATTAAATTAAAATCTGAAAAGAGAATCAAAGCTTTTGCAATGTGGATCTACAGACGGTTGCTAAGGATATCATGGTTTGACCATGTGACTAATGTAGAAGTGTTGTGCCAGATGTATAAAGAACAAGAACTGTTTAAGACCATTAAGCAAAGAAAGCTCCAATACCTTGACCATACCATGAGGAACAACATAAAATATAGGATACTCCAACTTGCTCTGCAAGGGAAGATCTCTGGGAAAAGAGACCCTGCATGTAGATGGACTTCATGGCTAAAGAAATTGAGAGACTGGTGTGCCATGTCCTTGGAAGAACTGTTCTGAGGAATTAAGAACAGGAAGACTATTGCCATGATAACAATATCTGGAACAGCTATGGCACCTGAAGAAGAATAAGAATTTAAAGTTTGTGCCAAAATAAATATTCATGTAAAAGTGTAGCATCTGGAGAGCATCAACAAGAGAAAGGGTGTCTTTGAATAATGTAGCATCATTTGGAAGCGCTGTAGGTAATGACACTATCAAACACTTGGCTCACATCACAGATGTGCTGGAGAGAACAGGGCCAAGGTAACAGTAGCAACAATTGTATGTGCAACCCCTATGGACAATTTGGTTCAGCCCAATGGAAAATCCTAGGAAAGGGTTGTGATTCAGGATTTGAATTGGAAAGACTGGGAGAGCTGAAAAGGCAAGAGCTGCTGTTCCCAATGGAGATGGAAAAGGCCCTTGCTACCTTGGTAAAAGGGACTGCCATGGCTCAATGGTTAAGACACTGAACTTGATGATCAGAAGGTCAGCAGGTCAGCAGTTTGAGACCCAAGTGCTGCGGGATGGAGACCCATCATCTGTCCCAGCCCCTGCCAACCTAGCAGTTCAAAAGCAAGAGATTGCAATTAGATAAATAGGTACTCCGGCATCTAGTCACGCCTGCCACATGACCATGGTAACATCTGCAGACGCAGACAGTGCTGGCTCTTTGGCTGTAAATGGAGATGAGCACCACACCCTAGAGTCAGATATGGTGGGCTTTTGAGCAAGGTAGACCTTTACCTTACCTTGGTTTAGGGTAGTTGAATTTCCATAAGTTTGTGCATGTGAATCCACATAGCAATTTTGTATACAGTATTTGCATTTCATTTTAGGGTTTTAGAGACTGAATACATGGAGTCGATTCCTGTAGTGGATGTACTGCTTCAATTAATAAAAATATACAGTATTGGACTTTGTTCTAATTAGTTTCAATGAGACAATACCTTGGCAGGTGCCCATAAAAATCACTGGCTGGGGCTCACTCTTGGAAGAAGCTTTTCTCACATGTACAAGTCTCATTTGACGTCAAATGGATTACGAACCAAGAAAGCTAAGTAGGTTTGGGTTGAGAGAAAACTATTAGCCAACAGAATAATCCCTCAAGGGAAGAGCCTATCTCAGTGATGGCAAACCTTTTAGAGAACGAGTGCCCAAATGGAGGGGCGGGATGAACTCTGTGTTGTGAGGTGGGAGGAAGCACTCCCATTGGGCTGCTGGATAGAGGGGCAGGCCAAACTCTGTGCTGGGGGAGAGAGAAAGCGCTCCCATTGGGCTTCTGGGCAGAGGGGTGGGGGCGAACACTGTGCTGGAGCAATGGCATGCATGCCCACAGAGAGGCCTCTGAGTGTCCTCTCTGGCACGTGTGGCAAAGGTTCACACCACTGGCCTATCTGTTCTGTTGCTAGAAATGGGAAACCATTTGAGTGGCTGCCAATGCACATGAAAGAGCCTTGCTGCGTTAAAGGCAATAACCTTGGCTTTAGTTAAGAGGGTAGGGTGGCTAACCCACAGCAATAAACTACGATTCACAAGAGTCAAGAGACAATAAAAATGATTGATCTTCACTCCAAATCTCATCCTACCTTCAGTGGTACATTGTAAAGCCTTCCATTATTCCATCCCATCACAAAGCTCTCTATAAATCCACCTGTGATGCTTCTCTTCTTATCTCTTGTAAAAATCCTCATCTCCTTTCTAATTGAGAAAGGCTATAGGCATGGCTTCTCTGTGTTAACACATTTGACCAAAGCTGTAGTTCTCTCTCTCTCTCTCTCTCTCTCTCTCTCTCTCTTTGTGGCTTCTTGTGTTCCAGCCACAAGGTGCATTAAAATATCTTCACAATGCCAGACCACATTATCCGCAATAATATCTAAAATTACATGTGGTGTAATAATATTACCTAACTTGGTGATGCAAACTGAAATGTATTTTCTATTGCATTAATAAAAGAGGTCCCAAAATCTCCTACTGACCCATAGATCAATAAGGAGCTCTTTCACGAAGCACACCGGTAATGATATAAAGAGACTGCGAATGAAATCAAAACCTCTTTACATAGCCTAAAATATGAATTAGTATCTACAATTTTAATCAGTACAGAATGCAGTTTCTTCACAGCTCTGTAGCTAAGGCAAGGGTACTCCAGAAAGAGTGGAAACTACAATATAACATTGAAAGTAGGGCAAAATGGGAGTAACGTATGGAGGACAAGAGTCTACACAAGCTAAGAAAACAATAACATTTTAAACAAAAAATGAAGGTCATAGCATGCAACAGAGTTCAAAGTGCATGTCTACAATAGTTTAAAAGTACATGGACAAATCAAGCATAAGGGCAACCAATAAAGTTTGCAAATACAGGAGTTTGGAAAGTTGTTTTTAAGAAGTAATTCATTCCTACTATATTTTATAGTGTTTGAAAAGTAGTTCATTACTCTTACTCATTACATTATTTTAAAAGTGATATACTGTATTGCATTAGTCATTGTTTTCCTGAAACTTTTTTGTTACTTTGGGTGGCACACTCGAGGATTTTTAAAAAATGAATGAAATTCAGAATTGTTTGGCAAAATGCCTAAAAATCACTTTTTAAATATCATGTTTTTTCTTTAAAAGGTGACCAGAAAACATTACACATCATACAAATATATTTTGCTTTCAAACTAAAAAAAAAGCTAACTATGAACATGTCTAAACAAGCATTAAGTGTGCTCTTTCAAGCTCTTCTGGATGCACAACATCCACATTACACTGATGCTGGAGTATCCCAACCTCCTCCTCAGCAATCCTTTTATAACTTCAATCGGTGGTTCTCCATTTTAAGATTGCTGAGAAAACAGCATTCCATGTACTTTTGGATGCTTGGTATTCGGTTTAGTAGAAGCAGTAGCCTTCAAAGCAGTGATGGCATGTTGCCGGTTCCAGCCGGTTCCCCAGAACCAGTAGGAACAATCCCAGAGGGTTCACCAAAAGAAAGAATGTTTTTTAAAATTGGAGCCAAAATGTCTCCAATTTAGTTTGCATGTGCAGAAATCAATCTGACACGTGTGCTGCAATTGCGAATTGCACATGCGTCAGATTGAGTTTCTGTGCATACGCACTAATAGGCAGCCATTCGCTGCTTATTTTAGCTGGAGCCACACCTTTTTGGAGCAGCTCCGGCGGTGGCTCTGGCGGCTCCGGCAGCCACGGTGGCTGGCAGGCGGTGGGGCTGGGATTAGACATATCAATAGTTTAAGGTGGTAACAAAAAAGCAAATGCAATATTCAGCTGCACCAACAGAGGTATAGTGCCTCAGACAAGGGAACCAATATCACCAGTTTGTTTTGCTTTGGTCAGGGTCACCTGGAATACTGTTTCCAGTTGTAGGCACCACAATTTAAGAATAATATTGACAAGCTGGAATGTGTCAAAAGGAGGGTGACCAGGCTGGTCAAAATTCAGAAACCATGCCCTTTGAGAACAGTTGAGAGAGCTGAATGTGACTAGCCTATAGGAAAGGAAGCTGAGAAGTGTTATGACAGCTGTCTGCAAAATATTTCTCCTGTGGAGGATGGAGCAAACTTATTTTCTGTTGCTCCAGCCAGCTCTACAGTTCCATGATTCTGACAGCTAGAGATCTACAGAGTCTCTCCTACCAGGGTGTATGGTTGACAATGCTTATCCCTTTTCCAGTCATCTTCTTCATATATTCATTAAACACACTAAGGATATTGTATGTTTTATGCAGACTTTCACAGGTTTAGCCAAATGTGTGGCTGATATCAGGGGCATGGGCAACTATCAAACTACTTCTCCTTCATGCTTCTAAAAAGCAAAGAGATAAAGATAAGTAAACTTCTAGCTTTGGAAGAAGTTGGATATACAAACTATTCATTCCACATTGGGTGAGGGGATGTGGCTCTCTAGATGTGACTGGTCGTTAACTCTCATCATTCCTAGACAGCACAGACCATGATGAGACATATTGAGTGTTGATATCAAACAACATAGACAACCATAATACTCCTTTCCTATACACTACTTACTGCTCTTAATTTTTCTGTATTCCCTTCAATAAAAGAAAGCCTTTCTTATTCCTATAGAAATGAGCAAGTGTGTTCCAGTGAGCACATGGAGCACAAAGGTGTACATATTCAGTAACAAGCAAAGCAAAGCCCATAGATCTTCCAGAAGTAATGCAACAGGGATGGCTCTGGATGAGCTGTCAACCTTCACCCCACTAGCAAAGCTCAGCACAGGCAGATTACTGTACTTACATGGCTAATCATGATTTGGTGGATTTTCCTTTCTCCTCCATACTTCTCCCCCTACTAACTCTGTGATTCCCAACCGGACAAAGAATCTGGAAGGGATTAATATTTAGTCTCTATTTGTAACATTTTAGTGATCTTCTTCCAGCTATTGGGTAATAATCATAACTTGACTTATTTACCAAGGGTGTAAACTAAATTTCATTTCAAAGCAGTCTTGTATAGAAATGTTGCCACATTTTTGTCTGTCCCAATTCAGAGATTAAAAGGAGCCATGTGCTTCAACAATATAACAAAAAATGTATGTGCTATATCTATCCATTATTGGGATTTTTCTTTTGATTCTGCCTGTCCCTTACCTCAGCTCAACAATGCCTGACCTGATGAAAAACAGTGAAGTACAGTATTAGAAAGCTAGTTCATATTTGTGAGATGCTAATGGTAAAAGAAATTAACTGTTTCCTTCTTTACTTTATACCTAAGTCTTGTATCACCTTCTAAAGAATAAGCTGTTTATCTGTACCCATGTTTCTTTGAATGATCATTGGTGAACCCACATAACATGGATTGCTTTTTGCCTGCACAGAGCTCTGGAGAAGTTTCCAGATGAATCGGTCCTTTGGTCAGAATCCATCTTCTCAATATGGAGGATCCCTGTCTTCTCAATTCCATAGTTGGTGGGGTTTTTTTTTTTAAGATAGAGCAGTGGTTCCCAAAGTGGGCTTCATGCCCCACAGGAGGACTTCAATTCCCAGAAGCCTAAGTCAGTACATTGGCTGATCAGTGCTTTGAGGAATTGACTTAGGCTTTTGGGAATTGAAGTCTGAAAACCCAAGGTTGGGAAACACTGTGATAGAGGAAATGAGGACCCTAAGGGGAAACTGAGGCTGTAGCACTTTAGGCACATAATGAGAAGGCAGAGTTCACTAGAAAATACAATAATGTTGGAAAGGGTGGAAGACAGCAGAAAAAGAAGAAGACTAAACATGACATAGATTGACTCCATATCAGTGTTTCCCAGCAGTTGGTTTTTGGACTTCAATTCCCAGAAGCCTGAGTCAATTCCCCAAAGCTCTGATCAGCCGCTGTACTGACTTAGGCTTCTGTGAATCGAAATCCCCCTGTGGCATGGGGCCCACATTGGGAACCACTGCTCTATGGGCATTCTACTTCCTGTTCTGTAGATTGTCAAATGTAATGGATCTCCAGTTCCAGGTAGAACAAAGGACAGAAGTATTTGCAGTGTGCAGGAAAGAAAGCAGCTCTGTATGTTACCCTGCTAGTTATATATATTTTTTTACCTTTGTGAAGTATTGTTACTTACCATCACCTGAGAAACAATAAAAGGTCCTTTTTACAGGCACCTCTCTTACTGCTGCCATTCTCTACACTTTAGCCATAGTATGTTGGAGAGAAAGGTCCTGTGTGAAAGTGCTTGAGTCTCATTTCCAGTCCAAAATTATCCTTTTGAGGTAAAAAAAAACTACTGTAAAATAAGAGTTCTGAGAGCATCTGAATTTAAATCTGAATGATTGTTGTTTAAGGGGAAAATTACTTATATCCATATATTTAATATCTTCATTTATCCTTTACAAAGACACAATGCTTACATTTATTAAGATATCACAATACAGGATAATACTGAATTCTCTGTACAAATCAAGAGCATATATCCACTTCTTAGTTTGCTAATTATCCTTGAGGGAATTGGTAGAGGTTGATTTGTCACAAGAATGCTACTTAATATTAATAATTGTATGCCATCAAGTCAATTCTGACTTGCAGCGACCCTTTTTAAAGGGTTTTCTGGGTAAAGAATACAGAGAAGTGGAACCTAAATTACCAAGCTATCCAGCCAGCTAAGCACTGAAGACCAGAAAAATTGGTCAGTGAATTGAATCCAACATGATACTAATTAAGAGTAATTAAATAACATTTGCATTTTGTTGTCAATGCACAATGCCAAGAAACAACACTGTCTGCAGCCTGGAGAGCCTCTGCTGGTCAGAGGTGATAAATTTGGGCTGGATGGAACAATGATCTGAGTCAGTGTGAAGTAGCTGTTTATAATGCTTCCTATGACATTCATCTGCATTCCATTGTTTTCTATGGGATGAAGATCAGTTGGTTTTCATATCTGGCCTTACAGCTTAAGTGTATATAAGTTATGTTTCTCTCTTCAGCAGCAAGGATAAACAAGCATACATACCTGTTCGCAAAGGGTCGGAATCGACTGTGCGACTGAACAACAAAAAAGAAAGACCCTATCTATGTCTTTCAAGAAACCTGTAAAAGAAATCCAGCTTCATCTGCCAATGTGCAAGGCCTCTCCTGTTTATGTCACAGCAGGATTCTGATGATACACAGCTCTGTCTCTTATTCAAACCTTCTGCAATGGATGTTGTTAAGAACCTTGAATGTTGTTTGGCCATAGTCTTGGACTGCACAAGGGCAAGCAAGCTAAAACTGAACTCATTTCAAGTCAGAGACCATGTTCTTAGGTGAGTCTCCTACCTAGAATCTCTTTCTAGATGGCAGGCCCTTAACATTGGTTCATTCACTAGTAGTCTCAATGATCAACACTGCAATGCTCTTTATGTGCAGCTTTCCTTGAGGCTGTTGTAGAGACTTCAACATATGCAAAACAATGGGAGAGCTAGCCTATTACTGCTTACCCTATTGTTGTTGTTTTGTATTGCTTCCTTAATTTTACTCATTATTTTGATAAGTGTTTATGTTTTTAACCTGTGCCAAGAATAGCTATCATGCTAGATGGGCAGTATAAATGTTCGCTTGATCAATCAATCAATTTCAAGTATATGAATTTTGGTAGGTACACATTTGCAACCATCCTACAAATGATAATTTCCAAGATCAAAGGGTACCCTGCATACAGTCTCTGAAGTGGAGATTAAGACATTCCCCCTGCAATTGATATAGAAATCTGGTTCATCCCTGAACCTAACGACGTGGCAGCGATTTAGAAACTAGGTAATGCTAGCTGTTCAAAATTTTGTGGACAAATATAATTTATTTAGGAGTGTTTAGAAAGCCAACATCTGGCGTACAGATTGGGACTGACTACTGCACTTTGTATGTTTTAGGAGACATTCTTACCTGCTCCACCTATGAGACAATGACTTTTTTAAAAAAGTTTCTGGATCTCTGTTTAAAAAATTCCCAACAATGAGGGGAACTATAAATAACTAGGCAGCACCCTAACTGTGTAATCTGGCCCCAGCCATTGCTCCAGCTGCTGCCACCAGCAGAATCAGCCATGGACTCATTTATGAAAGTCTGGCCCCCTCAGCTGTTTGAGGGAGCATGACCTGGCCCCCGGCTTTAAAAGGTTGGTGACCCCTAGTGGAACCTATTAACTCAAAGCCCATGCACAGCGACCTTTACACACACACATTATCAACCTTATCAGTGTAATAATTTTAAAATGAAATTTAGTAAACTTAGCTGAGGTAGAGGGGAAAAAATAACATTGAATAGCAATAGCAAGGTAGCAGACCTACCATGTAGGGTTGTTGTAAAGACACACGAAGGGGGAGACAGACCTTGAGTTCATTGGAGAACAAGTTGGCTATATATTTTGTTACCATTTTGGTATTATGTTTTGCAAACAACTATTAAAAAATGAAATAGAAGGTAATATTTAAATTCTAAGCAAACAACAATTAAACACATAGCCAACTTCTCTTCTTCATTTCTTTATTTTGTCCTCCTTTCTCTTGATAGGAGATCCAAGACTGCTAAAGCTATGTAATAATAGAGATTTAAAAATGTCATTACAAACTATACTAAAAACCAATCAAACACTTACCAAAATTAAATTGAAGATCTCTAAACTCTAAACTCAGTACATCAGTGATGGGATATCAAAAATTCTACTACCACGCCATGACGTCATGGACGTCATGGGCGTGGCCAATGTCATGACGTCATGACGTCATGGGCGGAGCCAACGTCATGACGTCATGACGTTGTGGGCAAAGCCAAAAATAAAAAAACTAATAAAAAATAAACATGCACACAGACCCGTAAATAACTTAAATAAATAAATAAATAAAATAAAAATTAAATAAAAGTACAACCACCCACCCAAAACACAAATAAATCACCCACCCACCCTAAATATAAAAGCCTCACTTACCTTCCTTGGCGCCGACGAACCTCCATGTGGCCCGGGACCACCCAGCAAGGCACGCTGCCCCCGACTGTGGCCGTTTCCTCCTACGAAGGCCGCGGCCGGCCCTGCATCCGCCGGCCACGGCCGCCACAGCCGCCTGCAGCCCCTGCCTGGCCACCGAACTCCCACGGGCACATTGGTGCCTGGCCGCGCCGTCCGCCCACACCGCGCCCTCCTAGGGACTTGGGCCCGACAAACCCCCATGCCCTGGGTAAGCCCGGCGGGGCTCGCCACCGCCGCATCGTCTTCTGCCGGGCGCCTGCTGCTTCCTCGGGCCGTTGCCTTTTTGGCCCCGCCAGGCTTACCCAGGGCATGGGGGTTTGTCGGGCCCAAGTCCCTAGGAGGGCGCGGCGCGGGCGGACGGCGCGGCCAGGCACCAACGTGCCCATGGGAGCCAGGTGGCCGGCTAGGGGAGGTGCCCTTCTCTTAGGGCTGCCGCTGCTGCTGCCGGAGCCACTCTAAAAAGGGGCGGCTCCAGCTTCGGAAGATTTTTTTTTAAATTGGAGCTAAAATGGCTCCAATTGACTGCGCATGTCCAGAAACTCAATCTGACGCATGCGCAATGTGTCAGATTGAGTTTCTGCACATGCGCAGTCAATTGGAGCCATTTTAGCTCCGATTTTTTTTTAAAAAAAATTCTTTCGGTGAGGTGTCCGGAACCGGATGCCTCAAAAGTGGACTCCACTCCTGGAGAACTCTCCGGGATTGGTCCTACCGGTTCCAGGGATCCGTCTGGAACCGGGGACATCCCATCACTGCAGTACATATACTATTTGTGAGACTTCCCTCTTTATTGCTTTAAAAGCCTGCCTTAAAAGGAAACTCTTTGAGAGGGGGCAATTCACGGGAGCATCCATTAAAAAGGCTTTGTCCAATGTGCTCACCAAACTAGCTTGGTAAAATAGCAGAACTGATAGTGGCATTGGCTTTACAATAGAATTGTTGTAAATTCTATGACAAAGTAAGAACTGTGAAATGTTATATATCATAATGGTGCATGATACTCAAACTAGAGGAGTGTAGACTATAATTGTTATGCCATAGTTCTGCTGCTAAATGAATGAGCAAAGGAAAACTAAGCACAGTTAGCACTTTTACAGTATACAGCAGTTTGCTAATTAAATTCTTTGTTAATATTTTGTCCATTTTCAAAGTTTTAATTAGTCAATGTATTTTAATTATTACTCAAACTTAATTCTTTATTATTATTATTATTATTATTATTATTATTATTATTATTATTATTATTATTATTATTATTATTATTATTATTATTATTATTATTATTATTATTATTATTATTATTATTATTATATTTGTTACCCCGCCCCAATCAGGAGGACCCGACTCTGAGCGGCTTACATCAAAATAGAAATAAAAACATAAAACAATCCACATCAATAAAAACATCAAGAGTTAAAAAAGTCATCAAAAGTTAAAAACAATACACAAATCCCACATTCAGACCCAGGGGTGACAATCCATTAAATAAGCCACCTAGTATGAGAACCCACATTTTTTAATTGTATAAATGCTGTGTTTTACTGTAAAATTTACAGCTTGTCATCTTATCCCCTTTTTAAATATGAGGGAATATATTGAAAAACATACCCCTGTATTGTGAATTCAACTTGGTGTTACATTTATTTGGTACCTCAAGACAGAGAGTTCAAGACTACTTCATGATGGAGCACTCCTATGTGAAAGAGGTGGTGTTCATATGTGGCATTCAGTACATTATCAGCATGTAGACATAGCTTGTGTTAAACACAGATAGCTGATATGTCCACTCATAGACCTAAAGCAATATAACAAGAATTAATTATCTCCACAGAAGATGAATTTTATTTATTTATTTATTTATTTATATTTATTATCCCGCCCCAATCAGGTGAACCCGACTCTAGGCGGCTTACAACATGAGTGCAAAACAACTAAACAATGCAAAATCCCACATGAGTGCAAAACAAACTAAACAATCCCACTATACCCATACAAATTAAGCAATATGGTTTAAAATTAATTTAAAAAAAATTTAAACTGTAATTTACAAAATACTAAAAATATTTAAAAATTTAAAAAGTTTAAAACGTTTAAAACAGCGAGAGGGGTGGCTGTCCCATCAAATCAGCCACCCAACATGGGACCCCACATTCCTGGAGCCACACACCTGCCCTGCCCGCCAAGTTTTTAGGCCCTTCCGAAAGGGCAGGAGCTCTGTCTGTCGACGTAACTCAGTTGCCAGGAGGTTCCAAAGTGCCGGGGCGGACATGGAGAAGGCCCTCCTTCTGGTGCTAGAGAGATGCGCCTCTCTAGCCGATGGAATGATAAGAGAGCCTCTCCGATCCGCCCTGGTGGGACGGACAGATTTTCTTGGGGTGACACGGTCTCTTAAGTATTCTGGCCCACTACCATGTAGGGTGTTAAAGGTAATGACCAGCACCTTGAATTGCACCTGGAGGCATATTGGCAACCAGTGCAGCTCCCGAAGCAGTGGTGAGGCATGAGCATAACGCCCGCACCCCATCACTACCCGAGCCGCTGCATTCTGGACCAGCTGCAGACTCCGAATGGTCACCAAGGGCAGCCCCATGTAGAGCGCATTACAGTAATCAAGTCTGGAGGTGACCAAAGCATGTGTGATCATGAGCATTATGTGATCATAATTCCAGTACTGCTTCTGTCTGTCTAGGACTTTGGTAAATGTACAGCTGCTTCCTGTGTTAGGAGTTACAGATATGGGAAACAGATTCTTTATGACAGGTCTCTAATTTTTTTTAAAAAAATTCTGGTGTGTGTTAAATAACAATACACTTTTGAAGGGGTCAAGTTGGGTTCCTTTAAAACATGAGTATTGCATAATTATTTTGTATATTGTATTATTGTGTATATTGTATAACTATTGTGTTGTATAACTATTGTGTGAGCCCCCCTGAGTCGGGATTCCTGACTGGGTGGCATACAAGTGGGAAAATTAAATTAAATTTGATCTTTTTTAATTTTGGGAGCCATTTTGAGGCCCCCATGAGGAGAAAGGTGGCCTATAAAACAAGCAAACAAACAAATAAAAATAAAGGAGAGAATTGTCCTCCTGAAAGAAAGATAAGAACTTATCATAAAAGGAAGAATGATTGAACTTTGTCTGAAGCTAAGAGCACAGAAGACAAATGGTTAACCGTAAGTGGGCCATGGCTTAACAATGCCATCTAGAGATGATGGTATCACCCATTTTCTCAGCTCAGCAGATCTTTGGATCATGAGCATTTAATCCTGCAAAATTCCACATAGTAGTGTGGATAGCTGAAGAAGCTAAGCATGCCATATGTTTCATATTACCTTGTTTGTGCTAGTGGAGGTAAAAGTTCCCCAGCTTCTCTCTCTCTCTCTCTCTCTCTCTCACACACACACACACACACAGACACAGACACAGTGATTTTCACCTGCACTGTATTAAATAAAACAGGTTCACTAGCCTTTAATAATACTTAACATTCATCTAATTTTAATATCATACAGCACTACAATGTTCAATATTTCACAGTTATTATGTTGTTACAGAATTTACAGCAATGCTAATAGAAATTCAGTGCCATTATCCATACACAGTATTGCAAATGTAGTGTGGTGGGGATCTGCAACTGAGGCTGAGACCGAATGAGCCACCCAATATGTTTGTGGCAGGAGAGATCTCAAAGAGATGCAGACCATTAATAACATCCATAACTCTGATTTTTAAGACTGGAGTCCTGGCCAGTGGAGCCTGGTGCCAACGTAGACTAAAAGGAACAATATAGCTGATGAAAGTGGAACCAAAAGCAACAGTAGCCACTATTAACTCTGAGTGTTCCCTCCCCACCCACCCCCTCCGTTGAAATATTAGTTTTGCCAGTGGGAAGGGGCGGGAGTAACTCACAGTGGATAATTGGCACTAATTAATTAGTCCCTGCTTGGCTTCCTTACTGCATGCCAATCCAGCTTTCACTTTACAAGATAAGTAACTCAATTTTTACAGGACTGCAACCATGTAGTGTATTTTTGTGCACTTATATGTAGATATCCATACACAGATGAAGGAAATGTATTACCAGGTTGATCCAAGTTTATCTATTCTCTTTTCCTACTGTCCCTAAGCACAGGAATTATTTCTTTTTTAAAAAACATGCTAAGAAATGTACATAAAGGTAAAGGTTTCCCTTGCTCGAAAGCCAGTCGTTTCGGACTCTAGGGGTCAGTGCTCATCTCTGTTTCTAAGCTGAAGAGCCAGCGCTGTCTGCTTCTGAAGAAGTTTCCATGGTCATGTGGCAGGCATGACTAGAGTGCATGGAACGCTGTTACCTTCCCACCGAAGTGGTCCCTATTTATCTACTTGCAATTTCTTGCTTTTGAACTGCTAGGTTGGGAGGAGCTGGGACAGAGACGGGAGCTCATTCTGTCCTGCAGTACTCAGGAATCGAACTGCTGACCTTCCGCCTCCCAGTCAGCGTCTTAGTGACTTGAGCCACTGCAGTCCCTTTCAAGAAATGTACATACCCAGTATTAACTTCACAATTAAAGGAATGTTGAAAAATTCGGTGTCATTTTTAAACCCACCCACCCTGCTCACAGAAACTTTCACAGCAATCAAATAGTAACTTCACAGGAATAGATTATTTACTTTCATTCTCACAAATCTACCTATTTCTTTGACAGGCTAAACGTCTGACAGTTTGGTACAAACAGGAAAAAAGAAGATGTTGGTAACTTTCTTTTTAAATAGCAAAAATATTTTTAACTTAAAAAACCAAACTCACTACTGAAGAAATTCAATTCCAAACTGGGAGCTAAGTTTGACAGTGTGTTGCCTCGTCTAGCTCTATTGCTCAGCCATTTTTTAGTCATCAATATCGCATGCAAACAGCATTATGACAAAGATACTGCTCAGTTCCAGAAAATAATAGTTCTTTAGGCACTCTGTGAAGTCTATTCACCTCCACTGTATATTTATAGAAGATGTGATCTAGGTCATACCTGGATGGCCTAATGGTTTCCCTTACTTTCTTCATTCTAAGTATGAATTTGGCAATCAATAGCTCATGATCTGACCCACAGTACTGGCCATATGGGCACCCCAACCGGCTGGCTCATCTGATTACTTTTAAATCGTTGAAATTTTAAATCTTTGAAATTTTATGTATGGGTTTGGATTTTATAGACAAATTTTATTGGGATCATTGTGTTTTTACTGCTGTTAGCTGCCCTGAATCACTTCACTAATAGGGCGGCATATAAATATGACTAATAAATAAATTCTTATTAATACATATAGTTGAGAATAGGTGACACCCAGAGATGATTTCTTTCTTTTCTTTTTTTTTTGCAGCAAAACATTTGGTAAGTCTATACATTAAGATCCTTGGTGGCACAGTGGTTAAACTGCTGTTTTGTTGTTCAGTCGCACAGTCGATTCCGACCCTCTGCAACCCCATGGACCACTGTCCACCAGGCACTTCTGTCCTCCACCATCCCCCTCAACTCGGTCAGCTCTGTGCCCATTATCTCCACAATACCATCTAGCCATCTCATCTTGGGCTGTCCCCTTCTTCTTTTGCCTTCGACCCTTCCAAGCATCAAGGGGACTCTCAAAACTCTCAAAGGCATCTATTCTTCTGTGCTCAACTTTCCTAATGGTCCAGCTCTCACAACCATACATTGCCACAGGGAATACCATTGCTTTGACTATGCGAATCTTTGTTTGCAATTTAATGTCTCTACTTTTCACTATGTTCCCCAGGTTTCTCATTGCTTGCCTCCCAAGAATCAGTCGCCTTTTTATTTCATGGCTGCAATCACCATCTGCAATGAGCTTTGAGCCTAAGAAAGTAAAATCTGTCACTGCTTCTACTTCTTCCCCATCTATTTTCCATGGACTGATAGGGCCTGTTGCCATTATCTTGGTTTTCTTGATATTGAGTCTCAAGCCAGCTTTTTCACTTTCTTCTTTCAACTTAATCAGGAGCTTCTTTAGGTCCTCCTCACTTTCTGCCATTAGGGTGGTATCATCTGCATATCTCAAATTGTTGATGTTTCTCCCAGCAATTTTGATCCCAAATTGTGATTCTTCCATCCCTGCATTGCGCATTATGTGTTCTGTGTATAAGTTGAATAAGCAGGGTGACAAAATGCAGCCTTGTCTTACTCCTTTTCCTATTCCAAACCACTCCGTCATTCCATTTTCTGTCCTAACTGTTGCCTCTTGATTCATGTACAGATTTCTCATGAGGCCTATAAGGTGTTCCGGAATTCCCATCTCTTTAATTACTTGCCACATTTTGTTGTGGTCGACACAGTCAAAAGCCTTAGTGTAATCAGTGAAACAGAAGTAGACTTGTTTCTGATATTCCTTTGTTTTTTCCATGATCCATCTTATGTTGGCGATGTGGTCTCTAGTCCCCCTGCCTCTTCTGAAACCCGCCTGCACTTCTGGTAATTCTCCACATACTGGTTGCAGTCTATCCTGTATTATCTTGAGCATCACCTTGCTAGCGTGAGGGATGAGCGCAATTGTTCAATAATTAGAACATTCTTTGGCATTACCCTTTTTGGGGAGTGGAACATATACAGATCTTTTCCAATCCTGTGGCCATTGTTGTGTTTTCCAAATCTGCTGGCATATAGAATGCAATAATTTGATTCCATCATCTTGTAGGGCTTTGAAAAGTTCAACTTGGATACCATCAACTCCACTGGCTTTGTTGTTTGTAGTGTTTTTTAGGGCCTTTCTGACTTCACTCTCTAGAATGTCTGGCTCATGTTCAATGTTCTCATCATTGTGATTATCAGGGATGTTGAGGTTCTTTTTGTAGAGTTCCTCTGTGTAATCTTTCCATCTTTTCTTAATCTCTTCTGCATCTGCTAACTCCTTGCCATCTTTGTCCTTTATCATGGTCATTTTTGCTTTAAATGTTCCCTTGAGTTCCCCAATTTTTTTGAAAAGATCTCTAGTCCTACCCCTGATATTGTTTTCCTCTATTTCTTTGCACTGTTCGTTCAGGCAGGTTTCCTTATCTCTTCTTGCTTTTCTTTGGAATTCTGTATTCAAGTGACTGTATTTTTTCCTTTCTCCAATGCATTTTGCATTCCTTCTGTCCTCTGCTATTTTAAGAGTCTCATCGGACAACCACTTAGCTTTCTTACACTTTTCTTTTGATATGGTTTTCCTTGCTGCCTCCTGCATGATGTCCCGCATCTCTGTCCATAATTCTTCTGGCTCTCTATCTGGTCCAAGCCATTAAATCTGTTCCACACCTACACTGTGTATTCCAAAGGAATGTTGTCTAGGTCATATCTGTCTGGCCTAATTGTTTTTCCTATTTTCTTTAGTCTAAGCCTGAATTTTGCAATTAGTAGGTTGTGATCTGAGCCACAATCTGCTCCTGGTCTTGTGTTTGCTGATTGTATGGAGGTTCTCCATCTTTGACTGCAGATTATGTAATCAATCTGGTTTCGATGTAGGCCATCTGATGATGTCCATGTAAGTCTCCTCTTGTGTTGCTGGAAGAGAGTGTTTGCTATGACCAGTGCGTTATCTTGGCAGAACTCTATCAGTCTTTGCCCTGCTTCATTCTGTGTTCCAAGACCAAACTTGTCTGTTATTCCATTTACTTTTTGATTTCCTACTTTGGCATTCCAGTCTCCTATGATAATGTGTACATCATTTCTTGGTGTCTGTTCTATGAGGTGTTCCAAGTCTTCATAGAACTGGTCAATTGTGGCTTCATCTGCACTAGTGGTTGGTGCGTATATTTAGATTGCAGTGATATTGAATGGCTTGCCTTGTATTCTGACTGACATCATTCTATCATTTTTGAGATTATATCCCATTACTGCTTTTCTCACCCTTTTATTGACAATTATGGCTACTCCGTTTTTTCTGAGGTTTTCTTGTCCACAGTAGTAGATATGATGGTTTCCAGAGCTGAATTCACCCATTCCTGTCCATTTTAACTCGCTGATTCCTAATATGTCAATGCTTATTCTTTCCATTTCCTTTTTTATCACTTCCAGTAAACTGCTGTACTGCAGCCAAAATGTTGAGTTTGATCCGTTGCCTTAAGTCTCCCATCCTTCCAAGGTCAATAAAATGAGTACCCAGCATGTTGCATGCAAAATACTTTTTTTAAAAAATTTATTTGAATACCACTCGACAGCTTATTATATAAATACACATTACACAATAGAACCCCGGACAACGTGATGACATGGTTCCACAAGTCATGACATTGTCCGGTTTTTCACATTGTTCGATACATTGATCGAACAATGCTAAAAAAAAGCCCTGACGTCAGGGACAAACCACGCCGAGGCAAGGCTCGGCATCCCCCCCCCGGGTAGGCACGTGATCGCGTGTCGTTCAGGGTTAGGGCAAGGTACGGGAAAGACCCCATCTCCTGCCCTAACCCCGAACGACACATGCGCGCACGCTCAAAGTTACGAAAGTGTAAGGATCTTTACCTTTTCGCAACCTCGGGCGGCTTGGATGCTTGCACGGCGGCGGTCAGGCGAGGATGCGGGAAGGTCCCTCGCATCCTCGCCTGACCACCGCCGCGCCATGCGTGCACGCCCACGGTTCCGAAGGGGTACCCTTTCGCAACCTTGGGTGGCTTGGAGGCTTGTGCGGCGGGGGTCAGGCGAGGATGCGAGGGACCTTCCCGCATTCTCGCCTGACCACCGCCGCGCTGCGCGTGCATGCCCATGGTTCTGAAGAGGTACCCTTTCGCAACCTCGGGCGGCTTGGAGGCTTGCGCGGCGGCGTTCAGGCGAGGATGCGGGAAGGTCCCTCGCATCCTCGCCTGACTGCCGCCGCGCGTGCATGCCCGCGGTTCCGAAGGAGTACCCTTTCGCAACCTCGGGCGGCTTTGAGCCTTGTGTGGTGCCAGTCAGGCGAGGATGCAAGGGACCTTCCCGCATCCTCGCCTGACCGCCGCCGCGCTGCGCATGCACGCCCGAGGTTGCGAAAGGGTACCCCTTCAGAACCGCGGGCGTGCATGTGCGGCGGTTAGGCAAGGATGCGGTAAGGTCCCTCGCCTGACCGCTGCCGCACCGCACAAGCCTCCAAGCCGCCCGAGGTTGCGAAAGGGTACCCCTTCAGAACCACGGCCGTGCACGCGCAGCGGTGAGGATGCGAGGGACCTTTCTGCATCCTCGCCTGACCACTGCCATGCTGCGCAAGCCTCCAAGCCGCCCGAGGTTGCAAAAGGGTACCCCTTCGGAACCGCGGGCGTGCACGCGCAGCGCGGCGGCGGTCAGGTGAGGATGCGGGAAGGTCCCTCACATCCTCGCCTGACCGCTGCCGCGCAAGCCTCCAAGCCCCCGAAGTTGCAAAAGGGTAAAGTTCCTTACACTTTCGCAAATTCGAGCGTGCGCTTGCGTCGTTCGGGGTTAGGGCAGGAGATGGGGGTCTTTCCCGTCTCCTGCCCTAACCCTGAACGACACGCTCGCGCACGCTCGAAGTTGCAAAAGTGTAAGGATCTTTACCCTTTCGCAACTCGAAGTTTCGAAAGGGTAAGGATCCCCATACCTTTTCCAAACATCGTGGGGGCGGGCGCTGGGGGGGTTTGGATTGGGTAGATGTTCTACCGAATCCAACTGCCCCCCCACGCATACGCTTGTTCCGAATAACGTGAAAATCGCGTTATTTGATACAATATTTTCCCGAAAATCTTGTCGCTTTATGCAGTTTTCACGCTATTCGGTACTCGCGTTACCCGGGGTATTACTGTATATATATGAAAAAATCCAATAAAAAATTAATGCCATGAGATCTCTCATCTGAAGTGGACCCAATCCACGAAAGCCGACACCAAAATACAGCAGTTACTTCTGAAATGACACAAGATTGCGTGTATTTGTTTTGTTTACTCTATTAATAAAATACTAATAGAAATTGCACAGAGCCAGCCTTTGACTGACCAGAGAGCGCACTAAGTCCTATGGGACGGTAGAAGTATAATCGCAATTATACTTATATAATTGAATTGGCATCGAGGGCCAGATCCGGTCCCTAACACCCCCCCCCCGTGTGACCGGCCCACAGCCCAAAAAGTTTGGGCACTCCTGATTTAAAAGCACTGTAAGGTAACATATTCGTGACTAGCATCTTTCCCTGTTTTCTCCAGCAGCATCAATGGGACATGGTTTCAGCCGTCGAGAAACACATCACATGCGGCTGGGAGACACTGAGCCAGAAACTCAGGCGTCATCTTCCAAAGACGAATAATAATCACTTCTTGGCAGCTACAGTAAAACCTCATATAACACTAAAACCTGGTTCCACAAGTCTTGGTGTTATATGATTTTTAGTGTTATCTGATGCATGTTAAAATCCTATGGGATCCATAGAGATACATTGTAACCACACAGGCTTTCCCGGTTGTTATCTGAAGCATCCCATAGGATCTTAATGTTATTCGATGCAATTCTCCCCCCAGATTCCTTAATGTTATGCGATTTTAGTGTTATTCGATACTAATGTTATATGAGGTATTTTAGTGTTATTCGATACTAATGTTATATGAGGTATTGTATTTATATTGTTTGCAATGCATCTCTCTTCACGGCCTGCAACGAGATCACGCAAGTGTCGGCGCAGGCGCAGTTGCGCGCGCAGGAAAAAAAAAAACCCCACCCCACGAGCAAATAAACAAACAAACGGCGGAGGAGGAGTTCAAAAAAACGGCCCGCTCAGAAGAAGGAACTACACACCGCCCCGCCTCAAAAAGGTGTCGTGCGCATGCGCTTTAACCTTTTACCCACCAAAGACGAGTCCTCCCTTTAAAAAAAAAAAAGGGAAAGAGGGTGGGGCAAATACAAAAGAAGACATCGCGCAGGCGCACTTCAGATCACATCTCAGCGGGTTTGACACACGGAAGTGGGGGGGGTGGAGAGGGAGAGCGCACGCGCGCGCGAGCCAGAGAGAGAGAGAGAGAGAGAGAGAGAGAGAGAGTCAGCGCGCGCCCTCGGCGCCCCGCCTCATCCAGGGCCAGATGAATTGGCTGCATTTCCTCCGCTCCTCTTTTCTCCCTCCTCCCCTGTTTCCCGCGCGCTCGCGAGGGCAGTGTGGGCGGGGCGCCGGGTCTTGTCAGTCAAGCGCAGCCCGTCAGTCAGGCGCTGCCGGCCGAGCGGGTTGGTCGCGCCGGCTGGATTGGCGTGGATCTGCGTATGGCAGCCGCCGCCGCGGCAGGGCCGCTGCTGAGGAGGCACTGAAGGGAGGGGGTGGGAGAGAAAGGGGGCTGCCGGTCCGCCTGGGCGGAGCGTGTGGTGGTGCCGGGTAGGGCAGAGGGGGAGCCATGAACGCAGCAGCATCTCCTGCCGCCGCCGCCGCCGCCTGTAAGGAGCCTGAGCCGGGCAGCTTCTTCCTTTTCCCGAGCGCCACCGTGGAGCCGTGTGTGGCCATGGGGCCCGGCGAGGGCGCAGGCGGCTTCGGGGCGCTGGCATCTTCGGGGCTGGCCTCCCCGTCCGCGGGCGGCGGCGGCGGCGGGGGCTGCCGGGGCCGCTACCAGCTGCTGCTGTCGGGCCGGGCCCTGGCCGAGCGCTACCGGAGGATTTACACGGCGGCGGCGCTGAGCGAGCGGGACCAGGCCGGCCACCCGGGCAGGTAGTAACAACAACAACAACAACACCAGCCATGCTGAGGACGGGGTGGTGGTAGTGATGATGATGATGCACGCGCACACGCACGCACACACACACGCCCCGCACAGACCTCCGGATGGGCGGCCAGGCAGCTCTCCCGAGTCCCGTTCTTTCAGCTCCGTTGTAGGCACCTGGGCAGGTTTACTTACAGCCAAGTGCGGCGGCCACCCACTCTTCCCTCCTCCTCCTCTTCCTCCGGTTAAATGTAAAAAAAGGGGAAAGACACGCTCTCCCCACTTTGCCGGAGCCTAGTTTTTGCAGGGGGAAAAGAAGAAGGAGGCTTCCTTTCAACCCCACCCCATTTGTGGTGCTTTCTGGTAGAATACTTTCCCATTGTCCTTTTGGATCCTGTTCTTCTGGCAGACCAGACCTGGCTTTTAATTTTAATTTGCAGTGTAAAATGGGTGGATTGTTGTGAACTGGTGCTGACACGCGCAAGCCTGCATCGGTCTCTTCCTAAGTGAAATTCCATTGTGTTCAGTCGTGTTTGTTCTCAGGTAGTCGGGTGTGGGCTTGTAAACCAGGACATGTATTATTTTTCATGTCCTTGAGAATCCTCTTAAATCTATAAGTATGTGGTAGGGAAAGGGACCCATTTTGTCCCTACACAGCCAGTGATGGTAACCTATTCCCTTCATGTCTATGTGGAATAGGAAGTGGTTTCCTTTTCTTCACGCCCATGTGCTGGAGGCACAGAGTTCTACATCCTGTGGGAAACGTCTAGGAAGATTAGAACAAGTTATTTTGTTATGTAGTAAAGTAAAAATATCATTCCGAAAAATTCAATGTTTTGCAGATTTGTAGCATTTTCCAAGCAGGTTACGACAGACCACAATCCACTTCCTGTCAGGCATTAAAGCAGTTCTAGTACTGTTGTGGTGCTCCCTACTATTGTGTTTGCTTAATCCATATTAGGGCATAGTGCATAAAACTAAGGGAAGAAGAGAATTGGGTTTAGGATTTGATAATTCTTAAAGAGCATTTGCATCTCTCAGTACTGTTGTTTAACAAGTCACTACATTTGCCTGAATTCAAGCCTCAGATCTAGGGTCAATGCAATTGCTGCTCTTGTCCTTTCATGTAGGATTACCTGCTGTGGAAAATCATGTAGAAAAAATTAAGTAGAATGTAAAATCTGCTTAGATTCTGATAGGGAAATCTGTTCCTGCTTCCCAAGCATGGATTTTGTCAAATCCATGAAGGTTTTGAAGCGATGAAACATTTTTCACAGATATCTTTCTGGAAGAAGCTGCTTTAGAATTACATGAAGAATTTTGGAATGAATCATTAACATATTCACTGCTTCCTCTTGTATGTATTCTGAATTTAACATGCTGTCTATAAAGACCTGTCACCTACTAACAGATTGCTATTCTTTTAGATTTGTCAATGTGGAGTTATGGTTAGCATCCAGATTAAATGAAAAGTTGGAAATCAATTTACTTATTTTTTAAGTAGAAGTCACTCAATATTTTAAAACTTCTGAAATCTCTGTTAATAGTCATGTTTCACTTACCAAAAATCATTGTCTCTTATTATAGTAATAAAGAAAGGCAAGCTAGGAGATAACATTCATTTTCTGTCATGCAGAACTTGTGATTGAACTACTTGGTGGTGAAATATATATTTAAAATGTTCTTGTACCTACTTTATTTATACAGGTCTGTGAAGGTTTATGGTAGCTCACTATGTAAAGTATGTAGAAATTAAGATCTGAGGAGATTTCTGCCCTGAGTGCTTTATAGACCACATTTTGTGACTAAAGAACAAAAAGAAAAAGTGGTACCAATAAACAAGGTGTAAATGCAGACAAGCAGTATATAGGAAATTACTAAAGTGAATCTTTCCCCATTGTAGCTGAAGTTCAAACATCTGAGGAAGAAGAATGGGATTTCAGGATGAAGTTCTGATCTTTTACATTCCCACAAAATGTCTTATTTAAGAAGAGACTACAACCAAGTGCAAATGCCACAAAATTTACCTTTTTTTTGCAAATAAACTATTTGTATTATATAACTAAAGATGTTAGAATGTTTATTAGGCTAATGAATATTGCCCAACATTGGTTGAGGAAAGATTTACCTAACTTAGCTTTCGATTTCTAACTCATTATCTTTTATTTTTACAATTAAAAAAAAATCATTCTGTATCCAGCAACTGATTTGATTCTGTGTTTTTCTTGCTTCAAGGGAAGCTGGCACAGAAGGCAAAGTCTTGGCAGTCTGAGGCACAAAACAAGCCCAGACAGAAGAGTCCATTAATTGGGGTAAAGAAAGGAATTGTAGAGGTTTAGCAAACAGAAACTTGCTGGAGATCCAAAGAAAAAGTCCCAAAGCAAACGAGAGACAAGCCAGTGCAATTGTATCAGAAAACAAAACAGCAGAGTCTAAATGTAATTAAGCAATCTAGAAGTCATGTTCAATAACTTCTGGACCAGGACGTAACACTGTCTCCACCAAAATTTCTAGTCCCACACTTATATAGCTGGACTTTTGAATCCCTGCTCAGCTGCAGATGTTTGTTCAGCTGGGAGGGAGCACAACTGCAGAATGTTCCCCTTTGGTTTCTGGGAGTAAGACATTACTTGCAATGAGATTGCTAATTTTAAAGGAATCGTCTTTCCTAATAATTCTGTCCCTGCATCTGAACAGTTTTCTTTACCTTGCATGGTTCTCATGGGCTGAGCAGCGTGGCTCAGCCTCCAGCCCTTACTTGAGTACTGAGTGTCTACTTTGCAGGCGGTGGTCTTTGGCTTTCTGAGCCTCCAAGAGTCTCTAGGAGATAGCAATTTCTTCCTGGTTCCTGTCCCATGGAACCACGCTGCTGCTGCTGTTTGTATACCATCAAGTAATCTCCAGCTTCCTGCAACCCTATGAATTAAATCTCCATAATGTCCTGTCCTCAACAGCCTTGCTCAGCTCTCACAAATTCAATCCTGTGGCTTCCCTCACAGAATTTATGTCATGTTTGATCTTCCTCTCTTCCCACTGCCCTTCACTTTCCCCAGTATTACTGTCTTTTCCAGAAAATCTTGCCTCTTTATGATGTGCCCAAAGTATCCGTATCCTTTATTAACTGATTAGTCAGCTGACCATATTAGGTTAAAATGTGGTAAAATACATTCAGTAAAATATGGTTACATAGAACAGAGCAGGACAGTCTCAGCTTCCTCAATTTTGTCATAAATCAGCCTTGATTTATTCTAGAACCTACTTGTTTGTCTTTCGGGTAGTTCAAGATGTCTGCAAAACTCTCTAGCACCATATTTCAAATGTAATGATTTTTTCTTGTCAGTTTTTTTTACTGTTCAGCTTTCACATCCATACATGGTGATAGTGTGAATGGTTTTATTATCCAGTGAAACAGCCATACACTTACTGAGGTTTTTTTTTTACTTCCTTCATTGCAATCCTTCCAAGTATCGGTCATCTTCTGAATTCTTGGCTTCAGTCTCCAATTGATGGTTGAGCCAAGGTGTAAAAAATCTTTAATATCTCAGGTTTTTCATTGTCCAAGTTGTATAATTCTTCTGTAGTGATGATTTCTGGCTTCTTAATGTTCAACAGCGGTCATGCTCTGGCACTTTCTTCTTTCACTTTGATTAAAAGTAATCTCAAGCCATTGCTGTTTCTGCCACTGAGACGGTGTCATTTTCATATTTTAAATTGCTGATGTTTCTTTCTCCAATTTCACTCCTACTTCAGCTGAATCTATTTTGACTTTCCATGTAGTGTGTTCTCCATACAGATTGAACAGATAAAGGGACAAAATGCATCCTTTTGACACCTTTGCCTGAAAGAGACCATTTTGTCTCTTCATATTCTGTGCTAATGGCAGCTTCTTTTCCACAATACTGTATAGGATAATATATCAGGATAATCAGGTGTTGAGGCAACCCATTTCTTTCAGAACAACCTATAGTTTCTCATGATCCACACAGTCAAAGGCTTTGTTATAGTCAATAAAGCACAGGCTGATATTCTTCTGAACTTCTTTAGTGTCCTCCAGTAGCCAATATAATCTTGAGTGACTCTTTCTTTTCAGAATCTAGCTTGAATATCAGGCATTTTTCGCTCCATTTAAGGAATAAGTTTTTGTTGCAGCACATTGAGCATCACCATGCTTGCATGGGAATTTAAAGCAATGGTCCTATAGTTATTGCACTCATTGGCATTATCTTTCATGGGGATAATATGTACATTGAATGTTGCCGGTCTGTGCCATTGTTTTGTTTTCCAGATTTGTTGACATTCTTATTAAGATTTTTGCAGATCCAATCTCTATGGCTTATAATAATTCTATTGGTATTCTGCCTACCTGTGGCAATTTTTTTAATGCTTGCAGAACAGATTTCACTTCACTTTCTAGAACTTCAGATTCTTCGTCATAGGATTATTGTTTAAAGGATATGTCATCCTTTGATTTCTTTTGTATAGGTCTTCAGTATATTGTTTCCTCCTAGTCAGCATGCTTCCTTATTGATTCAGAATTCCTAATACAGTAAAGGCTTAAATTTCCCTTTAATTTTTTGGATCTACTGGATCTCTGGTTTTCCTCTTTTTGTTCTCTTCTGTTTCCTTGCCTCTATGTGCCAGTTGCTGAAAAACTACATGCAGAGTTCTGACCCTATTTCTGTCATCTTTTGATTTCCCCCATTTGCTTTCCTTTATGATTTTAAGTGTTTCTTCCATTGTCCATCCAGGGGTCTTTTATTTGTTTTTAGTATAATTTTTTTTTTGTATTCTTTTCTTTGTCTCTGGTTTCAACCCACAGTTCTTTTGGTTCCAGGTTGATTGAGTTTAGCAGTGTGAATCTGTTCCTTGTATGGACTTTAAATTCATCAGGAATATTTTTTAAATTATATTTTGGTACTGTCATTTTCAACTTTACTCTAATGTTGCATATTAGCAGTTTATGATCCATGCCACAATCTGCTCCTGTTTTACTTATTTATTTATTTTGTTTTTAATTTATTTATTAAATTTATATATTTCCCATCAAGGATTTAATCCTGCTCTAGACAGTTTCCATCTTTAAAATAAAAGACAATAAAAGACAATAGCAAATGCTTATTAGAATCCTTCTTAAAGTACAATATCCAGAATTAAATACTGTACACTTCTTTAAATGTGGTCCAACTAGTATCAAATACAGGGCAATTAATACCTCTCAGGTTTTGGAGACTATACTCTAAAAATACCATTTGCCTTTTTTGTAGCCACATCACACTGTTGTCTCATATTCAGTCTGTGATCTACAACAATTCAAGAACTTTCTCGCTTGAAGTATTACTGAGACAAGTATTCCCCATCTTGTAATTGTTCTTATCCTCATCTGGATTCCATTCTCATGCATGGTATAAGGCACACCTGGTAATACAAGTCTCTCATTCTCTCTCATGCACGCACGCACGCACATCCATGGGATTTGATTCTATGAGAATTATATTTGGAGGTTTTTAGACCCTGAAGCATTTGCCTTGGTTTGTGTGTTTATTGAGGATTTTAAGTCTTTTCCAGCTATTTGTAATTGGGAATTTAGAAATAAATGCTTTTCTTCATGGTCTGGTCCAGGGGTAAGCAACCTGTGGCACCAAATCAACTGGCCTTCGCTCCAGCTGCCACCGGAATCGGCTGCAGACTCATTTACGGCTGTTGTAAATGCATTTACGACAGCCGTAAATTAGTCCGTGGCCAATTCAGCGGCAGCAGTTGGACCACCAGTCTGTCCTGCCAACTGTCTGAGGGACTGTGACCTGGCCCCCAATTCAAAAGGTTGACAACCTCTGGTCTAGTTAGTTTGTGAGAAAGTATAGTTTTTTCATACTTGTTGAAAATAGAAGATACTATTTTAGTTCCTTGTCTACTGGAAATTTGTTTTGGAGCTGCAAATACCTGGCTTCATAGTATTGTCTGATTTAGATGATTTGGTGTAACTAGGCTGGTCCATCACTTGAACTTAAAAAAATGACATACCTGGAGGTCCTTAGGTAAAACTGCTGAAAACAACATAATGGACTCCTTCTTGAAGAATGAAATTATATTGTACGACAAAGCTGTTATTTGGTCTTTTCTGTTTTTGAACTTCAACAGCTCGCAAACTCAAGTCAGCCCCCATCCCAAGAAGAGCTTTCAAGTATTTTTACCTGCACTGTTGGCCCAGCCATGCTTCTTTTTTTCCTGTTATTTCCCACTCCTGGTTTTTTTAAAGACAGCTGTTGTGGTGTTTCTTGTGTGTCACAGCAGCTTCCTATTTAGAATAAAACAAAAATCAACTGTAGGAAACAACAGGAAAGCTGGAGTAATTGATAATGCATGTAAAATTGCTTAAAAGCTCTCCTCAGGGATGTGGATGAAATCTACAAGTGTCTTGATAGGAGTTTCTAGGTTGAAATTCTCAGAGTTCTTGAAGAATTCTAGGAACTTAAGTCCAAAAACATAAAAGAGCACACCCCTAAAACACAGTGATGTCCAACATCTTATCTATTTATTTTGAAAAAGAAAAAGCAACAGCTGTTTTTGGAAGAAGATGGAAATGATGAACTGTCAGGTGATAATTTTTTAGTTTCCAAGATTTTTCTTAATTCCTGAGCTTGTGGAGGGTGAGATTTATACTTGGAAAATACAGGTGTCTGTCTTTTGTTGCTGTTTATAGAACTTCCTCTTGCTGCCCTTCTTTGAAAGATGGTAACTATCAACTCTAATTTGTGTGCTTCAAACAGCTTTAGCAGAATCTTCATTTTTCTTCCTACTTTCATTCTCAATGTCAAGTTAGAGTTTGTGTGGTGACATGTTTGCTTTGTGCTTACTTCATATTACTGCACATTCTAAGATACACATTTGTAAGTATGTGGGTGACATGCAAGGTATAGTTATTGGAAGATCATAGTTGAACGCATGCCTTTGGCATAAACTTTTTGTATGTTGCTATATGAAACAGTTTAATGAAATAGCACATAAGTTCCTGAAAGCAATGTGACAGTGGCACTGTCCCATTACTTGGCAAATGCCCAAAGATGTGACAAAAACTTTCTCCAATGGTCATCCCCCCCCCCCGGCATAGGAAAGTTAATATATTGTATATTGCAGTCAGTGTGAACCTGTGATACTCAAGTATTAATATTCTGATTTTACTCTTTGTACGCTGAAGTTTCAAACTTTATTGCATTTTTCATTTAGTCAAATTGAATGCCCAAAATTGGGAATTGTGAAGCGTCACCCTAGTAAAACTTTGTTATGTTATTCCTTGGTTGTCTACTTGAGTATTTGATTTTAGTCGTTTGTTATCACAAATCTTAATATCCACATAATCTGGAATTGCAAATACTTATCAAATATGCTTTCAAAGATTAAAAGACTTTGAGTTTATTGTGTTGCATCAGGGCAAATCTCATGCTTCCAGGCGGTCACAGTTTTCATTGTCTTTAAGTGAAAATTTTGGAAATTATAAAGTTGTTACTCTAAGGAAGGTAAAGCTTTCTTAAGCACAGTAATCCAAAACTACGTTGGATATTGATTGTGTCTTCTGCAGATCCAACTGAAATCCATAAATCATACCCACAGGAGAATGGAGGAAGATTATTTTAATTTCTCCTTTCTCAAGTATAGCTTCTCATACTTCCCATGGCTTCTCATACTGTTCTGTAGTGTTTGTCACTTCCCTGAAATAGTATAGTCGGACAGTGCAGAAGGAAATAAACTTGTCAAACTTATCCTCCTCCTTCAATGGATGTATCCCCTTGGATTGAGTTATGTTCACAGGAACACTGATTGGTGTCTACTCTTACTACTTTTAATGATCAAAATAATTGTGGTATAATATCAGTGCTAATTCTAAGTTACATTTTTTAAATGTGTGCTTAAGTAGAATTTCTGCTTTCTAGTCTGTATTTTTGAAAATAATGAATAGATAAGTAAAGTCATTGAAAAGTCTTTAGGGAAAAGTAAGAAATACGATTTTTGTCGTTTTCCTATTCAAGAATCTGTTGTGCTTTGTTGGCCATGAGTTAAAAATGTTTTAACATTGTTAACAACTACAATAAAACCTCGCATAAAGAGCGCCTCGCTTAGAGAGTAACTCGCTTAAAGAGCAGATTTTTTTCTGAATGATTGCTTCGCTTAACAAATAAAACAAACCAAAAACTCACTTAATAACTAAATCGGGTTTCGCAATCCGCCTTGCCAGAAGTCACAATTGGTCACTTAAAATGGTGTTTCTCTTAAAGAGCAAACTCGCTTAAAGAGTAATCCCGTGAAACACATTATGCTCTTTAAGCGAAGGACCACTATATTTCACACAGCTGGCTGGGCATTTTTTATATAGAATATTTGAGAGTGATAAGACTTTCTGTTACTATTATGCTTGAGTCATATTATTCAGGCAAAGCTTTGATTTTGTACTGGAAAAGTATATTGCAGGATATATACTTTCTTAGGGTTAATAGCTCAGGAATGTAATAAGACACAGAAATACTTGGAACAGAATATTCATTTGAGACTCCTACCTACCTTCTGCTGCTCTTCTGTCTTTTTATGACACCATCCACCATTGTCATTTTTTCTCATGAGCTGAAAAAACTGTAATACTTTCCAAAATGAACTATATTTGACACCACAACATTAAGTTTTAATAACTTTTAAAAATTTATTTGCAAACAAACTATTTGGAATACCTCTCATATTTTTTTCCTCATCTGTTTTTCATGAAGCTACATTAATATATTTCTCTCAGAAGATTTCATTGTTTGGGTACAACAGATAACAATGATTGTATTGAAGGAATTGCTGTGGAATATAACTGATTTTTAATATAGACCAGGCGTTCCCAACCTATGGCCTGTGGGCTGGACTTGGCCTGCAGCACAATTTCATGTGGCCCACTGCTGCAACTGAAAGTGGAAGTGGACACGTTTACGGCAGCAGTAAGTGTATCCGCGGTTGTCATAAACGCAGTTACATCAGACGTAAATGCGCCCACTTCTGTTTCTGGGGGCATGGTCTGGCCTGCTCAGCTGTATGGGGCACGTGGTCTAGCCCACGGTATAAAAAGGTTGGGAACCCCTGATATAGACCAATAAAAAGAATATCCTTTCCAGTCAAGAAAGCTTCAGCCAGCTCCTTACTATAACTTGTCTTCTAAATTGATATGTGCAGTGATCTCAGATTTATCACATCTGTCCACAGCAGAAATTCCTAATCCTCTCCCCCCGCATCATTCTCCCTCTTTGTTGTTGTGCTCTCCCTCTTTAATACTTGAGAAATATTTATGCCTCTCCTCTTTTAACTATCAGTTCAAACTCTCAGGATTTTAGATTTCCAATTTTAAAACTATACAGTTCAGAATGTATACAAATACTGTACTGTACTTAGAGAAGTTGTAAACTAAAAAATAATCACAAGTAAGGGATGGTGTTGGCCAGTAGTTTATAACAGAAATGGAATGGAAGAATGTGTTTTCAGGCAGAAGTGAACTGCTTCTCAAGGTGCTATAGAGATTGTAAAGGTGTGGGTGGAATTAGGATTAAGAGGGATATTCTTCTATAACATCTAGCAGTTGCCATGTCTCTCCCAAGGCCTGATTGTATGATGTAAGTGCCTAGGGAGGCACCAGAAGAGTGTGATTTTAAAAAGCACAAGTGAGAGCTATTTGTTTTAAGGGTGTGGCTATCAGAACTCATCTTCCAGTTCATCTCACATGTTGCAGTATCATTTCATCTTCCTTCACCTGTTTTGATCACTGATGTTCTTAATAATATGATATAATGTTTGAGACATTATGGGACATAAGGGGAAAAAAAGAATTCCCCCTAGCTCTCATAGTGGTGAAACCGTTGAAGTCAAGTAAGAAAAGAGGTTTTTCTCCTGGTGTGACAGAGTGGGCTTCACCCCCAAGTTAAGCGTGTGTTCTGTCTGTCTTGTCTCTTTCTCACTGGCTCTAATGCAGTCTTTTCATGAGCAGGGAGTGAGTCCTTGGGAGATGAGACCAATCACGAGATTCCTAGGCTGTCTTGTGTGGTGGGGGAGGAAGGAGAAGAAAAAGACAACTGTCCTATACTCCTAGTTTGCAGGATAGCAAAATTTGCAAATCATTTGTAAGTTCTCAATCATTTGTACAGTATACTATTTGGAAAGAATAGGCCACTGTCCTTGGAGGACAAATGGCAAGATGTAGTTATAATAAGAAAATGTCTTTACTGTGGTTGCGTTGAAATATAACTGCTTCCATTAGCACTGTCTGTAGCTGCTTGTGTTTCCATGACAAAAAGACACTACAGTATTACCACTAAAGTAATTTTTGTGATTTTTTGTAAGCTCTGTGAATCTTAAATTAGTGAGATTCTGTAAGAAAATAGTTGGCAACACTAAGGCAGGGCCAGTGTCGATGAAGCTCCTTCCACGTGTGAGACTCAAGTAAATAAATGAAGTTTGGCACTTTCCCTCCTGTGTCTTCCCAGACCTGCTGATTCAGTGTTTGAAAATTCATATATGGGGACAACACATCAGGGGGCACATTTAGAGTGAAGTAGTTAAGCAGCTTGTTTCAGTTCACTTTCCCGAGTCTATAATTCTTAAAGGAAGAAAGTTCAGAATGTGAGGCTATGTTTGTTCCAGAGATGGGGAGTCTGATTTAATGATCAAAAGTATACATACTTTAGTTTTGATTGTTTAGTTTAGTCAAAGGGCTGGATTATCTACAAATATAATATGGGTTCAGAACTGCTAATTTCAAGTGCAGTTACTGTGACAACTGCTCGTTGTGTATATGCATGTTTATGTTCAGATTTATCCGTAACGATTTTAGCCACCTCTGGATAGAAACTACAACCCATTGAGGTCCCAAAAAGATTGATGTTTAAAAGTTGTCTTTTAAAAGTATGAATACTGATTTTGCTAATGAGCATAAAAAGTGAGTCGGAAGGCAACAAACATCCTCATTTTAATCCAGAATTTCCAGAATTGCCATTATAGCTTGAGCCTGTGGCACATGTGGCACATGATGGTGCAATGTTTGTTGTTTCTAGGCATTTATAAAGGGAATCTGACTTCATTCCTGAAACTGTTTCAAAATGTTAGTAGCATCTTCCAAATAAGACTCAATATTGAATAAGGTTGAAAGTAAAAATCCATATACAGTACTGTTCACAGATAGTGGTTCTAGAACTACAGAAAGTTGATTTTTATAAGAACTGCATGGATTTCTTTATGTATTTTGAGCAGCTGATAAAATTGTGGGGTCCTTTCCTTTGTTTGTGACAGAATATAATAATATAATCTGTAATAGCATTGCCTCCTATAATCCACATGAGCTCCGTTTTAATATCTTATGTAGAGTCAGAGAAATTTTCTTTTTCTTTTTAAAAAAGTGCTCTAATAGTAAACCAAAACTGAAGTGCACATTCTAATGCAAAAGTAGTTTCTTCCAAAAATAGAATTAAAAAGCAGGGCAAACAGTTGAACAAATATAGTTTTCACTGTTAAAAGAAGGTTTCATAGTCTGAAGTAAACTAAATGTTAATTTTAATGGATGATCAGATATGTACCAGTTTACATTTGTTATCTGTATGCCAGATGTTCAAATGTGGAGAGTTATAAGGTCCTCATTCCATGGATTAACAGAGGGTGGGTCTTTATTGTTCCAGTGTTGCAATAGCAACTGTTTGGCCCAGGAGTGTGCAGGGCACCATGGGAAGCTGCTGGGCAGGGAGTAGTGGGGAGGTTGGTGGAGAGAGGGGATCCCATACATTGCTATTGGGGGCCCAGGGCTCCAGAGGCGAGGGCAGGGTGGGACAAAGCCTTATTGCCCGATATACCAGCACGCACCAGGTTTCGCTACCATATGAACATGAAGAATCCTTTTCTATTGGCTAATTTTAGTGAATAGTTTAGAAAAAATATGCTTTTGGTACAGAGTTAAAGTGCATAATTATCTGCACAAAGAAGCTAGGCTTGTATATGACCAGAGCTTAGATTTAACAGAAGTGCTCTGTGTATTACACTACCATCAGTTAGCAGATTTGCTCAAGCCTTTACTGGAATATTATTGTATCCAGTATACATGGAACATAATTTCCTAAAGCTACAGCTTTAAATCTATAGAAACTAGAGGCATTGTTCATTAAATAAACAGTTCTTTATTTTTGAAATGTTTCCAACCCTGTGTATCATACTTACTGATCGGTATTAGATATTTATAAATGAATTTTATAGATTGCTCTTTTGGTATTGATTCAGAAATTGTATCCAAAAGCTGAGGAAATGCTGAGGTGCTCAAAATTGTAAGCCCTTGGTTAGTAGTCATTAAATGCCGTAACTATACTGACATTAAACAAAAGTTGGCAAAAATATATCTAGCTTTCAGCATAGAAAGTCATGTTCCTGACCAATTAGTTAATACATCTTAAGAATTCTATCAGCTTGTACTTTCCACAAGAAGCTTTTTTCCTAAGTTTTCATTTTTTCCAATTTGAAAAGGGGTTGCAGTACAATTATGATATTCCACATCAAAGATACCCACCTGTAAGAAATGTAGGGAAAGTTAAAACTTCTCTAGTGTGTTTAGATGTTAACACTGAGTGCTTAGAAAGAGTCCACAGATTGTAGAGTATAGTTGTAAAATGATAGAGGACAGACAGTTCAGCAAGATAAAAACATCTTATTTGTTAATAGATACCAAGAAGGCAGCCTGATGACATAAACTAAAACCCTTCTGATTATATGAAGGATTTATTGTCTTCAAAGAAATATGTGATGGTAATGAGCCACTTATACATTTCTGAAACAAACTATTTTATTAAAATATTTGGTAGGTGTATAGAAAGGAATTATTTGAAGAATATACAAGATCTGAGGTATAATATTTTAAGTGTATTGAGTTTTCCGTGGGCAACTGTGTCACCTAATACATGTCATGATATTTTATCTTCTCCTTCGTGTTGTTTGTGAATGCACACTGATGGGTTCTGCGCTTGCGCGGGAGCCATGTCGGAGCTGGAAAGCTGATTGGATAAATTTGAATGGTTAGTACCACCCACCATCTCCACCCGCCCTTTGCGCCATTTCGCGCTTTCCGCCTCAGTTCTTGTTTTTCCGCTGCTACAGCAGGAGCCTGATCGAGAGCTCTCCCGTTTTCCTCACTACCGAATTGCTCGGTTGTTTTATCCGGGATAGCTTTCTGAACCTATACATCTGGTTTATCCAGTACCCTTTTTGTTGTTTAAAAAAGAAGAAGAAGAAGAAGAAAGAAGTAGAAGAGCCGCGAAGGGGACCCCCCCCCTTCTAGCCCTTCGCCACCTCACTGTGGATGGCATCGTCGGCGGCCTTCAAAAAGTGCCTTTCGTGTTCGGCCAAGATCCCGAGCACCGACAACCACTCTAAGTGCCTGATCTGCCTGGGCGAAGATCATCCGGTGCACTCGTGCTCAGCCTGTAAGAAGTTCTCCAAGGTTGCCTTAAAGAACCGGAGGAACCGACTGCAGGCCCACCTCATGGAGTCCGCCCTAGCACCACAAGGCCCTAGCCGCCCAACAGAGGCCCGCCAAGAGACGTCCTCTTCGGCACCGCCAGCCACTAAGAAGCTCACCACTGTCGAGCTCTTCAGGAAGAAGAAGAACAAGGAGGAACGGAAGAAGGAGGAAAAGAAAAAACATAAGAAACACTCTTCCTCCTTACCTCCCACACCTCGAGCACACCAGCTGTCTCCTTCTGCTTCCCCGGCCTCCGCCGTCTTCGTGGCCGCCATTACATCGCCGCCACCATCACCTCCACGTGCATCGCAGCCGGAGTCAGAAGGCATTCCGCCGCATCAGGAGACCCCCCCGGCTCCATCTCGACGAGGGGCATCTCTACTTCCCGACGAGAGAGGTGATGAAAGGGGATCGGAGACCGCCGCACAGCCCTTCCTCACCCTGGAGATGCTGTCCCCGCTCTTGGAGGCCATGACGGAGAAAATTACCGACAAGGTACTCGCCACCATCGCACCCGACCCTACATCGCGGGCCGCCTCCAAACGGAAGGCCGATCACGCATCCGTGGCCTCCAAACGGCGCCAAGCCCAATCTGTGGCTTCCTAACCGCTGCCGCCACCACCGCCGTCTGTATCCGGGGAGGAACCGAGTTCAGCCAGGCCTTACTGGTCTGACTCGGACTCCGAGGCCTCACTGCCACCCCCATCCCTTGCCGGGGTGTCTAGAGGCTCGGACGATTTGTCCGAGGGAGAAGGCGGGGAGGAAGACATGGACGATCTTCCTCCGGTCGATGCCGAAAAGTCCCCGGTGGAACAAATCGGCGCCAAGGAACGCCTGCAGCCGGAGGATCAGAAATCTTTCACCGCCCTCCTGACCCGCATGGGCCCGATATTGAACATCAGGGCAGAACACCCGCCGGCTCCGTTCGTCGACGAGGTGTGCGGTCTGGCGGACACTAAGAAGATCCTTCCAGTCCATCTGCCCTTCCTTCCGGCCGTCGCCCATTCGGCCAAGACGGTTTGGAGCAGGCCGGTCTCATCCCACGTCGTCTCCAATCGGCTGGATGGCATCTACAAGCTCCTTGGGGAGGAGGGTGAGTTCCTCCATTCGCACCCCACGCCGAATTCGAGGGTAGTTAAGGCCACCCAACACCGCACCGCCGTGCACAGTGTACCGGTTCCAGCCACGAAGGAGGGAAAGAAATTAGACGCCATCGGAAGGAGGGTCTACGCCGCCTCCTCCCTCTCTACCCGCGCGGCGAACTACGAGGCAGCCATGGTAGCCTACAACATTAAACTTTGGGGCAAGGTGGAAGCCTCCCTGAACAGGCTACCCCCCGATCTCCGCGCCGAGTTTGAGACCCTGTCCGAGGAAGGGATCCAACTCAGCCAACAACAGCTCCGAACCGAACGCCACATCTGCGACTCAGGGGCTAAGACTGTAGCGGCCGCGATACAGCTGCGTCGCCATGCATGGCTCAGATCGGCCGACCTACATGATGAGACGAAGAGGCTCATCGAGGAGCTCCCTTTCGACGGCAATGCCCTTAACGAGCTTCATAAGGACATTACAACGTCCAACAGACTTCGGCTTGGCTCGACCAGCGGATATCAACGCAGGTCCTCCTCGGGATACAGCAAGGACTACCGCAACCGCCAGTCCTTTCGATCCCAAGACCAAACCAAGCAACACTTCTTCAAGCCGCGCAGACAATACAACCGCTCGCGCTTCCAAAACCAGGGCCAGAACACCAAGCGCTCTGACCGGAGGCAAAAACAACAGCCTTGACTCCCTTCGAACCGAAGATCCTCCCTCGTCCCATCCGATGCCGTACATACCGCTCCGGAACTTCCTAGCCACTTGGAACTCAATAACTACCGATCGGTGGGTACTTCGAATCTTAGACGTTGGCTACGCCATCGAATTCGAGAGATGGCCAAACTTAGGTCACATTCGCACCACCAACCCGTCCCCCCAGCTGCAAGAAGAACTCTCAGCACTTCTACTCAAGGGGGCAATAGAACCGGTCGCCCCAACATCTCTCTGCGACTGATTCTATTCCAGGTATTTCATAGTCAGCAAGAAAGACGGAGGACTCAGACCCATCATGGACCTCCGTCAACTCAACAAACACATTCGAGTGGTGAAGTTCCGCATGGTCACACTCCAGACCATTCTCCCTCCTAAAGACCGGAGACTGGTTTGCAGTAATCGACCTCAAGGATGCGTATTTCCACATCTCGATACGCCAAGATCACAGCAAATTCCTCAGATTTTGCATCGGGGAACAAGCCTTCCAATACACGTGCTTACCGTTCGGTCTCTCCACCGCACCGAGAGTCTTCACGAAATGCATGGCACCGGTAGCGGCTTACCTACGGACCCGGGGCATCCAAGTATTTCCCTACATAGACGAATGGCTGATAACGGCGCCGTCTGCAGAACAAGCACGGAGGGACGTGCGATTCACCCTCAAACTCATGGAGGATCTCGGTCTTCGGATCAATGTAAAGAAATCACGCCTAGAACCGGCCCAGGAGATGGATTACATCGGGGCGATCCTGGACGCCACGAAGGCAAGAGCATTCGCCCCTCCCCAGCGCCTAGCACACATCGGATCGCTGGTACACCAGTTCCAGAGAAACCGCACGGTGAGTGCCAAATCGGCACAGAGACTCCTAGGCCTCATGGGCTCCACCACGGCGGTCATACCGTTCGCCAAATTAAAGATGAGATCGCTCCAGTCATGGTTCCTACACCTCTTCAACCCAGTGTTGGACGATCCGGGCAAACGGCTCATACCAACCTGCGAACTCAAACAGCAACTACAGTGGTGGACCAATCACGAATTCGTGACCATCGGGAGACCCTTCCTACCCCCCACACCGTCAACCCAGATCTCCACGGATGCGAGCACACTTGGATGGGGAGCATGCTGCGGATCCCTGGAGATAAGCGGCAAGTGGACTCGGCAGGAACGAGCATACCACATAAACTTCCTGGAACTACTCGTGATTTGGAAGGCCATGAAAACCTTGCAATCCAACCTCCGAGGAACGGCGGTTCAGGTCGCCTCGGACAATACCACAGCCCTATCCTACCTCAACCGGCAAGGAGGGACTCACTCACCATCCCTACTCTATCTGGCAGTCCAACTCTGGGAGTGGTGCCTCCAGAACCACATCTTACCAATCGGAGTGCACATCCAAGGGACACTCAACACAACCGCGGACGGCCTCAGCCGCAAGACCTCGGACATTCACGAATGGGAGCTCAACGCATCGGTCTTCGAGCTCCTATGCAACCGATGGTGCCGACCACATGTGGACCTCTTCGCATCCCAGACCAACACGAAGTGCAACCTGTTCTGCACGAGAGCCGGAGTGGGACGAGGCTCCATGGGGGACGCCTTCATGGTCCCCTGGCGTGGAAGTCTTCTCTACGCCTTTCCACCCTTCCCACTCATCCAGAGGGTCCTAGTCCGCCTTCGCCAGGAGAGGGCCTGAGCCATTCTAATTGCACCAGCATGGCCCAGGCAACACTGGTACCCACTGCTCAAGGAACTAGTGATGGACTCAATCACCCTCCCAGACGACCCGTCGCTCCTCCACATGGAACGGGGCCAGATGTTCCACGCAGACTTACCGAGTCTCCACCTCACGGCCTGGCTCATAATCCCAGGATAAGTAGGATCCTGGAGCAGAGCAGGAAACCCTCCACATCCAAGTCCTACAAGAACAAGGTGGAGAGGTTTGACACATTCCTCAGGGACCGGGACAAGGAACTGACCACAGCCTCCTTAGAGGATCTGATGGACTACCTGCTCCACCTGGCTGAAACCGGCCTGGCACACTCCTCCATACGTGTGCACTTAGCTGCAGTTGTCGCCCATGCTTCACCTCGCTCTACCCTCTCTTCGGCCTTCCGAGACCACACCATGAAGAGGTTCCTCAAGGGCCTGAAGAATGTTTTTCCCCCCACACGGCGACCCACACCGCAATGGTCACTGTCTACTGTCTTGGAAGCTCGGATGAGGCCGCCCTTCGAGCCGCTGGCAACAGCCGAGATCCACCTGCTCTCGTGGAAGACCGCGTTCCTGGTGGCCATCACCTCAGCCCGCAGAGTAGGGGAATTGACAGCCCTCAGGAATGATCCCCCATTCCTCAAGTTTTTCCATGACAGAGTGGTCATGCACCCAGACCTCTCCTTCCTCCCTAAGGTGATCACAGAATTCCACCTATCCCAGGTTATCACCTTACCTGCCTTCTTTCCCAACCCTTCCAGTACCCAGGAAAGAAGCTGGCACTCCTTGGACGTACGAAGAGCACTGCTCTTTTACACACAACGTACCAGAGATTTTAGACAATCTAATAGACTATTTATCGCCTACAGCGGGAGGTCCAAAGGCCACGCGCTCTCTGCCCAACGCCTTTCCAAATGGATCTGCGAGACAATCTACTTGGCCTACCGCCTGACATCGAGGGAACCACCACCCCACGTCAGGGCTCACTCCACCAGATCCATGGCCACCTCCACGGCCTTCTTGGAGGGAATCCCCATGGAAGACATCTGCAAAGCCGCAACGTGGTCCAGGCCACTCACCTTTGTCAACCACTACAGACTGGACACCAGAGCCATCCCCGACTCCAGGCTGGGACGCTCGGTCTTGACAGCAGGTCTTCGCGCTTCAATGCCATGATGACCTCCTGACCCTTGAGTGTATCCTGAGACCAGACCACATCTCCACCAGGCGGCACATCTCACCACAGCACCAGCTACCCACCATCCAGGTAAGAGAGCTTGCTAGTCACCCATCAGTGTGCATTCACAAACAACACGAAGGAGAAGGACAGGTTGCACTTACCTGTAATTGTCGTTCTTCGAGTATGTTGTTTGTGAATTCACACAACCCACCCGTCCTTCCCCTCTTACTGCTGCAGGGATGAGATGCTTTATCCTCTGTACAGCTTTAATATTAACTGAGGCGGAAAGCGCGAAATGGCGCAAAGGGCGGGTGGAGATGGTGGGTGGTACTAACCATTCAAATTTATCCAATCAGCTTTCCAGCTCTGACATGGCTCCCGCGCAAGCGCAGAACCCATCACTGTGAATTCACAAACAACATACTCGAAGAACGACAGTTACAGGTAAGTGCAACCTGTCCTTCATTAACATCAGTTTTGACATTGACTAATTCAGGAACAGAACACCAGCATTTAAAAATAAAAATAAAAAGATAATCTACACCAGGAGTTCCCAATGTTTTCCCACCAGGGGGCAGTTCGCGTCACCAATGCTTAGCTGTGCGGGCTGGAGGTGTGGCTGTGCCCCAGTAGCATAGTGGGGGGGGGCAGGGGGTGACCCACTCCGGTTGGCACTTTTTTTGGGACAGCATTGTGCCTGGGTGCCACTTCCTCGGTCTGGGCAGGCTGTTTTGCCTGGCGTTGTATTGCGTGGACGGGTGAGCGGGCAGGTGGAACAGCCCAGCCTCTGGAGATAGGGTATAGCAAGGGTGACCCCAAACCCCCGACGCCACTTACAGCTCGTCCCCAAGGCAGCAGAAACCCCTGGCAAAGTGGATTGGTGCCTTGTAAAAAAAATTTTCGTTGTGTCCTCTTTGATATCCGCGGTGTTCAGGACCTCACGGCACTACTACATTTCCCAGACTCCCTTGGCCTGCATCACTGATGGAGTCTGGGAAATGTAGTAATTGCCGTGAGGTACCTAATGATAAGAGGCTCTCTTATCATTCCATCGGCTAGAGAGGCGCATCTCTCTGGCACCAGAAAGAGGGCCTTCTCCGTGGCCGCCCCGGCCCTTTGGAACCTCCTGCCAACTGAGTTACGTCTACAGACAGAGCTCCTGTCCTTTCGGAAGGGCCTAAAAACCTGGCTGGCAGGGCAGGTGTGGGGCTCCAGGAATTTGGGGTCCCATGTTGGGTGGCTGATATGATGGGACAGCCACCCCTCCCTCACTCTTTTAAACTTTTAAAATCTTTTTAAACCTTTTAACCTTTTTAAATCTTTTAGATTTTTGGAAATTCAGCGTTTAATTCTTTTTTAATTGACTTTTAAGTAATTTATGAACCTTAAGGTTTTAATTTATGAATTTCTGTAAGCCGCCTAGAGTCAGGTTCGCCTGATTGGGGCGGGATAATAAATCTAAATAAATAAATAAATAAATAAATAATTCCACGGATTTCAAAGAGAAGACAGGGATTTCTGCTGCCTTGGAGATGAGCAGATCCAAGTGGGCAGGGAAGTGAGGGCAGACTGGGTGGAATAGGGATGGGTGGGGTGGGAATGAGCCTAGATGGGCCCCCGGCAAGTTTGGCCTCTGCCCTGGGTGGTTGAAACCCACGCTACACAACTGCTGTACCCACTGCTTCTGTTTTTGTCATTGTCGTCAGCACGAACCACACTATTTTTGTGGCTTCTTGCACAGCCTCTACCACTTCCCAGGGAGGTAGGAGACTTTTCAGAGCTTTTTTGCTCTGTTTTGGGATTTATTTATTTTTTGCCACTTCTCCGCTGTCTTTTGGCAGCCAAACTGCAGCAGTTGGGAACTTCCTAGTTCCATGCTGGGAACCCAGGCATTGACGTAAGCTCTGCCTGGCACCGGAAGTCCCCAACCACCATCGCTTAGCTGGTAAAATGCAGCAGAGAAGTGGCAATAATAATAATAATAATCCCAAAATGGAGTGAAAATGCTCCGAAAAGCCTCCCGCCACCTGGTCTACTCCATTTCTGAAGCAGGATGGCTATACTTAAATCCGGCAAGACCTATACTTAGGTTGTTTAAAAGGCTACCAAATGTCTGAAACCATGCACATACATAGTTGTTATTTGTATGCTGTATGTTAATATATGATAAAATCGCAGAGTCTTTAAACCAACAGGAGACTGACATATAGCTTTCTAGCAGTCTCTTACTGATCTCTTGTTGAACCGCAAAAGGAACATTGTGCCATTTTCCTGACTTTCCGGGTGATCTGACTCAGTTTTTCCATCAGATTATCATCCTTAGTAATACAATCACTACCTGGTATCCTTACATAGCTTACTCTTTCATTAGGTTTTCAGAGTGCTGTTAGCTGTATAGGGAAGATACTTCTATTGAGGTGCTTGATGTGTCAACATGGAAAACATCTAAGCTAGTATACCAAGAGCAGGTGACTTGTACACTGATTTTGATAGAGATTTTGGCATCATGTACAGTTGTACCTCGCTTAAAGAGCATAATGTGTTCCACAGGATGCTCTTTAAGCGAGTTTGCTCTTTAAGCGAAACACCATTGTAAGTGACCAATTCTGACTCCTGGTGGGGGGAATTGTGAAACCCAATGTATTTGTTAAGTGAGTTTTTTGTTGGTTTTATTTATTAAGCGAAGCGAACATTCAGAGAAAATTCTGCTCTTTAAGCGAGGCACTCTTTATGTGAGGTTTGACTGTAATACTATTTGCTATATTTGTAGAAGGATTGTTATGTATCTGTGGAATACCACAGGTACTTGTTGAAATTCCTGGAAATCACAAAAAGAAAATTGGATAGGTCTTTGGGTTCGACTGGTTGCTCAGTAAGCTCAAGCACTTTGGTCTTGCTTTTTTTTTATTAATAAGGAAAGTTAATTTACTGTGCCTAGGATTGTGTATTTAAATATAATTATTCTAAATAAACAACTAATAAAAGAACAGAAGAAATGAGGTGGATACTTTAAATTGCTTTTCATTCCATAAATGAATGGTAGCCTTTTATAAATACATACATGTTTTCCCATGGCAATATTTCAAAGAGGCAATTAATTTAATAGATACCCCTCCTAATCCAATAGACTCTAGTTAAAACCAATATAAAACAATTAAACTTTTAATTTGAAATTTTAAAGATGCAAATTTATTCAAATGTTATCAATCATGCCATTAAAAGCCATTTTGTTAATCCAAATATACTTTAATTGGTGGACAGTGCTATTAATAGATTCATCAGCATTTTCTCTGAAGTCTCACAGACATTCATAGAGAGTATATGTGAGCTTCTCAAGATTCTGTATGGAGCAAGGAAGAAGAAACTCTAGTATGACCTAGATTTCTTGTCAAACTATTGCTGGATTTTTGGTGCTGATGGATGACCGCTTTTGTGGGCAAGAATCCTTTGGAAGAAATGGAGTGGCCCTTATAGTGAATAAAAGATTGAGGAAAGCAGTAATGGGATACAATCTCAAAAAATGACAGAATGATCTCAGTCTTAATCAAAGGCAAACCATTCAACATCACAATAATCCAAGTCTGTGCCCTAACTACTGATGCAGAAGAGGCAGAAGTCAACCAGTTCTATAAAGACCTATAACATCTTCTAGAATTCACACCAACAAACAGATGTCCTTATCATCATAGGAGACTGGAATGCCAAAGTAGGAAGTCAGAAGTTAACTGGAGTAACGGGCAAGTTTGGCCTTAGAGTACAAAATGAATCAGGGGGAAAACTTATAGAGGACTTTGTCCAGTGAATACACTGGTGATATTAAACACCCTCTTCCAACAACCTAAAAGGCGCCTCTACACATGGACATTATCAGATAGCCAACACTGAAATCAGGTTGATTATTCACTTCACATCCAAAGTTGGAGAAGCTCTATACAGTCAGTAAAAATGAGACCTACACTGGCTGTGGCTCAGATCATTCCAAATTCAGGTTTAGAATGAAGAAAGTAGGGAAAACCATTAGATCATTCAAGTATGACCTAGATCACATCTATAAATAAGCAGTGGAGATGATTAGACTTGACAGACAGAGTGCCTGAAGAACTATGAATGAAGATTTGTAACATTGTAAAGGAGGCAGCAATTAGAACTGTGAGAATATGATCTTATGCAAGATACTAGACCTGAGTGAGAAATAAAGTTTCCTATGCAAAAAGCACAGTAAAGATTGATGCTCTGCTCAAAAACCAATCCCCAAAACTAGGTTATTTACCTAAAACCCAAATATTCCCAAGAAAATTTATGTCCCAGCATATCTACAAAATAGATTTACACCCTTTTTGATTTATTAGGCAAATAATGACAAAAGTTCCCTTTTCAATTAATTTTACTACACATGACTATTAACGTATGTGTGATACAGATATAACAAAGAATATATCTTGAAAAGTTAATAAGACAATATTATAAAAGCACTTGTGGCTTAAAATCAGAGATTGACTGAACAATTTAATGTAACAAAGTACAGTTGTACCTCGCTTAAAGAGCATAATGCGTTCCACAGGATTGCTCTTTAAGCGAGTTTGCTCTTTAAGCGAAACACCATTGTAAGTGACCAATTGTGTGTATGTGTGTGTGTGTGGGGGTTGCGAACCCTGATTTAGTTGTTAAGCGAGTTTTTGGTTGGTTTTATTTGTTAAGCGAAGCGAACATTCAGAGAAAATTCTGCTCTTTAAGCAAGTTACTCTTTAAGCGAAGTGCTCTTTATGTGAGGTTTGACTGTAATTGTAATTGAATTACTTAATAGTTAAATTATCACTAAGTTATTTAAAAGAAAACATTGAGCAATGCATGTTAGACTTATATGCTTCAAATAATGGTTCCCAATGTGGGTCCCATGCCCCACAGGGGAACTTGAATTTCTTCTTCTTTCATGGCTTGATCATGGCTTTTACGTGTTTTTAAAATTGTTGGAAATCACCCTGGGTCCCTTCGGGGAGGAGGGTGATAAACAAAAATGAATGAATGAATGAATGAATGAATGAATGAATGAATGAATGAATCGCTTGATCAACCCCTGAACTGCCATAATGGAACCACTTTCTTGGCTTTGTTGTTGGCCAAATCTAAGTCCTCATCAGTGCATGTTTATGCCAGTAATCTGAGCTAGATTCTGTATCTGCATTCACACCACATGTTGTTGTCCACCAGCAGTTCCCACTTGAGCATGTTGGTCTTACATTTAGGAACTCTGGCCCTCAGCCTATTCAGGGTCCTCCAAGTGACATGGGGAGGTTGAGTTCCTCAGCCATATCCTCCTTTAATAATGTTCCTTGCCCAGTGAGCTCCTTCCTCCATCTTTTAATTTGGTTTTGCTCTTGTGTACCCTCCAGTATGTTTGTTCTAGCCAGAAAGCTTTTTCTGGATCTGAGCCAGTAGACTTCAATTCCCAGGAGCCTAAGTCAGTACATTGGCTGATCAGTGCTTTAGGGAATTGACTTAGGCTTCTGGGAAGTGAAGTTCAAAAATCAAAAGTTAGGAAACACTGCTTTAGGAAGAAAATACAATCTTATAACGTAGTTTGATACTTAATTGAGCAATAGGAATATGTAACCCTTAAGAACAAAACATCTGTATATTACTTAGTCTAAGTATATGACTTAGAATAGCAAAGAAAGCATTTGTTAGCTTAATAACCTTAAAGCAATACTATGAGGACAATTGATCATTTTATCTGATCATTATTAAGTATAGCAGTACAACAATCAGCAGGTTGTATAGCTTAAAATTACAAAGAAAACAGTTATTAGCTTATCTTATTTGGCATCGTATGTTTCTGAAAGACAAAACAATGTAATTAATAACCTTCATCTTTAAAACATCGTATTTCCCTCAATGAGGTAAAATATTTCCCCAGCTGTTAAAACAACCTAAAAAGAGTTAACAGGCCTATGCCTTATCTTGGCTTGGAAACTTTTCTGTCTCAGTGCCAAGATCTCTAGCAGAAAGAAGTGGTGAGGGACAGAGAAACACTTAAAAGCAAACATTCAATTAATAGGTTGCAATTAAGGCATGTGCTATATAAGCTAAACACAGCCATTTGTTGGCACGGTGGAGGGGGAGGTCCCCCTGTGGCTCTGAACAAATGACTGCATTCAACTTACAGTATGTATATAGTAAAGTGTGATGTCAAATTTTCTCTGATCATAGCTAATGTTCACTAACAAAGAAATGAGCTCTGTAAATTAATGTTCGCCAAACTTTTCAGTGCCTATTGAAAAACGAGTTCAGTACCTTTCCATTTAAAGCAGGGGGTCCCAGCCTTTTCCTGGTGGGGGTCATTCAGTGAGGAGGCAGTTACATGGTTCTTCCCTGAGGGAGCAAGGGAGGAACATTTTCGAACCATTTTTGATTTTGTTTTGCTGCATTTTCACATCATTTTGGTACAAAAACGTGGCAATTTCGGCACTTCCAGTGATGTCAGAGCACTTCCGGCATCAGTGACAATTTGGCCTGGGTGGCGGATCCAGCCCATGGGCTGTAGGATGGATACCCCTGATTTAAAGAAACAGGAATGCAGCCGTTTGTTCAGAGCCAGTTCCTGGCTTCAGTTATATCAGAATAATACCTGACAGGACCATCCCAAAGTAAAAGAAATGCAAGAAAACAATGTGGCTGTCTGATAATGCTTTGCAAACAACTGTGGAAAGAAAATGAAATGCAATAAAAGAAAGATTGACCCAACTCAATGTAGATTTCCAGAGAATAGCAAGGAGAGATAAGGAGGCCTTAAATGAAAAATGCAAAGGAAATATGACAGAATGGGAAAGACTAGAGATTGCTTGGAGAAAATTGGAAAAATCAAGGGAAATTTTTGAGCAAAAAATGGCCATGATAAAGGACAAAAATGGTAGGGACCTAACAGAAGCAGAAGAGAATAGTAAAAGGTGGCAAGAATATACAGAAGAACTAAAAAGAAGCATCTTTATGTCCTTCATATATCGCGGACCGATAAAGAAGACGAGCAGCTAGTGGCGTAATAAAAATAAGACATCCCCTGAAAATAAGACATAGTGTGTCTTTTTGAGGAAAAATAAATATAAGAGTGTCTTATTTTCAGGAAAACATGGTAGTGGGAAGAGTGGGAAGATACTATTTCAATTGCAAATAATAGGAAGATACCAAACAAAGTATCCTCATGCCCCTGACAACTTTGAGCCAAATAGCCTGGAGCAGGGATTCTCAACCTGCAGACCACAGATCAGATGTGGCCTATGGCACCATTTCATGTGGCTCCTCATCACCTCCACCACACCAGGAAGTGCCTTGTGGTGGAGGAAGGGCAAAATGGCCATCCAGCCCTCAAAGCTGTCTGAGAGAACGTGACTTGGTCCCCAGCTTAAAAAGGTTGAGAACTCCTGGCCTGTAGTGTGAAATGAAGCGGGCCCTAGAAAGTGTTACTAACAACAAAGCTAGATGATGGAGATGATGGTATTCTAATAGAACTATTTAAAGCCCTAAAAGATGATGCCGTTAAAGTGCAGCATGCAGTATGCCAGCAAATTTGGAAAATGCAGCGGTGGCCACAGGATTAGAAAAGGTTAATGAACATTCTAATTTTTTTTAAAAAGGTAATGCCAAAGAATGTTCAAATTATCATAGAATTGCACTCATACAAGATCCTACAAGCTAGGCTTCCAGCAATATGTGAATCGAGATTACCAGAAATACAAGCTGGGTTCTGAAGTGGTTAGAGTTACTCCCTCTGCTGTCACTTGCCCAGATTTGGAAACAATAAAACCTTGTGTAAGGATTTCTCTGTGTGCATTAAAATATCTTGCAAGAATTAGAAGATCAAAGGCAAAGTTGATTAGCTTTCCCATAATACCACACTCCTGTTTTGATTCACAAGATCTGTAAAGGGTGGTTGAACAACTTGGTTTCCCTTGGATATCATATTGGTCCTTGGACCTAGTGTGCCAATGTTGGGAAATTCATGTGCAGAATAAATGTATCCTTGTATTTTTAAGATGATAGCTGGGGGGGGGGGAATGACAAATAATACAGGCAATAAGTTTTAGTTTCTGTTTTGCATGACACAATAAGATCTAAAGACACATTTATTATATACCATTATATACTGGTTTCATCTTAACATAGAATAATGCTTATGTATTTCTTTTACCTAGGTGTAAAAAACTTTTAAGCAAGAAGAAGCTAAAAAGAAAGCAAAAGACTAAGTTGAAAATAAAAACACGCAACAAGGTAAATCCTGTTTTTTTCTATTATGTTAATAGCATGTTTAACTAAGCTATCAGTGAAAGAGTGAAAACTGGGGTAAAATCTTAAGAAAGGACTAACTTACCGGTACTTGCTGCACAACAGCTTATTTATATTGTGACAATTCAGAATATACTACAATGTTACCAAAGTCAATGAGTCCTGTAAAGGTTCAAAGATGATGCAGTGCAAATCCATATTTTTCTTCTCTTTAAAAAGTTCATCTATATATTAAAAATGAATACATTCTTCTACTGCCAGTATTTTTCAGTGTGGTTGTAAAGGAGTCAGGAAAATATTACCCTTTTGGCTGAGAACTGTCACAGAATTTTGCTTATATATTGTAGCATCCTAAAGCCAACACATGTATCCTGAGAGAGGTTGATTGCTAGTCTTAGCAGCAAATATTGTATTTATTGTTGTGTGAGATTTTGCTATGTCTACGTGTTTTTTCCTGGAGCTTTTCCGCTTTAGAGTAATGAAACTGTATAACTATTAAACACTCAAAAGAAACAGTACCGAATCATGGGAAACTGCCAGTCACTCTTTTTGGCATCATTGATGGGTCAGGTGCAGGAAGAGAGCAGATTTTCTTTTTATCCTGTCCTTTCTATAATAATTGCCTGGATGGAAGAAAGAAAACTCTCTGGTTTCTTTCTTTTGGAGCTGTTCCCACATATGCTGTCAATATATTTGGTATGGTATGAATACTCAGGTTTTAGTAATAATAGCAAAAGACTACTCAGCATTTATATAGAACTTCAGACTGGTTCACATGCACTGTCTTGTGCATCAGTCACAATAAACTTGGAAGATTAAATAACCATTTTGTCATCTACTTAGAAATAGGATAGATTGCAAGATTGAGGCTTGTGTATAAAGATAGAATTGACTGAAGGATTGTGGCTAGCCTACTCATGAAGTGAGTTTGTGACAGTGATGAGAAAGGGGATGTTGCGGACTGCAAGAGCAGGTGGGCCTCTTTTCTGTCCTTAATTAAAAGCTACTGCAGCTGTTCAATACACGTGTTGCTGCCATACATCCCCCCCACCCCCGGAGAAATTGACTGTGAAATCTCTTTAAGGAGTAAACTCATACTATGTTTCAGGTGGGCATCCTGGCTTTGGCTAATTTATAAATGATTCCTGTAAGGAGGCAAAGTAAGAAAAAAGTTCTTTTAATAGTGGCTTGTTTCAGTCTTATGTCAAGAGTAGATGCAGAGTAGGTGTAGTTGTATAAAAGTCAGTTATACTAATCCATGATTTCTATATACCAGATTTTATGATTATTTATGGTCTTAAAACTGATTACACACCCCTTTCTTGCTCCTTTGGTATTAAAACAATAATTTACTATTCTTTAAGAAGAAGGAGGCAGCTTGTGAAAAGAATTTGGTTTTGAAGAATACCTCTCTAATACAGCATGAAAATGTTACCGAACTGCTGACTGTAAGAAAGATCTCTTTTTCTTACTAGAGTGAAAACCTGGATAGTGTGGTTACCATACCAGATATCAAACTTCACAGTAACCCTTCAGCTTTCAATGTCTACTGCAATGTGCGGCACTGTGTTCTGGAGTGGCAAAAAAAAGAAATATCAATAGCTTTGGCTTCAAAAAATGCTGTGCAGAGTGGTGATTCAGATAGCGATGAAGAAGAAGAGATTAAAGAGCCCCCAATCAAGCTTCCGAAGGTGAGTAAATCTTGGTATTTTTATCATGTTGCCAAGCTGCCATCATATTCTTTGAAACATTCTTTTGTACTGAAGTCAAAGTATATTTTTGTAAGAGCAGTTGCTATTTTGTGTTTTAGATAATTGAAATTGGACTATGTGAAGTATTTGAACTTATCAAAGAAACAAGGTTTTCTCATCCAGCTCTCTGTCTGAGGAGTCTGCAGGCTCTTCTTAATGTGCTTCAGGGTCAGCAACCAGAAGGTCTCCAGTCAGAACCTCCTGAAGTTCTAGGTAATATTTCCTACAATTTAAATTATGATTTTTCAGAACAGCAAATTGATAATATTTAACACAAATCCTGGAAAGTATATTTGATGTCTGAGAAAATAGAATTATAGTTATTTTATTTAAAATTATGAGGCTGCTTGTAACCTAATGCAAACAAGTAACCTTACTATTATAACCATGAAGAGAAACTGGAGACAAATTAAAAAGGCACAACACTATTTGTGAATGTCTTCCATGTTCTCTGCTTAGAATAATATTGCCTTTGCTGTGTTTATTAAATCCTTCCCAAAGACAAAAGGCTGACATAATGGTAATTTATCAGACCCTAATTTTAACATTGCTAATTGAATTAAGAGTATAACATTGGTGTGGTGCCTTGTGTGTGGTGTGGTGCCTAATGTGATTAAATTAGAGATTTGTTGGATTAGTGCTCGAAAAGTAAGATCTTTGGAACAATTTGAATGGTATACTTCATCATCCCTTGGAAGGCGCTGAAAGCTGCTTCTTTTTTACCTTGCTTCTGTACAACGTGATTTTGAAGGTACTTCAGTATTCTTCAACTGCCTGTATTCATTGCAGATCATAGTTAGGGCCACCCTGTCTTTCATCCGGTTGAAGCATTTGTATTTTTATGTACCCAAAGTAACATAATCCACAGAATCTTTTTTTGTAGGTATTAAAAAATATATTAAAGTCTTCTGTGGCGGGTCCTGTGAATGGAACTTTGTGCTTTGAATGTTGAAACTCCCTCACACAGAGATGCCTTGGTGGCATTGATGGATATACAGTAATACCCTGGATAATGATTGCATCAGATAACGCTAGAATCGGATAATGATGCAAGTTTTTTGGAAAAAACTTACATCGGATGATTATTTAGCGTTATCCGAGGCAATGGTCGGGGGTTCTTTTTGGGTAGAACTTCTACCGAAACTATCCCCCACCCGCAGTTATCTCTGTGACTGCAGTAGGGTCGGGGGAAAGGCGCGCACCTTTCTCCCGATCCTACTGCAGTCGCTGTGAATGAAGAAGGGATGAGGGAATCCCCAGCACGTGCGCTCGCGATTCCCTCACCCCTTCTTCTTTCACAGCACTTGTAGCTTGGAATGCAGGAAGGTGGGGGGAAGAGGCGCAATCTCCCCCACCTTCCTGCACTCCAAGCTAGTGCTGCGCTATCGCTGGGTGTGGGGTGTGGGGTGGGGCAATCGCTAGCCTAGGGACAAACTGCGTGGTTTGTCCCTGAAGTCAGGGCTTTTTTTAGCGTTGTTCGATATATGCATTGGACAACGCTAAAAAACGGATAACGTTAAGACTTGTGGAACCAAGTCATAATGTTATCCAGGGTATTACTGTGCTACTATGGGTCTTGCATGTGCTTTATTCATTTAGTGTTTCCCAGTGTGGGAAATGGAAGGTTCTTTCTAATGGTGACATACTGTGTTCTTTAAAAAATCATTGAGCACTAATTGTAGAAAGTTTCAGTAACTTTTTCAGAGCACTTCATTAACTTTGTTGCTGCTTGACTTGTTTCCCTTCTCCAATAAACCTATTTTCTCATGATGCATTGGCAGTATTTCCTCAGTCTGTGCTAGTTAATTTTTTATTGTGCTTTGACAACTCTTACTTTGTGTGTAAGTAACCTTTTGTTTTATCTTCAGAGTCTCTGTTCCAGCTTCTTCTAGAAATAACTGTTCGGAGTACAGGAATGAATGACAGTACTGGTCAGTCTTTGACAGCACTTTCATGCGCTTGCCTCTTCAGTCTTGTAGCTGCATGGGGAGAAACTGGAAAAACACTGCAGGCAATATCAGCTATTCTTACCAACAATGGGAGTCATGCTTGTCAAACTATCCAGGTGTTTTATCTAAGCAATTGCACATTTAGATTTTTTTATTGCCTCTATGTACACATCAGTGTGTGGTTCTAATATGAAGAAGTTATTTGGTGTTTTTATTCGTGGTCTTTTCAAATCAGTCTGGTCCTTTTCTCTTCAGAGGTCCCCTCTTGGGTAGCATTTTAAAGGTCAGACTACTTTGAATGGTGATTTCCACATGTGATCAGTTTTCTCATTGTCAAAAAAGATGAGAGGGAGGGCATGGCTGTGGATGGTTTTCTGGTGACATGATGGACATGATGTTTTGGACACCAGGACCAGCAACCCTAGCAGTCTTTTTCTTTAGCTGCCTAGAACTGCTTAGAAAAAAAAAACTACCAAGTTTAACATCAGCTCATCCTTTCGCTGTTTTGATACATTAGTTTAGAACTAGATCAACTCCACATGGGAAAAAAGATAGAGAAATAAATATGAAACTTCAGTAAACTATGGAAGGCTCATCTCTTTCTGCATATGTGTATCTGTACATTATGGGGAACTGGAATTGCCCATTTTCCCTAATACCATCCAACACCGGCTGTACAATGAACTGTAAAAGGAGAGCCAGGAATTGGCAGAGACTGAGTTCAAAGAAAGGTGGGCTGGAGACTGTGGCACATATTGAACTGCATCACATTGAGGGGGCAGTGTGGGCATTGGCACTAAAACAATCCATAGACTCTGTATTATCTCCTATTCTGATAGAAGTGTAAAATAAGTTGGGAATCAATCCACAGCAAAGTCGAATTGCTCCAATTTAGCTTGCTAGCTGAACTTGTGTATAGTAATACCCCGGATAATGCGAGTACAGTATAGCGTGAAAACCGCATAACGTGACAAGATTTTCGGAAAAATCTTATATCGAATATCGCGATTTTCACGTTATTCGGGACAAGCGTATGCGTGGGGGGGAAGTTGGATTGGGTAGAACATCTACCCAATCCAACCCCCCCCAGCGCCTGCCCCCATGATGTTTGGAAAGGGTACGGGGATCCTTACCCTTTCGAAACTTCGGGAGAGGAGAACATCGTCTCCCCAGCTTGGGAAAGAGGCGGCTTGGCCGAAATTCCCTCCCCCTGCGCGGGGGTGAAGATTTCGACCAAGCTGCCTCTTACCCGGGCATGCTATAGCAACGCGGATCGCACGTCAAGGCAATTGCCTTGACGTGGGATCCACGTTTCGTTCGCCTAAACAAGGGTCGGCTTTTTAAAAAGCCCCCGTGTCGGCATCTCCCACGGGCGCGGGCCGCCTGTCAGATGGGGGCTGCAGAGGCTACAGGGAAGAGCTCTGTAGCCTCTGCAGCCCCCGTCTCACACGTGCACGTGCCTGTGCGAGAAGCCGACATGGGGGATTTTGAACTCCGGCCCCCTCCCACTGCAGGGCAGCAAAAAGTCTCGCCGCCAAAGTGGCACTGGCCAGCTGGCCGGATAGCTGGTGGTGGGAGGGGGGAAGGGGGAGGGTCCAGGCAAGAGTGTCTCTTTTTAAAAAGCCCCTGTGTCGGCATCTCCCGCGGGTGTGGGCGCGTGTGAGACGGGGGCTGCAGAGGCTATGGAGCTCTTCCCCATAGCCTCAGCAGCCCCCATCTGACAGGCGCACCCGCGCCCGTGGGAGATGCTGACACGGGGGCATTTTAAAAAGAGACACTCTTGCCTGGACACTTCCTCCCCCCTCTTGCCACCAGCTATCTGGCCATCTGGCCAGTGCCGCTTTGGCGGCGAGACATTTTGCTGCCCTGCGGTGTGGGGGGGGGCGGAGTTCGAAAGCCCCCATGTTGGCTTCTCACACGGGCGGGACCTCTTCCCCATAGCCTCTGCAGCCCCCATCTGACGTGTCCGCCCGTGCGAGAAGCCGACATGGGGGCTTTCAAACTCCGCCCCCCCACCGCAGGGCAGCAAAAAGTCTCGCAAAGCGCCTAAACGGGCATTGCACGTTAAGGCAAGGTATCAAAGCGGGGGGTGCCACCCCCCATTTTGATCCCTTACCTTAATGTGGGATCCCCGTTTCACGCGCCTGGGCAAGGCTCGGCTTTTCCAAATTCCACCCTCCACCAGGGGAGGGTGGAAATCGGAAATGCCGACAGCCGCCTTGCGATGGGAGTTTGGGCACCCAAAGTCCCATCGCAAAGCGCCTGGGCGAGGCGAGGCTTTTCCGAATTCCCCCGGGGAAGGGGGGAAATCGGAACTGCCAACAGGTGCCTTGCGATGGGAGTTTGGACACCCAAAGTCCTATCACAAAGCGCCTGGGCAAGGCTTGGCTTTTCCGAATTCCCCCCCTCCCCCAGGGGAGGGGGAGAAATCGGAAATGCCGACAGGCACCTTGCGATGGGAGTTTGGGCACCCGGGGGAGGGGGGAAATCGGAAATGCCAACCCTTGCCCAGGTGCGCGAAAGGGGATTGCACGTTAAGGTAAGGGATCAAAATGGGGGGTGGCACCCCCCGCTTTGATCCCTTGCCTTGACGCTATACCCGTTTGGTAGAAGAGGCTCCCAGTGGCGCGCCTTTTCGCACGCGTGCGAACGCCTCTTCTCAGGTTTTTTTTAGCGTTGTTTGATCAATGTATCGAACAACGCGAAAAACTGGACAACGTCATGACTTGTGGAACCATGTCATAACGTTATCCGGGGTACTAGTGTACTTAGTTTATTCTTGAGAAATTGTAGCATATCTACTTGGATAGCACAATTTGAAGCATAGCAGCATTGATCTAAAGAAAGACATTACTAGGAAAACATTGTTGTCTTTTTGTTACAAAAAGAAAAAGAAGCAGATTTGTTGAAACTGAGGAAGGATTGGAAAACTGTGAAATAGACACAAATAACCCATTCCATATGACCAATCCTTTGGGTATTCTTAAAGATTTTTGGATCTCAGCTGCAATATGTGTCTCTTTGTTGATATTTGCATTCTTGTTTGGCACCAGTATTTCCAAGTTTTTTTTTTAAAATGAATACCATATATACTTGAGTATAAGCTGAGTTTTTAGCCCCAAAAAGGGACTCTGCTTATACTCAGGTCAGTGATCATGAGTTTCCCAAGACCGCATCAAATTGAGATGTGCTAACAATTTAATTAATTTTACCATATTTTCATGTATTTTGGTTACTGAAACTCACTAGCAGCTGCTGCATTCCCCATCCTCAGCTTATACTCGGATCAATCTATTTTCCTGGGTTTATAGGTCAAAATTAGGTACCTTGGCTTATATTCAGGTCGGCTTATACTTGAGTATATACGGTATCCTATTTCTTAATATTCTATAAGAAGCATCAAACTTTGCGCTGAACGTCAACTAGTCCATGTTTTTAAGTTTCCCCCTTTATACTATACCTGTAACGTCTAAAGAGGAAACTGTAAAAGAGGTTGGCATGTTTTGTGTATATCAGATATACTGTATACAGTTTCTTTTTAGATGTATCATACATTTTAGGTGACAGACATCTGAGTGCCTGCTTGTAAGTTCTATTGCTGTTTTGAGAAAGTTTAAGGGTGTAAAGAAGACTCACACATTGCATATTTGTTTATGAATATCATAATACTGTATCACTCTTCAAAATTATTTTGAAGTGGTTTTACACAGTTTTAAAACAAACAACAAAAGTTGGAGCCATAGTGGGGATGGGAGAGTAATGTAAAACCAAATATCAGAACCCAGAGTTTAACAGATTTCTAAGAAGTAAATCATCTTGGCCCAAGCGGAACTCTTAAGTTAAGCATTATTTGCAGTAGTTCTGTAAAGAAAAAAATTACAAATAATATAGGTAATGTTAATTCTTATTAAGAACAACTACTTACAGAGGACAGATAAATAACCATTTGATGTTTCTAGCAATAATTCAACTTTTTTTGTGCTATGTGAAATACATTTTCAATAATGTACAACTGGCATTTGCTGTTACTGAAGTTAATAATAAAAAACCCTCTTAGCTAGTCCTGTTTCTTCCCTCTCTTTAAGATTACTGATTTAATGTTTGAATAATAACTGATAGTTATTAAAATGTTCTGTTCTTTTAGGTGCCAACTATATTGAATTCGCTTCAGAGAAGTGTACAAGCAGTTCTAGTGGGCAAAATACAAATTCAAGACTGGTTTAGCAATGGGATTAAGAAGGCAGCCTTGATGCATAAGTGGTCATTAAAAGAAATACCTGTTGATGAAGAGGATCACTGTCTCCTTCAGAGTGATGGTTACTTCTTGTATTTATTGTGCAAGGATGGCCTATACAAAATTGGTTCTGGATACAGCGGAACAGTCAGGGTAAGGTATATTTTGATCTTAAATTGTTTGTTAAAGTTTTTACGAAATTGAGCAGTAAATCTGAATATATTTTAGGTAAATAATTTTGCAGAAATTATTAACTAGGGTTTTAATTTTAATTGTTTTACTTCATTATAAATTGACACTTCAACAATTTCATAACTGTTTTGCTGTATTGTAGGGTCACATATACAATTCAACATCTCGCGTCAGGAACAGAAAAGACAGGTCTTGGTTGGGTTACGCTCAGGTAGGAGAAATACTGCAAGCAATGTCAAGAAATCTCATCTAAAATGAAATTACATTCTAGTATATAGGCTGACTTGTGTGGTGGATCTAAGCTGTGCATTATGTGGGAAGAAGTACTTTTGCTTTATTTTCAGAAATCCAAGCTCCTTCTTTATATACATAAAAATGCATCCATGAGATAGTGTCTCCCAGACCTTTTACAAAGAATTTTCTAGGGGCTTAGAGAGGCTTTCAGGCAGAAGAAGCAATGAAATCATTAGGTTTAACTTCATTGTAAATTTATGCCATTTAACTTGGATGATGTCATTATCTAGCAATAGAAATATAACATAATATAAAATAATAGTGCCCTATTCTCTCCCCCCTCCCTTTCAATTTCCAAGATTCCCTATGAATCCCTTTTGACATTTGGAATTCTTTGCAAGCTTTTGGGTGGAGAGGGGAGCCTTTCATATTGGAAAATCACTGCTAGATGATACCATCTCACTAGCAGAAAGCAGCAATGATTTGAAATTACTTACTCAGAGTGAAAGAAGTGCCAAAGGAGGACTGCAACTGAATATGAAGAAGAGGAATATCATGACTAGAAGAACTACAAAACTTTAATGTTGACAATAATGAAATTGAAATTGTTAAAGATTTTTTATACCATGGTTCAGTCATTGATCCTAATAGGGACTCCCGCCTAGAAATCAGAAGACTGACACTTGGAAGGGAGTAATGAAGGAATTAGAAAATATCATCAAATGTATGTAGAATTTGTCACTGGAGACTAAGACTTTCCACATTCTTGTGTTCCCAGTTAGCCTGTATCCATGTAAAAACTTGGATAGTAAAGCTGACAAAAAAACAATTGATTTGTCTGAAATGTGGTGTAGGAGGAAAGCTTTGTGGATACCTTGAACTGCCAGAAAGATAAACAAATGAATACTAGAGCAAACCAAGACTGAACTATCTCTGGAGGCAAAAATGATGAAACTGAGGCTTCCTTACTTTGGTCACAACTTTAGACAGGAAGATTGTCTGCAAAAGAAAATAATTCTGGGAAAGATTGAGGGCAGCAGGAAAACAGGAAGACCAAATGTAACAACAGAATATTCCATCTCTGCATGATAACATCATTGGAGTGTTTTGGAATAGTAGCTATGTTAGTTTGTGTTTTAGGCATAGAGAATAAACAAAACGAAAAAATGCTGTAGCACTTTAAAGACTTAACTATTATATTTTAATGTGAGCTTTCTTGGATCAAGTTGTCTGATGAAGTGGACTTGACCCACAAAAACTCACACTAAACTATAGCAGTCTTTAAAGTGCTACAGCATTTTTGTTTTGTTTATTCACTGATATCATTGGAGTTGTGTGGCATAAGCTTATGCCAACAGAATGTCATGCTGGATGGACCAAAATCTAGATATAACATTTGTTTTGTGTACAGTTTAGTGCAAATTTATTGGAGAAGATGCAAGGGCAGCAGATCCTTATTCTGAGTGGTATTTTTAGATGATTAAAAATATACACATTTAGGAGAAAATAGGGTTACATTCAGTTTAGACTACTCAGAAAATTAATTTTGTAAAGATTTTCAGAAGGGACAGGAATTATTTGTCCCAATTCACTTTTAAAATTGTTACAAGGAGTATATCCAGTTCACACCACCTTCCAGAGCTGGCCACTTTTAAGATAATTGATTGATAATGTACTTTTCTAAGCTGACTTGCTATCTAATGAAGTCATCTTCTACAACATTGATTGTTCTTTGCTATTTGTGTTACCAGAGTGAACATTTACAGTACTGTATATAGTAAATAGCTAGGATGACTAGCCTGCAACATGTAATGAGCTCTGCCAGGGAGAAATCTTGAAGTATTTAGTATATGGCAGCTTGGTTTTGTATGATTTCACTTAAAATTTATCCCTCTTGACCCCTTATCTGGGTTGTTTATCAGATAGTTAAGTGGTAACCAATGGATTGATCGTGAGGGCATATTGGGAGATTTGACATAATCTAAATGTTTAAATGTTAGTTTTCATCTAGCATTGGACTTCTGAAGACCTGCTATATGTGAAAAAATAAATTTGTATTGCAGTATGAAGGGTCATGGAGCATGTTTTTTTTAAAAGAAATGTTGCTGGTGTCTATTGCTTTCTGGTAATAAGTCAGTGCAAGGCTAATGGGAATATATATACAGTACTGTACATTGAAAATTCTTGAAGCTTGTATATATTTGCCATCATATTCCTTTACAGAGACTGAACTGTTATTATAATGGTATAATCTTATTCATATGACAATGTTTATGGGAGCACAATTCTTAATTTTTCATGTTCATTCTTTCATCTTACAGGGTTATTTGTTGTATAGAGATGTGAACAATCATAGCATGACAGCCATAAGAATAAATCCGGAATCTTTGGAGCAAGACGGTACAGTGACTTTGCCAGGTATTGAAAATTCCTTATTTGGAAGAAAACCTATTTTTAATTTCTATTAGGATTTTGAGATGTTACTGACCAGGGAAGATTTAATTAACTCATACTGACTTAATATCAAATATATATTGCTAGAAAGTCTGTTACCCAACAGAGGGCTTTCTCAGTGGCGGCTCCGGGTAACTGGAATGCTCTACCTGGGGAGCTGTGTGTGATTGACTCTTTAGGGACCTTTAAGAAGCAATTGAAAACTTTTCTTTTTGAGGAGGCCTTTGGCAGCTTGTTGAAGCTTAAATAGTAGACCCTCCCATTGTTGACTACTTGGGCTAGTGCTCCTTGGTGCTGATTTATTTTATTTTATTTATTTATTTATTTAGATTTATATTGCTGCCCACTCGCCGAGGCGACTCAGGGCGGCTTATACTCAAAACAACAACACTACAATAAAATTTATAAAATGCAACCACATAAAACAACCAAACCAGAACACAAACTAACTCCCGTCAGGCCGTTGTTGTGGGCCCAGAGGAGTGGGCAAGGTCTCCAGCCACTGCTAGGCCTTGGCATCTTCTTCCTCAGGCCGTTGTTGTGGGCCCAGAGGAGGGGGCGATCTTCTCAGCCACTGCTAGGCCTTGGCATCTTCTTCCTCAGGCTGTTGTTGTGGGCCCAGAGGAGGGGGCGATGTTCTCAGCCACTGCTAGGCTTTTGCATCTTCTTCCTCAGGCCGTTGTTGTGGGCCCAGAGGAGGGGGCGATGTTCTCAGCCACTGCTAGGCCTTGGCATCTTCTTCCTCAGGCCGTTGTTGTGGGCCCAGAAGAGGGGGCGATCTTCTCAGCCACTGCTAGGCCTTGGCATCTTCTTCCTCAGGCCGTTGTTGTGGGCCCAGAGGAGGGGGCGATCTTCTCAGCCACTGCTAGGCCTTGGCATCTTCTTCCTCCGGCCATTGTTGTGGGCCCAGAGGAGTGGGTGATGTTCTCAGCCACTGCTAGCCCTTGGCATCTTCTTCCTCAGGCCGTTGTTGTGGGCCCAGAGGAGGGGGCGATCTTCTCAGCCACTGCTAGGCCTTGTTGGTATCTTCTTCCTCAGGCAGTTGTTGATTGGACTGGGTGTGTTTTTTGTTTTTTAAAAAATGGTTTTATGGTGTTTGTTCTGCTCTTTTTAACATTGTGAGCTGCTCAGCGTGGGTTGTATCTCAGATGGGTGAGGTATATGTCAAATGAATTAATAATAATAATAATAATAATAATAATAATAATAATAATAATAATAATAATAATAATAATAATAATAATAATAATAATAATAATAATAAAAAACATTGTGTAGGATTCACAAATAGCACGCAAATCATTTGATAATATATTCTACCACCTTTTCACCAACAAAAGGAGATATCACAACCCTTGTGTGAACATTCTGCAAATGAATTTGTTTTCTCAAGCTTTTGGCAAAGTGTTTCTGCTTATGAAATAGTACACTTCTGTTGTTGCACACTGTGGCATTCTGTAAAACCTGATAGTTTTGCATTCTACTTTTGGGATGCCAACAACACTTGGAAACACGTCAAGTAACTGTCAGTGGGTCAGCATCTCTTATGTGACAGATTGAGGTCTGCTTTGTGTGTTAGTTTTGGCAACACTGTTTTCCAAGCTTCTGAAAGACCAAAGGTATTGCATCCCACCCTGGAGATCTACAAGGTCAAGTAGTTCGACATGTTTTTGACTCTTAAGCATATAGCACTAGATGTTGGTTTGAGTGCATCTGTATCTTGTTCCACAGATAGTTGCAGCAGATTTTTATATAGAAATAACTACTTAATAAGGACTGCAGTGGCTCAAGTGGTTAAGACTCTGATCTCGCTGACTGGAAGGTTGGAGTTTGATTCCTGGGTACTGCATGATGGAGTGAGCTCAGATCTCTGTCCCAGCTCCTGTCAACCTAGCAGTTCGAAAGCAAGAAATTGCAAGTAGATAACTAGGGACCAATTTTAAGCCATGGATAATTGCCCTCAAATTCAGACCTCAAAAGAGTCTTTCCTTGATAGAATCAGGAGACAATGGCTTTGGATTTTAATAGATGATATCTTAGTTCTCCTTCGTGTTGTTTGGGGATGCACACTGATGGGTTCTGCGCCTGCGCTGAATCCGGAGCGGAGCTGGAAAGCTGATTGGATAAAGAGTTTTGAATGTGGGACCGCCCACCATGCCCAACCCCTTTAGGCGCCATTTCGCGCTCTCCCCTCAGTTTGCTTTTTTCCGCTGCGCAAGCAGGAGCCTGGAAAAAAAGCTGTGAGTACTTTGCTGAGATTGTCTCAGAATCTTCCAATTTTTCCTACTTTACAATTTTTCTCGGACTAGGGGACTTGTTCCCTTGGTCCTCGTGTGGCTGGGGCTCGCCCTCAGCCGCCGTTTAAAAAAAAAAAAAAAAAAAAAAGACCAACATCTCGTGTCGGGGCCTCCCGGCCGGGATAATTTTTTCTCTTCGGCCATCTACTTCGGTGGATGGCCTCAGCGGCAGCGTTCAAGCAGTGTCCGTCCTGCAAGAGAAAGTTCCCTAGCTCGGACGGGCACGTGCGTTGTCTTCGCTGCCTCGGGGAGAGTCACCAGGTCCAGACCTGCGAAGTCTGTCGCGGCTTCTCGAAGGCCGCCATCAAGAACCGCCAGTACCGCCTTCAAGCCTACCTCATGGAGGCCGCACTGGCACCACCGGCTCCCCCAGCTCCAGAGCAGGCCGCTTCCACGTCTGCTCCTTCAACCTCCGCTTCTTCTTCCAGGCCCTCGGCCTCTGAACTGTTCAGGCGGAAGAAGGAGCAGGAGAAGAAGAAGAAGGACAAAAAAGAGAAAAAGAAGCGCCGTAGCTCTTCGTCTTCTCTTCCTCCGACCCCGGCACCGGCTCAACTTTCGCCGCCACGCTCCCTAGCATCCGCCCCGGTCGCAGCTCCACCTACGCCGGGTAGGATGTCGACCGAGGCCCGGGACGCCACGCCGGAGAGGGCCCACAGCCCTCCACCGCCGCCGGAGACTCCTCCACCTGTACCACCGCACAGGTCTTCCTCCCTCCGCAGTCCTTCCGTGGTTCCTGGTCCGGCTACCGAACCGCCGCCCCAGTTGAGCCTCATCGCCCCGTACATCGAGGCGATGGTGCGGAAACTGCACACCGAGCTCTACGGCCCGCAGACGACACCGTGGGAGCGCCCTCTGCCCTCACCACCAGCCACGGAAGCACCACCGCTCCGTGAGGAGGGCCCCGCACCGAAGCGGCAGAGGGTGGAACAGGCGCGGTCGGAGGCCTCTCTCCCTCCGTACCAGCTGCCTTTGCCGGGGAGCGATCCGAGATCCGCCAGGCCGTACTGGTCGGACTCGGACCCCGAGGTCTACCTGCCACCGCCCAGCGTCTCGGCGCGGTCAGGAGACTCCAACTCGTCGGATCAGGAGGAGGAGCAGCATCAGCCACCGCCGGTTGCGGTCGACAAGTCCCCGGACGACAACATCGGCGCCGTCCACGGATCCCAGCCGGAGGATTTGAAGACCTACACCGGACTGATCACTCGCCTCGGATCCACACTTGGGATTCGGGCGGAGGCTCCCCCGGACGACTGTGAGGACGTCGTCTGCGGCTTGGCCGACCGCAAGGAGTTGGTCCCCGTCCGCCTCGGACTGCTCCCTAAGATTGCGAAAGCGGCCAAGGAGGTGTGGAAGAAGCCGGTCTCTTCGCACTCCGTATCCAACAGAGTGGACTCTATGTACAGACTGCTGGACGATTCCAACTTTCTGCACATTCACCCGGCACCGAACTCCCGAGTGGTCAAGGGCTCCCAACACCGGACGCCGATCAGCAGCACTCCCATCCCGTCGACCCAAGAGGGGAAGAAGCTGGACGCACTGGGCAGGAGGGTCTACGCCAATGCCTCCTTGTCCTTCCGTGCGTCCAACTACGCGACGGCCATGGGAGGCTACCAGTGTCGACTCTGGGAGCAAGCGGAGTCGTTCAAGTCCCTGCTGCCACCTGATCGACAAGCGGACTTTGAAAAACTCTGCATGGAGGGCAACCACCTCTCCCTCCAGCAAATCCGCACCGGCCGCCACGTCACCGAGTCGGAGGCAAAAAACTTGGCCTCCGCCATCCAGCTCCGTCGCCACGCCTGGCTCCGTTCGGCTAACCTGCAGGACGATGTCAAGCGGCTCGTGGAGGAGCTCCCCTTCGATGGCGAGGGCCTCTTCGCCAAGGAGACCGACACCTCCTTGGGAGAGCTGAAAGGGGACTACGCCACAATAAAACAGCTCCGCCCTCCACACCGTGGGTCCGGCCGTTACCATCAGGACCAGCCGTCGACGTCTCAGGCGGGCCCATCCTATCAACCTCGCCCGCCACAGAGACAAGGGGACTACTCCCGGTACCAGCCCTACCGGCAGCGCCAACAACCCAACCGTCCACGCTACCAGCAACGGCCTCAGACTGGCAAGCGTACGGAACGGAAGGGCAAACAACGTGTTTGACTCTTCCGTGACCGAGACTCTACCCTACCGCCCCCTCTCCGACTACCTATCGGCGTGGTCTGCCATCACCACAGACCGATGGGTTTTAACCATCTTAGACTCTGGCTACGCGATCGAGTTCGAGAGATGCCCTACTGTCGGACGGATCCGCATCACCGATCCATCCCCACCGCTCCAGGAGGAACTAACAGCTCTCCTAGAGAAGGGCGCCATAGAGCCGGTCGCAGCGTCGGAGTCTCACGAAGGGTTCTTCTCCCGATACTTCCTTGTGGACAAAAAAGACGGGGGGGCACGTCCCATCCTAGACCTCCGTCTTCTCAACAACCATATCGACGCGAGGAAGTTCCGGATGGTAACCCTTCACTCCATCCTCCCGCTGATCAACCACGGGGACTGGTTCACCGTCATCGACCTGAAGGACGCCTACTTTCACGTGTCCATCAGGAGGGAACATCGTCGTTTCCTCCGATTCCAGGTGGGCGGCAACATCTACCAGTACACATGCCTACCCTTCGGCCTCTCCACCGCTCCGAGGGTATTCACGAAGTGCATGGCACCGGTGGCTGCTCATCTGCGACTGCAAGGCGTCCAGGTGTTCCCGTACATAGACGATTGGTTGATCTGCTCCCCGACCCAACAAAAAGCCAAGGACGACGTTGCACATTGCCTCGCCCTTATGCAGAGCCTCGGTCTGCGGGTCAACTTCAAGAAATCCCAGTTGACCCCCACTCAACGAATAGAATACATCGGAGCCGTTCTAGACTCTCTGGCTCTAAGAGCCTACGCCCCAACCAAACGTCTGCTCGACATCCGCACAGTGGTGGCACGGATCCAGGGCAGACGTCGGGTCCGTGCGAGGGACGCCCTCCGTTTGCTAGGACTCATGGCGTCGACCACGGCGGTGGTCTCGCACGCCAAACTCAAGATGCGCTCCCTCCAGTCGTGGTTCCTCTCCTCCTTCAACGGCACCCACGACAACCTCGGGAAGTGGCTCACACCGACTCCCGAACTCCGAGACCAGTTAAACTGGTGGACAATGGACCAGAATGTGACCGCGGGGAGACTCTTCACCCTTCCCGCACCGTCCATCCAAGTCACCACCGACGCGAGCACCCACGGATGGGGTGCGTGCTGCCGCGGACTACGGATTCACGGCATATGGACACCCGAGGAAGCCGACCACCATATCAACTTCCTCGAGCTGCTAGCGGTGTGGAAGGCGATGAGGTCCTTCAGACCGTCGATCGCGGGCAGTGTGGTGCAGATCGCCTCGGACAACACCACGACACTAGCCTATCTCAACCGGCAAGGAGGGACCAAGTCTCTCTCCCTCCTCTACCTGACCGTCCAGATGTGGGAGTGGTGCCTGAAGGTACATGTGTTCCCCATAGGTGTCCACATCCAGGGCACCCTGAACTCCGATGCAGACTCCCTGAGCCGCAAAGGGACGGCGATGCACGAGTGGGAACTGGACGAATCGGTGTTCGACCGCCTGTGCCGACGGTGGGGCACACCGACCCTAGACGTTTTCGCGTCACAGACCAACTCCAAGTGCCGCCGTTACTGCTCCCGAGCGGGGATCGGCCACGGATCGGAGGGCGATGCCTTCATGGTGCCGTGGCACCAGGAACTGCTGTACATGTTTCCACCGATCCCTCTCATCCAACGGGTCCTGATACGGATCCGTGCGGAGAACGCCTGGACGATCCTGGTTGCCCCGTCCTGGCCGCGCCAGCCGTGGTTCCCACTACTCCAAACCCTGGCTTGCGATCGTCTCCGCCTACCCACCGATCCGAATCTCCTCCGCATGGAAGACGGTCGGATCCTTCACTCCGATCTGCCGAGCCTACACCTGACGGCCTGGCTTATCCGCCCAACATAGCACGGATCCTTGATCTGTCAAGGAAACCTTCCACACGGAAGTCCTACGATGCCAAGTACCGTCGCTTCACTGACTTCCTAGCATCCAGCGACCGCACCGTGGACTCCGCATCCCTGCAGGATGTCATGTCCTACCTCCTGCACCTCGCCGAGTTGGGATCCGCACATTCATCATTAAAGGTCCACCTAGCTGCTGTGGTCGCCAAGGCCCCACCTTCTTCAGTATTGTCCTCCGCCTTCAGAGACAAAACTGTTAAAAGGTTCCTTCAAGGGCTACGCAACGCCTATCCTCCAGTGAAGATACCACCCCCTCAGTGGTCCCTCACTACAGTGCTCACCGCACTCACGAAGGCACCCTTTGAACCCATGGCTTCGGTGGACATTAAATTTGTCTCCTACAAGACTGCTTTCCTTGTAGCTATCACTTCTGCCCGACGGGCAGGGGAGCTGGCAGCCCTTCGGTCTGACCCTCCTTTTCTCAAGTTCTACCCTGACAGGGCAGTATTGCACCCAGATCTGACATTCCTGCCCAAGGTCCTGACTGAATTTCACCTGGCCCAAGCCATCACGCTTCCAGCATTCTTCCTGAATCCCTCGTCTCCACAAGAGAGAGTGTGGCACTCGTTGGATGTCAGGAGGGCTTTGCTGTTTTACACCCAGAGGACTGCGTCCTTCAGGAGAGCAAAACAACTGTTTGTGGCTTATGGTGGCAAGACTAAGGGACAGCCTCTGTCTGCCCAGAGACTATCTAAATGGATCTCAGGTACCATTTACCTGGCCTATCAGATGTCATCCCTGCCACCTCCGCCTCATGTCCGGGCTCACTCCACCAGGACACTGGCTTCCTCCACTGCATTCCTAGAGGGCATCCCGATGGAGGATATCTGCAAGGCTGCCACTTGGTCCAGGTCCTCCACCTTCATCACCCACTACCGGGTTGATACAAGGTCCGCCCCTGATGTCAGACGGGGCAGGTCCATCCTGACGGCTGGTCTCCGATCCTCTTCGCTGATGACCGCCCATCCATGATGCCATCGCGCTCTCCTACATCTCAGGACGCCGGCTGCCCACCATCCAAGTAAGTGAGCTTGTTAGTCACCCATCAGTGTGCATCCCCAAACAACACGAAGGAGAAGGACAGGTTTCACTTACCAGTAACTGTCGTTCTCCGAGTATGTTGTTTGGGGATTCACACGACCCAACCCTGCCTCCCCTCAGGGCTGCCGGCCTGAGATGGCCTTAGGCTTAGCGGGCAGCTTTAATATCAAACTGAGGGGAGAGCGCGAAATGGCGCCTAAAGGGGTGGGGCATGGTGGGCGGTCCCACATTCAAAACTCTTTATCCAATCAGCTTTCCAGCTCCGCTCCGGATTCAGCGCAGGCGCAGAACCCATCAGTGTGAATCCCCAAACAACATACTCGGAGAACGACAGTTACTGGTAAGTGAAACCTGTCCTTCAGTGATGGCAAACCTATGGTACGCATGCCAGAGGTGGCACTCCGAGCCCTCTTCATGGGCACTTGTGCAGTTACCCAGCACAGCGTTTGCCTCGCCCCTCTCCTCAACAGCCCAATGCGAGTGCTTCCTCCCTCCTCCAGCACATAGTTCACCCCACTCCTCTCTCCAGCAGCCCAATGGGAGCACTTCTTTCCTCTGCCCAGCAGCCCAATGGGAGCGTTTCCTTCCTCCCCTGTTGCTGCAGTGGCACTTTGTGATAAATAAGTGGGTTTTGGGTTGCAGTTTGGACACTCAGTCTCTTAAAGGTTTGCCATCACTGCCTTAGTTGTTCCCACTGTGAGAGGCAAGAAATGGGAAGCAATTTGTCAGGTCTATTGCACTAAGGCCAGAAATCTCTGTGACCTTTAGGGGCCAGAGAGGCTTATTAAAAAATTTGTGTGCCCATTATGCCATTTTAAAAACAGCTCTCAGAGTCATTTCTGGGAATAGGCCCTCAGTGAACAGTTGGGTCAGAATGCAACACCTACATGAGTAAGTAACAGTTGGGTCAGAATGCAGCACCTACATGGACCTTTTAATGAAAAGAACTAAATTGTGATCTTCATGAAGAAATAGCTAGGTTTCTGTAACATATGTTTTACCGTAAATTTAGATTTTGAGTTTTAACTAGGAGAAAAGTGCCAGTGAATGTCAGGGACGTTCCCTCTTCAGTTATAAATAATTCAGTTGATATCTATGTGTGCTTTGCATTATCCAGAAATGATAAAAATGCAATTTATAAATGATTTGCTTATCTATGTTCTTTTTATATGCTAAAGTATTCCTCATATATAAACAATAATTATTATACAGTAATACCTCAGATAACGTTTACCTCGGATAACGCTAAAATCGCATAACGTTAAGTAATCTGGGGAGGAGAATTGGATTGAATAACGTTAAGGTCCTATGGGATGGATCGGATAACAACTGCTAAAGCCTATGCGGTTACAATGTATCTCTATGGAGCTTTAACGTTATCCGATACATCCCATAGGATTTTAACATCCATCGGATAACACTAAAAATAGGATAACACCAAGACTTGTGGAACCAAGTCTTAGCGGTATCCGAGGTATTACTGTATAAGTAATGTTGTTGCAACATTCTAACGCATCTGGTTTGGAGACCCTTCTGCTTAGTCTTCTTTTTATAGATTTCCTTTCTTTATAGAATTTTCATTATCTATCCATATGAAACATTTATGAGAGACTGGAAGGTAACATCAAACTATCCTAATTTTTTTATTCTACAGATTGCCAGACTGAAGGACAGAACATTCTTTTTACTGATGGGGAATATATTAATCAGATAGCAGCTTGTAGAGATGTAAGTATAAAGAAGTCTCCTAATTTTTAGGTTTTTTGGATGGGCTATGGGACCATCTCTTATTGAGTAATGTAAATACTAGCCTTTAAGCTTTTTATCTGTTAAAAACATAGTATTTCATGTGCCCATTTGTAGTGTTTTAAATTAAAAATTTCAAAAGTATTTTATAAAATATGGATGATATTATCTGTTTATTGGTATACAAAGTTATATTTGATACATTTAAATTGCATCAACTGAATTTGCACCCAGATTTCTTTTTTTAATTAAATTTTAAAGAATAAAATACAAAAGATAAAATATAAAACAAATCATATGCGAGTCAAACAAAAGAAAGAAAAGAAAAAACATAAATACATAACATAATTACATCACAAAATATTTTAGTACTTTCTTCCTTACATCATGTATTCAGTAAGTAAATCTTATTTAATTTACTTTATGTGTTTATACTCATTATCCTAATTGCACCCAGATTTCTGTTCATGTATTCTGCACTGGAATTCTGCTTAGACTACTGCTTAGATCGAATACACCTAAGATGTTGAATTCTTAGGTAAAAACATAGTTGAGAAATCAGAATTAAATTTATTTTTAAAAGATACTTACTTTGGCTATCTAGATTCTTAGATTGTCTCTAATTCTTTAAAAGGTCGCATTATATAGGCTTCTTACTTGAGTTGCTGCAGATGGGAAAATAGACAAATAAAAATATATTTCAATGTCTTCTCCTCTGTCAGTCTTAGCAGTTTCAGGGGATAAGCTACAGAATGAAATATTTCAACTCTTCTTCTCAAGTGACACCTCTAATACAGATTCCCAGCACTTTCATTTAGGGAAAACAGGAGATATCAGAAGATCAGAACATGCATTTCCTACATAATTTGTAGTTTGGTCCTAAGAAACATTCCTCATTTTTGAACACTGAGATATCGAATGTAACGGTTACTTAAAGAACTGGAAGCATTTTGTGATTTCATGTTTTGAGACTGTAGAAAAACTGGTGGTTTCTTCTGGTAGCCTTCAATTACTTCTATGCTTAGCATTCAAATAGTTAACAATACTTGGTACATGTTACATTGGGGGGATATCCACAGAGTTTATAAACTTGATGGTATATAAGAGTGATTGCTTTGCTTTACTTGAATTAAAATTTATGCCTTGAGGCCAAAATGTGCAATAATACGACATGGGTGCAGGTTATGTCCTTACGGTTTAGCAGTTTATTGTTCAGCTTGTGTTTATATATCTAGGCAAGTGTGTCCTTATCTTGCAATGGACATAGTTTATTTAATAATGGGTATAGTTTATTTAATAAGATATTTGGGACTTCAGTGTCTGAAGTGGTTAAGAAGCTGACTGGAAGGCAGCAGGTCAGTAGTTGAAAACCCAAGTACTGCATGACAGAATGAGCCTCCCGTCTCTGTCCCTGCTCCTGCCAACCTAGCAGTTCGAAAGCAAGAAATTGCAAGTAGATAAATAGGGACCACTTTGGTGGGAAGGTAAATAGTGTTCCATGCACTCTGGTGTCTAGAAATTTGATTAAATAAATAAATAAACAAACAAACAGAGATGAGCACTGAACCCTAGAGTAGGATACAACTGGCTTTCGAGAAAAGGGTGGCCTTTACCTTTTATCTTTACCTTTTGGAAGGTTGTTGAACATTCACAGTTCAGTACAGTTTGAGTACCCATATCTCTGATGTCGGCAAATATTTAAAGTTGTTGAAACTGTCATTTTATTTGTTGCAGGATGGCTTTGTTGTTCGAATATTTGCAACAAGCACTGAACCAGTGCTACAGCAAGAACTGCAGCTTAAGCTTGCAAGAAAATGCTTACATGCTTGTGGTATTTCTTTATTTGATCTGGAGAAAGACTTGCACATTATCAGTAAGAAAATACTTGTCTACTGTCTTTTTCAAGTTTGAGAAATTATCGGAAGTTTAATATCATAGAAAACAAAATGAAAAATATTGATAGCTAATTGAATTCACGACAAAGAAACATCATACAAATTTTTTAAAAAAGAACTTGTGGTGAGAGAGCAAGTGATGGGATAGAATTAATATGGGGCTTTTGACATTCATGCACAAAATCATGTTTCTTCTAGTTCAGTATTCCACTGGTTGTAGGTGCATTTGTATAAATATCAATGGCAGAAAATTACACCTTGAACTTTTACCCTTTTCTCCCCAAATTAGGATGTCCAGATGAAAAAGAGCATGTGTTTCATGCACCTTTAAAAGCTGTTTAGAGAAGGAAATTTCAGCAAGGACAGCATTTAATACAAGCTACATTTGCTGAAATGACCTTCTTTACACAAGTATTAAAGATAAAGGAACTCTGCCCTCTTTTTAATCTCCTCATCCTCACCCTACAGTTTTCCTAGCAATTTTAATTTGAAACTGCAGAGTACTTTATTTTATGCAATGTATTGCACATTTGAATGGATTCCCTCTGTGCTTTTTGCACTTGATATTGAAACCACCTCTGTTTTGAAAAATATTGATGGCTAATCCAGTTTTTTTGTAGGACTGCAGTGGCTTACTGGTTAAGATGCTGAACTTAATGATTGGAAGGTTGGCAGGTCAGTTCAAGACCCGAGTGCTGCATGACAGAGTGAGTTCCTGTCTCTGTCCCAGTGCCTGCCAACCTAGCAGCTCAAAAGCAAGAGATTACAAGTAGATAAATACTATTCACTTGAGAAAGCCTTGATGCTGGGAAAGGTCGAGGGCAAAAGAAGAAGGGGGTGGCAGCAAATTAGATGACTAGATGGTGTTGTTGACGCAATGGGCACAGAGCTGGGCAGGTTGAGGAGGATGGTGGAGGACAGGGGTGCCTAGCGTGCTATGGTCCATGGGGGTGCAAAGGGTCAGACTTGAAGGTAATGGTGTTCTGTGTGCTCCGGTGTCTAGTCATGCTTGCCACATGACCACGGAAATGTCTGCAGATGTAGACAGTGCTGGCACTTTGGTTGTAAATGGAGATGAATACTGAACCCTAGAGTCAGATATGTCTGGCTTTCCAGCAAGGGTGACCTTTACCTAATCTAGCTTTGTATTCCCAGGTACAGGGTTTGATGAGGAATCAGCTGTTCTTGGTGCAGGAAGAGAATTTGCACTTATGAAAACAGCTAATGGAAAGGTATTGGAAACATCCTTCTAACCAATAAGAGATTTTGGCAGTGAAAAAATATATTTTTGGCTTTATGGTAGTGGCACTTTGAATTTGAGAATACAGTACTTTCCTTGGGCCAGGCTCCATGTAATGCTTCATCTTGTGAAGATTTTCTCAGGCATTTTCTTTTACAGGATATAGCTGCTGAAACTTCAGTCTGCAAATGAAGGTTGCCAGAGTGGAGTTTTTTTTTAAAAAACCCTACAAGAACAAAAGGCATACATGGTAAGAAATGAAAATACATCCCGTGAGAACCTTCTGCTGCAGACTGTTGCTTCCACAGCTGTGTTTTGTAAAAAAGAAAACGCTAAGTAAAGTAACTTTATCTGATTATGCCATTTTTTTTACTTTTTATTTTTACTTAGTTTGTATCCCGCTCTCCTTGGTAGCAACCGACTCAGAGTGACTCACAAAGTCCCCTAATATCACTATTAAAGTGCAAACAAAACTACAATAGCATACAATATACCAAAAACGGTAAAGTACAGTAAATATCATATAGTAGGTCAGTACACATTACACATCAATACACATTATAGTACAATTAAAATACATGGCATGTAGTGCAACAGAGCAATAAGATTCAATAAATATCATACAGTAGAACAACACACATCATAGTAGAAAACATTATAATTCAAAAATGTCCACTTGCTACTATAGTCCAATTCCTCTTCCCGGCCAAAGGACATTGGTCGGGAGTCCCAGCTGCGTCTCTTCTCCCTGGGTACTGGGCGAGAGAAGGAGTCCAGGGAGGGGGGGGGCAGATCTCATAGCCGCCAGCCCCCAGCTCAACTGTGTTTCCTCTCCCCAGGCGAGAGAAGGAGTCTGTTAAGGAGGCAGGGCCAGGAAGGAGCAAGGCGCAGCAGTGTCAGCGTCCTCGGCATCTTCAAGCCTCCCATGGCCACGGGAGGCTCCTTTATCCTACTGGCCAATGGTGGGGCCAGCAGGGCACAGGGTGCGTCGTCGTCTTCATGTCAATAACCACCCTGTGATCCTCTTATTTTCTGATTGCCTTTTTTAATGAAAAGTTTTCTGTAGGTGTAATGTTTGTCTAGGTATGGAGCTCCACATTGGTGTCATGTTAGTGTAGCTTTTTTCCTTTCTAATTGTTTATGGCATGTGGATGCTATGAACCTTACTTAAAATTGAAACATCTGCTTATGTTTTTATTAAAATCTTTTTCATACCAAATGTTATCTACCTGTATTCTACTCATTCTAAATCTTTACACTTTTTCCTTTCCACATTACAGATTTATTACACTGGAAAATATCAGAGCCTTGGAATCAAACAGGGTGGCCCTTCAGCAGGGAAGTGGGTAGAGCTGCCAATCACCAAATCTCCAAAGATTGTTCAGTTCTCAGTTGGGCACGATGGTTCACACGCCTTACTTGCTACAGAGGATGGAAGTGTCTTTTTCACAGGCTCAGCGAGTAAAGGGGAAGATGGAGAATCAAGTATGTTTGGACATTATTTGGTAGTGGTATGTCTGTGAGGAACTAAAGTTTATTAGAGACACATGCTTCAACCTTGAATGAGAATGTAGGTACCAGCCGGCGTTCTTATTCTTTGTGCAGGGCTTGCCTTCCCCCTTTTTTGTGTGTGGCAAGAGTAGTACAGTAATACCCCGGATAACTTTATGACTTGTTTCCACAAGTCATGACGTTATCCGGTTTTTAGCGTTGTCTGATACATGCATCAAACAATGCTAAAAAAAAAAAGCCCTGACTTCAGGGACAAACCGCTTTAAAGGCAGGTAGGGAAAGAAAGAGACCTCCCTGCCTTTAAAGCCACCCCCATGTGACTGCAGTAGGGTCGGGGAAAGTGCCTTTCCCCCGACGCTACTGCAGGCTTCGCTCTGCTTACCTTCCCTTCTTTGACTGCCAGATGATCGCTGGAGGCTTGTTTTTTTAAAACTGCAGGGAAGGGGGGAAAGAGAGAAATGTGATTGGTTCTATAGAGAAGTAAAGGAGGCAAAAACTGCTCTCCCTGTCACTTCCCTCCTTCCCTACTCCCACCCCCAGCTGACAGTCTCTAGAGAATCAATCACATCTCTGTATTTCCCCCTTCCCTGTTTTTTTCAATAGAGGAAGGGAAAGCAAAAACAGCGTGCTCAGTCCGAGATTGCAGCTCAAGATTAGGTAAGCAGAGCTGGGGTGGATTCTCTGTGGCCGAGCAGGCAGTGGGGTGGCTGTGGGGAGTCCCCAAACTGCTGGGGGTGGGAATAGGGAAGGAGGGAAGTCACATTTCTCTCTTTCCCCCCTTCCCTGCAGTTTAAAAAAAACAACAAGCCTCCACGATCAGCTGGCAGTCGGAGAAGGGAAGCAGAGCGAAGCCTGCAGTAGCGTCGGGGGGAAAGGCAGGCGGGTGCTGCCTTCCCCCCCCCCCACACGATTGTACCGGATAATGCTTAAAATCACGTTATACGATACAAGATTTTTCCAAAAATCTTGCATCGTTATGCGGTTTTAGCGCTATTTGGTACAATCGTTATCCGGGGTATTACTGTATTTTGATTCATGGACTCAAAATGTAATACTGTACAGTGAAACCCTGCTTTACCAAATTAATCCATTCCACAGATTTTTCCTTATTATGATTTTTCCTTGTCATGAAGTGCAATTTCCGATATGAATGCATTGAAAACTAATTATTCCATTCCGGAGGTTAGGAAAAAAAACTCTTCATAAAGTGCACTTTGGAATTTTTTGCTGCTTTTTCGCCACTTTATGAAGAGATTTGAACAGATAAAAGAATTTTCTTTTGGACTTTTTCCTGATTTCTGGAAGGATTTACATTGGTTTCAATGCATTTTAAACACTTCCTACAGCGGCCTCTAGTGGCTAGCTCTGATAATATGCCCGCCAATCAGCTGTTTGCTTCCCCCTGCACCCAGAAGTGTCCAATCTCTGCTTTTAAGTTGCCAAAATGCAGGTTAAAAGTTGCAAAAAATTCCAAAAAGCTCGTGTACCCCCCTCTCACAGTTGAGGTGAATGGTGTGTCTGAAAACCCAAAAAATCTTATCATATGGCAAAAAAATACGTAAGCTAAGACGTCATTTTCTTGAGATTTCCTTCCGTATAGTGAGTTTTCTGTTGGGAGAGGTGTCTGTAAAGTGGGGATCCACTATAATTAATCTGTGAATAATTTTTCTAATGTTAGGTGGAGGTTTATATTCTGACTGATAATACAGTAATACACAGTCAGACAGTCATGTGATCATAAGTTTATGCAAACAATGCTGCTTTATACAGAAAATAAACAAGCTGCTATTGAGATGCTCAATATATGTACATATCCCCTCTTTTTATTAGGAATATTGGAAATTATTTTTGACTTTGATTTAGTTTTGAATGTAGGTGTAGGAATATAAAAAGAAACTGTACTGAATACTCATTACTTCTTGTCTGTCTTCCATTTGCTTTATTCCAGCTTTAGTTCTTCTGCAGTATCTAAAGTAGAAAACAGTTACTCTTTTTCTGAGTTTAAGCACTTATATTGCTTCAGTACATTTCCTGAATTCACTTACCTCAGTTTGAAAACTAATGTTTTAATGTGACCTCTCTTCTTTTTAAGCAAAAAGCAGGAGGCAGTCTAAACCTTATAAGCCCAAAAAAATTATCAAAATGGAAGGCAAGATTGTGGTGTATACTGCGTGCAATAATGGGAGCAGTTCTGTCATTTCAAAAGAAGGGGAACTGTACATGTTTGGAAAGGATGCAATATACTCTGATAGCACAAGTAAGATGACATTTGAATGTTTCAAAGCAAAAAGTATAGTTGAGGTTTCTAAAGTAATATTTATACTATATATAATGTTATACAGTGATCATATGAAATAAACTTTAGCAGAGCAGAGGTTCAAACTGTTTCAGTGCAAGCATTTCTGGTACTGTTTGTTGTTACCTCTCAGTATTATTCCAATGATATGTAGTGATGTTGGCCCATTTTAAAAAAAATCAAAAACCATAGCTGGATAATTTTTAAGACTAGCCAAAACATTGCAAACATTGTTCTATATTTACTTGCAACTATTCTACTATTGCTTTGGTGTTAACCATCTCTGGTCTTTCTAATCATGATGTAAATATATTTCATGGCAGTGTAATGGATCTTTAAAATTCAGAAAACAGATGCTTTCCATTCAGCTATGTGTTCATTTTGCAGGTTTAGTAACAGATTTGAAAGGTCATTTCGCCACTCAGGTAGCCATGGGGAAAGCTCATACCTGTGTGCTAATGAAGAATGGAGAAGTTTGGACATTTGGGGTGAATAACAAAGGGCAATGTGGACGAGATACTGGCTCCATGAGTCAGGGAGGAAAAGGTCAGTGCCTTTTGTGTTCCCTTGTTCACAAGGTTTTCTGTGTGTGGTGGCATACCCTTTTCCAGACCTTTAGCCCTGGTGTCACAGTGGTTAAACTGCTATACTGCAGCCAAACAATTGCAATTGTGAGTTCAATCCTAACGGGGGGGCTCTTGGCTCCTTCCAAGGTTGGTAAAATGAGTACCCAGTATGTTGGGGACAAAATGCTAATGCTAATAACTTATGAATTGCCCAGTGACTGTACTAAACACTATAGGGCAGTTCTTGTTGTTCTGTCAGATCTGAATCTCAATATTGGCGATCCTCATGGCGATCAGCCATGAAGATTGTTCATGTATTGCAGCATGACAACCATACCACTGATCCGGTTCTGCAAGTCATTTTCTGGTCCTGAGCCCACAAAATCCTTATCGGCTCCAGGCCAGTATTGATGAAGCTACTGCCCTCTGTCAAGATGGATTCAAGTGGGATTTAATCCATTTGGGGACCATCACCCTTATTTTGGACTTTGGCACCCAAACCATTAGTGCTCAGGGCTGTCTGGTTAGTTAACTGCCACCTGACAGTCAGCATTGAGTCTCCAGCAGTATGATCTACTCTATTACCATAGCAGGATAACCTGGTCAGACAGGTTATATAGGGCAGTATAAAGTGTAATTGCTATTGCTATTTGTTGCTATTTGCCTCATCTAACTGTTAAGTCCTTTTGTTTCTATATCTCACTAAAGCTGTTAGCATTTTTTGTGTCTGAACCAGCAGCTTCCTTTCCAATCTACTGAAGTAAGACCAAGTCTTGATTCAAGCTTTGTATTCTCAGCAGCCTGGGTACATTGCTGTATGTAGTACAAAGATAACATTTGCAAACGCCGAGCTCTTGTTTCCGATGCTCAATATTTCATGCTTAATTTGTTACAGTTCTTGAAAGTGGCTGCTATACATTGTTTTCTGCCACCAGTCTTGCTGTTTGCTTCTCCCAGATTAATTTTCCTCTGATCTTTTGAATTTCCTAACCCCCTTGTTTTAGTTTTTTTATATATTTCATTCCATAATATGCCTGTATTTGTTAAAGTGAAGCTGTTAGTTAAAGCATCCTGTCACCAAAATATTTTGCCTTCTTTGTGAGACCAGTATGTGTAAAGTTAAAAAACAACAGGTAATAGTTAAATACAAGATGAGGCTGCTTTCCTCTTTTTAGTAGGCAGGAGAATGGCGATTATAGTAATGGGAATATCACGGCCTTTTTATTATCCATGGGAACCACTCCTTTCTTTTAATGATTTTGGAAGTATCCATTATCTACACCAGGTGCATAGACAAGGGATCAAAGAGAGAGGTTTGGTGAAAGATGCAGTTATCAATCACTCAGATCTGTAGAGAATCTGCAGGACAAAAAAGAGAAGGTTTTGGGTTCCTGTGATTTGACTCCTTTACAGTTCTGTGTTGCTGTGCCCATGTTTAGTTTTCTGGAGATGTAATTTCCAGTTTCCCCAGACAGTGGCGTAGCATGGGTTTCAGCTGCCCGGGGCGGTGTGAAATTTTGCCGCCCCCACAACAAAACTGCTGCCTGGGATGGGCCTCCCCCCCCCCCCATGATGCAGTGTGTGCTAAGGAGCACAGGAGTTGGGGGGGGGGGGACAGTGTCATGAAGGTGGCGGAATAGGGGATGAAGATGCAGGTGTCCAAATGGTTTAAGAAGTAAACCTACAAATGCATGGGGCTTACCTCCTTGCCAAGTTCACAAACAAGGGGCACCCCTTTTTGGGCCTGTTTAGGCACCTCTTGCAGCTCTTTCTCCCCACGAATTTCTTCTCTCTTCCTAGCCATGCAGCCGCGTCACAGTGCCTGCGCCAATTTTGAGGCCAGGAACCACACCAACAGCAACCAGCTGACACAGTCCCAACGCTCAGGGTGTAGGGGCACTTTGCCAACCCAACCCCCCCCCCCTGAGGTGAGAGGGAACTCGTGAGAAAAATAGCACCTATTCCTTCAAAGATGGGGCAAGGTTAAAGGAAGAAAGGAGGGCGTAGTGACCATTCCCACCCTTGAGCCCACCTGAAACCATGGCTGCTAATAATTTCATGTCAGAAATTATTCTGGGTTAAAAAGATTTTGCTGCAGAAATTCCCCTCAGGGGACGCCCAAATGAGGCTCCTTTCTCATCCCCAAGATCTTTTCTCATCAAGTCAATCCTTAATTATGTGGAGAAGTTGTTTAATAAAACCACTTTCCCATCAGCTAAGTTACCCCAACACCTCCAAATGACCTCCTGCTTCCAAAGTTCTGTGAAGCTGACATGATTTGGCCACCCCTGACACACACACATATATAAACCTCTCAGTACATAAAACATGTCACCTTTGTTTTGTGTTTAGCTAATTAGACCTTGTATTTCTAAGCCACTGCAGCCCTCACATTGTTAGATGGGTACATACAAAATAAACATTGTGCATTATACATTTCTATATGAGTTTACCTCGCTTAACAACTAAAACCAACCAAAAACTCACTTAACAAATAAATCGGGGTTTGCAATCTCCCCCCCCCCCCACCAGAAGTCACAATTGGTTACTTACAGTGGTGTTTCACTTAAAAAGCAAACTTTCTTAAAGAGAAATCCCATGGAACACATTCGAAAGCAAGGAATTTAAAGTACTGTACAGCTCCTATCTCTGTCCCAGCTCCTGCCAACTGTACAGTACTTTAAATTTCTTGCTTTCAAACGGCTAGGTTGGGAGGAGCTGGGATAAAAACAGGAGCTCATTCCGTCCTGCATATATACTTAAGCACAAAGAAGCTACATTATTCTCATGTGTAATTCCACTGACATTAACCTTTAATTCTTTATTTCTTTTATTCTTATGTTTTACTTAGCACAGTCACATAATGGTAACCATGTTTATTCACTCACTCACTATTAGTATAATTTTATACCAGTAGCCTTAGAGACGGTTATAAAAGGACATTTTATACTTTTATATTTCATATACCTGTACTTGTATAATATAGAATAGTGAAATGTAGGAACATAGACAACCCTTGTAAGCATTTTTTAAAGTTAAAAATCAAAGAGCCCCTTTTAAAGTACTTTTTTTAATTAATAGATTAAGAAAGTTGGCAAAATGTTTTTCTAAAGACAGTTAACTATCTTTCATTCAAATTCACAAATCACCTAACAGCTTTGTTTTACTTTATGAAAGGGAAGAAGGGAATATGATACTTCAAAGCAGGAGTGCCCAAACTACAGCCTGGGGGCCGGATGCAGCCCCCCCATGCCAATTCATCCGGCCCATGAAACCCTCATCACTCTTGAAAGCTGAAGTAAAACGTGCCCGTACGGGCGTGTTTTACTTCTGCTTCCAGGAGCGACGAGGGCTTCGTGGGCCAGATGAATTGGTATCAGGGGCTGCATCTGGCCTCCAGGTTGTAGTGACCAGCTCCCTGAACCACGTGACCGGCCCATGGCGTGAAAAGTTTGGGCACCCCTGCTTCAGTGGATGACTGCCAGAAACATGTACTGATGAGGATTTAAGTTTGGCCAAGGACAAAGATAGAGAGAAGGTAGTAAAGGGAGATCTGCTAAGCCCCTCTTTGGCCTCCAGAGCCCCCACTTACCAGGATCAGCTTAATGGACACTTCCAGGACCTCCTCCCGCCTTGTGCCTTGTCTACATCGTCCAGTAGTAGTTGTCAAAAAGGTGTTGAAGCTCTTCGTTGGCCTCCAGGAGCCCTGGGGAGAGGATTTGGGGTTTAGAAGGGAGGCAGGAAGGAGAGACTTTCACAAGTGCTACACGGGAGTGAACAAGAAATTGCAAGTAGATAAATAGGGACAACTTTGGTGGGAAGGTAAACAGTGCTCCACTCCATGCACTCTGGTATGTATTCATGCTGCCACATGATTAGTGTCCCTATTTATCTACTTGCTATTTCTTACTTTCGAACTGCTAAGTTGGCAGGAGCTCACCCCGTCATGTAGCACTTAAGTCTTGAACTGCAGATGTTTCCATGATTATGTGGCAGGTGAGTGCAGAGAAAGCTCCCAAATGGGTATCACATCCCCAATATTCTCTGTTTCACTTTCAGGAATCTAAGACATGAACAAAGCTCACATTTGAACAAATACTCTTTGCTTTTTCTTTGCATGCCACTCACATGACAGTTTTGGAGCAGTCTTGTAGGGTGTCTAGCCCAATCTTTTCCTAGATTTACAAATCCAGAAAGAATCTAACCCATTTTGAACAGGCTACTGCCCTGAATCTGCTGAAGATCTTTGGCAAAGGACAGTCATCACCCTCTAAGTAATTACTTCCATTTTTAAAATCTTGTCCACAACAACCTTCTCTTAATGCTCAGCTCAAATCTACCCTTTTGTAATGCAAGCCCATTCAATTCTATTCCTGTCCTCAAGACTACAAAGAACAAGGCCACACCTGTAGGATATCTAAAGAAGGTTGTTAAATTCTTGCTCAGCCTTCTGCCCTCCAGGACAAACATTTATAGTTTATTTTTCTTCACACTTACCACATTGGCAACCATCTTTTTGAACTTATTCCAGTTTGTATCATTTGTAAAATTGTGAAATATAAATCTGGAGGGAGATCTTCAATATGACCAGTGCACAATAAAGCAAAATCTCTCCTGTGACCTACAACCCAAACTATTTTTCTTTTAATGCACCTTAAAACCATATTAACCATTTTTTTGCAGCCATGTACAGCTGCTGATTCTTCACCAACCCTTTCTTTTCTTTAGGTTACTGCTGGGATTCCTCATTCCTAGGATGCTTGCATAATCAAAATGTACAAAGTAATATCATGAGTTGGAAAAAATGTGCTGTGATGAAAGTTTGAAAAATCAGTAAATGAAACCTTTTACCATACAAAAACAGTTTTATTCATAAAACTGAAGGGAGGAAGGAGCTTGGTCAAGCAACAACATTAAAGGAGGATATAGCTGAAGATCCCAATCTCCCCTACATCACATAGAGCAGGTGTGCTCAAACCTTTTGGGCCATGGGCCGGTTATGTGACTCAAGGAGCTGGTCACTATGGCCCATGGGCCGGATGCAGCCCCCATATGGGCACGTTTTACTTTCGCTTCCAGGAGCGATGAGGGCTTTGTGGGCCAGATGAATTGGCATTGGGGGCCGCATCTAGCCCCTGGGCTGTAGTTTGGGCACCCCTGACTTAGAGGGACCCTGAATAGGCTGAGGGTCCCTAGAGTCGGATACGACTGGCTTTTGAGCAAGGGCAACCTTTCCTTTTCCCTTCCTGCCCCCACCAGCCCTGCAGGAATGCTGGAGCAGCAAACCAGACCCCAAGCCTCAGCTCTAGGGAAGCTGGAGAGGCAGCAAAAAGATTTTCTCCTCTCTCTCCCCCCCCTACCAACTCAAAGCATCTTGCCTATAGCCATGCAAATCGCAAAACTGGAAATAGAAGCAGTAAAAAGTTTTTCTCCTCCCCCCCCTCACCAAATTGAATGGCTGTAGCTGAGAGACTTGGAGCGAACTCTAAGCCTCTTGCCTATAGCCACGCAAATTGGCGAGATCATAGGGAAGCAGGGAGAGGGAGAAAAACAGCACCTTCAGAGCACAGGTTTAGCAGCAGCAAACCTACCTCCACACTCGTGCTGGCCTCCTCTTCCTCCTTCCACGGGGATACAGCATCTTTCAACAGAGGGCCACTTTTGCCGCCCCTTGGAAAATGCCTGGGGAGCATGTGTATGTCGCAATGCTTGCTGGGAGATTATGCCGGCCCCTAGAAAATGCTCAGGACTGACTGGCTGGATCACGTGAGTGGTGAAATTGCTGCCCCCTAGAATATGGCACCTGGGGCTTATGCCCCCCCTGGCCCTCCCTTCCTACGCCACTGTCCCCAGAGATGTACAATTTGTTGGACAGTTTGGTGCAGTTACCTTCTGTTAGCCTGATTTGCCTAGCAAATGTACACTGTCTTGAACTCACTGCAGGAAAGATTAGTCAGAAATGTAACAAATGTAAAATGAAATCAAAATACTGCCAGGCCATTCTGCTCTTCCCTGAAATATTACGTCTTCCTCCTGTTTGTCTTCAGAACAAATTAGGGGATGTTGCTATACTTTTGCAAGTTAAATTTAAAGAAGTATCATCCAGTAAGGAAGCCTCTGACAGCTCAGTATTATGCATGTGTACTCAGAAGCAACAAAAGTGAATTTCACACTGCTCATTCCCTTCTTTCCTTTGGCCTGTAAGATTGGGAAATGAAATCTTTTTTTAAAAGGCTTATGAAACCACAAATGTCCATTTTATATGAATTCAGCAAACTGCTTTTTATTTTAAGTCAAATTAGGTAAAATAAATTAGTATCTAATTGTAGACGCTCAGAATTATACTAAGCCTGGAGACTGGAAGGTCGGGTTTCTATACCTGAGGGCTGCACTTGGAGACATGAAAGGAGCCTCACTCAGGCATCCCCTGAATGGAGTTTCTCCAGCAAAAATATTTTCTACCCAGAGTAATCTCTGACACAAAATTATTATTATTATATGAAATTGTGCTCCTTTTGTGACCCAAAAAGGAGGTATTCCAGTGTATTTCTGTATTGCTACAAAGAGTTTGTATTACTGAGTTCAATTGTGAAATCTGATATGGATAGTTTACTATCTTATGTAGGCATTGGGGTTGAGAACATGGCAACAGCAATGGATGAAGATTTAGAAGAAGAGCTAGATGAAAAGGATGAGAAATCTATGATGTGTCCACCAGGCATGCATAAATGGAAGCTGGAACAGTGTATGGTGTGCACAGTTTGTGGGGACTGCACAGGGTATGGAGCAAGCTGTGTTAGCAGTGGCCGACCTGACCGAGTACCTGGAGGGTAAGTAAAACTTTGAAATATGTAGCTGAACATTAATACTATATGTACATAACTGAATTCTTAAACATGATTACCACTACATTTAGAGAGGAAATATCTATTTATTTTCAAGCATAGTTAAATGGATCATATTCAAGTAAGCTGAAAAGGGTGTTGTAATAGTCAAAATGTGATGTAACTAAGATGTAGATGACTGTTACTAGGCCAACTCGACTTGGGAACAATTGTGCAAAGGCAGTTCTCATCACTGCTGTCACTTGGGAACCCAGCAACAAAGGAGAGGGAAGGAGTATTCACAGACTATGAACCTGACTTGTCAGTGGGAGGATAATCCCTTCTAGAGGAGATTGAAACCTAGTTCCTCAATCTGAGTTTCAACTGACCAGCAACACCTTTTGCTTTAGAGGATTTAATTTCAGCTTGTTCATCCTCATCCAGTCCAATGCAAAGCAAAACAATCACACTTAAATACCTCCTATAGCGTTTGGTGCACGCTCAGGGCAGCTCACAAGTTCATTAGTATTTTGCCCCCAACATGCTAGGTACTCATTTTACTGACCTTAGAAGCCTGGAAGGCTGAGTCAACCTTGTGTTCTGGTCAGGATTGAACTCACAACCTTTTGGTTGCAGTACAGCAGTTTAACCACTGCACCGCCAGGGCTCCTTAAATACAGTTGTACCTCGCTCTTTAAGCGAGTTTGCTCTTTAAGCGAAACACCATTGTAAGTGACCGATTGTGATTTCTGGCGGCGGGGATTGTGAAGCCTGATTTATTTGTTAAGCAACTTTTTGGTTGGTTTTGTTAAGCGAAGCGAACATTCAGAGAAAATTCTGCTCTTTAAGTGAGTTGCTCTTTATGCGAGGTTTAACTGTAATAATAAGTAATAAAGAGAATGCTATAAACAAAAGACATGGTCTTTTGCTATAAGCAAAAGACCATCATGTCAATCAGTGCTTCTCAAGCACCATGCTTTCACCACTTTCACCAGATGAAAATATCAGATCCAGTTTGTCCCCTGCGACTGAACAACAACAACAAAACTAATTGGGAAAGGCCTGTAATTGTCATGGCAGACACGAAATCTTAAGCCACTCATCCCTAATAATCTCAGCATGAAAATTGAAGTCCCCCCAGAATAATAAGCCTAGAGTAGTCCATTGCCACAGCAGAGACTGCTTTGGTATATTTTGAAATGGTAGCTGTGTTAATCTGTGTTTCAAGCATATCAGAGAGTAAACAAAACAAAAAGACAAAAAAACACTGTGGGACTTTAAATACCAACTACTATATTTTATTGTTAGCTTTCAACAAAGTGAACTTGATCCATGAAAGCTAACAATGAAGCAGTTAATCTTTAAAGTGCCACAACATTTTTTGTCATTTTGTTTTGTATATGGCGCACAAATGAAATCCCAATCATATACCAAAAATTTTTGGGTTTAGGATGAAAAAGGTTAAATTATATTGATTGAGTCTTAGAATGCGAAAGAAATACAAAATATAATTATCACAATATCCACAAATCATGATTAAAAGATCAGGTGAGATGCTTATAGTTTTGTTCTTACTTTAAAGAGATCCATTTTGTGATTATCTGTCATCAAACACCTTTGCTTTCTTTAGAATCTGTGGCTGTGGCTCTGGTGAATCTGGTTGTGCTGTATGTGGCTGTTGCAAAGCTTGTGCTAGAGAACTGGATGGCCAGGAAGCAAGACAAAGAGGAATCCTTGATGCTGTAAAAGAGATGATACCTTTGGACCTTCTGCTAGGTAAGTATGTAAAAAAAATGAAACGAAAGATTTCTTGTTTAAAAAACCCCAAACCTTACAGTTACCAGTCAGCTCCCTGAAGCTATTTTTGAATAAAGGGTTAAAAATCAAGAATCATACTTAGTCCTCTATGTCAAGGATCCTCAACCTACAGCCTGTGGGCTAGATCTGGTCTGTGGCATCAAATCATTCACCCCGTTCCCTCACTCTGGCAGATAGGGGCTGGGGAGGCCTCCTGTGGCTTTTCTGGGGCCAGGGCAGGCACACGCGGCTTTCCCAGGGTCTGGGGAGGCCTCCCATGGTTTTTCTGGGAACTGGGGTGGGTGCATGCAGCTTTCCCAGGGGCCGAGAAGCTTTCCCGGGAGCCAGGGTGGGTGCAAGCGGCTTTCCCAGGGGTGGGGAGGGCTCCCACAGCTTTTCAAGGGGCTGCAGGTGAGAAGGATAACTTGGACCCCTCCTTCACCCATGCCATGCAGCTCCTCCAGGCCGGTAATCAGAGAAGCAGTGGGGGGGATGTGAGAGGGGGCTCATAGTGGTGGGGAGTGTGAGGGGCTCAGGATAGTGGTGTGTGGGGGCTCAGGGTGGAGGGGAGTGTCCAGCTCCTCAACAGTCTGACAGGGCTTAAAAAGGTTGAGGACTCCTGCTCTATGTTATTTCTGGACTGTGGAGTATACTCGCCCTTCAGAGTTGTGATCAGCTTCTCCTCTGAATAATTTTAAGAAGGGAGCAAAGTCACCTCTTTTTAGACAGATCATGTTTAACTTTTTTGCACTGTTGTTTCTAACTGTTGATTTTCATGGTTCGAACATATTCACTTGACTGTAATTGTCAGGTTGATTTATTTGATTTTATGATGTTTAGATCAAAATTTTAAAATGTTTCAATGCTTGTAAGAAGTGTATGAACTACAGTTGTAGCTCACTTAAAGAGCATAAGGCGTTCCACAGGATTGCTCTTTAAGCAAATTTGCTCGTTAAGTGAAACACCATTGTAAATGACCAGTTGTGACTTCTGCTGTGTGCGTGTGTGTGTGTGTGTGTGTGGGGGGGAATTGTGAACCCTGATTTAGTTGCTAAGCAAGTTTTTGGTTGGTTTTAGTTGTTAAGCGAGGCAACCATTCAGAAAAAATTCTGCTCTTCAAGCTAGTTAGTCTCTGAGGCACTCTTTACGCGAGGTTTTACTGTACAGTATATACTCGAGTATAATTCGGGTTTTCAGCCCCCAAAATAAGGTCCAAAAATGGGATTCGACTTATTCTCAGGTCAATGTAAACACTCAAAAACATACCCACACAAATGTCTAAATTAATTAATTTTACCATATTTTTATGTACAGTAATACCTCGGATAACGTTTACCTCGGATAACGCTAAAATTGCATAACGTTAAGCAATCTGGGGTGGAGAATTGGATCGAATAACATTAAGGTCCTATGGGATGGATCGGATAACAACCGCTAAAGCCTGTGCAGTTATAATGTATCTCTATGGAGCGTTAACGTTATCCGATCCCTCACATAGGATTTTAACATGCATTGGATAACACTAAAAATCGGATAACACCAAGACTTGTGGAACCAAGTCTTAGCGTTATTCAAGGTATTACTGTATTTTAATTATTGAAACTCACTAGCAGCTGCTGTATTTTCCACCTCGGCTTATACTCGGGTCAATATATTTTCCTAGTTTTAGAAGTCCAAATTAGATAACTCGACTTGTATTCAGAACAACTTATAGTCAAGTATACATGGTACTTTGAGTGCTTTTTTAAAAATGGAAAGTGGAATATAAATTTAAACAGTACTAGTGACCCCCCCCCCCCCTTAAATATGTTCTCTCTGCCTCTGTTTGGTTGCTACAGCTGTTCCTGTGCCTGGAGTTAATATTGAAGAACATCTCCAGTTACGGCAAGAAGAAAAGCGGCAGCGTGTGAATAGGAGACACAGACTGGAGGAAGGGAGAGGTTAGTACAAGTAGTCTTTCCTTCACAATTTGGTGAGTTTATAAAACATATCTTGAGAAACTGTTGTACAGAACTGAGCTCATAAAATCTAAAAATAGAGAGGGATTTATATTGTTTGGCTGCTCTGAAGAATAGAGAGCATGATACTTTCTGTTTGCTTTGTATATGGCCATGACTTGTTCAAGAGGTGATTATTTGTTTACAACAGCTCTCCCAGAGATATACACTAGTACACCGGAGAATGTTATGACATGGTTCCACAAGTCATGACGTTGTCCGGTTTTTCGCGTTGTCCGGGGGTGTACATCGAACAATGCTAAAAAAAACCTGAGAAGAGGCACGCGAAAAGGCGCGCCAGTGGGAGCCTCTTCTACCAAACGGGTATAGCAACGGGGTATAGCACATCAAGGCAAGGGATCAAAGCGGGGGGTGCCACCCCCCACTTTGATCCTTTACCTTAACATGCGATCCCCGTTTTGCGCGCCTGGGCAAGGGTCGGCTTTTCCGAATTCCCCCCTCCCCGGGGGAGGGGGAAATTCGGAAATGCCGACCCTTGTTTAGGCGCTTTGCGATCCCCGTTGCTATACAGCATTGCCTTGAAGTGCAGTCCCCGTTACTATACAGCATTGCCTTGAAGTGCGATCCCCAAACTCCCCAAACTCCCATCGCAAAGCGCCTAAACAAGGGTCGGCATTTCCGAATTTTCCCCTCCCCCGGGGGAGGGGGGAATTCGGAAAAGCCGACCCTTGCCCAGGCGCGCGAAACGGGGATCGCACGTCAAGGCAATTGCCTTGACGTGCGATCCTCGTTGCTATAGTGAGCCTGGAAAAGAGGCGGCTTGGTCGAAATCCTCACCCCCGTGCAGGGGGAGAGAATTTCGGCCAAGCTGCCTCTTTCCCAAGTCGGGGAGACCCCGTGGAGAGGCGCCTCTCCTCACCCGGATCTCCCCGGCCTCTCAGCGAGCTGCTACGAGGCCGGGGAGACCCCGCGGAGAGGCGCCTCTCCTCTCCCGATGTTCCGAAAGGGTAAAGAGCCTTATCCTTTCGGAACATCGGGTGGCTTGCAGGCGCGCGCGCGTTGGTGGGGGTTAGTGCAGGATACGGAGGTTCCCTGTACCCTTTCCAAACATCGTGGGGGCGGGTGCTGGGGGGGTTGGATTGGGTAGATGTTCTACCCAATCCATCTCCCCCCCCCACGCATACACTTGTTCCAGATAACGTTAAAATCATGTTATTCGATATAAGATTTTTCCGAAAATCTTGTCACGTTATGCGGTTTTCGCGCTACAGTAATACCTCATATAACATTAGTATCGAATAACACGAAAATCGCATAACATCAAGGAATCTGGGGGGAAGAATTGCATCAGATAACATTAAGATCCTATGGGATGCTTCAGATAACAACCGCGAAAGCCTGTGTGGTTACAATGTATCTCTATGGATCCCATAGAGGATCAGATAACATGAAAAATCATATAACACGAAGACTTGTGGAACCAGGTTTTAGTGTTATATGAGGTTTTACTGTATACGGTACTTGCGTTATCCGGGTTATTACTGTACTCGGAGGAGCATGGGATGTGTAAACCAGTACAAGTCTAAGGCACCAGTTTGGGGAAGGCTAGTTCACTTAGTCCTAAAGCTAATAGGCAGATTTTGAGTGATACTGGTCTTCAGGCTATATTTTATTAAAAGATGCTCTAGTCAGAGTACAATCAGTACTCTGAGGTTTTTGGAATGTGGATTTTAAAACAAACATAGTAGATTTTGTTCTTGCTTTATTAGAGAGCAAGAGGGCCTTCATAAAGGATAGTTTGTTTGTTCCCTAGGCAAATAATTGATTCCTTTCCTTGCTGAAAATAACTCATACATGTGTTATGGAGATCAGTGATCAGCAGAGGCTATCTTGTTTTTTTGGGCATTTGTCTTGGAATTGTTTCAAAATTGCTTTTTACTTTAGCTAATCAAACAAAAATGTTTGCGTTTTTGATTTTGTGTTCAATGCTACAAAGCACACTTAATGTATGTTTGGATTTTCTGGATGGATCTCAGATTATCTTGATCAAACATTCTAATATTTTACCCTTCCCTGTGTGGTGCCTTTTAAATGTTTTGAACTACAAATCCCATCAGCTCTTGCTTTTCCTGGCCATTGATTAGAAATATTACCAGTTGTAACCTGAAACACCTGGAGAACACAACATTTTGGAAGGCTGTGATATAGTGTATAATTCTTTAGTGTATAATTCTGTTGAAATAAGGTAGGTATTAGTCTAAGTTTATTTGAGATTGAGTAACTGAATTTAGCAGAAGAAAGTTTACCTAAGGCAGGGGTCCCCATACTACGGCCTACAGGCCGGATCCAGTCTGTGGTGCCTAAAAATCTGGCCTATGCTGCCTACACTGCTCCAGAAGCAGAAGTTAAACACATTTGTGCATGCGCAAAACACTGCCATAAATGCACCTGGGCACGTTTTTCTTTCGCTTCCGGTGGGAGGAACCATGTGACTGGCCTGCAGCCCAAAAAGTTTAGCCACCCCTGACCTAAGGGCTTAGTTTAGGAATTTGCATGATTGAGTATTCAAGTTTGGCGGTCTCAGAACAATTGTAAAATAGAAAAAAGACTGAATAGATGTCTGTTATAAGGAGTAGTGCAGTGATCAGCAAATTCACTGTAGAATGAAACTATCAAGATACTCTTTGAAATAGAATCTGTTTAAGATAAATTGAAGAAAATGTGGTTCTGGATTGAGCAGAAAATGTTTGGGTGTACTGTTCAATTTTGAGCGTGTGCACTTGTAATTTTTTTCGTTTGCATTTTATTCTACATAAATAAATATATAGCAATAAAACATTACTTAATGGCGTGAAAGCTAACTAGATCACTGTGTTGTTCTTTCAGGTCCCCATGTCTACACATTATATTGGGTTCCCAACCTTTTTAGGCTGCAGGCCTGACCATGTCCCCCGGACAGCCGAGTGGGCCGGACCACGGCCCCCTGAAGTGGAAGTAAATGCTCCCACTTCCATGTTTATGAGAGCCGCAGGCACATTTACGACTGACATAACTGAATTTATGACAGCCGCGGGTGCATTTACGACTGACATAAACATGTCCACTTCCACTTCCAGGGGTGACGGTGGTGGTGGGCCACATGAAATGGTGCCATGGCTGGGTCTAGCCCATGGGCTATAGGTTGGGAAACCCTGGATTATATTGTGGGACAAGGGTGAAATAGGAACAGAGTTGTATGCATTGCATAGAACGTACCATGCAAGTGTAAATACATGGAATTTAAACTTCTGTTAATAGGTCTGGACATAATTTGTCATGGTAGTTGTTATTCACATTGTCATGCACATCATCTTTGGCATTTAAAAAAATAGCAAGCTACAGATCTACACATTTTGATGTAAGAATGGCATGGAGCTGTCTACTCATTAGCAGTGGAAGAAGTAAAGAGCCTCTGAAGTTGTATTGCTGAAGTACAAACCTGGGTATAACTCTTCTATTTTGAAGCAACAAAAGCATTATAAATTATTTCTGGACGTAATTACTGTGCAGTCACAGTTGATCTTTGAAGCCTTTTCCAGAATTTTGAAAATCTTCATATATATTTTTTAATTTTCATGACAAATTGGGTTTTTATTTTGGAGACTAATAATTCAATATCAAGAAAACCAAGATAATGGGAACAGGCCCTATCAGTCCCTGGAAAATAGATGGGGAAGAAGTAGAAGCAGTGACAGATTTTACTTTCCTAGGATCAAAGCTCACTGCAGATGGTGATTGCAGCCATGAAATAAAAAGGCGACTTATTCTTGGGAGGCAAGCGATGAGAAACCTGGGGAGCATAGTGAAAAGTAGAGACAACACATTGCAAACAAAAATTCGCATAGTCGAAGCGATGGTATTCCCTGTGGCAATGTATGGTAGTGAGAGCTGGACCATTAGGAAAGCTGAGCGAAGAAGAATAGACGCCTTTGAGATGTGTTGTTGGAGGAGAGTTTTGAGAGTCCCCTGGACAGCGAGGAGAACAAATAGGTCAATCTTAGAAGAAATCAACCCTGACTGCTCCTTAGGAGGTCAAATAATAAAGATGAAGCTAAAGTACTTTGGACATCAAATGAGAAGAGAGGATTCACTTGAGAAAGCCTTGATGCTTGGAAGGGTCGAGGGCAAAAGAAGAAGGGGACGGCCCAAGATGAGATGGCTAGATGGTATTGTAGAGACAATGGGCACAGAGCTGAGCGAGTTGAGGGGGATGGTGGAGGACAGGTGTGCCTGGCGGACAGTGGTACAATGGGTCGCAGAGGGTCGGAATCGACTGTGCGACTGAACAACAACAAAATTCACCTATATTTTTTGTGTGGTTGGGAGTGTTCAACTATTGGCCACATATGCAACAGGAGAAAAGTGAAAACAATAGTCTGATAAAATGCATGAGAGAAAATTTAAATAAGAGTAGAAGTCAAATGTGCAACAAACCAAGAAACACTACAGGAGCTGTTCCTCTGATTTTGGTAAGTGAATGATGAGGCAATAATCAAGATGGGTTCTGAATTTGGTGGACAAATTGATGAAGCAATAATCGAGATGTGTGGTAGAAATATGATAGGGAAGTTGCAAAGTTGATAGGTGACATGATCAGATGAGGTTTGACAAATTCTGAACTAACATATATAGCAAACATTTCTTACAGATTGATGAGAAAAATGTGGATAAAAATGGCTGTTATGCTGTTAATGTATTTTGGTGGTAAACTGTATGCCTTTCTGTACTCTGTTTTGATTTCCATTTGCTTGTATTTATCTAGAAATCAACACTTAAGTAAAAAAAATCAAAACACAATATTCAACATTATGGGGTCTGCAAATGCATAGAATAGAAAAGGACCACAGGCCATTATTTCAGGCTGACACTAAAATAAATGCTTTAGTTTTTAAGGTGTCACAACTAAAAAAAAAAAGATTTTGTCACACATTAGAATGTGAATCTCTTGGTAGAACCCAGTAAATCACACTGTTGAGTCTGTGTGCAGAGTTTCCCATTCCAGTCTTGATATCCAAAGTTCAGATATCACACAAGTCTGGAGGCAAGAACAGAGCTTGTCAGTAACAATAGTATTGTAATAACAATAGCATACCACTGACTTTTGAGCAAGGGTGACTGTTACCTTTACTACCACCCTACAGTGCTTAGAGTATTCTCTAAGGTAATTAGAATTTTTGCCCCCGTACGTTGGGTACTCATTTTATTGTCTTTCAGAGGATGGGAGGCTGAGTCAATCTTGAGCCCTCTCAAGAATGAACTCACAGTGTTAGCAGTATTGGCTGCAGTATTAGTTTAGCCACTGCGCCTTGAGGGCTCCTCAGTATCATCTCAAGCCCTGATCTGTGGGCACATACTCTCTGTAGAAGGTACCTTGAGTTGTTAAGGGAGACAACCATTCAGAGAAAATTCTGCTCTTTAAGTGAGATGCTCTTTATGCGAGCTTTTACTGTACTGCAGGGTGCAGTTTGAAAACCTAATGCAGGGGTGCCCAAACTTTTTGGGCCATGGGCCAATCATGTGGTTCAGGGAGTGTTTTACTTCTGCATCCAGGAGCGACAAGGGCTTCATGGGCTGGATGAATTGGCGTCGGAGGCTGCACCTGGCCCAGGGCCTTAGTTTGGGCACCACTGACCTAGTGTTTACATGATTCAATCACAGTCCCTGTCAACAAACCTAGAAACTCATAAAATAACACCAAAATAGGCAGCCAGATGGCAGATAAATGAATACTATTGGAAGCAGTGTGATGAAACAGTTTTCTTTGTGTTCTGGGACAAAATCAGAATTATTCTTCCACTGATTTGCTCTTCAGTGTTACTTCGTTCTTCTTTAGCCTTCATAGCCCATGACCTTGCTACTCCTGTGCTTTGCCAGTGTTAGCTTTGCTTTTTATTGCTCTCATTCAGAGTTCAAATGGCAGTCAAGGAAGTAGAGATGCTGCACAAAATTTGAGAAGATAGCAACCAAATCACAGGAAGAGTTGAAAGGGAGGAGGGATAATAACTATGTCATTCTTTTTAAAGCCTAGGCAATTTTGGCTTAGAGAGATCAATGATAGAAATAATGGTTGTAATAATCCTACATGGTTCTTTTGAAGACCTGTATGTGACCAGCCATGACTACAGAACAGTCATTATGTGACAGGAAGTGGTTTGCACTGTGCCATGCCCTTAGACGTCTTTGCATCTTAAGGGAAATTGGGTATGATCTTATATATCTTTTGTCATAATAAGTGTGTCAGCATCTAAAATGCCAAGAGACTTCTGTTTCTGAGGTTGAGTACTTTAAGGAGCGTTAAATGTGTAGAATTATTTCCAATGAAATTGTCAGTTTTCTGAGGAAATTATTTATTGTGAAACAGATTAATCCACGTGCTCCTTTGAAATATTTTAATGCAACATCGTAGACATGTCACACAGATCATAATACCGATTTTTCCAGTGCTTAGTGGCCTGAATTATTTGAAATTATTATTAGTGGCCTGAAATCTTCATGATTTCAGATGGATTTTTTTTCTAGTTTGATAGAGGCTTTTTTTATTAAAAAAAAGATCAGTCTGTACTGGTTTTATTTGTAAAATGCAAAATCAAGGCCCCCCTCTTATCTTAATTAAGTAGGATAATAGACATGGTCAGATTCTAATTACAAGTGAAGTGTTTTTTTTCTTCAGAAGTATGACATAATGACCATTGATTGTTGCATCTTTTGTTGTGCTTCTAATTAATTCTTTTTTTCTTCTTCATTGAACATATTTTCATTTTGTGAGCTTTCCTATGCATGTGCAAACAAATTTTCTCCCCAGGCCCCTTTGTATTTCCTGGTCCTATTTTTATGAACTATCGAGAACAGGCTCTAGCCAGAATAAGATCCCATCCATCACAGCTAAAGCATAAGCGGAACAAGCATAAAGGTATTTAGTCTACCTTATTGACTGGGGTTCACACATAACTATTTTAGAAGTGCACAAAACCAATAATTTCTTCTCACTGATTTTCTGTAACCCGAGGAGAAAGAAAACATGTTTTCCAATACTGGGCTACTTTATTCTTAAGAGTTTGTGAAAACATGCATTATTTTAAAGTTCCTTTCCTCCAGAATACAGTGGAACCTCGCTTAACAAATTGAAACACAAAAAACACATAACCAAAGGAAATCCATAGAAAATAGTGGCTCGGTTAACAATTTTCCCCCCAGAATGGATTAATTGGTTTTCAATGCTTTCCTATGGGAAACTGCATTTTGGTTAACAAATTTTGGTTTTCAATGCATTCCTGTGGGAAATTCACTTTACAATTTTTTCATAGTACAAAAGGTCCTGGAGAACGCATTAAATTTATTAAGTGAGGATCCACTGTAATTTACTGTTTCATTTCTTTTTCTTAGGCAAAAATCAAAGGATGGTTTGAAACTGTAGGATAGGTAACTGGATGTAAAGTAGTGGTTTGCTTATATGTTGTTCTTAGATACTGTGAAGTTCAGAAGAACTATTTCCCCCCTCAAATTGGGAAGTTAGTGTTCCTTTTGGCAATGAAGGAAGTCGTCATGTTGTTATTCCTGCTTTTGGAAAAATGTAACATTCTGACTTCCTTTTCTTGCTTCATTTTAAGAAAAAGGCACATTGTTAAATTCTTTTTTTGTGCAGAATCCCTTTGCAAACAATCCCCCTTCTCTGTGTGGGGCTATTTTTTGAAGGTACAGTAGTTGAAATTTCAGCAGATGCAAAATATTGCAAGCCAGATTATTAAATTGTTTTGTAGATCATGCAAGTAGGTCATAGAACAAATCAAGTCTGAACTGTCTCTGTAATCAAAAATAATGAAATTGAGTCTGTCTTGCTTTGGACACATCATGAGAAGGCAAAATTCTCTGGAAAATATGATAAGGTAGCAGGAAAAGAAGAATACCAAATGCTTCATGGATTGATTCCCTAAAGGAAATCACTGGCAGTAACTTGCAAGAGCTCCGAAAGTCTGTTGAGAAAGAGAGCTCATTTGGAGAGCTCTCATTCGTATGGTCACCATTTATTGGAGACGACTTGGTGGCACATGACATGACAAAAATGTCTTTAGTAGGAATGTCAAGCTCAGAACGATAGGTGATTCAGGTCCAAAAGTTTTTTTAAAGATCCTAATTCTTAATAAATAGGCAGCCATCTTGAAGAGTGTATAACTTTGAGATTCCTAACTATAACATCTTATTAATGTAAGACTTCAACCAGTTTTCATTGTTACAATTTTTTTAATCTGTGGGAAAGGAGCCATTTCATTGGTATCCTGGCAGGACAGGTTAAATGATCCACAAACTCTGTCTTTACAATGCAGAACCCTTGACCCCTTAGTTCATGGGTCCTCAACATTTTTAAGCCAGGGTCTGGACCATGTACCCTCAGACTGTTGATGGGCTGGGTAGGTGTGCCGGTGGAAGGGGGGTCGAGGGTGGGACCACCCCCGAGTCACCCACTACTCCACCCATACAGCCCACACCACCCATATTGCCACCGTTGACCACCCCAAGCCACCCACCATTCCCCCACACTACTTCCCTGCTTACTGGCCTGGAGGAGCTGCATGGCACCAAATCATCTGGCCTGCGACCTCGCTCCAGCCACCGCTTCTGCCACCTCCATCCTTGTCTTCTCTGCTTGGCTTGGTGTGTCTCTAATGGTGCTCCATAACAGGGTGGATGTTGTAAGCCAGGACTTCTCAACCTTTTAAAGCCAGTGACCGGGTCACGCACATTCAGACAGTTTTGGGGCCGGATGGCCATTTTGCCCTTCCTCCACCACATGACACTTTCTGGTGTGGTGGAGGCAGTGGGAGGGTGTCACATGAAATGGTGCAGTGGGCTGCATCCAGCCCACAGGCCAGAGGTTGAGAATCCCTGTTGTAAGCCTTACAATATCCGCAGAGGAGACAAGGATTGAAGCACGATGGTGGAAGCGGTGGCTGAAGCGAGGTTGCAGGCCAATGAGTTGGTGCTGTGGGCTGTAGATTGAGAACCTCGCCTTAGTTATTTCCTTTGCCTGGGACAGATTTTGCTACTGCAGCTCCTTTTTCTGAACTTTGTTTTGTATGCGCTTACCTTCATTCAACTGATTGCATGACTTCGCTCAGTTTATTGTTGTTTGTCTCACCTCTCCAGTTTCTTGTATTTTTTTAAACCCAACTCTTTTTTTGGCCATGCCCCACCTAAGCATCTCTAAAATCCTGATCCCTCCTCCCCCGTGACATATAATTATTATTCAAAAAGTGAACTATTCATATGAAGGAAGCCTAAAAGGCTATTCACTGTTAATAACTCAATTCTCAAATTGTCCCCCTTAAAAATCAAATTCCCTCCTGTGGGATGTGTGACCCACGTTGGGAATCATGGCTTTAAACCCTCCCCTCCTTTCTGTCTCCCCAAATCAGTAGACAGAAAAGCAGACACTACTTCGGGATGCACAGCTTTGAAAGGAGACCTGTGCATTTTTGCTCATCTCCTCAAGTAGTTTGGACATACAGAAGCCAACCCCATACATATTAGGCATATACACGAGTACCTTGGATAACGATGAGACTTGGTTCCACAAGTCTCATCGTTATCTGGTTTTTAACTTTGTGAGAGGCATTGATTGCACAACGTTTAAAAAAGCCCTGTTTCCTTTCCAAAGAGGAAAGGGAACAGAGGGGTGATCAGCCTCCTTCTTTGAAAGGGCAGACCGACAACAGCATGGGATCAGCTGCTTGGCTTGGGGGTTGAACCGCGCACACACACACAAAAAAAACAAAACAGAAGTAAGCCAAAACACCGGGATTTGAACCCGACGTTTTGACTCAGTCCACTGGCTAGGGAGGTCAGAGAATGGCGGAAACTGTGCGGATCAGGTCCCCTGACCTCCCCGGAGCCAGCAGGGGTGTTGGAGAGCCCAAATAGGCAAAAACAAACAAACAAACAAAAACACACATTCCGTTTTTTCAACCATTTCGGGCTCCCCACCGCACCTGCCACCTCCGGGGAGGTTAGGGGACCTGATCTGCACGGTTTCTGAAGTTCCCTGGCTGATGCAGTAACCCAAAACATCAGGATTCGAATCCTGGCGTTTTGGCTTACTTGGGAGGTCGGGCAACATAGGGAATAGCGCGGATTGCTATTTCACTCATTTTGGGCTCTCTGGCACCCCTGCCGGCTCCGAGGAGGTCGGGGGACCTGATCCACAGCTGTAGGGTGGCTGGGGAAAGCGACAGGGGAGCCCCCTGTCAGCTTTCCAGCCAACCCGCCCCTCCTCTGTAGCTTTTTGCATTGTTATCCGATTCTAGCGTTATCCAATGCAGTTGTTATCTGAGGTATGACTGTATTACAAGCTTGAATGTCTGGTAGTTATCTAGTGTTTTTTTAGTAGATTTATACACAGCAGAAAAATGATATAACAGTGTCAGGCTTATTTTGTGATTTAAAAATCAAGTTCCTCTTTTTATATGTAGTTGCATTTTCTGTTTGAATTGACTTTGCAATTGATGAAAGTATTTACTTAATGCCTTTGTAGTTATGGGATCCACTCATGCTATGTATTCCTTTGATTCAAAGTGTCTGCCTCTTTTGAAAGCCTATGCCTGTGTGGTATGCATGTGAACTGAAGAATACAAATATTGAAATACAGTAAAACCTCATATAACGCTAAAACCTGGTTCCACAAGTCTTCGTGTTATATGATTTTTCGTGTTATCTGATCCTCTATGGGATCCATAGAGATACATTGTAACCACACAGGCTTTCGCGGTTGTTATCTGAAGCATCCCATAGGATCTTAATGTTATCTGATGCAATTCTTCCCCCCAGATTCCTTGATGTTATGCGATTTTCGTGTTATTCGATACTAATGTTATATGAGGTATTACTGTACTGTACAGTTAATGGTTTTGGGAGGCAGAATCTAGCATAAAAGTCCTGTGCTGTTGTACTTATATTTATTCCTGACACTGAGTTGACGAAGCATTATGAGCAACAGTGTCAGGAAATGGACCTATTTCCTAATGTCTCCCAAGGCTTGAAATTGCTATTTTTAAACTAGGCCTCATAGAAATCCATATTTCCCTCTGTGTGCCTTACAAGACTGCCACGATGATTTGTTGACATTTCAGTGTTCCTAGGTTGTTATCTCTCTAGCAGAGCCTAGCCGTGTTGTGTCTTTTCATAAAGGTAAACAACCATTGTTGTGAGAAAGTTTTCTGTGTTAAGTGATTGGCTAAGCTGTCCCACCTGATGTCAGATTCTCCATTTTGCAGAGAAGTGAGAGTGAGTACGTGTTTGGATTTCAATGGCTTGAGACCTGTTTTGGTTTAATGGTTTGTCTCTCAATGGAGTTAAGCCCCCGGACTGTCTGCTGGCATGTTTTCATTATGATTACCTAAATATCTTGGATTGTTTACTGGACTGATCTTATGGATATAACCTTTTGACTTCTGCTTTTCCATGAACTTTCCTACATGAACCTGATGGAATAAAACAGCTGTTTCTCTTTGAAGATTGTTGTTTTTCTTATCACACACACACATGAAGCTTAGCTTGCTACGTTACCAGAACCCTCCTTTGTTTTGCTCTATGTTCAAAGGCCTTACTGCCTGAGCATAGTAAGAGTTCCTTTTAACCTCCCCGGTTCTCCCAGAAGTGGTGATGCAAGGGTTAAGTTCCAGTGCAGAGCAAGAGGCTCGGGAACGGTAAGGAGGTGCCCTTGTGAATTGTGACGACCGGGTGCATGAGACGTTGTTGCGGTGGGATGTTTCTTCCCTCCTGAAGTTGTTTACGTGAGATGGTGGGCAGCTAATGTGGGATCTTTTCCCTGCCTTTGATGTTGTTTTGGCCTTTCGGAGACGTGCTGTGTGAAGCGGCGATCTCAAGTTTTTCTCCTGTGTGTGTGTGCTGAAACCGAAAGCATTTTGCTGGTAGCCTGCCTGTGTTTTGGAATGCTCAAGGGATGCTCAGGGATGCTCAACGTTCCTGTGTCCAGCCCATGAAGTGGCCCTTGAAGCAGTCTTGTGTTCCAGGAAGGAGGAATCCGTGTTCCAGGCCTGCAGAATGGCAGGTAAGCTAATGCCTCTGCAGTTCCCCAGCTTAGACCCTAAGATGTTGGTCCACCCAGATGCTACCTGGTGTTTTGGAAGAGGGGGGCTGAAGCAGGATGGGGACTGTCAGGCTGTTGGCACCCAGATGTCGTGGTCAGGATGGCCCGTGGGGGGTGAAGATTGTCCAGATGTTGGTGGTGCAGAGCGTGGAAGGGCCCCACCTGTACCCAATGTCTCAGAGGAGCCTACTTTGGCCCAGGTGCTGTCCCAGCTCTCTCACATTTTGGCCTTGCAGCTTGAAGAAGCTAGAAGGCAGGCTGAATGTTCTTATGAGGTGCCTGTGTGTGTTGGTGATGCTATAGATTACAGTGACCCATCTAGGGAAGACCCAGAGAGATGGTCATCTTTGTCCAGGCAGCCTAAAACTCTTGCTGAGTTGGCCCAAAGTACAGACACCCTTGTTGCTTTGAAGCGTACCCAAGAAGGGAGTAAAGCAGGAGCTGTGGGGTATAGAAGGCCACAAAGAGATGACAGAAGGCCTGTTTTGTCAGAAAGAAGGGATGAACGACCTACTTCTAAGGCATCCCCTGTCTCACAGCCCACCAGAGACTTCGTGTGCTTCAATTGTGGGAAGAAAGGCCACACTTCCAGAGATTGTAAGTTACCTAAGAAGCCTTTTACTTCTAAGTTTGTTCCTAGTGGTGCTAGGCCTAAAGAGAAAACAGAATCTCCACCTGCTGCTCAGGCTAAAATGGTTCAACATTCCAAAAAACCCCAGCAGGAAAGGCCAACCACATCTGCTGAAGTGTCTCTGCCAGTTAAAAGTTCTCAAGTCATGAGTCATCATGACCCTGTTGCTGATTTGGTCAAAGATGTGACCCAAGATGGTACCTGGTCTCTATGTGTTCAGACTCCAAGTGAAAGGGTAGACCATATAATTACCCCAGCAGAATTCCTAAGCAAGGAAGACTTGGTTTGGATGAGAGATTATAAAACTAGACTGGTGGTACTACATAGCCCAGATGGCACTTGTTTGGAAATTCCAGACTCTCTCTATGATACTGGATCGGATGTTTCTTCTATTCATTCTTCTTTGGTACACCCAACTCAAATTGTGCCAGGGGCCCGGGTTCAAGTGGAACCGTATTCGTCTGATACCAGATCTCCTTGTTTTGTAAAGCTAGCCAAGGTGGAAGTTACTTTCCAGCAGTTTACTGGTGAAATCCATTGCCTAGTTCATGAGTGTCAACGCCAACCTAAGTTCCTGATTGGTCTCAATTTGATCAGAGAGGTGCAAAAAGTAAACATGCAAAACTCTCCAGCTAATGCCCAGGGTTCCTGTGTAGAAGCGATGAAAATAACAACCTAAGAACACTGAAATGTCAACAAATCATCGTGGCAGTCTTGTAAGGCACACAGAGGGAAATATGGATTTCTATGAGGCCTAGTTTAAAAATAGCAATTTCAAGCCTTGGGAGACATTAGGAAATAGGTCCATTTCCTGACACGCCCCCCCTTTTGGAAAGGCAAACCATAGTTTGGCTTTACCAAAAGGCACTATTTTCTAATGTTGAGCAAGTGATTGAGCAAATAAGCAGTCCTTTGTATATATAGGATACCAAGCGTTAAAGCTTCTTCCAGTTTTAGTTACTGGAGGTACACGTTAAATAAGTTACATTATGCATTGCAAGCATACTAACTCAGGTGTTTATGCACACACCTTTACACTCTGGCTAAAACAAATCATGTAACAGATACATCAGTTTCGTTTTTCCCATCATCAGTTTCAGGAAACATTCTACTAAGGGAATCTGCATGTACATTCTGAGTCCCTTTGATGTGTTGTATGGAAAATTGGTAATCCTGTAACAACAAAGCCCATCTCAAGAGTCTTTGGTTTGAACTCTTCATCTTGTTCAGGAACTTCAATGCATTATGGTCAGTGAGTAACTGGAACTCTCTTCCCCACAAAAATGGCCTGAGCTTGTTTACTGCCCATATTATGGCCAGGCACTCCTTTTCCACTATGGAGTAGTTACGCTCTTGGGGAAGCAGTTTTCTGCTGAAATATGAGATGGGATGCATGTTTCCTTCTTCATCTTTTTGGAGGAGACACGCGCCAAGACCATAATTACTGGCATCTGTTTTCAAAATGAACTCTTTGTCAAATTGTGGTGGTCTGAGAATAGGGTATGACACCAACTTCTCTTTTAACAAGTCAAAAGACTTCTGACACTCATCAGTCCACACAACCTTAAGAGGTTTTCGTTTTTGTGTTCGCTCAGTCAGGACATGTGCAATAGTACTGAAATCAGGAATAAACGCACGGTAGAAACCAACCAGACCTAGAAACGATTTCACCTGATTCTTCGTCTGTGGCGTAGGCCAGTCCTTGACGCTTTGGACCTTGGCATGGACTGGAACCATTTGAGAAGAACCAACTTCATGTCCTAAATAAATCACTTTTCCCAAACACCTTGAAACTGTCCTGCAACGTATTCAGGATGCTGGTTTAACTGTTAAAGCATCCAAATGCCAATGGTGTTTGGGAAAAGTTTTTGCAGTGTTATCCTTTTAACAGCCTAGTTGCTATTTTTAATATCTGCTATGTTTTACAAACCTAATTAAAACCAGTGAAACAGTGATATATATCAGAATATCCATTAATGATTTTCTGTTGCATTGTGTATGTTGCACATTAATACAAAATAAATGAACATTTGTATTACTAAATAGAGGTGAGGGACTGGTAAAGAAAACATGTACTGTATTTTAATATTTTCATTGATAAGTTTACATGGTGGTAATAGTTGACAGAAATGGCAAAATTGTGTTAATCTTAACATTGTGATTTTTGAAGAAATTGTTTAATTAGTGGCTGCTGATGTTGATATAATTTCTGCTGAACGGGTACAATTCCATGACTGGATAGTTGCTTGTTTTTCTCAATTTGCTTTGTTTGGAATACTTTGAACCATCAACAAAGGGATGTAACAAATTAAGATGGAAACCAAAAAATTGATTAACTTCTCCCTAAGAGACCTACAGAACTTTGTAAACCTTCAGGGGAAAATCGGAAGCCTTTGCTTGTCACAGCTGGTATTTAGCTCAAAGAGGTAATTCCATTATGACACAGAGAAACATTTTGCACCTTGTACAATTCTCCCTCCTAAATATATTTAGACTTATTTACTCCATGCAGGCCTGATAAACTGAATGTCCAGGAAACTCTACTTTTTCTTCTTTTTATTTGAATAGTCATATGCAAACAGATAAAAATGTATAAGCAGTCAGGTCCAGAAATATTGGAATAAGGATAACTTTTTTGGCATGCGGTTTTTGCACCCCACCACAGTGAAAATGAAAGGAAACATTCAGTATGTGGACAAAGTCAGGACTGTCAGCTTTAATGCAAAGCGTTTGGCAGAAGTGGGGCATTTAACCATTCAGGAAATACAGCCATCAGCAAGCACCCACCCCCATTAAGATAACAAGACATGAACAAGCTCTATGTCTTGTTATACTACTTCCATTTTTAAAATTCAAAACAGTAAAAACAACTCACTTAACAGTAAAAAAAAGGTTAAAAATCAATACACAGAGTGTATTACTCTTTTGAATAATATACTGATAGCTATGATGCTGGGTTTTAGCAATTGTTTGGAACAAGTTCTATGCTAATGGAGTACAGTAATACCTCGGATAACGCTAAAATCGCATAATGTTAAGTAATCTGGGGAGATCGAATAACGTTAAGGTCCTATGGGATGGATCGGATAACAACCGCTAAAGCCTGTGCGATTACAATGTATCTCTATGGAGCTTTAACGTTATCCGATCCATCCCATAGGATTTTAACATGGATCGGATAACACTAAAAATCGGATAACACCAAGACTTGTGGAACCAAGTCTTAGCATTATCCGAGGTATTACTGTAGTTTAGTTCCTGAACTTTCATGAAAAGCTTATTGCAACAAGTGCTGTTGATGATTTGTTTAAATGCAACATTAAGAGTGTGTGATACTCTGTGAATCTGGCTTTCCTCATGACACAAACAGTGTATATATTTGACAAGCAAACAAACACTTATTGTATTGTTTTCAATTTAAACTGCAGCATTTTTTTCAACACCAGGAGTAATCTATCCAGTACAGTTGTACCTCGCTTAAATAGCATAATGTGTTCCACAGGATTGCTCTTTAAGTGAGTTTGCTCTTTAAGCGAAACACCATTGTATGTGACCAATTGTGACTTCGGGGGGGGGGGGCATTGCGAAACCCCGATTTATTTGTTAAGTGAGATTTTGGTTGATTTTATTTGTTAAGTGAAGTGAACATTCAGAGAAAATCCTGCTCTTTAAGCGAGGTGCTCTTTAAGCGAGGCACTCTTTATGCGAGGTTTGACTGTATATAAATTACACACTTTTAGTCAACACTTAGTACTCAGTTTTATAAACACATGTTGGCTTTTCCCCTCCTTTATGTGCTTAATTAAACCATAAGTGATGGAGTCTGCTGAACTCCTTGAAAAAATTAAAAGTCTTAGAATATTATGTTGTCATTGGAAATTACTGAACATCTGGAACATTAGTTATGGTAACTAATTTTTGCACTTTCCTTTCAAGCTAATTATTTTACATTGCATATTTTTAATTGCCAAACTGATTATTTGCCCACACTATCTCCTTGTGATTAGATAAACAGAATGGAATAAATTCTCTGTTGCAATTTTAGATGGAAGTGCAGATAGAAGTGAGAAAGATGCCAGCAAAATCACGACTTACCCCCCTGGAGCTGTTCGTTTTGACTGTGAGCTCCGAGCAGTACAAGTTAGTTGCGGATTTCATCATTCAGGTAAATAATTGTGGTTTCTTCCATGTTATCTTAATCATTCCCATATTTGCTTTTTTGGGTCAAGTGGGAAAATTTGGACTTCCATACATGTTCATGTGATCTATTTCAATCCTTAAGATGATTATTGATGTCTCTAGAAGCATTGTACTGCTTATTCTTACTATTCTCCATCAAATAGGTCTTCAAGAGACATCTTAACCTGCACAACCAGGCATCATCCCCCCCCCCCCGGAAGACCTCTGTATTAAATGCCTATTATCTGTGTAGGCAGTCTGTTCTTGTTTATTGAATGCATTGCAGTGAATATGTTCTATAAAGACTCCATACTTATATCACATTTTGATTCCTAGTTGTTCTGATGGAGAATGGTGATGCTTACACATTTGGATATGGGCAGCATGGACAACTTGGACATGGTGATGTTAATTCCAGGTATGACAGTGTTTTACCTTTAATATTTATGCTTTATCTGTGAAATCATTGCATCCTCTTTTTCTGTTTACAGAGAAAAATTACTTTTCAGCATTCCCCAAATGGCCCTGCTTTCTCTTTGAAGAGAGTAGTTGAGTTGTATCTTGAGAATGATTCTAGAATAAAAATTCTATTAGAATTAGAATAGAAATTGAAGCAAAACAATAGAGTTATATCATTTAAGCTTTTAACTATTGATCCGTAGTCTATTTTAGAGAGCATAACGTTTTCTAAGATGGCTGCGATTGTGTTAGAAGGTACAGTAATACCTCGGATAACGTTTACCACGGATAACGCTAAAATCGCATAACGTTAAGTAATCTGGGGAGGAGAATTGGATTGAATAACGTTAAGGTCCTATGGGATGGATCGGATAACAACCGCTAAAGCCTGTGTGGTTACAATGTATCTCTATGGAGCTTTAATGTTATCCGATCCATCCCATAGGATTTTAACATGGATCGGATAACACTAAAAATCAGATAACACCAAGACTTGTGGAACCAAGTCTTAGCGTTATCCGAGGTAATACTGTATACCTATTATTTATTTATTTATTTATTTATATTTGTTTATCGCCCTCCTCCCCGAAGGGACCAAGGGCGATTTCCAACAATTTTAAAAACACTTTAAAAATTAAAAACTTTAAAAAGCTTAAAAACTTAATTAATAAACCTGTCGAAGAATGTTGCTATTAAGTACATATAAAATATGATTTGTGATTCAATGTTTCAAAGATTTATTTGGCTGAAAGCATTGTACAATTCTCTTGCTTGTTGCCGAAGACTTTGTAATAGCCAAATAGCTGATGAGAGGCCAATGAGCAAATATATTTATGGAAAATAGATAAGTTAAAATAGATCAATTAAAGTCTCATGTTTTCAAGACAAGAATTGCACTATTCTGGTCTTGGACCACAATAAAGATTGATTGATTAACAAGAATTGCAGTTTTCCACATAGATAAAAAGTAGATAGATATTTTAATAAACTATTAAACTGTGCATTTCTGCCGTGTACCAAAGACCTTAGTTATTTTAACTATGATATACATGGGTAATATGTTTCTAAGAGGGGATTAATGTATACATCTAAAGCAATATACTTACAGTGGCTTTCTTTCATTTTAGGGGCTGTCCTACTCTGGTACAGGCATTACCAGGACCTAGTACACATGTTACTGCTGGAAGCAACCATACAGCTATTCTCTTAATGGATGGTCAAGTCTTTACATTTGGAAGCTTTTCTGTAAGCATTTCTTTAAAAATTACTTTTCTGAATTCTGACCGATTTTTTTGCAGCAGATTTGTTCATGATTTCTTAAGGTTGCTATTGTTAGGATAGCATATGCTGTATCTCATAAGATTAGAGCCCTGCTCTTTCTTTTCCACACAGCTAGAAGGAGGAGGAAATTAAGGGAACTCTTAGACACATGTACGTGTGCTTTTGGAGGAAGGCACTCTGGAGGCCTAACCTATTCTTTACTAGCTAGCTTTTGAAGTTTCTGAGGACTTCTTTGTGAGCACAGAAAAAATCATTTGTGTATATTCATAGAATATGAATATACTTGAAGAACCACAGTTTCAGTGTGCAATCATCTTTTGGTATTTCTTAGCCTACTGGCTTGTAAGAAGTACAGTTAGTCAATTTGTGGCAAATTTCCCCCAGGATGTAGTTGAAGGACATCAGTTCTCTGGAGTCCTTGGGGGCTAAGGCCACTTGAAGCCTCAAAGTTGCTCAAACGGTTGTTATAAAAGCTGATATGATTGGTTCAGGTCCACCAGTGACAGGAAGAAATAGTGTAATGCTCTTTCTTACTGTCACAGTTGTGTGTGGATGAGAAGGAGAACAATAGGAACTTATTCATCAATTCCAGGGCATTTCATTTCATTAGTACACATCTTAGGTAGACTCTGGGGTGGGTGGAGTTCAGATGTTAGATATGTAATTGTAATAATAATACAGTTGTACCTCACTTAAAGAGCATAATGCGTTCCACAGGATTGCTCTTTAAGCGAGTTTGCTCTTTAAGTGAAACACCATTGTAAGTGACCAATTGTGGGGGGAATTGCGAACCCCGATTTAGTTGTTAAGCGAGTTTTTGGTTGGTTTTATTTGTTTAGTGAAGCAAACATTCAGAGAAAATTCTGCTCTTTAAGTGAGTTACTTTTTAAGTGAGGCGCTCTTTATGCGCGGTTTGACGGTAGATTCCCAGATTTTCCAGTATGCAGACTGGTGACACTCATCAGACTGAATCAGGATTGGCTCTTAGAGATGCAGAATATTTGTTCTGCCTGATACAATTATTTTAAGTGTTTATCCATGTCAGTGTTCCAGTTAATATTTACCACACTGTACATGTTTTAAAATCCTGCTATTGTTTGAATTTCTAATAATTTTATTTTCTAATTTGTATCTTTAGAAAGGGCAGCTTGGCAGACCTATTCTGGATATTCCTTACTGGAATGCAAAACCAGCACCCATGCCTAATATAGGATCTAAATATGGACGCAAGGCTACATGGATTGGAGCCAGTGGTGACCAGACTTTTCTTCGGATTGATGAAGCGCTCATTAATTCTCATGTGCTTGCTACATCAGAGATCTTTGCTAGCCGACATATAATAGGCAAGAGTCTTTTGTTCTTTAATTGGAATTGAAAGGAAATATTGACCTTACTATCAGTTTGTTGTAGTTGATTTGATCTTTTTTCAAGCAAATTTTGATTTTATCGTTTTGTATTATATATTTTTAATATAATAATTAAAAGTTAAATAAACAGATTCTGTTTATATTTCCCCCAGGTTTAGTGCCTGCTTCCATATCAGAGCCACCACCATTTAAGTGTCTTTTAATAAATAAAGTTGATGGAAGTTGTAAAACATTTAATGATTCAGAACAGGAAGATCTTCAAGGATTTGGTGTATGCCTAGATCCTGTTTATGATGTTGTGTGGAGGTAAGTAATAGTTGGTAATTATTGTTCAAAATGAAAAAAAAATTGGAAGGCAGAAAATAAGTATATGTATTAAAAGGAAGGAGGTGAGAGGTAGGCAGTGAGAAAGAGGTGGGATCAGATGGGACACGATATGAAGGAAGGGAGTTTGAGCTAAAGAAATGGTTTGGGAACTTGAGAATGGAACCTGAGTATTAAAAGCAATGTTAGATATAAGAATGTTGTGCTGAAAAACCAAGTACTGTATCAGAAATAAGTAAACCAAGAATACAGTGGCTAAAATCCTGTTGTATAGTTATGCCTGCATAATTTGAAGTCCTGTAAGTGGTAACAAGTTCATGCCAAGGCGGAAGACAGATATAGTGTGTACTTCCACAGGACATTGCACAACTAACTGATTGTAATATACATTTATTTATTTATATTTATTAATCACATTTATATCCCGCCCTCATCAAAAGACTCGGGGTGACTTACAAGGCTAAAAACACAGTTAAAACATGTTAGTTACATTAAAAGGTTAAAAAGTTAAAAAGATAAAAAATTAAGAAGCAGACTGCCTGGGTATAATGTTATGTGAATTTCAGTAAGTGTAACTTTACGCTATGCCAAGTACAACAGAATTTCAGCCAATATCATGAAAGCTTTCTTTATCTCTCTCCATTTAACAAATAAAGTTTTCCTGAGTGCCCAAATTAGAAATACAGAAGAAGATTTAGTTGCTGTGTCAAAGGTGCAACAGAATTCCCTCTCTAGTCAGCATGTGCACATACTAGACAGTTTTTACATAAATCTCAACTACATATACTGTATTTTTACTTCAGAGTAATCCTAATGAATAGTGAGTGAGGCTTACTCACAGATCAGTGTGTGTATTGATGAGATCTTTTGATTTTAAATGTTTGTCCTATGGTTTCTCAGGAGGTGTGAACTGCTACTGTTGAGTAGTTGCCATTGTGATAGTGGAGATGAGACTTTGCTTTTCCTCAGCCCAACAGCTATATCCCATGCTAGACTAAAAACTGAGGCTGTAGCTACACTGGTAGCAGGGAGTGAGTTAGTGTGCGCTGTTTTATAATGGTAGGGTTTGATTAGATCTTTCTGACTATTCCAATATTGATAGCATGAAGTAGCTTGCAAGTGAGCCATTTCTGAATACAGGTAATGGCAAATTAACCACTTCCCCTGCTTGATGGAGGGCAAGGGATTTATGGTTTAAGTCTAGAATATCACTGAAGACAGTGCCATAGATTTGGCTACAAGGTGTTTCTTGACTGGTGAGGCAAAGACAATATATTTTTGTACTCTCTCACAGTGCATCCATGATAGTCTTAAACAGTCAGAATATTTTTTTTACTTTGCCTAGCTGGGGAAATGCTTAATTTTCCAGTAACCAGAAGTAGCTCAATTATATGCCTCTTTACAATACTGGCAAATTCAAAGTAGAAAGCTTGCCTTGGATTTGCTCCAGTAATCGTCACTGGAACTGATCCACACCAGATCGATGCTACTTACACCAGAAATGTAGAAGCCCCTTCAAAGGGCCAGAAGGGGGTTGTGTGCTTTAGTAGGGAAATCATCTGATGACTGTCATTAAGAGTGTACCAGCCCATCCCTGCTGTGGCCCGAAGAGTAAGCTAAATGCCCAGGTCATCAGCCTCTGAATTAAACTCATCTGCTTTCATTGCTTTGGTTCTGGCATGAGTGGGCGTGAAAGTTTGGGAACATTAGTCTCAAAACTATATTTTGACCTCCTTTAGGCATCAACATTCATGATATGGACTGATTACTGTTATGTAGCAATTTTTATTTTTAGAACCTGTGACATTGATACTTGCTTTTGTTTTGCCCAGGTTTCGCCCAAATACAAGAGAACTGTGGAGTTACAATGCAGTTGTAGCTGATTCTAGACTCCCTTCTGCCCCTGATATGCAATCTCGCTGCAGCGTTCTAAGCCCAGAATTGGCTCTTCCAACTGGGTCCAAGGCTCTTACAACAAGATCCCATGCAGCTTTACACATTCTAGGTATGAATGACATTGGTGATGTTCAAATTTTTAAACTACTGAATATATTTAATTTGTTCTGGTTCTTTAGTTGAACACTGAATAACAAATTATAGTATTCCATTTAATCCACCCTCTTTTTTGGGGTTAAAGCCTGATACTTGTTGAAATGAATCTTTCATCCATATATATCTGGATGCTGGAAGCTGCACTGATTCTCCTTTAATAATTATTTTGTTACAATTTTTTTTAAAAAAATGTTTTGCAGGGGGTGTATACATGTGGATGTTCAGGTACTAGGGCCCCATGGAGGGCTGAATGTTGACCTCTGTGAACATGAGTAGCACGAGTAGCCTTCCATTTATGTAAAGATGTAATCTGAAGGAATTATTTGGGATGCACATCTAGCCAGCCTTTTGTATTGGCTTGTAACCTGAATTATGTCTGTCTTGCTAATCAGAGCCCTTTTCCTATGAAATTAGGTGTCAAAGATGTGATTGCTCTATCGTTAAGTGTACATATCATTACTGTTGATAGAACTAATCTAACTAAATTTTATTCTAATCTTGTTTGCCAGTCATAGGCCAGGGTACTCCCGAAATATTCTGCAGATGTATGTCACACAGTCAGGATGTTTTGGTGTGTGTCTCTCTTTTGCTTATTCAAAACAATTGAATAGTTATTTGTCATAATTAGTTAGTTTAGTTGAGTCATATACTGTCAGTCCACCAAGATAAATTCAGAAATTTTTATTTTATCTATTTTTAGGTTGTCTTGATACATTGGCTGCCCTGCAGGACTTAAAAATGGGTGTGACAAATACAGAAGAGGAGACTCAAGCTGTGATGAAAGTTTATTCCAAAGAAGACTATAATATTGTCAACAGATTTGAAAGTATATCTATTTATTAAACGTGTCTGTTTTTTCCTATGTATAATACTGTATATGATATTGAGAGTGTAAAGACTTGAACAGTTTTTTCTTTTAGGTCATGGAGGAGGTTGGGGTTATTCAGCCCACTCAGTAGAAGCCATTCGCTTTTGTGCTGATACTGACATTTTACTTGGTGGCCTGGGCCTTTTTGGAGGCAGGGGAGAATACACTGCCAAAATAAAGGTAAGAAAAGGAGAATGTACAAGACTCAGTTTAAAATACAGTAAAACCCCAGTTTAGGACTTTGGCCAGTTCCGACTGCTTTCATCAGAAACTGGATCAATAGTAAACTGAAACACATTTCCCCATAGGAATAATTGAGAAATAAAAACACGGTCCTGACTTGGACAAAAATAATTTTAAAAAATACAACAACCCCCCAAATCCAAATAAATGCTAGACACAATTGTCCCCCACCCCTCGATCATTTCCACCAGTTGGTGAGGGGCTGGGATGGAGAAAAGGGGGTGTTCTACCCTCTTCCCCCAGCCAGCCCCCAACGATGGAGATTGATAAAAAAGGAGATATACTGTATAGTAATGGAAGAAGCGATCTCCCTACCTTTTGCACACTGCTTCTTCCTGAGTGGTTTGTCTGATCGCCAGGGGAGCCCATGCAATGATGGCGTTGGCGGCATTTTTGGCACTGTTTCCACAGTGTCCACCACATCTACCAGCAGCAACAAACTGTGGGGTCCATATCTGCTCCATTTCGGTCATTGTCCGAGGTCCTCCTGTGGCGCTACAGCTGGGAACATGCGCCTGGGCACCTGGCGCGTAACTAGGAAGTTCCAGAGAGGTGCATGTTCCTGGCTGTAGCATTGCAGGGAGGAGACCTCAGACAAAGACTGGAATGGAGTGAATATGGTTTCCACAATCTGTCACTGCTGCCAAAAACACTGCCTCCTCTTCCGCAGCGGCAAATGACAAATCGCAACTTCTGATGGTGGTGGGCAGGTTGCATTTTAGACTCTAAAATGGCGCTGGTGGTCTAATTCCCAGTCGTAAGCCAGGAAAAAATTGTAAGCCAGGACATATTTTTGTGGAATTTGCCATCTTAAACCACAGCAAACATAACCCAAGGCAGTCATAAGCCGGGGTTTTACAATATGTTGTTAAATTGATTAAGTTATAACATGGGTGTAATTTACAAGAATTTTGCACCAACTGATTGTGTTGCATTGGCAGGGTAACTAAATAGGATTTTGGCCACTGTTATAGGCTGGTGTGACCTAAGCTGACATAAAATAGATACTGCAAATGTACTGTGAATTCACTCTGTCTTACTGAATGCAAATCTATGCAAAAAACCTATCTGGACTAGGACATGCAGTAAACCTGGAGATTTTAAAAAAACTTCCCTATTGGTTCCTGCTTAGGACTGTGAAAGAAGGTGTTGACAAGGACTTAATAGAACACTGTACCTAATTATCTGGCTGTTTATGGATTTGTTGGGTCACACATTTTGTTGGCCTCTGCTTCTGAAAATCCTCAGTAAAAGTGTTTTCTTCACATGTCATTCTGCAGTTGTGCATTTACACTCTCTTTTTTAATTATTGATTACTGTGTAATATGATTTTGTATGAAAGTTTCTCTCATAGTATTTGCTATGTTCTGATAAAAAACTAGGAGTGACTAGGAATGTACGAATAAGGCAGGAAAGTCAAACTCTTAAAGGTTTTTTTTCCAGTTATTTGAACTAGGACCAGATGGAGGTGATCATGAGACAGATGGTGACCTTCTTGCTGAAACTGATGTCTTGGCATATGATTGTGCTGCAAGGTAAGAAAAGCTAATTGCCTTATACATAATTTTTTGACATATAATAAGTACAATTATACATTGCTGTGATATATCAACAGTTCCCAAAGATAGATTCTCTAGAGAAAGGGTATAAAATCACCCAGAAAAGGGTATAAAATCAGTCAGGAAAGAAATGCAAGATGTCAAAATGCTTGCTGATTGAGGCGCATCACCTTTCTGTTGCTTGTTTTAAATTGGATTTTCAAGAGACTACTGGAGAAAATGACAAAATCTTTGCAATTTATTTGTTTGCGATCGTGTCAAAAAAATAATTCCATTGATAGAATGCTGTTGCTGACAGGAACTAAATGCTAATCCAAGGCTTATACTAGTATTTCATTGTTAACTTGATTTCTTAGATAAGGTTCAACATTTAATTATTTTTTTCTTCCTTAAAAATGTGTCTATGAAATTAATTGCTCTGCTTCTGCATCAGTAGCAAAATGATCTATGTGTTTTATTCATCATGCTTTGGAAGGGGACATTTTAATTCTCTCACACCATGTCTTGTTGCAGAATCCATACACAAATAAATCTACAAAGTAGCGTTTCTGCAACATTGTGCCCTGTACAAGTGTAAATAATATTCCCAGATAGCAACCACTTTCCTTATATGTTTTTTCCTACTTTCTCAACAAGTACTGTATACTATATTTGAAATTGAAGTTTATAACAGTGGCACCATCAGCTGCTTCATTCTGGTTTCTTATTTACACTCTGGAACAACCAGGATAAAACTCTTGAGTCACCTGCCTTTTTTTAACCAGTTAATATCAACACTGATTTTAATAGTACTGAATTAGCATATTTCTTATCAATTAAGTATCAGTAATTAGCTATTACAAGATTCTAGGTAGATCCAGTGGCGTTCATTGGGGGGGGCGTTAGGGGGGGCAGCCTGCCCCGGGCGGCGCTTTTTGGGCTATTTGTATTCTTGGACTACAATTCCCAGAAGCCCTAGCAGGAGCGGGAGCCTGTGTCCACCAGGGGGCGGCAAATTTGGCTTCAGCCTCAGGCAGCTTACTTCCACGTGACATTACTGGGTAGATCTGTAACTTGAAATGTTAAGCATTACCACTTTTAGAATATGTGGCTGATATTTTGCATTAAAAAGGTAGATTTTTTAATAACAAAATCTATTAAAACCGGTAGATTTAGAGAGCATTTAAATGAAATGTACTGTTCTTTATATGAATTTTTCTTTTTGTTGCAGGTTATGAAACTTAACCATTAGAATTTTTTTGCCATCTTTCTTTTAGGGAAAAATATGCAATGATGTTTGATGAAGCAGTTCTTTTGCAAGCTGGTTGGTGGTATGTAGCCTGGGCACGTGTATCTGGTCCTAGCAGTGACTGTGGGTCTCATGGACAAGCGTCTATCACTACAGATGATGGGTAAATACTGTATTTGTTTTTTGTTTGTAATGATAGTGTCTGAAACAAGTTATTTAACTATATTTAAATGATGCTTCTTCTTTCAGTGTTGTCTTCCAGTTTAAGAGTTCCAAGAAATCAAATAATGGTACAGATGTTAATGCAGGTCAGATCCCTCAGTTACTCTACAGGTAATGCTTTAATTTTACACTCTTCTTTCAAGAAAGTGTGTGGGGGGGGAAGGGATGAGGTTTAATAAGTTGTTCATAGAAATCTGTATTTTATTACTGCAAAAACCACTTTTTATTTTAGAAAGCAATATTGCAGTTCTCTTACTATCTCTGCTTGAAGTAGATGGTTATATTTTGTTAATTTTCATTGTTGGTTTTTCATTTCATTTTTAGTTTTGCCATTGCTGCTACAGGTTCACCAGTTGTATTTGAGGGTTATCTCATTTTCCTGCATAAAACTCTTTAATTAGGCTAGACTGAGAGATAATGGCTGATCTGCATGAACTTCATAGCTGTATGGGATTTATATGCAGGTCTCCCTGGCCAAGTCCAACACATTATGTACAGAACTACACTGATTTTCTGTCAGTTTGCAACAATAACCTGGTGTTTAGTGCTATGGTGTTAAGAACATTGAATGGTTTTGGGGTTTGGGTGTGACTCTGACCTTCAAGAGTAGATAGGGTAATGGGAAGGGGACAGATTCTTCAACAGGAAGAAAGTGGAAGTGGGGAAATCATATTCCTTGGATTACCACTTGCATTTCTTAGCATTTACACCATTGTCCGTATTATTATTCTCCTTCGTGTTGTTTGGGGATGCACACTGATGGGTTCTGCGCCTGCGCTGAATCCGGAGCGGAGCTGGAAAGCTGATTGGATAAAGAGTTTTGAATGTGGGACCGCCCACCATGCCCAACCCCTTTAGGCGCCATTTCGCGCTCTCCCCTCAGTTTGCTTTTTTCCGCTGCGCAAGCAGGAGCCTGGAAAAAAAGCTGTGAGTACTTTGCTGAGATTGTCTCAGAATCTTCCAATTTTTCCTACTTTACAATTTTTCTCGGACTAGGGGACTTGTTCCCTTGGTCCTCGTGTGGCTGGGGCTCGCCCTCAGCCGCCGTTTAAAAAAAAAAAAAAAAAAAAAGGACCAACATCTCGTGTCGGGGCCTCCCGGCCGGGATAATTTTTTCTCTTCGGCCATCTACTTCGGTGGATGGCCTCAGCGGCAGCGTTCAAGCAGTGTCCGTCCTGCAAGAGAAAGTTCCCTAGCTCGGACGGGCACGTGCGTTGTCTTCGCTGCCTCGGGGAGAGTCACCAGGTCCAGACCTGCGAAGTCTGTCGCGGCTTCTCGAAGGCCGCCATCAAGAACCGCCAGTACCGCCTTCAAGCCTACCTCATGGAGGCCGCACTGGCACCACCGGCTCCCCCAGCTCCAGAGCAGGCCGCTTCCACGTCTGCTCCTTCAACCTCCGCTTCTTCTTCCAGGCCCTCGGCCTCTGAACTGTTCAGGCGGAAGAAGGAGCAGGAGAAGAAGAAGAAGGATAAAAAAGAGAAAAAGAAGCGCCGTAGCTCTTCGTCTTCTCTTCCTCCGACCCCGGCACCGGCTCAACTTTCGCCGCCACGCTCCCTAGCATCCGCCCCGGTCGCAGCTCCACCTACGCCGGGTAGGATGTCGACCGAGGCCCGGGACGCCACGCCGGAGAGGGCCCACAGCCCTCCACCGCCGCCGGAGACTCCTCCACCTGTACCACCGCACAGGTCTTCCTCCCTCCGCAGTCCTTCCGTGGTTCCTGGTCCGGCTACCGAACCGCCGCCCCAGTTGAGCCTCATCGCCCCGTACATCGAGGCGATGGTGCGGAAACTGCACACCGAGCTCTACGGCCCGCAGACGACACCGTGGGAGCGCCCTCTGCCCTCACCACCAGCCACGGAAGCACCACCGCTCCGTGAGGAGGGCCCCGCACCGAAGCGGCAGAGGGTGGAACAGGCGCGGTCGGAGGCCTCTCTCCCTCCGTACCAGCTGCCTTTGCCGGGGAGCGATCCGAGATCCGCCAGGCCGTACTGGTCGGACTCGGACCCCGAGGTCTACCTGCCACCGCCCAGCGTCTCGGCGCGGTCAGGAGACTCCGACTCGTCGGACCAGGAGGAGGAGCAGCATCAGCCACCGCCGGTTGCGGTCGACAAGTCCCCGGACGACAACATCGGCGCCGTCCACGGATCCCAGCCGGAGGATTTGAAGACCTACACCGGACTGATCACTCGCCTCGGATCCACACTTGGGATTCGGGCGGAGGCTCCCCCGGACGACTGTGAGGATGTCGTCTGCGGCTTGGCCGACCGCAAGGAGTTGGTCCCCGTCCGCCTCGGACTGCTCCCTAAGATTGCGAAAGCGGCCAAGGAGGTGTGGAAGAAGCCGGTCTCTTCGCACTCCGTATCCAACAGAGTGGACTCTATGTACAGACTGCTGGACGATTCCAACTTTCTGCACATTCACCCGGCACCGAACTCCCGAGTGGTCAAGGGCTCCCAACACCGGACGCCGATCAGCAGCACTCCCATCCCGTCGACCCAAGAGGGGAAGAAGCTGGACGCACTGGGCAGGAGGGTCTACGCCAATGCCTCCTTGTCCTTCCGTGCGTCCAACTACGCGACGGCCATGGGAGGCTACCAGTGTCGACTCTGGGAGCAAGCGGAGTCGTTCAAGTCCCTACTGCCACCTGATCGACAAGCGGACTTTGAAAAACTCTGCATGGAGGGCAACCACCTCTCCCTCCAGCAAATCCGCACCGGCCGCCACGTCACCGAGTCGGAGGCAAAAAACTTGGCCTCCGCCATCCAGCTCCGTCGCCACGCCTGGCTCCGTTCGGCTAACCTGCAGGACGATGTCAAGCGGCTCGTGGAGGAGCTCCCCTTCGATGGCGAGGGCCTCTTCGCCAAGGAGACCGACACCTCCTTGGGAGAGCTGAAAGGGGACTACGCCACAATAAAACAGCTCCGCCCTCCACACCGTGGGTCCGGCCGTTACCATCAGGACCAGCCGTCGACGTCTCAGGCGGGCCCATCCTATCAACCTCGCCCGCCACAGAGACAAGGGGACTACTCCCGGTACCAGCCCTACCGGCAGCGCCAACAACCCAACCGTCCACGCTACCAGCAACGGCCTCAGACTGGCAAGCGTACGGAACGGAAGGGCAAACAACGTGTTTGACTCTTCCGTGACCGAGACTCTACCCTACCGCCCCCTCTCCGACTACCTATCGGCGTGGTCTGCCATCACCACAGACCGATGGGTTTTAACCATCTTAGACTCTGGCTACGCGATCGAGTTCGAGAGATGCCCTACTGTCGGACGGATCCGCATCACCGATCCATCCCCACCGCTCCAGGAGGAACTAACAGCTCTCCTAGAGAAGGGCGCCATAGAGCCGGTCGCAGCGTCGGAGTCTCACGAAGGGTTCTTCTCCCGATACTTCCTTGTGGACAAAAAAGACGGGGGGGCACGTCCCATCCTGGACCTCCGTCTTCTCAACAACCATATCGACGCGAGGAAGTTCCGGATGGTAACCCTTCACTCCATCCTCCCGCTGATCAACCACGGGGACTGGTTCACCGTCATCGACCTGAAGGACGCCTACTTTCACGTGTCCATCAGGAGGGAACATCGTCGTTTCCTCCGATTCCAGGTGGGCGGCAACATCTACCAGTACACATGCCTACCCTTCGGCCTCTCCACCGCTCCGAGGGTATTCACGAAGTGCATGGCACCGGTGGCTGCTCATCTGCGACTGCAAGGCGTCCAGGTGTTCCCGTACATAGACGATTGGTTGATCTGCTCCCCGACCCAACAAAAAGCCAAGGACGACGTTGCACATTGCCTCGCCCTTATGCAGAGCCTCGGTCTGCGGGTCAACTTCAAGAAATCCCAGTTGACCCCCACTCAACGAATAGAATACATCGGAGCCGTTCTAGACTCTCTGGCTCTAAGAGCCTACGCCCCAACCAAACGTCTGCTCGACATCCGCACAGTGGTGGCACGGATCCAGGGCAGACGTCGGGTCCGTGCGAGGGACGCCCTCCGTTTGCTAGGACTCATGGCATCGACCACGGCGGTGGTCTCGCACGCCAAACTCAAGATGCGCTCCCTCCAGTCGTGGTTCCTCTCCTCCTTCAACGGCACCCACGACAACCTCGGGAAGTGGCTCACACCGACTCCCGAACTCCGAGACCAGTTAAACTGGTGGACAATGGACCAGAATGTGACCGCGGGGAGACTCTTCACCCTTCCCGCACCGTCCATCCAAGTCACCACCGACGCGAGCACCCACGGATGGGGTGCGTGCTGCCGCGGACTACGGATTCACGGCATATGGACACCCGAGGAAGCCGACCACCATATCAACTTCCTCGAGCTGCTAGCGGTGTGGAAGGCGATGAGGTCCTTCAGACCGTCGATCGCGGGCAGTGTGGTGCAGATCGCCTCGGACAACACCACGACACTAGCCTATCTCAACCGGCAAGGAGGGACCAAGTCTCTCTCCCTCCTCTACCTGACCGTCCAGATGTGGGAGTGGTGCCTGAAGGTACATGTGTTCCCCATAGGTGTCCACATCCAGGGCACCCTGAACTCCGATGCAGACTCCCTGAGCCGCAAAGGGACGGCGATGCACGAGTGGGAACTGGACGAATCGGTGTTCGACCGCCTGTGCCGACGGTGGGGCACACCGACCCTAGACGTTTTCGCGTCACAGACCAACTCCAAGTGCCGCCGTTACTGCTCCCGAGCGGGGATCGGCCACGGATCGGAGGGCGATGCCTTCATGGTGCCGTGGCACCACGAACTGCTGTACATGTTTCCACCGATCCCTCTCATCCAACGGGTCCTGATACGGATCCGTGCGGAGAACGCCTGGACGATCCTGGTTGCCCCGTCCTGGCCGCGCCAGCCGTGGTTCCCACTACTTCAAACCCTGGCTTGCGATCGTCTCCGCCTACCCACCGATCCGAATCTCCTCCGCATGGAAGACGGTCGGATCCTTCACTCCGATCTGCCGAGCCTACACCTGACGGCCTGGCTTATCCGCCCAACATAGCACGGATCCTTGATCTGTCAAGGAAACCTTCCACACGGAAGTCCTACGATGCCAAGTACCGTCGCTTCACTGACTTCCTAGCATCCAGCGACCGCACCGTGGACTCCGCATCCCTGCAGGATGTCATGTCCTACCTCCTGCACCTCGCCGAGTTGGGATCCGCACATTCATCATTAAAGGTCCACCTAGCTGCTGTGGTCGCCAAGGCCCCACCTTCTTCAGTATTGTCCTCCGCCTTCAGAGACAAAACTGTTAAAAGATTCCTTCAAGGGCTACGCAACGCCTATCCTCCAGTGAAGATACCACCCCCTCAGTGGTCCCTCACTACAGTGCTCACCGCACTCACAAAGGCACCCTTTGAACCCATGGCTTCGGTGGACATTAAATTTGTCTCCTACAAGACTGCTTTCCTTGTAGCTATCACTTCTGCCCGACGGGCAGGGGAGCTGGCAGCCCTTCGGTCTGACCCTCCTTTTCTCAAGTTCTACCCTGACAGGGCAGTATTGCACCCAGATCTGACATTCCTGCCCAAGGTCCTGACTGAATTTCACCTGGCCCAAGCCATCACGCTTCCAGCATTCTTCCTGAATCCCTCGTCTCCACAAGAGAGAGTGTGGCACTCGTTGGATGTCAGGAGGGCTTTGCTGTTTTACACCCAGAGGACTGCGTCCTTCAGGAGAGCAAAACAACTGTTTGTGGCTTATGGTGGCAAGACTAAGGGACAGCCTCTGTCTGCCCAGAGACTATCTAAATGGATCTCAGGTACCATTTACCTGGCCTATCAGATGTCATCCCTGCCACCTCCGCCTCATGTCCGGGCTCACTCCACCAGGACACTGGCTTCCTCCACTGCATTCCTAGAGGGCATCCCGATGGAGGATATCTGCAAGGCTGCCACTTGGTCCAGGTCCTCCACCTTCATCACCCACTACCGGGTTGATACAAGGTCCGCCCCTGATGTCAGACGGGGCAGGTCCATCCTGACGGCTGGTCTCCGATCCTCTTCGCTGATGACCGCCCATCCATGATGCCATCGCGCTCTCCTACATCTCAGGACGCCGGCTGCCCACCATCCAAGTAAGTGAGCTTGTTAGTCACCCATCAGTGTGCATCCCCAAACAACACGAAGGAGAAGGACAGGTTTCACTTACCAGTAACTGTCGTTCTCCGAGTATGTTGTTTGGGGATTCACACAACCCAACCCTGCCTCCCCTCAGGGCTGCCGGCCTGAGATGGCCTTAGGCTTAGCGGGCAGCTTTAATATCAAACTGAGGGGAGAGCGCGAAATGGCGCCTAAAGGGGTTGGGCATGGTGGGCGGTCCCACATTCAAAACTCTTTATCCAATCAGCTTTCCAGCTCCGCTCCGGATTCAGCGCAGGCGCAGAACCCATCAGTGTGAATCCCCAAACAACATACTCGGAGAACGACAGTTACTGGTAAGTGAAACCTGTCCTTATTATTATTATTATTATTATTATTATTATTATTATTATTATTATTATTATTATTATTATTATTATTATTAATTACATTTGCATATTTTGTATGCATATGTTGTAGCATATTTTGTCTTTTTATTTTTGTAGGTTCAGATCCTTGATGTAGACTAATGGGTTTTGTTGTTGCAAGTTTTGGCTGCATGAAGGGAGTTCTCCCCCCCCCCCCATTTTCCTTTGCATAGTCGTGTAGCAAGAAAATTCAAAATAAAAAAGCATAGCATTTCCCCATATCCTGTATTCTGCATGGGTCTATGTCTACTGTACGTGGATGTGTTTATATATGTTGTATGATAGACAGAAAGAGCAAGTGTGTTGTGTTGGCCTCATCTGCTTTTTTTCTGTGGTCCCAGCAGCTAGTGGTATGCAGTCTGAGGTGGAAAAATGTTGCCCACCCATTCACTGAAATATCACAAGAGTAGCCCAGGTGGCACAGTGGTTAAACTGCTATACTGCAACCAAAAAGTTGTAATCTGATCCTGGCCAGGGCTCAAGGTTGACTCAGCCTTCCATCCTTCCAAGGCCAGTAAAATGGGTACCCAGCATGTTGAGGGCAAAATGCTAATTAACTTGTGAACCATCCAGAGAGTGCACTAAGTGCTGTAGAAGTCTAATTGCTTTGCTTTTTGCTTTCATTCATTCTTCAAAGGGGTTCCGTATGAAGTGGTAACAGTATAATTTTTTTTGTCATTATAAATTCTACTTCTAGAATTCTTTTCTATCATTTTTCTTCCCAGGCTTCCCACAAGTGATGGTAGTGCGTCCAAAGGAAAACAACAAACAAGTGAGCCTGTACATATTCTAAAGCGATCCTTTGCAAGAACGGTGTCTGTGGTAAGTATCAATCTGTTTGTCTGTGTTGTATTCTACAACCCCAAATTGGCTAAAAGACTCTTTTGATGTATTGTGCCCTCATGGCACAATGGTTAGTCAAGCTACAGTACTGAGGCCCAAACAGCTAACATGAATTCAGTCCAGGTCTACTCAGCCTTCCATCCTTCTGAAGTTGGTAAAATGAATACCCAGCATGTAGGGGTGGGGGTGGGGAGATGCTAATTACCTTGTGAGCAGAGAGTGTCCTAAGCACGATCTGGTGGTATATAAGAGTACAGTAATACCTCGGATAACGCTAAGACTTGGTTCCACAAGTCTTGGTGTTATCCGATTTTTAGTGTTATCCGATCCATGTTAAAATCCTATGGGATGGATCGGATAACGTTAAAGCTCCATAGAGATACATTTCAACCACACAGGCTTTAGCAGTTGTTATCCGATCCATCCCATAGGACCTTAACTTTATTCGATCCAATTCTCCTCCCCAGATTACTTAACGTTATGCGATTTTAGCGTTATCCGAAGTAAACGTTATCTGAGGTATTACTGTACTGTAATTGTTATTTTACATGAACCTAATGACATCTTAGTTCTGCTAATTCAAGAAAAAGAACAAGAAACCACAAAGCTTATTTTCATAATCAGGTATTCATATTCACTTATGACAGTGGTAGCTAATTTATTTTTGTTTAAATTGCATTTTTGAGGCCAGATTAAAACATAGATGGCCTTGCCAGTCTAAGTTGGCTTTGCCGGTCTAAGTTCTCCATGACAGAAATCTTATGGAAGTTAAGGGTGTGTTATTTTTGGTTTTTTTTTATTCCAGCTCCCCAAATTCTCCAAAAATTCACCAGGTAGAAATCTGGTTGTTTAAGCCCATGAACAAACAAACACACACAGACAGCTGTATTTTGCTCATCTGGAGAAGAGTTTACCTTCAAGGCTGCATGGCTTTCTCTGGCCTTTTTTCCAATTGGAATTAAAAAATCGAGAGATGGGGATCTTCTTCATTGCTCTGGTGCTTTCTGGGAGTTGTAGTCTTGCAAGCCATTTGGTTCTATTGAACGTGCTTTCTGAAAAACTATGATTTCCAAGAAGCACTGCTACAGCTTCCTTTAAAAAAATTAACAACAAAAAGCAAAATATAAGATTCTGCCTGGGGATTTCTGGGATTTGGAGGGTGTTTTTTTTTTAAAGAAAGATCACACCCTTAGAAACTAATCATGTGTGATTATTTTGTGTAACTTATTCTAGTTCTGTTGCATACCAGGTATTGAGGAAAATACTCAGTAGGTTTTGCTGACATACTTTTAAAATCTGCTGTTATTGTTAGTTAGCCATAAAGATTAGAAATTGATTTTTTAAAAATCAAACAGGAAATTCTTAAGAAACTGAGGTCTATGTGCCCAATAATTTCCTATGCCTTTTGTGAAACACTTCTCTTACTGTTTTGAGAACCACTCTGCTGATTAATATTCCTTTTTAAAAGTTGTCACTGTTGTCGTCTCACCATCTGCTTTGTCTTGAAACAGGAGTGCTTTGAATCACTGCTGAATATTCTTCACTGGAGTTGGACAACTTTAGTGTTAGGTGTAGAAGAGCTTCGAGGGTTGAAGGGATTCCAATATACAGCTACTCTTTTGGATTTAGAAAGACTGCGATTTGTTGGCACTTGTTGTTTGAGATTATTACGTGTCTACACATGTGAGATATATCCAGTATCAGGTATAATGCTTAAGTCTAATACTGTGTTGCATTAAACTCAAGTTTAATAACAGTATTAATTTACCATATGAAGGTAAATAAAGCAACTCTTCTTTTACTTTACCTGTAGTTGTGTAGCTGTTTTTAGAAACTTTATAATTTACTATAACTGAATTCTTATCATTACATTGTAAACTTTTTGATTTTGTGTGCAGCACTGTAATTCTTTCATTTGGAGTGAGAACAACAGATGTCTTCTGCTAATTATAGTTTCCCATTTTGTTCAAGGTGGGAAGCTATAGTTGACAGCTTCAGAATTAGCTAGGGTATTATATGACAGGTTTGAAGGTGCAAATGAAAGTCCATATCTGTATTTTATCTTATTAAGCAAGTGATGAACTATAATTTTTCTGCATGTTTTAATGAGTCTAAATCAATCTACTCAACTAGAGGTCTTGTATGAATCCAGATCAAACTACTTGACTAATAGTGAAGCAGTTGACAATATGATTTTCTCTCTTTTTAGCTACCGCTAAAGCTGTTGTTGAAGAAACTAGCAAGCTTGCAGATTGTATTGGGAAAACTAGAACCTTGTTACGAAAAATTTTATCTGAAGGAGTTGATCACTGTATGATAAAGCTGGACAATGACCCACAGGGATATCTCACCCAGCCTTTGAGTCTTCTGGAAGCTGTTCTTCAGGAGTGCCATAATACTTTCACAGCCTGCTTTCATTCTTTCTATCCAACACCAGCTCTACAATGGGCTTGTCTCTGTGACTTACTAAATTGTTTAGACCAGGTACTAAATAATATCTTGATATGTATTCAATACAATTAAACTTCTGCACTCATTTTTCAAATGTTAGCTGGTATTCAGTTGAATAACTTTGTTGCCACAAGTTTATCAATGAAAATTTCAGTATGAAGTTCCTCTGGTTGAGAAATCAGAGTTTGCATTTCCTGTCATTGGTCCAAGGCAGGGGTCAACAAACTTGGCTCTCCAGGTATTCTTGGACTTCAATTACCGGAAGCACAAGTCAGCACTTCTGCTGATCAGGGCTTCTGAGAATTGAAGTTCAAGAACATCTGCTGAGCCAGATTTGCTAACTGTGTTTCAAGGTACATTATTGCTGTGTGGCAGGAAGTACAGCGCTCAACATCTTAATTGTTAGCATTTCACTTCCATTGACAGCCGTGAATAACCAGACTGTTGAGCTACATGGAGTTTAAAAAAAGGAAACAGTTTAGTTCTTTGTCCTTGCAGACTATAATGTTGCCTTCTAAAGTTTAGAACTCTCTTATGATTAATGGCTCCTGTCTATAGGAGATACCATCCTAAATCCTAACAGCAGGTTTCAGTCCCATCTCCCCAAATTGTTGTATCATTTATTCCTTTCCTTTTCACAACAAACTAAAGGTGTGTACCTGTCTAATAAAAATTAAAGACTTAAAATGGCTTCATTAAAACATGTGCACTTCTGTCCCTCGGTTCCATCTTTGTCCTTTTTCAATCCTCACTCTTTTCATCACATCCTCCTTGCCTCTTCTCTTCCTCCAAGAAATCCTCCCACTACCAAAACTCCTTGTACTGACTGACATCTTCCTCTTGTCTATTCTGTTACACATTTTTGCTTGGTTAAGTGAGACATCTTTACTCAAACACTGAAAGTTACAGATAGTTTTCTAATGAGGCATATTGCTGGGGAATAGATATAAAGGTGTAATAGCAGGACAGAAGTAACTTCATATTATTCTTTTTCTTTTCTTTTTTTATATTCCAGTATGTCATTTTTATAAACATTTTTTTTCCTTCTAAGGATATCCAGGAAGCAAATTTTAAGACTTCAAGTAGTAGACTTCTTGCCGCTGTCATGTCAGCCCTCTGCCATACATCTGTGAAACTTACCTCTATCTTTCCTATTGCTTATGATGGAGAAGTCTTGCTCCGTTCTGTGGTGAAGCAGGTTAGCACTGAGAATGACTCTGCACTTGTCCACCGCTTCCCTCTACTGGTGGCACACATGGAAAAACTCAGCCAGGTGAATATCTTCTGAAAAAAACTTGCTACAGTGTAAGCAAGCTAGAGCAAATTTTCATGTTTTATTCCATTTTCACAAAATCATTAATGACATTATGAATAGAATAGAGTGCTTTAGACATTTTAGTTAGCCTTTTGGGAATGCCACCTTGTTTATATTAGTTGTGTATTGTTTTCATTGAATCTCAACAGCTGCAGTTTGCAACTGTGATCTGAGTTTTTATCTACTTTCTGCATGTGAACAGAAATATAGCTGGGGTGTGTAAGACCTTGTGCTATGGTTATAGCTCTTAGTGAAATGGTAGATCTCAAAACCAATGTTTTGTTCAAATAAGGTAGTCCATATATAAACTTAAAGCATACCATGAACAACTCTACTGTTGAACATTTAAAATTAGGAAGGATCTGTGGAATGTTGTGTGAGGAGATATTATTCCTGAGGTTGAACGTTAGCTTCATTGGCTGAGAAGTAAAACTGGTCACACATATGTGATAAAGATTCCTAGGTGGGTGTGTTCTAATATGGTGGTCATGTTTAAAACATACTACAACATATTTCTTCATTTTTAAAAGTCAAGGAACTGGAAAGTCTTCAAAGTTTTTCTAATGTCAGCTCCCTGATAACTGGTCGTCTCCCACTGAATATGTGGCTTCACAGTACCTGTTTAATATTCATAACTTAGCAAGACATTTATAACATCTCTGTTTCTGTAGAGAATGATGAATTTATATGAACCTATTCTCAGCGCTACAGCAGAATAAAATATAACTAATATGTAAAACAACAATCACCTGCTAAATTCTGAATCACAGCTTCTGTGTCACTTGTACAGATATCTTTCAGTGTCTCAAACACCCTTGCCTAGTTATGCTAACATAACAAACTGTCATGTTTAGAGGCAAACTGTCTGAGGTTAAGAAATCACTGTAGATATTCTTTGTTGCATCCTACATTCTGGACTCAATGTGCAATCGATAATTTCTGCATTGATTAAGTTGCAACAGTTCTTTGTATAGCTACACAAGAAAGTTTTGCCTTGTAGTTCTTAACTCTGAATTACTGGATAATCTTAAACACATGTATGGGTGATTAGAGTACAACATATGTTCTGTTATTGCATAAGTAATTTAATGTAACTAACTCATTTCTTTGTCAACTTATCTTACAGAGTGAAGAAAATATCTCAGGAATAACAAGTTTTCGTGAAGTACTTGAAAAGATGCTAGTTATTGTTGTATTGCCAGTAAGAAACAGTCTTAGGCGTGAAAATGAACTTTTCTCTGCACACCTTGTTTCTAATACTTGTGGATTACTTGCAAGTATTGTGAGTGAACTCACAGCTTCTGCTCTGGGATCAGAGGTAATTTGGCTCATTGAGCAGCACAATTACAGTGCCATAGTCATGGAACAAGTCAGTGCATGCTAAGATACTGGCGCAATAAGGTATTTAATATTGTCATTTAAAAATATTTTTTCTCTTTTAAAGTGTATTTTTCTCTAATTTTTCATTCTGAAAGTAGTAGTGAAAATTTGAAATGTCTGGTGCATTTTGCCTGATTTGTTATTCCAGGACATATCAGAGTGCCCCATTTTTCAGGGTACTTAATCAAGTTGTTCACTGATAAATTAATTTACTTATTAATAAAAGATATGCAAGGCTATCCATTTTGAGTTGCATTAGAAGTAACGCTTCATTCAAAATTATTTACCGTTTTGCTTTATTCTAGGCTGATGGTCTTAATTCTCTGCATTCTGTCAAATCAAGCCCAAATCGATTCACAAAAACAAGCCAAGGAAGAAGCTGGAATACTGGGAATGGGTCTCCTGATGCTATTTGCTTCTCTGTGGATAAACCAGGGGTCATTGTTGTAGGATTCTCTGTCTATGGAGGTGGAGGCATTCATGAATATGAACTGGAAGTACTAGTTGATGATGTAAGTATTACCAAGTAACTTCACATTTGTTCATGGAAAGAAGTTCTGTTCAGCGGGAAATCTTGGCATCTGCTAACTAGAATTTGTAACAGCTGTACTAGCCTGCATGAATGTCCATGGACAGAGATAAGATGAGATTCCCTCTCCCACAACCCATCCTAAATTTGTTTAATTATTTTCATATACAGTACATAGAAAGATGGATGCCTAGTTAGACTGTCCTCCTGTACTGTCAGAGTATTTACATATGCAAAACATACATATATGCAAAACATACATATATGCAAAACATACATATATGAGTTGGTTTTTACAGAGTAGGGCGGTATATAAATTGAATTAACAACAACAACCACAACAACATACAAAAGAATGCTTCAGAATTTAATAGATGCCAAACAATTGTTAGTTGATATAAAAAGGTGGCTGATAACAGCACAAAAGTTGAAATGGGCATTTGACAGCTGCAATTTCTTCCTCGCCTAACACTGCCAAAGGTACTTCATACAGATCTCACCATTACTCTCCATGTTTATCATTGTTTTCAGTTTGAAGGAAATCAATCTATAACATGGAAACCTATTTCCTGAAAAGATTTGCAAAGTTGGCAGTATTGTTTTAAATCTTGATGCTAAAGAAATACCAAGTACAGTAAAACCCCGAATAACGTTATGACTTAGTTCCACAAGTCATGACATTATCCGATTTTTAGCGTTGTCCGATGCTTGCATCGAACAACGCTAAAAAAAGCCCTGACTTCAGGGACAAACCGCTTTAAAGGCAGGCAGGGAAAGAAAGAGATGTGATCGGGTCTCTTTTCCTCCCTGCCTTTAAAGCCACCCCCCACCTGCAGTGGTCTCTACGACTGCAGTAGGGTCGGGGGAAAGGTGTGCGCCTTTCCCCCGACCCTACTGCAGTCGCAGAGACTGCTTGTGTCTCTTTCTTTCCCTCCCTGTATTTAAACTACAGGGAGGGAGGGAAGAGAGAGATGTGATTGGGTCTCTCTCTCTTCCCTCCCTCCCTGTAGTTCAAATGCAAGGAGGGAAGAGATAGACGTGATTGGTTCTCTCTCTCTTCCTTCCCTGCATGTAGTTTAAATACAGGGAAGAAAAGAGTGAGATGTGATCGGGTCTCTCTTTCCCTCCCTGTATTTAAACTACAGGCAGGGACAGAAGAGAGAGAGAACCAATCACGTCTCTCTCTTCCCTCCCTGCATTTGAACTACAGGGAGGGAGGGAAGAGAGAGAGAACCAATCACGTCTCTCTCTTCCTTCCCACCCTGTAGTTTAAATACAGGGAGGGAAAGAAAGAGACGCACACAGTCTCTGCGACTGCAGTAGGGTCAGGGGAAAGGCACGTGCCTTTCCCCGACCCTACTGCAGTTGCAGAGACCGCTGCGGGTGGGGGGTGGATTGGGTAGAAGTTCTACCCAAACCACCCCACACCCGCAGACCATTGCCTTGGATAACACTAAGAATCATTATCCAGAATCGTTATCCGATGCAAGTTTTTTCCAAAAAACGTGCATCGTTATCCGATTCTAGCGTTATCCGATGCAATCGTTATCCGGGGTATTACTGTATGTGGTATGTCCATTTGGAATTTTTGGCCTCTTAAGTTTTCCCCATTAACGTCTCTTATTCCACATAAACATCTATTGAAGTTCATTATATATTATGTGTTCTGTACGCTTCTGAGTTGTGAGGATTTTCTTCTCATTCATTGTAGGCTTTTGAATGTTACTGATTGAGATGTAAAAGTGCAAAGGGGATCTGTACGCACAAAAGAACACTGTGTCTTGTACATGCTGAATGTTTAAAAAACTCTACTTTCCACTAAAATATATCAACCAATCAGTTCTGCAGATATTTGTAATGAGGACAGGCATTGCCCCCTCTTCCCCAAGTTTCCTTCTTTATAGTTTTCATACTTGCATTCAATTTTGACCCAATTGTTGTAAACCAGTGAATGAAGTTAGAATGTAGTACTACTTTTAAAACTAATTAGTAGCTTCATATAGCAATTCCACAATTATTCTTGTGACTGGGAGATATAAAACACCATAGTCTGTTTTTTTAAAATAGATTTGTTTCCTACGTACAGTTGTACCTCGCTTAAAGAGCATAATGCGTCCCACAGGATTGCTCTTTAAGCGAGTTTGCTCTTTAAGCGAAACACCATTGTAAATGACCAATTGTCTGTGTGTTGGGGGGGGAATGTGAACCCCGATTTATTAAGTGAGTTTTTGGTTGGTTTTATTTGTTAAGTGAACATTCAAAGAAAATTCTGCTCTTTAAGCAAGTTACTCTTTAAACGAGGTGCTCTTCATGCAAGGTTTGACTGTATTAAAAATTGTAAATAACAAGATAATCAGAGATTCCTGAATACGGATTTAGCTATATGAGAAATAAGGAATAAAGGATGGAGTCTCCAGGGAGCAGGAGGCCTTTATGTGACAAAGGTTAGTTCAGGTATAAGCATGAGGATAGTAGGCAAGTATGCTCTAAGATTACTTTCCACAGAATTGCTTAAAGATTGACTTTCTTTTTGTTTATTTTAGAGTGATCATACAGGAGATTCAACTCATTCACATAGATGGACATCTCTAGAGTTAGTTAAAGGAACTTATACCACAGATGACTCCCCAAGTGATATTGCTGAAATTAAACTTGACAAGGTTGTTCCCCTGAAGGTAAATCAAATAATAGTTTTTGCATTTGAAAATTGTTTCTATATCATGATGTTGGAGACAGGAGAAAAAGTTCCATTTCGGAAGTCGTACATTATTTATAAAGCCTTTATTTTAATTTTAATATAATGTAAGGCTTAATTCATCAGTAACAGTGGTGGGGGTAAAAATGCAGTGTGTAGCTACTCTAGTGTGGTTTGTGTGTTTCTTAAACATGGAATCTTTCTTGCCTTTCAATTTGAAGGAAAATGTGAAATATACAGTCCGTTTAAGGAACTATGGGAGTCGTACAGCTAATGGAGATGGAGGAATGACCACGGTCCAATGTCCAGATGGTGTAACATTTACTTTCAGTACATGTAGCTTAAGTAGTAATGGCACAAATCAGACACGGGGGCAGATTCCACAGTTACTTTATTACAGGTATGAATTGTATCATTTAAATAAATGACTTCTATTTTCATATTTATACAGACATACACCTAAACAAACATAAGCATATTTTACTATAGAAATACTGTATTACAGTTGTTTACTTAGTAATTCTGAAATGTGCTTCTCACAGCCTTGCATATGTATTGGTTAGTGTTGTCGGTGTAATATGTTTAGAGCTAGACAATTAGACTTGGACTTTGGCAGTCTAGGTTCAAGTCACCACTGAGTCAGGAAATTCACTGGTGCGTGCGCGCGCCCATGCTTACAATTTACCCAGCAAATTGCAACAGGTTAGCCTGGATTAGCTCAAATTAAAATTATGATCACATGACATAAAACCTTAATACAGAGAAATCTGTTATGGAATCATCTTTTTTTGTTCAGCCAGCAGGGATTGTTTAAATATGTTCTGATCAGGTTGATACCCCTTTTGTCTGTTTTCTGCCCAGCAAAGGAATGCTCTTGGGAATACTTCTCCTCAGCCGAGCACCAGGACTTCTAGAAACACTTTATCATTAGGTCGTTTCAGGAAAAGTATTTTATAACAAGAGTTGGAAATTGACAATTAGTACCCTGTCAGAGGCAATTTCTGTTGTGCAAACACAGTTCTCCATATCCATCCCTATTGATTCCTTCAAATGGTCTCGATGGCAACAGTGTTTATGTGACTTGGAAAGATGGAGTTCACAGTGGATCCAGTTGTAGTCTCACTGGGTCTTTGTGTCTCACAATTTGATATAAATCATAGGGCTGTCTTATAAGTAAAGAGGACAGATAAGAACTCTATATAAACTTGGTCTCATTGAAAGAAAGGCAGGATCTAAAGCTAAGAAATACATAAAGAACCAAAAGATGCTTTAAAATATGATGTGTCACATCATATCTGAAAAGTCTAGTACAGTAAAACCTCATATAACACTAAAACCTGGTTCCACAAGTCTTCGTGTTATATGATTTTTCGTGTTATCTGATCCTCTATGGGATCCATAGAGATACATTGTAACCACACAGGCTTTCGCGGTTGTTATCTGAAGCATCCCATAGGATCTTAATGTTATCTGATGCAATTCTTCCCCCCAGATTCCTTCATGTTATGCGATTTTCGTGTTATTCGATACTAATGTTATATGAGGTATTACTGTATTGGCTTCTTATTATATGTTGCTTAATATTCATAAGCAGTTCTTTTTTCTTTTATTTATTTTTATTTTCCCCCACTTATATACAATAAAGAAAACAAAACAATATACAAATACAGATATAGTAACATAAAAAAGGGGGAAACAACAAAATATGTGTTTGTGTATATAAAAAAAATGTAACTGCTACATGCCACCAAGTGGAATATTACACATTTTTAATATTTATTCCTAACATGAAATCTCATTTATCTATTTCCCCCCTCTTTCTAAAATGTTAAATATTCTTGCTCTGGATTTACTCCTTTCCCTTTTACTAAAACATATTCAATAAATTCACTCCATAGCTCTCTAAAATAGGACTTTAAATATTAACCTTTTAAATTTTTTACCTCACATGTCAATTTATCATTTATTGCCATATCCCATATCATCTTATACCATTCATCCATATCAATTTCACATGTCATTTTCCCTGTTTGTTTTTAGCAATAGCCAATTTCAAAGCTGAAACCAACATGATAGTCAGTGGCGTAGTGGGGGCGGGGGGGCACTTTTTGAGGGTGGCAAAATTTCACAATAAATAGGACTTTGCCATCCAGGGGGCGGCGAATTTGGCCTACGCCCTGGGCGGCTGAAACCCACGCTACTCCACTGTAATCAATTCCTTCTTTTTCTTTTCCATTTGCTTGTTCCCCAAAAAATAATAATTAATAATGCTATTCTGGGACACATGTTCATAGACAATATTTGGCCAATTTCCATAAAAGCAGTTCTGTGAATAATTATTCTATTTTGCAGAAGTGAGTATGATGGTGATCTACAGTCACAACTCTTAAGTAAAGCTAATGAAGAAGATAAGAATTGTAGCAGGGCACTTTCTGTTGTGAGTGCTGTGGTGCGAGCTGCTAAAGACCTTTTACACAGGGCACTTGCTGTAGATGGTAAGAGCACTCTACAAAGGAATCCTTTCCCCTTTGCATGACCCATTTTGGATGATGTGGTTCTGTATTATCATCGCTTTTCCTTGGGGCTGCGGTGGCTCAGTGGTTAAGAAGCTCACCTTGTTTGCTGGAAAGCTGGAATGTCAGGAGTTTGAGACCCTCGTACTGCATGATGGATTGAGCTCCCATCTCTGTCCCAGCTCTTGGGGACATGAAAGGAGCCTCATTTAGGTGTTCCTTGAGCGGAGTTTCTTCTGCAAAAATCCTTTCAACCCAGGAATAATTTCCTACATGAAATTATTATTATTACTATTGCTTTTCCTTTATTAGATTTATAAATTTGTTTCATGCTACTCTATGGGTAGGTAGACAATTTAAAGATATAGTGAAGGAATTTCCAAATATTTACCTTTAAGCCACAGGTTCTGTAAAAATGAAACCGTACCTTCTAGTTCAATAATTCTGTGCACACAGAAACAAAGAGTATGCTAAGATACATCTGTCCCAATGTGTGTGGTGTATTAATTATTCTGAGACCATTTTAGCATAGACTTGTTGCCTGTTTTTCCCCCTGTGTGGAAGAAAAAAGGTAGATGTGCCCACTGTACAGTTTCTCTTGCCTACAGGTACAGGCAGAGAAGCAACATCTTAGTGGATCTTTAGTTCATTGTTTCCTAATCTTTGGTTTTTGGACTTCAATTCCCAGAAGCCTAAGTCATTTCCCCAAAGCACCGATCGGTCAATGTACTGACTTAGGCTTTTGGGAATTGAAGTCCACCAATGTTCCGCAGAACATAGTTTGGGAAGCGCTGCTTTAGTGGGTCAAATGCAATAACAGATTGTTTAATTGTGTAAAATAATTTATTGTTTCAAGTAAAGATGTGGATATAATCTAAAATGTACATATGATAGTTAAACATCATAGGGTATGGGACCATTAACTCTCATTGTAATAGGTAGGCTCAATTTTTTTTTTTACTACCACACTGTGGGCGTGGTATGGTGGAAGTGGCCAGGGGGAAAAGCCCTTTGTTCCATCCACATTAGGATTACTTTATTTCAAAACTTGGATGGGTGGGGCCAGCTGGAATTTCTGCTACCGGTTCTGGTGAACTGGTGTGAACCTGCTGATGCCCACCACTGGGTAGGATATATAATATTTGATAGTAGATTAAGTGTAACTTTTATGAATAAATTAAGCTGTGTTTTATGTACAGTATTTTAGTGGATGATGGAATAGTATGTGTACTTTCACAGAAGAGTATTTTAGTTATAATGATTTTTTCTTTTTTAGCAGATGACATTCCTGAACTGCTGAGCTCTTCCAGTCTGTTTTCTATGCTCCTTCCTCTTATCATAGCCTATATAGGACCAGTGGCTGCAGCTATTCCCAGAGTATGTTCTTCAAAAACTTAATGCATTTAATTTTAAGACCACAAGACAGTTTCTGTGAGCTATAAATACGACCTTTGTTTTTTATAAAAGGATTCTTGTTTGTTTGTTTTTTAGATTCTACTGTGTTGAGAGTTATCATGAAATGTATCTTAAACATTGTTGTACAAAAGTTTGTTCAAGTTTCTTTCACTTATGGATCACCATATCATCTTATGTAAAAGATATGAAAGATACTTGAAAGTTTCCAAGTTCAAAACCCACTTGCTGCCCTTATTTTTTGGGGCCAATCTAATTCATTTTAAGAATTCATTGACCATTCTGGCTAAGTGAAGACTTTAGACTGCATTTAAGTACAGTGGAACCCCGTATAATGAACACCTCATATAATGAAAAAATCATACAACGAAGAGGATTTGCGCTAACTGCTATACCCCATATAACGAACTTTTTCATTATATGAAGCAATGCATCTCTAAGGGAAAAATCGTACAACGAAAATCCCTATGGGATGCATTACCCCAAGGACATATGCCCATCCCACCAGAGCAGATCGGAGGGGCTCTCTAATGGTACCAATGGCTAGAGAGGCTCACCTCTCTAGCACTAGAAGGAGGGGCTTTTTGATATCTGCTCCGGCCCTTTGGAACCTCATGCTGACTGAACTATGCCTCCGGTCAGAGCTGTTGGCCTTTAGGAAATGCCTTAAAACTTGGCAGGCCCAGTGGGTGTGGGGTGCTGCCTGTGGGGTAACCTCCCCCCCCTCGGCTGGTTCATATGAATGGTCATCTGGTTTTAACCTATGGTGAACGTTGGGGGTATTTTAACAGCTTTTTAGTGTCTTTTTTATTTTAATTGCTGTTGGGATGTTTTTATATTTGAATGTTTTTATTGGTTGATTGTGAGCAGCCCAGTGTTGCTTCGGTGAGGAGGCAGTGATAGAAATTGAATAAAATAAATAAACAAACAAATGCAAACAAATAATTTTTTCTCCTTGTACGATTTTCCCCATAGAGATTTTCATTGTACGATGCATCCCATAGGGATTTTTGTTATACGAGGCATGCTTCGTATAACCAAAAAAACATATAACGAAGTGCCTCACAGAACTTTTTTTTTCTTTGTTATACAGGGTTCTACCATATAGTGTTCAGAACTATAGCTGTGTTGTGCTTTGCCTGAGCAAGAGATATTATCCCCAACTTGGACTCCTCAGATTATTTCTGACTTTTCAGTGCCTTAGAATTAGAGGTCCCAGTTCAGCATTACAGCTGTCTTAAGAAAAAATGAAATTTCTTGTTATTGGCACAGCATTTTTTTAACCTGAGATTTTTGTGCACGTCTTAAGATTTAGTTTGTGTTTTTATATGTTTGTGTTTTTATACCAAATGTTGGGATATATTAAGCCAATTTGAATGCTCGTACAGTATATTGTAATAAACACTGTAAAGTAAACTAGCCCTGTAATTGCAGTTTTTCAAATACCTGGATTTGTTGCTGTGTTATAGGTTGCTGTTGAAGTTTTTGGCCTAGTTCAGCAGTTGCTTCCATCTGTAGCAGTATTGAATCAGAAGTATGCCCCTCCTGCTTTCAACCCTAATCAGTCTACAGACAGCACCACAGGAAATCAGCCTGAACAAGGGCTCTCTGCTTGCACTACCTCTAACCACTATGCTGTTATTGAATCTGAACACCCCTACAAGCCAGCATGTGTTACCCATTACAAGGTAGGTGAGATGGTCACTCAATCTGTAATGCAGTACCCGGGTCTCGAACTGCCAACTTATCAGCCTTCCAGCTAACAAGGCAAGCTTCTTAACCACTGAGTCGCCACAGCCCCAAAATAATCACTGTCTCATCATCCTGAGCCCATGTATAAATTGATAATCATTTCTGAGGAAATAAACTTGATCCATGAAAACTCACATTGAAATATAAGAAATAGTTTTTTTGTTGTTGTTCAGTCGCACAATCGATTCTGACCCTTTGCAACCCTATGGACCATTGTCCTCCAGGCATCTCTGTCCTCCACCAACCTCCTCAGCCCGCCCAGCTCTGTGCCCACTCCATCCACAATACCATCTAGCCATCTCATTTTTGGCCGCCCCCTTCTTCTTTTGCCCTCCACCTTTCCCAGCATCAAGGCCTTCTCAGGTGAATCCTCTCTTCTCACTTGATGTCCAAAGTACTTCAGCTTCAGCTTTACTATTTGACCTTCTAGGGAGCAGTCAGGGTTGATTTCTTCTAAGACCGACCTATTTGTTCTCCTTGCTGTCCAGGGGACTCTCAAAACTCTCCTCCAGCACCACATCTCAAAGGCATCTATTCTTCTGCGCTCAACTTTCCTAATGGTCCAGCTCTCACAACCACCAGAAATACCATTGCTTTGACTATATGAATTTTTGTTTGCAATGTGATTTCTCTACTTTTCACTATGTTCACCTGGTTTCTCATAGCTTGCCTCTTTTTGTCTTTATTTTTTGTTTTTACCCTCTTTGTTTTGTTTCTAGTCTGATATGTCTGCACAGACTAACATGGCTACCATGCAGAAAAATACACCCAGTGATTTAGTGGATCTCCCATAGATGGGACTAACAGTTACATTTAGGGGAAGTATCAGTAAAGTAGAAGAAAAAGAAAACCTATTTTTGTGTTTTTCCAATATTCACTTAGGTGATGTTTCCAGAATGTGTGAGATGGATGACAGTAGAATTTGATGCTCAGTGTGGAACTGCTCAAGCCGAAGATGTCCTTCGCTTGCTCATTCCAGCTCGACTTCTCCAGATATCAGGGTTTGGATCAAAGCAGATGGCACTTCATGAACATCTTAATTCATGGATTGAACTGAAGAAATTTGCAGGCTCATCTGGATGGCCTACTATGGTCTTAGTGCTTCCAGGTACTAGAATTTAAACCAAAAAAATCTATTGATTGGTGAAAACTATCTAATTGTATTTTTAGAGAATGATTTTTCTATTTTAAGTGATATTAAAATGTCAGTGTTTTGCGAGTGTAGTTTAATGAATGAAATGGTGGTGTGTTTTTGTTTTTCTGTTCTAAAATGTGGATTTGCTTGATGAATAAAAGTTTGAAATAAAAATGCTTGGAAAGAGAAAAGCATTGTAACAAGAATAATAAGAATTGATGACTATGGGGTTTAGAGCAATCTATTGTTAACACTCAGTTGCAGTAACAGTTGCTTGTCCTGATAGATAATTGGCTAAAGAGATGAAGGATGATAGATTGTGTCTGTACATTGTACCAAAAAAATAAACTTCCAAATATGAGCAGATTTTTCTTTTGATAGCTGGCTAGATAGCTCAGTGGTTTAGGTATTTAGCTGTGGAGCCAGAGGTTGAGTGTAAATTTCCACTTTGCCTCCAGAGAAAAGTGACTGCATGTGTAGTCATGGGTAAGCTGCATGGCCCCCAGGGCACCTCCAGAAGAAGAGAATAGTTAACCACTTCTATGTATTATCTGTTGCACAGAAGCAAACAAGGCAAAATCTTGACTTTCACATCTCTATATAGCAAAACCTTAGAAAGGTCTCTATAAGTCGGAAGTGATTTGATGGCATGTTATTATTTATTTGCGTTTGATTATGTGTGACTTTTTACTCATGTTTATTTCTTCATTAATATGTTACTCCACCTTAGGTAATGAGGCACTATTTTCACTGGAAACTGCATCAGACTATGTAAAAGATGAAAAAGCTTCTTTCTATGGCTTCAAGTGTTTTGCAATTGGCTATGAATTTAGTCCAGGGCCTGATGAGGTGAGAATATTTTTTTAAGTATAGTAACCTTTATAATTTTCTATATACAGATTATCTGTATTGTGTTCTATTTTTACTGGGTATATGTATTTGGAAAATGCATGTACAGTAATACCCTGGTTAGCATTTGCACCACACAACGCTAAAACCAGATAACGTTGGGGAATTTGAGGCAAACTTTTGCACCTCACAACATTAAGATAACATTGTTCGTTGCAAAAGTTTGCCCAACATTGATCGCTGCCCCAAAGCCCTTAGGGCTGGAGACTAACCCTGTGGGGTTTGGGGCAGAGATCTCTGCTCAGAGCGGTGTTTTTTTGGGGGAGGGCATGTGCGCCCTTTCTTCCCCCAGTCAAACTGGTGGTCTGAGCATCTGATCGCTGGTTGGGTTGGGGAGAGAATGTGCGTGCGCCCCTCCCCCAACCAGAGATCCTAGCATGCGATCACCGGTTGGGTTGGGGAGATAATGTGCACGTGCATCCACCCAACCAGTGATCCCAGCATCCAATTGCTGGCTGAGTTGGGGAGAGAATGTGTGCCAGTTAGAATCAGTGAAAATGTAGGTGTAGCAATAAATCCGGTTCAAAGTCTAGGGAGAATAATAATGCCTTCACTTGTTGCAAAAAAGAGATGAGATGGGCCTCAACCAGGTGTCTCTAGAGTCTAGAACCATGGTTCCCAACATGGGGCACACACACCACCGGGGGTGGGGGATTTGATTTTTAAGGAGGGCAATTCAAGATTGTTTAGACCAAGTTAGTAGCCTTTTAGACTTCCTCCACGTGAATAGGAGTTCACTTTTTGAATAATAAGAATTCTCCTTCGTGTTGTTTGGGGATGCACACTAATGGGTTCTGCCCCTGCGCTGAATCCGAGCGGAGCTGAAAAGCTGATTGGATAAAAGTTTTGAAGTTAGGACCGCCCACCATGCCCAACCGCCTCTGGCGCCATTTCGCGCTTTTCCCTCAGTTCGCTTTTTTCCGCTGCGAAAGCAGGAGCTCGGAAAGAAAGCTGTGCCTTGTGTGTGTCTAAAATTGTTTCAGAAATCTTCAATTTTTATCGCTTAACAATTTTTTTCGGACCAGGGGACTAATAATCCCTTGGTCCTCGCGTGGCTGGGGGTTTTTCCCTCAGCTGCCGCAAAAAAAAAAAAAGAAAAAAAAACTTGTGAGGTAAATTTACCTCAGCTCATCTCGTGTCAGGGCCTCCCGGCCGGGATAATTTTTCTTGTCAGGCCCTCTGCCTCGGTGGATGGCTGCTCCCGCAGCATTCAAGCAGTGCCCGTCCTGCAAGAAGAAGTTTCCTACTTCGGACAGACACATGAGGTGCCTCCGCTGCCTGGGCGAGAATCATCAGGTCCAGGCTTGCTCGGTTTGTCAGGGGTTCTCCAAATCTGCTCTAAAGAACCGGCAGTACCGCCTCCAGTCCCTTCTGATGGAGGCTGCCTTGGCACCACAGCCTTCTCCTGTCGGGGAGGAGGCCGCTGCGACTTCTTCGGCAGCTCCTTTGACTTCTGCTCCTTCTTCGCGGCCGTCCGCCGCAGAACTGTTCAGACGGAAGAAGGAGCAGGACAAGAAGAAGAAGGAGAAAAAAGAGAAGAAGAAGCACCACAAGTCTTCGTCTTCCTTGCCGCCAACTCCGTGCCCGATGCCCCCATCGCCAACGAGGTCGCTGGTCTCCGCTGCCGTCACGACCACGATCTCCATGGGCAGCATCTCGTCGGCTTCTCCGGTGGTCATCTCGCCGGAGAAGGCCCCCAGCTTACCGCCTCTGCCGGAGACTCCTCCGCCACCGCCACCGCAGAGGACTGCATCCCTGGCGGCCCCTTCTGTGGCTCCTGTTCCGGCTACTGAGCCGTCGATTCAGTTGAGCCTCATCGCCCCGTTCCTCGAGGCGATGGTGCAGAAGGTGGCCCAGCAGTTCCGGGTCCCTCAGCCATCACCGTTGGCTGTTCCGGAGGCTCTTCAGCTCCGTGAACTTGCTCCGGAGGCACCACCACTCCGTGAGGAGGGCCCGGCTCCGAAGAGGCGTCGCACAGAGCAGGCACGGTCGGAGGTCTCTATCCCTCCGCACCAGTCGCCTATGCTGGGGAGCGATCCGAGGACCGCCAGGCCGTACTGGTCGGACTCGGACCCTGAGGCCTTCTTCCCAACGCCCAGCGTCTCGGAGCGGTCAGAAGGCTCCGACGATTCATCGGACATGGAGGAGGATCAGCCGCCGCCAGTTGCTGCCGAGAAGTCCCCCGACGACAACATCGGCTCTGTCCACGGGTCCCAGCCAGAGGACCAACGGACCTTTACAGCGCTGATCACCCGCCTCGGATCCGTGCTCGGGATCAAGGCGGAGGCCCCTCCAGAGGAGTGCGAGGACGTGGTTTGCGCCATGGCCGATCGGAGGGAGTTGGTCCCCGTCCACCTGGGCCTTCTCCCAAAGATTGCCAAGGCTGCAAAGGAGGTCTGGAAGAAGCCCGTGTCGTCCCACTCCGTCTCGACCAGAGTGGACGGCATGTATAGACTTCTGGGTGACGACGCCAACTTCCTCCACGTCCACCCGGCGCCGAATTCCCGTGTGGTCAAGGGCGCCCAGCACAGGACACCGGCGAGCAGCACTCCCCTCCCGTCCACACAGGAGGGGAAGAAGTTGGACGCACTGGGCAGGAAGGTATATGCCAACGCCTCCCTGTCCTTCCGTGCGGCCAACTACGCGACGGCCATGGGCGGGTACAACTGCCGCCTCTGGGAGAAGGTTGAGGCCTTCAAGTCGCTGCTGCCGCTGGACCGTCAGGCTGAGTTCGGGTCTGTCTGCCAGGAGGGCAACCAGCTAACCCTCCAGCAAATCTGAACTGGGCGGCACATCACGGAGTCGGAGGCGAAGAACCTAGCCTCCGCCATCCAGATACGCCGGCACTCCTGGCTTCGCTCGGCCGATCTTCAGGACGATGTGAAGAAACTGGTGGAGGAGCTGCCCTTCGACGGCGAGGGCTTGTTTGCCAAAGAGACCGACACCTCTTTGGGGGAGCTGAAGGGGGACTACGCCACTATCAAGCAGCTCCTCGCTCCTCGCCGGGGGACGGGTCGGTTCCACCAGGACCAACCCCAGACCTCGTCTCAAGGTCCGTCCTACCAGCCCCGCCAACAGCAGAGGCAGGAGGACTACCCCCGGCACCAGTTCTACCAGCTGAGACATCAAGCCGCCCATCCGCGTTACCAGCAACGCCAACAGTCTGGTAAGCAGATGGATCAGAGGAGCAAACAACGGGTTTGACTCCTCCGTGACGGAGACTCTGCCGTACCGTCCCCTGGTGGACTACCTCTCGGTGTGGTCCACCATCACCATGGACAAGTGGGTTTTGGCCATCTTAGACTCTGGCTACGTGATCGAGTTCAAGAGATGCCCTACTGTCGGACGGGTCCGAGTCACCGATCCGTCTCCACCGCTCCAGGAGGAACTGTCAGCCCTCCTGGAGAAGGGCGTCATAGACCCGGTCGCGGCGTCGGAGTCTCGCGAAGGGTTCTCCCATTACTTCCTTGTGGACAAGAAGGACGGAGGGTCCCGCGCCATCTTGGACCTCCGCCTCCTCAACAAACACATCGACACGAGGAAGTTCCGGATGGTGACCCTTCAGGCCATCCTCCCACTGATCAACCACGGGGACTGGTTCACCATCATCGACCTGAAGGATGCGTACTTCCATGTATCCATCAGGAGGGAACATCGCCGATACCTCCGCTTCCAGGTGGGCAGCGAAATCTACCAGTACACGTGTCTTCCCTTCGGTTTTTCCACCGCTCCGAGGATCTTCACGAAGTGCATGGCACCGGTGGCTGCTCATCTTCGGCTGCAGGGGATCCAGGTGTTCCCATACATCGACGACTGGTTGGTCTGCTCTCCGACCAATCAGAGGGCCAAGGACGATGTTGCTCATTGCCTGGCACTCATGCAGAGTCTTGGTCTGCGGGTCAACTTCAAGAAGTCTCAGTTGACCCCCACTCAAAGGATAGACTATATCGGAGCCGTACTGGACTCTCTGGCTCTGAGAGCCTACGCTCCGCCCAAACGTCTGCAGGACATCCGTGCGGTGGTGGCACGGATCCACGGCAGGCGTCGCATCCGTGCGAGGGACGCCCTCCGTCTCCTCGGACTCATGGCGTCGACCACGGCGGTGATCTTGCACGCCAAGCTCAAGATGCGGTCCCTCCAGTCGTGGCTCCTTGCCTCATTCGACATCGTCCACGACAACCTCGGGAAGTGGCTCACACCGACTCCCGAGCTGCAGGACCAGCTGGACTGGTGGGTGATGGACCGCAACGTGGCCACGGGGAAGCTCTTCGTCCTTCCCACGCCGACCGTGCAGATCACCACCGACGCGAGCACGCACGGATGGGGAGCATGCTGCCGGGGTCTATGGATCCACGGGATCTGGACGCCCGCAGAAGCCAGGCACCACATCAACTTCCTCGAACTGCTAGCAGTGTGGAAGACGATGCGGTCCTTCAGACTTTCCATAGTGGGCCGGGTGGTGCAGGTCGCTTCGGACAACACCACTACCCTGGGCTATCTGAACAAGCAAGGAGGGACCAAGTCTCTCTCCCTCCTTCACCTGGCTGTCCAGATCTGGGAGTGGTGCCTGAAGGTGCACGTTTTTCCCATAGGGGTCCACATTCAGGGCACCCTGAACACGGATGCGGACTTTCTGAGCCGCAAAGGGACGGCAATGCACGAATGGGAGCTGGACGGATCGGTATTCGACCGGCTGTGCCGACGGTGGGGCACACCGGTCCTGGACTTGTTTGCGACACAAGCCAACGCCAAGTGTCACCGTTACTGCTCCTGAGCGGGGATTGGCCACGGATCGGAGGGCGATGCCTTCATGGTTCCGTGGCATCAGGACTTTCTGTACATGTTTCCACTGATCCCCCTCATCCAACGGGTCCTCGTGCGGATCCGTGCGGAGCGTGCATGGACGATTCTCATCGCCCCGTCCTGGCCGCGTCAGCCGTGGTTCCCGTTGCTTCAAACTCTGGCGTGCGACTTCCTTCGCCTGCCCACCGATCCGGACCTCCTCCGCAGGGGGGGTGGTCGGATCCTGCACTCGGATCTGCCGAGCCTGCACTTGACGGCCTGGATTATCCGCCCGACCTAGCGCGGATTCTTGAACTCTCCCGTAAGCCATCCACGCGGAAGTCCTACGGTGCCATCGTTTTCTTGACTTTTTACGATCCAACGACCGCTCCGTGGACTCCGCATCCCTGCAGGACGTGATGTCCTACCTCCTGCGATTGGCTGAGTCAGGATCCGCGCACTCATCACTCAAGGTCCATCTGGCTGCGGTGGTGGCCAATGCCCCACCTTCCTCTGTGCTGTCCTCTGCCTTTAGGGACAAGACTGTGAAAAGATTCCTCCAGGGACTGCGTAATGCTTACCCTCTGGTCAAGGTACCACCTCCTCAGTGGTCCCTTACTGCTGTGCTCACTGCGCTCACCAAGGCGCCCTTTGAGCCTATGGCTACAGTGGACATTAAGTTTGTCTCCTACAAGACTGCCTTTCTTGTAGCCATCACCTCTGCCCGGAGGGCAGGCGAACTTGCAGCCCTGAGGTCTGACCCTCCTTTCCTCAAGTTCTACCCTGACAGGGTAGTATTGCACCCGGACCTGGCATTTCTGCCCAAGGTCCTGACTGACTTTCACCTGGCCCAGTCCATCACGCTTCCAGCATTCTTCCTGAATCCTTCGTCTGCACAAGAGAGAGTGTGGCATTCGTTGGATGTCAGGAGGGCCTTGCTGTTTTACACCCAGAGGACTGCGTCCTTCAGGAGAGCAAAACAGTTGTTTGTGGCCTATGGTGGCAAGACTAAGGGACAGCCTCTGTCTACCCAGAGACTATCTAAATGGATCTCAGGTACCATTTACCTGGCCTATGAGATGTCATCACTGCCACCTCCGCCTCATGTCCGGGCCCACTCCACCAGGACATTGGCATCATCCACTGCCTTCCTGGAAGGCATCCCGATGGAGGACATTTGCAGGGCCGCTACCTGCTCCAGGCCCTCCACTTTCATCACCCACTACCGGGTTGACACCAGGTCTGCCGTCGACGTCAGACGAGGCAGATCCATCCTGACGGCTGGTCTCCGATCCTCGTCGTTGATGACTGCCGCCCCATGATGCCCACACGCTCTCCTGCATCTCAGGACGCCGGCTGCTCACCATCCAAGTAAGTGAGCTTGTTACTCACCCATTAGTGTGCATCTCCAAACAACACGAAGGAGAAAGACAGGTTTCCTTTACCAGTAACTGTCGTTCTCCGAGTATGTTGTTTGGGGATTCACACGGCCCAACCCGACCTCCCCTCGAGGCTGCCGGCCTGAGATGGCCTTATGCTCTGCAGGCAGCTCTAGTATCGAACTGAGGGAAAAGCGCGAAATGGCGCCAGAGACGGTTGGGCATGGTGAGCGGTCCTAACTTCAAAACTTTTATCCAATCAGCTTTTCAGCTCCGCTCGGATTCAGCGCAGGCGCAGAACCCATTAGTGTGAATCCCCAAACAACATACTCGGAGAACGACAGTTACTGGTAAGTGAAACCTGTCTTTATATGCCATGGGGGGGGGGGGAGCATGAATTCAGCATTTAACGAATAGAAAAGGAGTGGTGTCTTTAGAGTACTGGTCTTATTCTTCCATATCCCTATCAAACCCTGGACTACCAAAATGAAGCCACTTTCTTGGCCCTGTTTTTGTATTGAAGAGTACTGGTGATTAGTCTCATTCAGTTGTTTCATGGCTGACAACTATATGGATGACAAGATGACACTATCGTATTGAGGAGTAACGTCTCAACTTTTAGATGATCTTTATTTCCCAAATATGTAGTCATTTGGTTAAATACAACATTTGACTCTGAACTGGATTTGTTAGGCATTCTAATTAAGGTGGAACACGACATAACAAATGCTTCATATAACGAAAAGTGCGCATAATGAAGGGTTTTCTATTTGAGGGCGATACCACACATAACAAAAAACCACTGTTCGTCATGCGAGGTTTTCGGTAGCTACGGTAAACCCGCTCAATGGGAACCACAGTTAAATACCACCACCACCCCCGTTATACAGCATACCACCAATAGTGCTTCGCATAAGAAAAAATCCGCATAACGAAGAGCTCTGTGGAACGGAGTTTTTTCATTTTGCGAGGTTCTACTGTACTGTTCTATAGAGGCAGTATTCATTTCTCAGCCCCACTATAGTGTTCTAGAAAGAGATTCATAGCATGCTATCCCAAAATAAGAGGGATTTTATTTATATATCTATAGCTATCTATATCTATGTATATTATTATCTATCCATCTATATTATCTATCCATCTATAGTTAGTATCTATATTATCCATCCACCCACCCACATATATATCAGAAATGTAAACTTTATAACAGCCTATACATTTCATTTAAGCGATGTTGTGAAGTTGTCTGTAGGCAGAGCTCATGAGAGAATTTGCTGAGCTCCTAAAAATCAGATAATTATTTTTGTTTTATTTAAAGGGTATCATTCAGCTTGAAAAAGAGCTGGCTAATCTAGGAGGAGCTTGTGCAGCTGCTTTGATGAAAAAGGATCTGGCATTGCCTGTTGGTATGTCTTTCTCAAAAAGGGTAGTTTTCTTGTAAGATTCAGTGCAAATTGCCATCTGGACTTTGAGGAGTAGAGGGAAAAGAGAAGATTCAAGATCACCATAGCACTCTTGATGCATTTATGGGTTTATGTGATCCAAGCAAATAGCTGCTCATAATGCCTTATCGTATACAGTCCTTCTTTTGAGAATCTCTCAAAGTTCCATGGTGCTTAGCCATAGGATATATAAAATTGCTGTTCTGATGAAAAGGGGCCAACTTTCTGGTTTTGTATATAGAACTGTTTGACAGTTAGTTCTCTGGCTTACGGACAATAGACATAATACATCAATCAAGCCAATATGGCTTGTAGAAAGTTTCCAAATTATTGAACTGTGTGTTCACAGTATTTTTCTGTAGATATCTTGTTAAATGAAATGAATTTTATTAAGTAGGCTTTTTTTTACCCCAGGATCCAGGCATTCAAATTTTAGCTAAATGTGCTTTTCAGTTGCTGCTGCTTGCAGTAGCTTTTAGAGTACATAACCACTGCTTTAGAATTTAAAAATAAATATATATATGAAAATTAACCCTTTTATTCCTAACTCTTATAAGTAAAGCCTTATGGCTGCTGATAAATCTAAAAATATGACCTTCAGTTCTAATGAAAGTATAGCTGCCCCTGTACCAACACAATATTTTCTTTACTTCTTTGTGAGTTGTTTTTACAATGAGTAAGGTTAATTTTCATCTCAAGAGTCACACTTTCATTCCAGCAATTTTGAATAGCTTCCAGATGCTTTTGTGTTGTTTTTTTTAGAGACAGTAAACAGAGGCCATGTGATGGCTAGGAACATGATTAAAGAAAAAACAAGTTTCCATGTCATTAGATGGGAATTCAATATTCTTCTAAAGCATTAATGTGTGTTTGGATTTCATGGTGTGTGTTTTTTACTTTTGTAAATAGGCAATGAATTTGAAGAAGATCTTGAGATATTGGAAGAGGCTGCTCTGCAGGTATGTAACTATATATAATATTGTAAAATAAAATATTAAGGTGTTTCGTTAACAGAAAATTGTTGGGAATGGTTTAATTTGGTTCTATAAGAGAATATGTTGTACATTCATAAGGAATTTGTGAAGTTGGTACTTTCTTTGCTAAACTCCTATACTTTGATCCTGGTAATCCACTAGAGATACCCTTCACATTCCTTCAATTTTGACATATCAGAAAACAAAACAAAACACTGCAGCACTTTAAAGACTAACTACTATATGTTTACTGTGAGCTTTTGTGGATCAAGTCCACTTCTTCAGATAAAGGAGTAAAATTTCCAGGTATGGTTTATATACACTAGGTGCAAAGGGCAAGATGTTACAAGGTAAATGGGTTACAAAGTAATGAGGTAAAGCGTAATCAAACAGAATGTCAGATAAGCATGCATATCAATTTTTGGTTTTGTATTTTGTATTTTTTCTTTTTGTTTTCCGATATGACTGAACCACAGACTAACACAGCTACTATTCCAAAAAAACTTCAATTTTGAGTAAGCCACTTATTTGATTTCTTCTATGATAAGCAACTATTTTTAGAATTCCTTCTGTCTGCAATATTAAACTCTGCTTTGAAGGGTGGATGTTGAAAGTGTATGGTAGCTATTTGAGGAGGGAATATCTTCCTCTGAAATTTTCTGGTTAGGTTCCATATCAATTTAAGAACCAAAGAGTTTTCTCTCCATTGAATTTTATGTCACGTATCACATCTAGCCATACTGATCTTCTGATAGAATGAGCTTTATCAGTGAGATGGTATCTTGTCAGTGGAAGTTCCAGAAGAGATATACTCAATTATGCTCATTTTGAGAAAACCGTTTGGGAGAAGTTTGGAAGGCTTGTAAGGTATACATTGCTGGGAACTAAAACTAGATTTTTATAGAGCACAGCCTTTTAAATAATGATGTTTAAAATGGTTAATGTTTTCTCAATCAGGTTTGTAAATCTCACTCTGGCATCCTCGGTAAAGGGTTAGCATTGTCTCATTCTCCGACTATCCTGGAGGCACTTGAGGGGAGTCTTCCACTGCAAGTACAAAGCAATGAACAATCATTTCTGGAGGATTTTATTTCTTGTGTACCAGGATCTAGTGGAGGACGGCTTGCAAGGTAATTTGTTGTTTATAACCAGATTTCATTTTAATCAATTAATTAATAATATTGTTACTCAGCCTTTCTTCTATAAAGGACTCAAAGCAGCCTACATTATTAAAAAGATAAAAATTGAAAACAGTTATTGTAATGTTCATTCATTCATTATTTATTTATTTATTTATTTATTTATTTATTTAGAATTTTAGAGAATTAAACAAATATCACAGTAAAACAAAAGGTAAAGATTGCCCTTGCTCAAATGCCAATCGTAGCCGATTCTAGGGTTCAATGCTCATCTCCGTTTATAGCCAAAGAGCTGGCGCTATCTACAGACATTTCCATGGTCATGTGGCAGACATGACTAGACACCAGAGTGCACAGAACCCTGTTACTTTTCTCACCGAAGTGTTACCTATTTATCTACTTGCAGTTTCTTGCTTTCAAACTGCTAGGTTGACAGAAACTGGGGCAGAGGATGGGAACTCAATCCATTGTACAGCACTCAAGTTCTCGAACTGTCAGCCTTCCAGTCATCAAGTTCAGCATCTTAACTATTAAGTCACCGCAGTCCCCAAAACAATACATAATAGCAACACTGCATGGCACATTTAAAAGCAAGCAGTCACAAAGCTACCCTATTAAAAATAACCCTCTTGGACACCTAGTCACTGAGGAAAAACCTGCCTGAAGAGAAAGGTCTTTACCTGCTTGTGGAAGGTCAGCAAAAATGAGGGCCTTCTGTGGTAGGGAGTTACTTTGGAAGTAGTGACAGAGAAAGCCTTCTCCCAGGTTTTCACCAAATACACCTGTGAGGTTGATGGGATAGAAAGCAATCTTAGCACCTGGGCAGGGTCATAAAGGGAGATGGGGTCTTTTAGGGCCAAGCCATTTAGGGCTTTCTAGTACAGTAAAACACCGGATAACGATTGGATCAGATAACGCTAAAATCGCATAACGTTAAGTAATCTGGGGAGGAGAATTGGATTGAATAACGTTAAGGTCCTATGGGATGGATTGGATAACAACCGCTAAAGCCTGTGTAGTTACAATGTATCTATGGAGCTTTAATGTTATCTGATCCATCCCATAGGATTTTAACATGGATCGGATAACGCTAAAAATCGGATAACACCAAGACTTGTGGAACCAAGGTTTAGCGTTACCCGGTGTTTTACTGTACTTGGAATTGTGGCTGGAAATGAATTGGCAGCCAGTGGAGTTGCTGTCATTGGGAAATATGTTAACCATCTGGCTGCAGTGTTTTGGACCTGCTGGAGTTTCCAAACATAGCCTTGTTAGAGTGCATTACAGTAATCCAGCTGAGATGTTATTAAGGCACGTGTTGTTATGGCCAGATCAGATCTCTCCAGGAAAGGGCACAGCTGGCACACTAGATTTCACTGTGCAAATGTTACTCTTGGCCATTCCCACAACATGGGTATCCAGGCTTTAAAATGAATCCAGGAGCAGATTCAAGCTGCACAGCTGTGCTTTCAGAGGGAGTGTAAACCCATCCAGCACAGGCTAGAATCAGTGGTTCCTAACATGGACCCCACGCCCCACAGGGGGACTTCAATTCCCAGAAGCCTAAGTCAGTACATTGGCTGATCAGTGCTTTGGGGGATTGACTTAGGCTTCTGGGAATTGAAGTCCAAAAACCAAAGGTTGGGAAACAACCTTGATCTGCCTTTCAACTTACTTAGAACACCTCTGTCTTATCTAAGTTCCAGTTTATTCATCCTCACCCAGTCCGATACTGACTCCAGTAAATTAAAATGACATACAGATTGCGCACCAAGCGGTTTTTCGTGTAAAAACTATCTTTGAAAAACATGTCTTTACTCTTCAGTTTCTGTTTACTTCTCTTTGCAGCTTTTAATAACTGCAGAAAAAGCATGTCATTTTGATCTTTTGAAATAAAAGCTACTACTTAATTTAAAAAATGGCACAAATGTGAAATTTAAGCAAGGTTTCTTTTAAAAATTGATTTTTTTACTTAATACTAGTTAGATTTCTTATCATGTTTCAAATCCGTATTTTCCAAGTAAAATTTTCCTAGATTTTAGTATAACTTTGAAGCATAATACAGCGATACCTCATGTTCCATGGGATTGCTCTTTAAGCGAGTTTGCTCTTTAAGCGAAACACCATTGTAAGTGACCAATTGTGACTTCTGCTGGGGGGGATTACGGACCCCGATTTAGTTGTTATGTGAGTTTTTGGTTGGTTTTAGTTGTTAAGCAAGACGACTATTCAGAGAAAATTCTGCTCTTTAAGCAAGTTAAATCTCTAAGTGAGGCACTCTTTATGCGAGGTTTTACAGTACAAATATTGCAAGTAGATAAATAGGGACCACTTTGGTAGGAAGGTAAACAGCGTTCTGTGCGCTCTGGTGTCTAGTCATGCCTCCAACATGACCACGGAAACATCTGCAGAAGCAGACAGCGCTGGCTCTTTGGCTTTGAAACAGAGATGAGCACTGAACTAGGGTATGATACGACTGACTTTCGAGCAAGGGTAACCTTTACCTTTTTATTTTATTCTTCCCATTTTTAGATGGCTTCAGCCAGATTCTTATGCAGATCCACAGAAAACATCTTTGATTCTGAATAAAGATGACATCCGATGTGGTTGGCCTACTATTATTACTGTGCAAACGAAAGATCAGTATGGTGATGTTGTTCATGTGCCCAATATGAAGGTAATAGTGCATGAGTTTTAAACATCCCTTTTGATAATAACAAATTATTTTTAAATAATACAACTTGTATTGGATGAGATTATTCTCCCCCCTCCAAATTACAGGACCTAATAAAGTATGATACAAGTTTGAGCTTCATAATCTAATCTTCTTAAAATATGGAGCACAACCAGAGTAGATAAATTGAATTTGCCTTTTCAACCAGAAATGGCTCTACTAGTATGTAACTCTACTAGTATGTATACTAGTATGTAACTACTATGTAATTAGTATAATCTGCAATCTTTCCTTTAGACATCTAGAAATATCGTAATTTCTTCAGAAAAACATTCTTGCTGCTGTGTTAGTTCAAATTTTGTGCTTCACATAAGAGCTTAAGACCCATTTTTTTTTTAAACCAACTTTAGCTCAGAACTCAGTTTGGTGTTTTGGGCAGGGTGACAGGATATAAATTAAATAAATAAACTTAAGTTTGTCCTCACTTCATCTTTGTAGTCTGTCTTGATCAGTTATAAAATGTAGAAATTTAGAAACTGAAAATGCGTAGCTTTGTTTTCCCTGTCATTCTTTCTGAGTAGCAAAAAACATGTTTCTTTTCATGATCTGAAAATATGTCTTGAAAAATAGAGTATGTTTCCAAATCACTTCAGAATGTTTACAGTTGGTTCATGCTATTTATTTATTATATTCCCATTGAAATGTACTGAAATTTTTCAGGTGGAAGTCAAAGCAATTCCTGTTTCACAGAAGAAAACTTCATTGCAGCAAGAACAGGCAAAAAAACTGCAGCGTATTCCTGGAAGTCCTGCAGGTGTCAGTGCCGTTATCAGTGATATGACCTTTGGGGGTCTTCCTTCTCCCAAACTCGATGCCTCATATGAACCTATGATAGTGAAGGAGGCTCGCTATATTGCTATTACAATGATGAAGGTAACAGTGCAGTGCAGGTTTTTATACAGGAGCTTTGGTGGCTCAGTGGTTAAGAAGCTTGTCTTGTTAGCTGGAAGGCTGATAAGTCAGCAGTTCGAGACCCGGGTATTGCATGATGGATTGAGCCCCTGTCTCCGTCTCAGGTCTTGGGGACATGAAAGGAGCCTCATTTGGGTGTTTCCTGAGTGGAGTTTCTTCTGCAAAAATCCTTTCAACCCAGAATAATTTCTGACATGAAATTATTATTATAGTTCAGTTTTTAAATCCTGACCACTGTAAAGAGGAAACTGAAAAAATAATTATGAGCAGGGAATACAGTCTTGTGGCACCTGCTGTGAGGAATATTCCTCCCTTTGAAGTTGTTGTTTATTGAGTGTGATGCATGTTGTATTTTATAATATTTTGAGATATTCAGATCCGAGCATATTTTTAATAATATAATTAACTAAAAATGAAAATCAGCTAGATATTATCACCTTTCTCTTCCATATTATATGATTTTTTTCTTTTAAAATACTCTTTATACAAACTTTATAAAAAGTTATTGTATATAGCTTTGCATGTGACTATATATCTATTTGTTTTTTTAACTAAAATATTTCTAGCCCACCGCATGTCAGCATATCTTAAAATAGGATGCTGTAAATAAAATCAGTCATGAATAAACCTGTGTAAAATAATTTCCAACAATTCAAAATTCCAGACAAAACTGGACGCTTAAATTCATAGATTAAAAAGTAAGTCATCTCACTAGTACCCAGATGCTCAGGTGAACAGCTAGAGTTTAATGTGGTACCCAAAAAAGTGTTTCAAAAACTAATACAACAGATGCTTGATACACTCTTTCCTTTTATAGGCATATGAGAACTATTCCTTTGAAGAGTTACGCTTTGCATCACCAACGCCTAAGAGGTAATAATAATTTTTACAAAGTTTATAAAACAAGAAGTGGGGAAAAATATCTCCTGTTTTATTACGGTGGTAATTTTAAAAAGAAAGCCCTCATACAACTATTAGTACTTCAGAAAGTTTAGTCCTTGTACAGTAAAGAGTGCCTCGCTTAGAGACTAACTCGCTTAAAAAGCATAATTTTATCTGAATGGTTGCTTCGGTTAACAACTAAAACCAACCAAAAACTCACTTAGCAACTAAATCTAGGTTTGCAACCCCCCCCCCCCAAGTCACAATTGGTCACTTACAATGGTGTTTCGCTTAAAGAGCAAACTCTCTTAAAGAGCAATCCCATGGAACGCATTATGCTATTTAAGCGAGATACCGCTGTATTTTATTTGTGTTAAATCTGGTAACTTAATAGCTAGCTTTGCCCTCACTTCATGCCATATGCTAAAATATTTTTGAAAGTTAACTTGGTTTTGAAATGGCTTTCCATAGCAATGTGAAGTGATGGTGGTGGTGGTGTGTAGAGATCTGTTGCTTCTTTGGGTACATAGTCTTTATGGCATAGATTATTAGAGATTCCAGCTGAAGTTAGTAGAGGAAATACCAAAAGAATGCATTAGGAGGGAAAACATGGGGCTAAACAAAACATTCTTACCTTTGAACTGTTTTGGCAGAAGAGATTGTGCTTTATTACTTCGATCTTCAGTTTCTTGTTTTTTAAAATATAATGCGTGATTTTCTGTGGATGAGCTGAAGAATGAAATTAATGATGATGCAGGCAGTGAAGTCTGATTTTACTCTCCTCTTTTTTTCTAGACCAAGTGAAAATATGTTGATAAGAGTCAACAACGATGGTACTTATTGTGCTAATTGGACTCCAGGAGCTGTTGGTCTCTACACTATTCATGTTACAATTGATGGCATTGAAATAGGTGCATAAAAGTTTTTGTAAAATGTCAAGATTTATTATAAATCTGAAATTTCAAACAAAGACTAGTATCATCATGTTTCAAACTTCTATCTATCTATCTACCCACCCTACCCTACCCTACCCTACCCTACCTAGATATTCAGAGGTAGCTAGTTTTACCAAGATAAGTTGTCATATGAGAGATCAAGTCTCCACCTGCTGTCTAGCCTTCTCCTTTGCTGCTCCTGGACTGCTCAGTGGTTAATAAGCTTGCCTTGTTAGCTGGAAGACTGGCAAGTCAGCAGTTTGAGACCCAGGCACTGTATGACAGATTGAGCGTCCGTCTCTGCCCCACAAAAGAGCCACATTTGGGCATTCCTTGAGCAGAGTTTCTTCTGCAAAAATTCATTCAACTCTGAATAATTTCTGACATGAAATTACTATTAATTCTTTCATAAACCAGGGGGAGGGGGACTGAGCTCTGCAGTGGAGTGGGTGTTTAGGGGCAGCTGTTTCAACTTCCCTGACTATTTATTTATTTTATTTATTTATTTCCTTCGACTTATTATCCCGCCCAATCGGGTAAAAAACCCAACTCTGGGCAGCTTACATACACAATTTAAAAATACATAGCTAAACCACAACTCAATATAAAACCACAAATCAACATATGATCGCCTATTCACAGTTAAAATATAAATTAATACAATAATTAAAAGTTAAGCTAAAAGAAATTAAACATTTCCAAGTATAAAATTATGCAATTATTAAAAAACTACCTCTGTGTACACCATCAGACTACCTGGTTTTGACAGGAACTCCAACCAAATCAGTTGGAAACCCATCCTTAAATATAAATTTAAGGATAAAATTTCTCATACATGTTATATTTGCAAGCTTATATTACATTTATAGTTATTGTCATGGAACAATCTAGAATTTGTTAAAATGAACGTAAATTTGCATTATTCACAATTGAAAGTTAATGTACTTTAAAAAAATTCAGTCAGTCATTTTAATTCTTTATTTGCCCTTTAAACTTCATGGTAATGTATTTTCCTATCCCACAGATGCTGGACTAGAAGTAAAAGTGAAAGATCCTCCAAAAGGAATGATACCGCCAGGAACCCAGCTGGTGAAACCAAAAGCAGAGCCTATGCCAAACAAGGTATGACAATGTTATATTTTTAATGATTGAATTGACATAATAATTGTGTGCTTTCAAGTTTATTCAGACTAATGACAATCCTAGGTTTTTCTTAATAAGCAGTACTAAGTGGCACTCTGGCATCATGTATCTTGCAGAAGGCAAGTATTTTGCACATAAGCCAAATGTTAGAGCAGGAGTTCTCAACCTTTTAAAGCCAGTGGCCAGGTCACACTCTCTCAGACAGCTTCAGGGTCCAGATGGTCATTTTGCCCTTCCTCCACCACATGGCACTTCCTGATGTGGTAGAGGTGGGGGGGGGCATATGAAATGGTGCCGCGGGCAGCAGGTTGAGAATCCCTGTATTTAGGGTTACCATATCTCAGGATTTGTCCTGAGATTTCCTGCTCTTAGAGAAGGAAATCTCAGGACAAATCCGGAGATATGGTAACCCTACCTGTATTGGAGTATATGGCAGAGTCCATCTCTAAGTACAGTAGTTTATTTGTGAGAGCCAATATGTGCAGGATTATATAGTACTAGTCTACCTGGACTAGTGTTCAATCTCAAAGGTGACATCCTACATTGACATGTAGTAATAAGAAAATTGTTCAAACAAACAAAAAAGAAATCTGTGTATTCATAATGATTAGTCTTGTACATGATAATGAAGCATGCCCAGTTTTGTATTATGTGCTTCCCTAGCCACACCATTAATTTATGTTGTGGTGTTTTGGAGAAAGAAGTACGTTAACTTCTCATTTTTAAATAGTGGCCCAAATCCTGTTACTTCATGTATTTATAGTTAGGTCAAATTTTGATGTGCACTGGGACAAACAGCAGACACACAGCCAAGATATACCTAGCATTTTCAAGTAACCGATGTAAGAGCAAGTATTCTCTGTTGTTTAGCATAGCAAATAGTACTATAGCAGGCCCAGTGAATCAGTGGGGATTTGGTGAGGCAACTCCTCTATAAATTCCATTAGTTCAAATATGCCTACTCTATTCTACTGCTAAAGTAAGTTACAGTTAGTGTAGACACATTTGAATCAGTGGGATCTATGGAGAATTTGACTTACCAGCTGTTCATATAATGATAACTAATTCAGTTAATTTAGTTAACATAAAAATCATATAACAAAAGGAAATCCATAGAAAATAGTGGCTCGGTTTACGGATTTCCCCCTGGAACAGATTAATTGGTTTTCAATGCATTCCTATAGGGAACCATATTTCAGTGAATGTATTTTGTTTTTCCTATGGAAAATTCAGTTAAAGTAATTTTCGCTGTAAGACGAATGCATTTATTATGTTAACCAAGGTACTACTGTATTTGAATCTGTATATTGTATGGCTTCCAGAAAGAGAGAAAACAAATCTATTGGTTTTCTGTCAGTTGTAGAGATGTATACCAAAAAACAGTAGCCATTAAGAGGTTTTTATTTTACAACTATGTATTTATAAAGCTTTATGCTATCTTTACAATGAAAATAAAAAAGTGCTTGAGTTTTAGCTATCTTACTGTGTTTTTGCTTCTCTTAGGTTCGCAAATTTGTGGCAAAGGACAGTGCAGGGCTTCGTATCCGTAGCCACCCTTCCCTTCAGAGTGAGCAGATAGGCATAGTAAAAGTCAATGGATCCATTACTTTTGTTGATGAGGTAACTATTAAGAAATTGTTATGAATTCGAATGATCGCTAATGTATACTGGCTGGTATCCAAAGTATACATGACTAGTCTTAATTTTTGATTGATGAGTTTTAAGCGTGGGCAGGGATGTGCTGAGCACCTTGGGAGGGCGGTGGACAGCAAGTGATGGGGCCGCTTATTGAGGGCTGGGTTTGAGGGGAAAATCCCATATATTCCCATTACCTCTGCCTGCCTCTGGGGGGTGCCAGTCTCTGGAGCGCACCAGGGTGAGTCCCTGTATCCCTGTGAGCCAGCACACCACTGAGTGTGGGTTTTCTAGAACAGGAACCACCACAGGTCATCTAATTGATTTTTTTGATCTAAAATGAGGAGGGCCTGTTGTTCAGAGGGGGGCATTCTGAGATAAGTCTGGGAGTATGCAAGCTCTTGAATGTGTTAAATCTTTGGATATTGATCCATATTTGTAAGTAAATGGATATAAATGCATCAGATTGTGTTTTCAGTGTTGCTGTTAACCTATGCAGCAGTTTTCAACAGATCACTTTTTGGCAAACCAGGGCAGATAATGTTTCATTTGGAAATAAAGTGTTTCATTTCAACTACCGCCCTCCCCCAAATCAGCCAGGCCCCCGAGAATAGAAGCTGCCCCTTTCCCCCAAATTTTGACTTTTAAAAAAGTTCTCTCCTTTTTTGGGAAGCAAAGGGGAAATGTTCCCTTGGTTTTGAACTGGCTGGATCTCTTTTAGGTCTGGGGGTCTTTTATTTCCAAATGTTTGTGAGAAAAGCCTTGAGAAGCTGGTTGGAATAAAGCCTGCAGGCCATAATTCTTTGTCACAGATCATTGTTGAATACTATCTGTATTTGCGTAGGGTATGTGTAACTTGCCATGGCTGGTTACAGCTAATGAACAAGGTGCTGGAATAGTGCTATGACTCTACAATTAGGCACATGATCAGGCATATGATTGAGATGTACCATGACACTTTGTTGATTAGCTATAATTAGCCATGGCAAGCTACAGTCAAACCTCGCATAAAGAGTACTTCGCTTAAAGAGTAACACGCTTAAAGAGCAGAATTTTCTCTGAATGTTTGCTTCGCTTAACAAATAAAACCAACCAAAAACTCGCTTAACAATAAATCAGGGTTCACAATCCCCCCACAATTGGTCATTTACAATGGTGTTTCACTTAAAGAGCAAACTCTCTAAAAGAGCAATCCTGTAGAACGCATTATGCTCTTTAAGCGAGGTATAACTGTATAAGAACCTCACACAAACATGAATAGGATTCTGGCCAGTGCTGCAAATATTCAGATCAAGATGTTAAACTTCTGTTATGTTTCATCTTACAGAACACACTAAATTAATCTTTAGGTATCATGAGCCTTTTAAAAAGCCTTCCGTTAAACAGTAAAAAAAACCATTAAAATATCAATTGTTATTCTTTATTTTCATTCACTTATCATTTGCTGTCTAAGTAACCTGGCTTGTGTTCTTTCTTTTTTAATAGATTCATAATGACGATGGTGTATGGCTACGACTAAATGATGAAACAATACGGAAATATGTCCCTAATATGAATGGTTACACTGAAGCCTGGTGCCTTTCTTTTAACCAGCATCTTGGCAAAAGTCTTCTAGTCCCTGTCGATGTAAGTAAAAGGTGTTAATTGAAGAATATTAAAATGGCAAGAATTTTTTAAAAGTTGGCTTCACCCATTCATCCCAATTATAATGGCAGTTGTTCCCACTATTTGGTTTTGGGGATTTTAATAACTATGGAAAGAAGAAAGGCCCTTGGAAGTAATCTTTCTTTCCTCTTCAGTGAAGGCAAATAACTAAACTTGCACCTTGTTGTGTAAAATGGCCAGAATGTGGTCTGTACCATTTTACATTTGAATACTATGTAAAACAATATTCAGTATTTCCTGTTTGCTTAAAAAAATTGATTATACTTCTGCTAGAAACAGTAATTGCTTTCTTGTGGGTAGTTGACTAATAATACTTTTCTTAACTAGATTTCTGTTTGATCAAGCAATCTGATAAACGATACCCAGTAGTTTTAAGTGGAAAACCTTAAGTAGGAAATACATCTATATGTGTCAGGAATGGTGTGATCTGCTTAGGTGAAGAAGATGGTTGTAATCAAGCTAATGGCTTTTTCTTATCTGTGAATCACAAACAACAATTATTTATTAATGTGGGGTGCTCTAGTCTTGCTCTATTTATTTATTAGTTCAAATTTATATTGCCGCCCACTCGCCGTGGTGACTCAGGGCGGCTTACAGACAATACATTACGTTACATTATGATATGTTGGGGTGGGCACAGGGGGAGGGGCGGCAAGGTCCTCATCCTGCCCTGGCTTCTTCTTCCCCTGGCAGTTAGTATAGGCACAGGGGGAGGTGCGGCAAGGTCCTCATCCTGCTCTGATCTCAAACCTGGCTGAGGACTGCTTGTACAGGGCATTTTCCAGAAAGAGTGGAAGTATTCTTACTTAAGATGGGAAACAGTGTGTAATCCTATTGTTAGACTATATAAGAGACTGTGTCACCCCAAGAACATCTGTCCGTCCCACCAGAGTGGACCGGAGAGGCTCTCTTGTGGTTCCATCTGCCAAAGAGGCACGCCTCTCAAGCACAAGGAAGAGGACCTTCTCAGTGTCCACTCCGGTCCTATGGAACCTCCTGCCAATTGAATTACACCTCTAGACAGAGTTGCTGCCCTTCAGGAAAGGGTTAAAGACATGATTGGCAGGGAAGGCGTGGGACACCAGTGGTATAGGGACCCCAGCTCGCTAGTTAATTTAGTAAATATTCTCTCCCTTCTAAATTTTTAATTTCTTGATCTGCAATTTTTTAAATTTTAATATTTATTAGTTTTTATACAGTTTTATAATTGTTATTATGCTTAAAATTTTTATATTGCATTACTTGTATGACTGTATACAAGTATACTTGTATGACTGTATACATGGAAATCTCACAATTTCTGACACATGAATGTGACAGAAAAACAAAGATTGTTACACAGAAACCATTCTTGTTTAGTTGAAAAGAAGTCTTTGCATAAAGAGGGGTAGTTTATATGTATGGAGTTCTGTCCTAGATATTCCTTTTGTTCAGTATATTTTCAGTTCCATATTTTTAGTGGTTGTCAGTGACAAAGTTGCATGCAATGAAGGGTAAGCAAAAATTTCCAAAGAATCTACTTTAGAATATAATACTACCCCTACCTATGTTCTACTATAAGAACCAAGCTTACAAAAAAGATTTTTTGACTTACTGCCAAATGTACTGATAAATATTGAAAACAGTTATTTTGTTTCACACATGGGAAACTTCAGAGGCATAAAGGCTAGGTCCCTTTCCTCTGGGTTTTTCTGAGCTCCTTTTTCTTCTCTTTGCAAGTTAGTTGAGGAAAGAATTGGGAAGTGAACTGACTCTACCTCTGTTGGTTGAATATCTGAGTGGCTTCACTCTAACCCAGTGTTGCCCAACCTTTGGTTTTGGGACTTCAGTTTCCAGAAGCCTAAGTCAATTCCACAAAGCACCAATCAGCCAACATACTGACTTAGGCTTCTGGGAATTGAAGTCTCCCCCCCCCCTTGTTGGGAAACACTGCTCTAACCAGTGGTGTAGCGTGGGGGGCAGGGGAGGCATTTTCCAGGGGCGGCAAAATGTTCCAGTGGGAGGTTTTTTGGCCAAGCTAGGCAGGTGCAAAGCCCGCATTCTCCCTCCACCCTCCCACGGACAGGGCTGGCATGGACGGCCACTGGTAAAACTCCTCAACCCGTGAGGGAGGGGGAGGAAGGTCAAGCAAGCAGCGCCACAGGAAAATGCCATCGACATAAATTAGATGGGGGGGACAGCGAGCCTAGGTGGGGGGTGAGCCTAGGCGGGGGCCGGCAAGTTTGGCCTGCGCCACGGGTGGCTGAAACTCGTGCTACGCCACTGGCTCTAACCTCATCTTAATCTGGGGAAAGGTGGGGAAGATGAGGGAGGAGCTCAACAAGAAAGTCATAGCCTTGAGGCCATGAGATTAGTATGAAAGGCACTTGTTGAATGGCAAGTGCTTGCAACAGACAGGCAGGATCTAGCACCAATATTGCCTATGTTGTGAGGTTAAAAGCAACCAGAATTACATTATTTGTGTTATGATGTGTGTATTCAGGCTGCAGACTTTATCTAGTGGTAACTCTAATCTTTATAGTATTGCTTCTAGATTTAGGCTGTTGTGCATCCTTGCTACATGTCTGTTTGTATGCTAAAATTTCTCTTGGAATTCATCCCCACTAGGCAAATGACTATTTCTGTCCTACTTGAAAGCTGGTGAAGCCTAGAATCCAGTGGTTTTCCTATTCGCTCATTAAGATATTAAAACACAAAACACATAGAAACACTGAGTCCTGAATCATGCACCACATTGGCAAGAATGTAGCTGTAGCTTTTTCCTGTTTCATTTTTAGAAAGTGCTTGATACATAAAAAGTTTGTTGAAGATTTTCTCTTACTCTTTACAAATCTGAACATTTAGCTTGACTCTAGCTTAAAAAATGGTGGTTTGGAGTGTTTTGTGCTGTTGTTTGGTGGTCTGCAAAAAGGTGAACTTTCCAAGCTCTGGGTAATATTATCTGGTGATGATGTGATTGGTCCACAATGTTAATGGTTCTAAGGCAGTGGTGGCAAACCTATGGCATGCATGCAGTGGTGGAATGTCAAAAATTTTACCACCCCACCGTGATGTCATCACAGTATGGATGGAGCTAATGTTATGATGTCATGATGTTGTGGGTGGGGCCAAAGAAAAAATAAAAATACCTAAAAAAAATAAACACACACTCACCCCTCAACCCACCCACCCACCCACAACACATACCCGTAAATAAAATAAATAAATAAAATAAAAAATACATTAAAATACAGCCACCCACCCAAACACCCACCCCAAACACAAATCAACCAGAGCTTTTAAACCAGAGCTTAAAGCTTATTCTGGCTAATCCTTTACACACTAGGTCCTATGGAAGGAACTACAGAATGAACTCACCACAAGATGGCTTCATTTTGGCACTTTTCAACAGTTAAAGAAGCTAGGTACTAAGTCTTTGCTACCAGTTCTCTAGGATAATATGCCTTAATGTAAATGGAAAACAGCTGTACCTCCTTAAGGGTTCTCCAATTGGAACAGCACTTGGAACAGCACAGGTGTAGCTTATTGATGAGGTAACTCCAAGACTTTGCTAAAAAAAAAACCAAGCCAGGCCACCAGGCCGGCCGGCTGGCCAGCCACCAGGCCTTTTTAGGAACTGTGGTAGTACGTCAATATAGGTGAAGGTATTAAATACACATTAAAATACACACAGACACACCACATCCAAAGGTTAGTCACTTACCCTGGGGATCAGGCTATAGGGAGCTTCAGGCTAGCAGCTTCTCTTCCTCCTTCCCACTTGGGAGGACAGCAAGGAGACTGTGCATATGTGGCAAGCACTGTAGGCGTGCATGCACACCAAGTGGGGGAACCAGTGAAAGGGTAAGCCTCGAAGGTGGTTTCCCCCCCCCCCAAGCTGCTACCGGTTCTCCGGGACACTGGGAAAAGTTACTACCGGTTCTGGAGAACTGGTGAGAACCTGTTACATCCCATTACTACACACATGCCAGAGGTGGCACTTGGAGCCCTTTCTGTGGGCTAGATTAGTTTGCCCTGCCCCTCTGCCCAGCAGCCCAATAGGAGCACTTCCACCCTCAGCACAGTTCTCCCCACCCCTCTGCCCAATGGGAGCACTTCCTCCCCCAGTATAGAGTTAGCCCCACCCCTCTTCCCAGCAGCCCAATGGGAGCATTTCCTTCCTCCCCTGTTGCTGTGTTGGCACTTTGTGATAAATAAATATGTTTTGGGTTGGAGTTTGGGCACGTAGTCTTTAAAAGGTTCACCATCACTGTTCTAAGGCTTTCTAGGAATTCTTTCCCACTTGGGGAAGCTTTGTTAACTTCAGGATGGGGGAAGTGGGATATCAATATTTGAAAATCACATTCAGGTTGCTGGCAGTCCTCATCCCACCACCAACAATATGGTGGCAGTTTTCTTATATTAAAAGCGCCTCTCCTGTTTTGAGGCTCTCAAAGGCTTCCTCAGATCAAAGGGGATTCATAGGGAGCCTTGGAAATCTACAACTTTAAATTGAATAAAATCAAATTAAAAAGTAACGTATCTATAATTATGAAAGAGAATTCTAGCCATTATGATAATTTCATTTATATCTTGCCTTTTTTGTAATGCGAGGACTTGTATTATCTGTTTGTTGTATTAAATATAGCTAATGACTTTATAATAATTTACTTACCAGAGATAAATACTGTATCAGTATCAATAAGAGTGTTGGGAAAGCCTATTCCTAATACTCAGTCACCCTCATCCTTCACTATAAGACCACTACACTTGGGTTAAAATATTCCATTCTGGTTGCAGATGTAAAATGTGCCATTAAACGAGTCATTACGTTGTTTTTGAAAGAATGGGAGCATCCAAAACTGTTATTGAGTTGAGTTTACTTCTTAAAAAAGTCAAACTTGCATCAAAAAGTATTGAATTGCAAGTAAAAACAAAATGAAAGAAAAATACAGGATGTTTGCCAACATATATTGTAGGAAAAACTGGAAAAAATAAACACTGAAGACAAAAAGTGCTTTTAATTATTCAGATTTTTTAATACAGAATCAAGGGGAAATGAGCTAAGGAAAATATATTTTATTATCTCTGTAATCTGTTTTGGGGCTGAGTGGGTGGGTGTGCAAAATTCTGACTATGGCACTGTGGTTATACCCAGGGCTTCTCCAAAAATATGTTCTGTGGCCAAAATACTATTACTATAGTTACACTTGCACGCATTAACTGAAATGGTGCAACGTTTGGAGGGTGATTACTACAAGTTAACATAAACATTACCTGTTAAATGCTGAATTGCATGACTTGAAGTGCAGTAACTAATATCTATCTCGCCTTTGTAACCTCTAGCAATAATTTTAGAAGTATTAAAACCGAGCTGCATTGTTCTGAAAGAAAGCATTATGACTTAGTTTAATGATTCTTTATTCAAAGTTAAATATTATTAACTGCCACTTGTTCACATGCTTATCTCACCCTATATTAATATGAACTCTTTTGTAGTTGTTGCATCCCTGTGGGTTGGCCAGGTTAATCGTGAGAACACGTTCTCCGATATCTGATCGATTAAGCACAAGATGTTTCTATTTCTCTGTTTGCAAGGTGAAGCTGTCCTTGGCAAACACATTTTTTTGTTTTTAGCATATGTAGTAACCATGGTGAAGGTAAAAATACATAAATTCTTTGTTACTGATTGTGTCACTGTCCACCAGAATCAGCTAACTATGACCAATCTTTGTGTAAAGTAACATTAGCGTAGTGGACTGGTGAGAGGTGGGAGACTTTCATTCTTCTTTTGTGTATGTTAAATCCTCTGTGTAAATTATCGATAAAAGCTGGTGCTAGAGGGGGAGAGACAATATTAGGATTTTTTTTCTCTATACACTGCATGCAACAATTACACATGTGTCATTCTTGCTGGTTCAAGAATCCCAGAATCTGCTTCATGTAGTAATACTTATATGCATATATTCTTGAAAAGTGCAAAAGAGACAAATAAATGTACTCATTATGAAGAATGCACAATTGTTGCTTGCCTCTCTACCTCCTTTATTTCATTTACCTCGCTTTTTACATAGTCCATTTATCACAGAAACAAAAGCATGTGTGTTTGAGCAAGCACTTTGCAATATATATATATTGATGTTTTATGCGTGGAACATCTGCAGTGTAACATATCAGTTCTGTTCTATTACTTGATTATCAACATTTTAATGGTTTATTTCCTAGCAAAAATTTTAACATGTATACAATTTAAGTTTTATATTTTGTTGTCCAGTTTAAACAAAAAGATTAACAGCCACCCGATTTGTGTATGAGAATTGGATATATTTTGAATCCAGGCTAGGATAAAAATAATTCCTTTGTGAAGAAAAATCACTTCTGTTTGGAAATAAGGTTTTTGCCTCTTTTCTTCTCTCTCTCACTGTACTTGCATTGAAATGTTAATCAACATTAAAAAGTGGCATATCTGTGAGGTCCAATGGATGCACTGAAAATGACACATGGCCATATGGATCTGATCCAAATGGATACACTAGACTGTTAACTTTATTTTAATTATTTTTTAAAACTAGTTGAATCTAGTTGATGATTATGGTTCTCTTGTGTATATAAAAAGAAACTGAGGTACAATATGTATGGTTTAATGGTAGTTCCTATTTTACTGGGAAGAGCACATACTTAAGATGTCAACATTCTGATTGTAGAATTTTTTAAAATCTTCTTAATTATTACACTCTTTTGTCACCTCTTCAATGTCATTCTTGAAAAATGAGATTTAAGATTGGTTTATCTCAATATGAAATCCTTTTGTTGTAAAAAGGAAGGATCATCTTGTGGCTTAATGTCAGCTAAAAGTATGTTGTAAATCTTATTTTCATTGCTAAAGCTCAGTACTAGAGCATCTCCAAGTTGGTAGAGATGCTTGTTTTGATATTTAAGAAATGAGTTACAGGATGTTCTATTAAGTGGGATGTGAAGACAGTTCTGCCAGTGTTAATCAGACTCTTTTGTAAAACAATACTTTGATTTAATTTTAATTTTTGGTAATTGCCAGGAACAGAATATGTACAAAGTACAAATTTCCTGGTCATGTTAGTTTACATTGTTTTAAAAATGATTCTTCATTTTATAACTGAACAGTGCTATCAAAGTCAGTGTATTTTAATAAAACACAGTACTTGTTATACTTCATACTTGGGTAAATATGGTTTAAAAACCATGCATGAGAATTTAGAATATTGTGTTTCATATACCAATTTACTTGTTAATGTGGTTGAAACAAATGGCATTTAGGTATGCAGTAATACCTCATATAACATTAGTATCGAATAACACTAAAATCGCATAACATCAAGGAATCTGGGGGGAAGAATTGCATCAGATAACATTAAGATCCTATGGGATGCTTCAGATAACAACCGCGAAAGCCTGTGTGGTTACAATGTATCTCTATGGATCCCATAGAGGATCAGATAACATGAAAAATCATATAACACGAAGACTTGTGGAACCAGGTTTTAGTGTTATATGAGGTTTTACTGTATTCCAATTCTAAACTTTTCTAGCTATGAATATTTGGCTGTCCATATTCAGTATTTTTCCTTACTGCCTCTTCATCCTAGAAAAAAAAATCTTCACAAAGTGGCAGACTGTCTTTTCATAAAGCAAATTTGGCTTGCTATTCTCCTTGAGAGAAGATGATGAGAATTGCCTTGCATAAAATGTATTAAGCTCTATAGCAGATAATCTTTGTTCAATGAATGGCATGACACACTACATCATTTAGAGCTTTCAGTATGCACTGTTTGTCTTCATCAGAATTTCCCCCACATGGTATACAGTGGATTCAGCTGACTTAATTTTAAGTCTCTGCCCCCTTTATTTGTTCTTCCTCCTCCTCTTTTTTGTAAAAAATAAATTATTGTAGGATGGAAAATGCTTAAACTCAATCTGTCTGATTTCTTCTTCTGATATATGAATGTTTCAATGTTCTGTTGATATTTGTCTATCTTAAACTTTACATAGAGTATCTTTAATGCTAGCCAAGGAGTCAGGGATTTGGACTTAATGTCATGGACTTCCAAACCTTTTCTCTCTCAGGTGAGTTTTCTTACTTTCAGGATCAATACTTGTGGCATTGCTGAGCATGACACATCTATATAAAATGCTTTTTTAAAAGCTATAGAGTCTGATACGACTGCCTTTTGAGCAAGGGAAACCTTTACCTTTATTCCAACAGTGATGTCTGCTGAGGAAATACTTGCATTATTGGAGAGTTTGCGATTTCTAGTGCTCACACTCAAATCATGTGGGTGCTAATTTTTCTTAATAGGCCTCATGTCATCCTACAAGAACTGAGAGTGCAGCCTGAAAGTTAGTACAGTACTTTCATACAACTGTATGCTTGCAGGGAGAAGCTGATAGACGTTGGCAAGATATTGTATCTACAATATTGTCTGCCCTTGCTGATCATGTGAAATATGTAATAAACTTGTTAAGAATACCTGTGTTTGCTGAAATGAGGTTTAAATACATTGCATTAAAATCATGAAAGTGTTCTTGTTTGTATGGCTGTCAATTTAAATAGCCTTCTACAGAATTCTGTAGGAAGTGCCTATTTGATATTGTATTCCGAGATAATACTGTTGTTTTACACTAGTCATGGACATACCTTCTGTTTCTCCTTCCATCTTGTGCTCCTGCATGAATGCTTTTACTGTATTAGGTCATTGTGTCTTAGTCTTGTGTTTATTTCATAGTCCTTTGAAACAGTAGATGGAAAATTGCTTATGTGACACTTCAAAGTGTTTGTATCTTTCACTTTTGTAAACATTCATATAGAACTATGATGGCAAACCTTGGCACTCCAGATGTTCTTGGGCTTCAATTCCCAGAAACCCCCATGAATCGACATGAATGGGTTTACTGCGATTCATCCAGCCCACGCCGCCCTCGTCGCTCCTGGAAGCGGAAGTAAAACGCGCCCATACGCAGTAAATCCATTCATATCGATACATGGGGGCTTCTGGGAATTGAAGTCCAAGAACTTCACCATCATGGATACAGAACATGTTTTACATTTTTTTGAGTGCTGGCTTAGTTCAGTTCCTATGTTATAAATAAATCTATAGATCAGTAATATAAACTTTCTTCAGTTGCAGGTTTAACAAAGAGGTGGATTCAGGTAAAAACTGCAGAGGAATTGTTAACGGGAATCTTTTGTGTTTTGTTTTGGTTTTTTGTTCTACATTTTTGCAGGAGTCTAGATCTAATGCAGATGACTTTTTCCAAGACCTGAGCTTACACTGTCCTCAGGAAGCGGTAATGCAAGAGCCAGATATGCCATTTCTTCGTGGTGGGCCTGGAGTGTATAAGGTAGTGAAGACTGGCCCCTCAGGTCACAACGTCAGAAGCTGCCCCAACCTTAGAGGTATCCCCATTGGAATGTTAGTTCTGGGAAACAAAGTCAAGGCAGTAGGCGAGGTATGGATCCTTGTAGCTTCAGTTTTTACCTTCATAGATACTGGCTTATAATAGTAGAAGTCATAAGAAAAGCAGCTCCTACACAAGGTTTCCTCTTCCATCCTGCATTATTAATGGTTGACAATCTGGAGGTTGGTTTGTGATATAAGTGGATGCTTTTATACTTTGATCCTGTATCTTCATTGTAACTGGCATTAGATCTGTATTGACTATTATATATATATTTATATATTCATCAAATGGTAGTTAATGTGTTTAATTCTGTTCTTTCAGATTTTGCCAATTATTTTTAGGGATAAAACAGAGTTCAAAAATAATCATATTGCCTGGCCCTGATTCAGCTGTCGCATGCCGTGATCATACTTTGTTACTCTTCTGTTAGAATGGGTGTGAAGATGTAGTGTGTCATGCTATTTTCTTTTTCTCAAACAGCTTATGAACATAATAGCAACTTTGTGAATATTGAATACGTAGGGTCAATTTCAGACTTTGGAACTTAATAAATCAATCAAATCTTGTACCTTTCTATGTTGCAAATTCTATGTTTAATTGGGAGCACTTTGGGTGATCTGATCAATCTTGTTTTGAGCGTTATCTAATTTTAACATACTGAAAACACTAATGATTTAAAATTTCTATGAATGCATGTGATTTCCATTCTACCCTATTCTATGGCTCTTACCTTGAACAATGTATGTTGCGTTTATATGACACAAAAGAGGCTTGTATTTGTATACGGAAGCATTTTTTTTTTGCATCTCACTGATACATCATTTTGTAAATAAATTAAATGTGACTGATGTATATGTGTGTATGTACCAGGTGACTAATTCAGAAGGAACATGGGTGCAAATGGATAAGAACAGCATGGTAGAGTTCTGTGAAAGTGATGAAGGCGAAGCATGGTCCTTGGCCAGAGATAGAGGTGGAAATCAGTATCTCCGGCATGAAGATGGCAAGTTCTTTTAATTTTTACAAAGTTGTTTGTTCCAAATGCTTAAATACTAGGCTTGTGCACACCGCAAAAACATGAGTAGGAGTAAAGTTCTTATAAATCCATATCAGTAAAAGTTAGAACAGTTTAATTTTCATATATTCAAAGCTATTTATATTATAGAGTTGAGGCTGAAATGTCCTTATTTTAAAATGCTGTCAAAAACCTGTAGTCAAACAACACTGTTGATATACAGCAGATAGTCTCAAGTTAAAGAACTAAACCAGGGGTGGCCAAGCTATGGCCTGGGGGCCAGATCTGGCCCCCAATGCCATTTCATCTGGCCCACAAATCCCTCGTTGTTACCAGAAGCGGAAGTAAAACATGCCCATATAGGCATGTTTTGCTTCCGCTTCCAGGAGCAATGATTGCTTCACAGGCCAGATGAATTGGCATTAGGGGCTGGATCTGGCCCCCTGGGCCATAGTGATCAATCCTTGAACCACATGAACAGACCACGGCCCAAAATGTTTGGGCACCCCTGAAATAACTGTTCAGTTAGTTCAGGGGTTCAGCACCCCTGACAGCTGTGTGGATAAAAAGCAATGATTTTTTAAAAATCAAGAAAATTGGGGTTTTAAAATTTTAAATTGGATTTTTAATTTAAATTGGGGTTTTGAGGAAAAATCTATCTCAAGATTGTTTTATGTTTAAGAAATATTATAGTCCAGTGGTTATTCATCATGAAATAAATATTAGGTTTTAATTATACATGGCTGTTTATCCATGCAATTTTTAAAAAATTGTAAGTGAGTTGCAAAGTCATGTTCTTCCATAGGCTTCTGTAAGATTATTGGACAGTTTTTCTATCTAGAAGATATTATCACAGATGCTTGGCTTTACAGTTCTCAAAACTGTGAATTTATCTTTGCAGAGATCACATGCCTCTTCTTCACAGCAAATATGAAATAAACATACAGAGTTGAGAAAAAGACCTTAATGTCATTGTTTCTTTAAAAAGTGAAAGATCAGTCATCACTTACCACAAATGGATATCTGAAAAGGGATAGCCCACATTCCTGTTAAGCTGGAAGTCTTCGACTGAAACATACACAACCAGTGTGTGAACTGTGAGGTTGGATCCTCTATAACCATTTCTGTGCAGGGTCCTTCACACAAGTTGACAGAAGTCCTATTCAGATTTTACTCGCTAAAGTCATAGATATATGACTATAGTCTTAAATTAATGTCCACAAATACCTTGTTCATTTTAATGGAATTCTTCTCTAAAATTGTGAAGTGCAGTTTTCATCTTTGGGTAATGAGGTCATATTTGAGCTTCCTTTGAAATTTTCTGTCTTTTAATTTAATTGACACAATAAAATAAAACTAAATCTGATTTGCTTGTTTGTTTTATAGAACAAGTTCTTTTAGATCAGAACGGCCAGACTCCACCACCAAGCCCTTTTTCACTACAAACGTTTAATAAGGGGATAGTATGTAGTAATGGACAAGGATTTGATTATGGGCTTGGAAATAACAAAGGTAAGTTTTATGGCACATGTTTCTTTTCTGCCTCTTTGAATATTGAATATGTTTTTTATTGCAGTTTGTTGTACCATAATGTCAAACAAACAAACTCCAGCGGGGGTCTTGATTTTTTAAAAGTTGAATTAATAATATAATGTTGCAACTTTAGTTATAAAATAATGAATTCTGTAAAGTACAGAATTATAATGCAAGCATGATGTTGCTTATTTGTTGGATGATCGACCTTGAATAATTATCATAATTCAGCGTTTGTTCAACAGGACACGGTTGAGTATAGTGATACTGTGATGTAGCCATAATTATTAATCTTAAGGAACTATTAAAAATCCTGAACAATTTTTGCTAAGGTTAGCAAAAAATAAATAAATCACTAATATGTAATTTGTTTTACGTTATAAACATTCTGTATCCAAAGCAAGTACTTTTGAGAAAGCATAGAATTACTTGATTTACAGTCTAATTAATATTAGACACTTTTGCATAAATAGTTTTGCCCTGCACACAAAATGTTGTGTCCCTTTTTCTTGTTGTCAGTCTTTCCCTATTCTCCCAAAGGACATGGACACCTCAGGTGTTGTACATGAAAAGAATGTTGGTGCAAGAGGGTCAGGGTGTCTGCAGCACTAGCAGCTGAAAACTACATGAGTCCTTATACTGATTAAATAATAGTTTTTATCGGTATTGGCTTGTCAAAAGTCTTTTAATAAAGATGACGTGGGATATCTGTCAGTGTTACTGATAAGTAGTTTCAAAAGCAAAATTCAGAATCTGTGAAAAGCCAAATATATATATCAGTTTGTATTTGTTTTTCTGGTATTATATTCTTCATTTAGAGATGCTATAAAACATCTTAGCAGTCAAAATCCTTAGTAGACGGTGTTTATTGTCCACTGGAATCACTGACCTTTTGTGTGTATCACTCTATGTAGCTTCAAACATGGAACCTTCCCAACTGCCAATAATTGTGCACATTACTAACAACTATGTATACTTATGGTGTTGTTTTATATACAGTGGTACCTCGTACAACTATTTTAATCCATTCCATGGGGCTCATTGTTGTACGAAACAATTGCTATACGATGCATGCATCATATAGCGATTTTCTCTATGGGATATATTGTACAACGAATATCTCTATGGGAAAAATCGTACAACAACAGAAATTCATGGTACGATTTTCCCCATAGAGGTGCATTGCATCATATAACAGTTTTAGTTGTTATACAGGACAGAATGTTTTTTCAAATCCTAGTTGTTGTACGATTTAATTGCTGTACGAGGCATTCGTTATATGGGGTTCTACTGTACATTCATCCCACCAATAAATGGAATTAAAAATAATACTTTGAGTGTAAGAAGGTGCCCTTTTTGCAGTCTCCAATTCTCAGACATAAAATTTAAAATGAATAAATGGCTAAAATACTGGAGATCACAAAATAAAGATGACAGTTGCTGTTTTAATTTTAATTTTTAAAAGTAAGGGCAAAAGACAACCAAAGTAAGCACTTTAAAATATTTTTAAATTCCTCTTAGAAGATGTGCTTAAGCATATCCTATGTTTACAACCATAATAAAGATTCCCTAAGGTGAACACTGTTTGTTAACCAGGTATTGCTTCAATTCTTGAGAAATAGGCACGAACCATTAATTTTTCTGGAACATATGTTTATCTTTTAAATGTCTTTTGTTTTATCTTTAAAATAATAGACAGTAAAATTAATTTCCATTGTTTCTGGTAGAAATGCAAGTAATGATTCATTAATCCAAGAAACAGTTTCTTAGTTTTGCACTGGAATCCCTTGGATGTTGCATGTTTATTGCTACCTGGTGCCACACCCGCCCCCAATTTTCCTTCTCTGTTTGGTGCTCTTATATGTAAACATCACTGCAGGGACAGCAGGCACAAAGCAAGTTTAACTGTATCCTTTCAGCTAGCATTTACTTGTACAGTAGAACCTTGGTTAACGTAATTAATGCATTCTCTGGGACGTTTCTTACAGTGAAAATTACTTTAACCAATTTCCCATAGGAATGCATTGAAAATACTTTAATTGAAATGCGGTTTCCCATAGGGAATGCATTGAAAACTGATTAATCCGTTCTGGAAAAAAATTCCGTAAACCCAGTCACTATTTTCTATGGATTTCATTTTGTTAACTGAGCCATTTGTTAACCAAGGTTCCACTGTCCAAGGATATTTGCTCAAATGTAGATGCAGCAGTGTACCATCGGACAGTTATAGAACAGTCTCTTTTATCATATCTAGAAAAATTTGCAAGAAACATTTCACGGAAGGTTGTATGTATTTTCATATGAAATATCTTGTAGAGAAAAAAGTCCTAATTGGATTGTTTTACAAGATTAAGGACTGGATAAGTCTATTATTACAAGTATATCCGCTGTATCCTACAGAAACTGAAGAATGTAGGTTTTCAGAAACATACAGGTAATCAGTACAAATTACTCTATTAACAAATTTAAATTGATAACTTTCAACTAGATAAAAATATGTATTATACATAAAGAGTGGAAACGGGTGATTCTCCTAAAGTACTAAAAGGCTATCTTTCACTTCCAGAATAGTCATTCTAGACAAGGTAGACTTTTGACTTCAGCCAGAGATAAGGGAGTGCCATCCCATTCATGCTATGTCTTTCTGAATAGGAAGCAGGGTTTCTCATGAGAAATTCAGAGCTCCAGTCTTGCTTGTGCATTTTTATCTCTCTAACTTCCTGCTAGTCTTGCTGAGAGATGGGAAGAGAGAAAGGAGACTGAGTAAGGACTGAGCAGAACGGCCACCTCTCACTCTCAAACATGGTGTGAGTCCCTCCAGCACGTGGTGGGTCAACAAGCACTCCCTGTTCCATTCTTTGTTCCCAAAATTAGGATGTTTGCAACAAAACAAGTTTATTATTGCACTGCACAAGAGCTCTTGCAGCAGGGATGGTTTATATGTCCATATTGAGGGCAGGGCACTGGTATCTGTCTCCTGTTCCTCCTTGGGTCATTGCTGGTTGAGCCTGGTGAGTTTACTACCACGTTCTTTGCCAGTGTTTGCCTTGGATGGCTGTCGATTCTGTGGGAGCTTCTTCATAAGCTTGTTGGCAATGCTCCATTCCTTCCTGTTCACCCACAAATACTTGCAGAGTAGTAGGTGATGTCTTCCAGCCCAGATCTACACATATAAGGGTGGGGTGGGGGAGTAGTTCCATGTATGTATTGTTCCCAGAGTGGTACTTGTGTGGCTGTTGATATTCCCCCAGTACTTTTCTCCATGTTGAAGAGCTATGTAAAATGACATAACTCTGGTGGGCCAGACAGACCTTTTCCAGGTAAAGTTCCATACAACCGTGTCAGCACACAGATAGTGTACGGACCAGTACTTCTAAAAAATCTTGAATGGAAGAAAATCACAAAGTGGCTGTTTATTTTTGTGCAAGTGCAGCTTTGAAAAATGTTTAGGAGTTTACTGCTACACCTTTCCAAAAAGCATATACTTTTTAATGTTCTATTTCACCTGTATTTTTCTGCATCTTTTGTGTCTTCCTGTTGCAAGTAGTCATTTTTGCATTCTGTGGGAGGGTTTCTTCCTAAGGTGGAGATGTAGTGATCAGTAGATAATCTCCTTAAGGTAGTCTCTTCTTATGTGCTGATTCAGTGTTTGAGAGCGAGGAATAAGATGCCAGAGGAATGATGATCAGATTTATGGACTTTAAAAGTTCCCAGAGAAGTGTTTTTTTTTTTTGGGAGGGGTGGGTGGGGGGGAGGTGTTATTATAAATTTCTTTTCTCAAAACTTGCAAAAAATGAGTCTGACCATGAGGCTGAGCATGTTTTTAGCATAGGTGCCACATACTGCTATGTGGAGGAGGTAAATGAGGTATTTGGGGAAACCACCATTATAGTTTATATCAGGGACTCTCAACGTTTTCTCACCATGGGCCGGACCATGCCCCCTCAAACAGCTGAGTGGGCCAGACACTTGGTCCCCCTGCCATAAAGGTTGCCGTAAAGCATGAACACAACTATCATAAATGTGTTTAAGACAGCCATGGATGCATTTATAGTGCTTCCCCCCCCCCCATTTTTTGCTGCTTCCGCCAGTGGTGGCAGCAAGGGTGGCGAGTCACATGAAATGGCACCACAGGCCGGGTCTGGCCCATAGGCTCTTAGTTGCAAACCCCTGGTTTATATAGTCTTACAGTAAGAAGTACAGTTAAACCTCGCTTACCGAGCGTTTCACTTTGCAAAAAACTCGCATAACGAGCGGGTTTTTCAAAAAGTGATCTGACTCGCATAATGAATATTTTTGCTATACGAGTCGGACTTCCCCTCGCATAGCAAGCATTTCTGGGGGGGGGGGGGGCTCGTATAACGAAAAAAAATCACTATGTGAGTCCAACTTGCATAGCAGAAATATTCACTATGCGAGTTGGACTTTCCCTATAGAAAACTCACATAATGAGCATTTCTATGGGAAAAACTCGCATAACAAAAAAAATCACTTTGCTAATTTTCCCCCTAAAAACTCGTTATGCGAGTTTTTCCATTGGAATTTTCTCTATGTGAATAGAGAGCAGCCTCGCAGAACAAATTTAATTCCATGTCTATATTTGGAGGATCTCCTAGCTTACTTTTGTTTCATTGGTCTTCTACAATGTTTTGTATCAGAAATTAAAGGGTTCTGTTTTTGCTCAGTAGTGAATGGGACAGTTGGGTGTTTTCTTTGCATTGAGAAATCAAAGGTTGAATCAGCAGGTCCGGTGAGATTTATTCACTTAAAATACCAATATGCTTTCTTTCAAATGAGTGCAAAATAATAGATAAAATTACTAAAAACAGCATGTGAATGATAGGAAGTCATCAAATTTATTTGGTTTTTCTTTGTTTGTTTACTTACTTACCATTCCATAGTGCAAACATTCTGGGAGTTTCACAAAATAATAATATAGTAATAGTAAAAATTAATATAGTATAATGTACAAATACACATCAGTTGGTTGGCTGCAACTCAATCCAAGTACAGTAATACCTCGGATAACGCTAAGACTTGGTTCCACAAGTCTTGGTGTTATCCGATTTTTAGTGTTATCCGATGCATGTTAAAATCCTATGGGATGTATCGGATAACGTTAAAGCTCCATAGAGATACATTGTAACCGCACAGGCTTTCGCGGTTGTTATCCGATCCATCCCATAGGACCTTAACGTTATTCGATCCAATTCTCCCCAGATTACTTAACGTTATGCAATTTTAGTGTTATCCGAGGTAAACGTTATCTGAGGTATTACTGTATATGCTTTTGCTTGGCCCAGGGCACCAGGAGACCTTGGCTTGGAGGCCAGCTGGTTCTGGACCACCTTCGCTAAACCTGTATTTAGATATACAGTACAGTAAAAGCCCTATTTATGCAAACCCATAGGGAAATGAATTTTTATATTTCGAAGCAAACCCATAGGAAAAATGTTTTTTTATGTAACTTGAAGCAAACCCATAGGAAATCGTGTTATGTAAATTTATGTAAATCGGGACATTTATGTAAATCGGGACATTTATGTAAATCGGGACATGGTTTTAGCACAAAATCATAATGTAACTCAAATTTTATCTAGCTTGGGGGATTTGTAAGTCGGGGCTTTACTGTATAAACAAATTTAAAACAGCATTGGACATCTCAATAATATCACTAATATAAAGCAGTTTTGAACAATTATATTTTAACTAACTTCTTAAAAACTGAGAAAGATGGGGATTGGTGAACCTCTGCTAGAATATTATTCCAAAGGTATGAGGCCACAGCTGAAAAACCCTGGTTCATGTTATTCACTCTTTTGGCCTCTGTAGGTTTTACCATTTTTGACATCATAGCATACCAGTGATGGCAAACCTTGGCACTCCAGCAGTTCTTGAACTTCAATTCCCAGAAGCCCTGATCCGCAGGAGTGTTGACTTGGGCTTCTGGTAACTGAAGTCCAAGAACACCTGGAGTGCCAAGGTTCACCATCACAGGTATAGACTTCTTCTTCCTTCTTCTCTTCTTCCTCCTCCTTCTCTCCCCCCCCCCCCCCCAGTTTTCAAATCTTCTATGGGACTTACATTTTAAGTCAGGATTTTTTCTAACTTTCAAAAAGAAATAATTGAGAAGGACAGTGTTTCTGACTTGCATACCTTGCTATGCTTTCCCCTCTTGCCTTGCAGAAGTACAGTCAAACCTCGCATAAAGAGCGCCTTGCTTAAAAAGTAACTCGCTTAAAGAGCAGTATTTTCTCTGAATGTTCGCTTCGCTTAACAAATAAAACCAGCCCAAAACTCGCTTAACAAATAAATTGGGGTTCATAATCCCACCACAATTGGTCATTTACAATGGTGTTTCGCTTAAAGAGCAATCCTGTGGGACGCATTATGCTCTTTAAGCGAGGTACAACTGTATTTGGTTAATGTATCTATGATTATATCAAATATTTCTTAGTTAATTTCATCACTTTGCGGACTGTATCTTGTTATGGAGTAATACCTACTTACAAGAAAGCAGACAAGTAGAGGCGATAGTAGTTCTTAACTTTTAAATGGACTTCATTCACTACATTTTGGAAAGTAACAGGTTGTAGTTTTGACTGTTTGCCCACTGCAGGTGATCAACTGAGTGCCACACTGAATTCCATTCAGTCACGGCCCAGTCTCCCAGCTCCTTCCATCTTTGATCAAGCAGCAAAACCTCCCTCTTCCCTAGTCCGCAGCCCATTTGTGTTTGGACAATCCCTTTCCTTCCAGCAACCTCAGCCACAGCTTCAGAGTAAGTCTGTCAGCCTTTCCTGCCTCATCAGTCCATTTCTGAAGCTTTGCCATTGCTATAACAATCTTAGTTGCTTCCCAGCTGCTAACAATCCATCAATGTTCCTTCTTTTTTCTTTTACGTTGGCTTTCCATAACTGTGAAGCAAATGCCAATCTTCCCAGAATATCTGCGTATTCTGTAGTGTAAAAATTAGAGGGTTTTTTATTTTTAAAAACACATTTAGGATGTTAATAATAATAATTTCATGTAAAAATTCTGGGTTGAAAGGATTTTTGCAGAATTCAGTTAAAGATGTTCAAATATGGTTGCTGCTGCTGTTAACACTTGAAGAAATAAAAATATGTGTTGGTATAGATTGAGCTGTAGTGCACAAATCTGTTGTGGTTAAACAATCAGTCACTTTCCCATAAATTCAAATTTAACATCAACACCATTAACATCAACACCAATTATTTCTTTTGATGTTTCTTCTTTTAAAAATTATTCATAAGCAATATACTTGCTGGTTTCACCGGTGAATTCTGGAAAAAAAATTTATGTATTTTCAGATTGCTGTCCTACTGAGTATGGTTATTGTGTTACAGCTTAAAAATTTAAATTTTTTATAGTTGGGATTCTGAAGCTCTGGGATAATGGGTTTGGATTGTATTATGTAGTGTGTGTGTGTGTGTGTGTGTGTGTGTGTGTGTGTGTGTGTGTGTGTGTGTGTGTGTGTGTGTGTGTGTGTGTGTGTGTGTGTGTGTGTGTGTGTGTGTGTGTGTGTGTGTGTGTGTGATGTTGTAAACCGCCCTGAGTGGCCCTGGCGAGGAGGGAGGTATAGAAGTACGGAAAAATTAATAAATAAATACAGCTCCTTATGTTACCATAAGATTGCTTCAATAATATATCATGTAAAGCTTGACCTTGACCTTTACCAATATATCATGTGGCTCAGTATGTTCAAGATGTGCTTTCAAGTTAATTTTTCTCCTTAGACAGGGAGGAGTTATAGATTGATTTTTAAGAATGGCTGTCATGAACCTTTAGGCTTTAGTTCTTGCCCATTACAAGAAACTGTAAATCTGGATGTACAGACTACTGATACTTGTTGGTGTCTTCTTTCCTTTGACTGGAAAAGAACTAGCAGAGCCTGACTTGCACAAGCTTTGTAACTAACCCTCAAATGAGGCACTTATAGAATGCCTTTTCCCAATAAAGCTAAGAAAATAAAATGGTAACAATGAGAGCAGTATAGAAATGAATACATCACTGTAGCTTCCCATTTGATCCAGAACATGGGAACAGCAAAACTTCATGTAAGAAGGTTTTTGAGCTTGCTTCGTGTTGCCTTATCCCCCTGTTTCTACACCTGATTTTGAGCTTCTTGAAGACAATCATAGCTGTCCTTCCTATGAAGATGAACAGCCTGGAGAAATTGATGGAAGTTCCCCTGTGTCATCAGTTATGGGTGAGTAACACAGGAAAAAGCTTCATCTTCTGTAGTGGTCTCTATTCTCAGGACCTTTAAGCATATCAAGATGCAAACAGCAGAGGATCTAGATCAGGGGTGGCTAACCTTTTTATGCCGCGGGCCTGAGCACACCCCCAGACAGCTAAGCGCCCCTGGAAGTGGATCACGCCCCTGGAAGTGGAAGTGGGTGCATTTATGACAGCCGTGGGTGCGTTTGTGCACGAACGTGTGTTTTACAGCTGATGTAAATGCACCCACTTCCGGGTGTGATGGAGGCAGCAATGGGCCAGATGGAATGGTGTCAGTGGGACGGGTCTCACCCATGGGCAATCCCTTGGGAACCCCTGATCTAGATCCATTGCTAATCAGCTCCATACCTGGTCACACACTAGTTAATATTCATAAAGAGCTCATCAGGCTTCACAGGGTAGAGGGAAACCTCAGCGATACAAAGCAGCTTTGGAGTGATGAGGCGTGAAAAATCCCCACAAAAAACAGACGTTTATAACTTACAATATTGATGTTTTCTTTGACTTAACCATTGTATGAAAGGCACACCTTATAAGCTCCAGTACATTTTCTGAGTCCAGACTATCCTGCCATCTGCCTGGATGCATAATCTTTTGGTCTTGTATCAGTTAAATCAATAAAAGGAAAATTCCTGCATTGAACAAAACATAGTTTTGAGTAAACACTAGGAATAAAAATGACTGATTCTTGTTTGTCTGAATATCCGGTGTTTCCTAAGCACCTTATCATCTCAAGGTGGATTTAGCAATGAGAGTTGCCATTAAGAATGCAGTAATCCAAAGGACAGGATAACTTTGATGAATTTTAATAATCATAGAGGAGAGGTTATGATGGTCATGTTAGGTATGAATTGACTTTTCAGAGCTTCATCTGACATGCCTTGCATAAGGTTCTCATTATGGGAGGTATTTGATTTTTTCTCTCTCTAGAATAGCAGTATGGCCACTTGTGCCCAAATCTCAGTTGGTACTTCACACAGAGCACGTATCTTAGCTGACTATAGTGCGAGCAATATCCAGTATTGCTGTATGTCTGACCAAGGTTTTGGACAATAGATTCTTTATCAAGTCTGAGATAACATCAACAGTGTATAATGAAGATTGACTGAAGAAGCAGCAGGAGAAAATGTCTTTCCAGAGAAGCCACAGGAGATTTGCTTCTAGGATTTAGTTGTCACTTTTTTAAAAATCGTGTCAGAAGCACACAAATGATTTTGGCTGGAGGAACTCTGCTGAGGGGACATCTGAATGAGGCTCCTTTCATGTACACAAGAACTTTTCCCACTGAAGTGGTCCGTATTTATCTAATTGCAATTTCTTGCTTTCGAATTGCTAGGTTGGCAGGAGCTGGGACAGAGATGGGCACTCATTCTATCATGCAATACTCGGGTCTTGAACTGCCAACTTGCCAACCTTCCATCTGACAAAGTGAGCTTCTTAACCACTGAGCCCCCACAGTCCCTTAGTTGTTACTACGAACCCATCACTACCAACTAGAAGTTGAGCAATCTTCTATTTTCTCAAGAAATGTTGATTTTTCTCTTCTACACTGAATTTGTTAGAAAGGATAAAACTTTGCTCAGTTTGCAAAAGATTGGCAGTCAACAAATAGTGAGAGGAAATGGCTTAGAATTGAGTGGAGGAATAAAACCAGTACCAGATTAAATGAGTTTTGGAAAATAAAGAAGACTAATATGGTATACTGCGATCCTCCAGGCATTGTAAATATCACTGAGGTGTGTGTGTTTTCTTAATGTATTTTTAAGTATATTTGTATTGAACTTTTTTTTGTTTTACAATGTGGAAAATTATGTTGTTGTTTTTAGTAGTGTTGTATTTGTATTTTTATTTGAAAATTTAATAAAATATATTAAATAATAAAAAAGAGCATAATGTGTTAAAAAAAGAATTGAAATTTATTATAATAAAGCTTTTCCTGGTTCTAAGCATCAGGGAATCTGTTCAAATAACTAATTATTCTATAAGCTATCCATTTATCTTCAACTAGTGTAGAAAATTATAGGCCACCAAATACTAAAAGAGATTGACAAAGTAAAGTAGTGATACTTAATCTTAATTGACTTGGTTACTTCATTCACACCTTTTATGAGAAGCTTGAGACAGTATCATCCATTGGGGCAGCAATTCAAAAGGGTAGGGTTTTTAAAATAGTGATCTGCGCATCTTCAGTTTTCCTGACTAAAGTACAACTACTAATTTAATACTTCAGCATTTGGATTTACTCATGACACAAAAACTTACTTCCTTTTGCGTGAAATCTGCAATTTTGCTTATCATTTTTTTGTTTATTTGTTACATGGCTTCCATTCTGTAAATAGTTGCTTCCATCTCTTTTGTCACTTTCAAATAAGGTACAGTTGCCCTTTCTGCGACTAACAAAAAACTGTAAGATGACAGACTCTTCAAAAAGAGCAAAAGTTAAATGTTTTCCACTGTGAGCTCACTTAAGAATATCCAAGGAACTGTCTACTGTTAGCATCCATTTGCTGTTAGTTGTCTGATTTCTTATTTCGAAATTTCAGTTGAAGGTCTCTTGTACTGGACATAAGGAATCTATTTATGGGTTGGTACATATGTTCACGTACACACTTTTTTTAAGTCTTAAAATTTCAAAAGGAATGATAATTTTCTATTAGGATTTCAAGTTGTTACCATTAAATCAAAGCTAAAGTGGTTTTTTGGGTTGTAATAAACAGTTAAATACTTAGTTTTGGTAAAAATTCAGGTTTCTGTGTCATTTTAAAAATAATATTTGTAATTACAGTAAAACCTCGGATAACGCTAAAACTTGGTTCCACAAGTCTTGGTGTTATCCAATTTTTAGTGTTACTTGATGCATGTTAAAATCCTATGGGAGGCATTTGATAACATTAAAGCTCCATAGAGATACATTGTAACCGCACAGGCTTTAGCGGTTGTTATCCGATGCATCCCATAGGATCTTAACGTTATTTGATGCAATCCCCCCCCCCATTGCTTAACATTATGCAATTTTAGCTTTATCTGATGCAAACATCCGAGGTATTACTGTAGTATTAAAAAGATCACAGTATGATCTTTCACAGAAATTTATCTTTATCAGGCTTATGTGTTATGTAGAGTCATAAGAGTTTGTACTATGATACATTTGCTTTTCAGGTGTTGCAGTCCTCTTGATGTGTAAATTACGTTCTTCTTATTTAACTTTCCATGAAAACTAATCATTGATAAGACTCTTTACTTAATTCTTTTTAAAATGGCCAAAGTTTTTTAAAAAAACAGATCTGTTACTGATAGTCACTTTTGACAATCAGCCCTGATTCACATGATTCTTTCATACTGGCATTTTTAAACATTCTAAGTCCATGAATGAGTGTTTGATAACCCAGCAAAAGTCTAAATTGTTGATTGCATTGGAATGATCAACCATGAATTTTCTGACCCATTTGGATGAAAGTTTGACTCAAACAGGCAACCGTTTCAAGATTAACTTGAAATTAATTTAGGTTTCAAAATTTAAATGCTGACCATTAGATCTCCAACCTGTTAACATTAAGATCATGGTTTGGTTGAGAAGGAAAAAACTGTCCCTATTTGAGGTAAAATGTCTGTGCTTACTTTGTTTTTTTCTTTTGTATCAGTACTTATATCTTTGAGGTCCGAATTACAAGTGATCTTAAATGCATCTTTGCATTTAATATACCAGTGTGAAACGTTGAGATTGGAACAGTTAGGTTGAGGTCAGTATTTAACCAGATTGCAGGAGGAAGTTTATTTATATTGTATCTTCCTTCCAAAACTAGAACTCAAGACAACTCACAAGAGTACCTAAAAGGTACAGATGAAAACACAAATATTATAATAGTGAAACACAAATTATTCCAAAACACAACAGTGAGTAAATACAGCATCGTCCCAGTCAAAGCCCCTTGTTCAATAATACAGTACATTAATATCCCGGATAACATTATGACTTGGTTCCACAAGTCATGATGTTATCCGATTTTTAGCGTTGTCCAATGCATGCATTGGACAACGCTAAAAAAAAAACCTGACTTCAGGGACAAAGCGCTTTAAAGGCAGGCATGGAAAGAACTTTTCCTCCCTGCCTTTAAAGCCACCCCCCACCCACAGCGGTTAAATTTAAACTACAGGAAGAGAGGGGGTTGTGTTTTTTTCTTCCCCTCCCTGTATTTAAAACACAAGCCTCTCTCTTCCCGTAGTTTAAATACAGGGAGGGAAAAATACGCAATTGCGTCTTTTTTCCTTCCTGTATTTAAACTACAGGGAGAGAGAGGCTTGTGTTTTAAATACAGGGAGGGGAAGAAAAAAACACAACCCTCTCTCTTCCTGTAGTTTAAATACAGGGAGGAAAAAAGAACTGCTTCCGTCTTTCTCTCCCTCCCTTTCCCTCCCTGTATTTAAACTACAGGGAGGGGGAAAGAGAGAGATGTGATTGGTTCTCTAGAGAACCAATCACATCTCTCTCTTTCCCTCTTCCCTGTAGTTTAAATACAGGGAGGGAAAGAGACAAGGAGACTTTGCGACTGCAGTAGGGTCGGGGAAAGACGGGTGCTGTGGCGGGTGCTGTGGCGGAGACCGCTGCAGGTGGGGGGCGGATTGGGTAGTTCTGCCCAAACCACCCCACACCCGCAGACCATTGCATCGGATAACGCTAAAAGAATCGTTATCCGATGCAAGTTTTTTTTTACAAAACTAGTCTTATCCGATGCAATCGTTATCCGGGTTATTACTGTACATCATTTCCAAAAGTAAAAGGAGTGAGAACCTTGTCCTAATGGCTGAAGGGTTCTAGTCTTCTTTCCTCTGAAATGGAGCCACACAGCCTGGCATCATCCACTGAGGTAGTCTTGGAGGCTCACAGGACCAAGATTCTGCCCCCCTCCCCAAAAGACATTTTCCAGCATTTTTCCTCTCTATTGTCATCCTCAGCAAAATTAGCCATCTGTACTTAGATTAGAAGGCAATCCCACATTGATACCAAAGAAGCATTTAATATCAATTGTAGTTTGCCATGAGTTGATGCAACACAAGCATTGCATATACCAAACTGCTGTAGTGTAATGAAAAAAGACAAATAACTGGATTTTTGGCATTTAGGGTTTTTTTGCCCACATTACCATGCAGTCCTCTGTACGTTACTTGAAGTGCAAACCATTTTGTTCATCTAAACTGGGAGATTCTGCGTACGAGAGTAGATGTAGTCTCTACTATTCTCTTAGGCTTAATTCTTTTCTCACAGCAAATGTATCCTGTGCTTTTTGGAAAAACCTATAGATTATTAGAAATCTGAAAAGTAACATTTATTTGCAATGGCTCTGACCTACAGATCATCATTCTTTAATGAAACTGCAAGTTTACCAGTTGCATAAACAAAAATTTGTAAACCACCCATTGTACAAGCTAATTCTTGGGGGAGGGGTGTTAATAAAATGTTCTGACTGATTGAATTAATGAAAGGATGGGAGAAGAACATTTCACCCTAGTTTAAAAATAGTAAAACACTTGTATAATGGCATTTTTAAAAGCTAAGATGACTGAAATATTTCAACTTTCCTGTTTTAAAGTACAGCAGACAACGAAATGGCTGAAATCAGTCACAACTAGTGTAGACCCATTAAATCAGTGGAACTTACAGAGGAGTTGACTCATGAGATCTTCACTAATTCAGTGGGACCAATTTAATAGCAGTTTACAGTGTCAAGCAACAGAATTTCAGTTGATGTGTTCACTTAAGCTTATAGAATAGTACCCAGATTGACAGACTGTCTGGTTTACTTTACCAGGGTGAGGTGTTAGAAGTAATAACAGTAAAGCAATAAATAAAGAGAACAAAATAATACTATTCATTAGGTACGGTTTCATTTTTTTGATTCAACCCATTTGCTGTTCCATGAAATACTCTGCCTTGAAAAATAATATTGATTTATTATTTTGAGGACAAGTAAAATCTGAAGCAATGATTAGCCATGTTAAATGTTTAACAGTAAACAAAAATAATTTTGACTATGTCATATAATAGATGTGTCTCATCTAAATTGCTTGCTTTGCTTGTTTGCTATTTTTCCATTGAATCTTTGCTGCTTCTGTGCCACTGTTTTCCACTGTAGAAACTCCATCCTGCAGCCTTGCTTCTCGTGAGCGCTTTTACAAAAGTAATGATGTAGCTGTGCCTGCCTCTGCTCTTTCATCTCTCTCTCACAAACTGAAGGGTGGGTATGCATGCCATTGTGGACAGGTTTTTCAAGCATTGTTGGAAATTCATAATGGAAAGATGCTGCCCTACTGGGTCCATCTCATTTCACCTGCACAAAAAGAGTTTTTCCTTAGTGCTCCTGTTTGTTTTGGATAATTGCTGGAATTCAGTCACCTACTGGAAATCATTTATTGGGCTTGCAATGTACATCTGTGAATATTGGTTTAGTCTCAAAAGTTTAAAAAGTAATTTATGATAGCAGAGCAATGACATTCGAACTACATGAAGAAACTGTTAATCTGTTGATCAAATTGAAATAGTGTAAAATTATGTGCTTTTTTGTTTATAATAAATAAATAAACAAAAACTAAATGAACTGGGCTAGCTCCAAATCTCCATTGACAGGAAAGGATTGCCACATGCTCTTTTCACCATGACAGCCCCTCCAGCCTCCTGAATATGCTACACCGAGTGTTAGGGTATCCTCTTGAATGAGATGAGTCATCATATATAAGGAGGGAGATGTCTAAAAATGAATGGAGGCCTTCTACGAATGGAACCCCTACCAGCAGAAGATAGGTCCTTGATCTAACCCATGGTCTGATTTTATATACAGTAATACCTCATATAACATTAGTATCGAATAACACGAAAATCGCATAACATCAAGGAATCTGGGGGGAAGAATTGCATCAGATAACATTAAGATCCTATGGGATGCTTCAGATAACAACCGCGAAAGCCTGTGTGGTTACAATGTATCTCTATGGATCCCATAGAGGATCAGATAACACGAAAAATCATATAACACGAAGACTTGTGGAACCAGGTTTTAGTGTTATATGAGGTTTTACTGTACAAACAAAAAGTGATTAAATTACTCTTTTTATTTAGAAAACACATGTGCTCTTGGTGTCTTAGAAAGTAAATGTAGTTATTAGGCACTGTATGTTCATCTGTAAAATTAGAAAGAGTGAACATTGTTCCCTTGCCCAATATTTCTTTTAGTTTTAATTTGAATTGTATGTGATTTATTTATTTATTTATTAGACTTATGCCCCGCCCCACTCGCATACAGTGACTCTGGGGGGCTGTTTTAAAGAGAATGTTTAAAAGTGATATGTTTTCTATCTTTTTAGCATTGAAGAACAAAAATGTATTGATCATGATTGTAGGTTGTTAAATGATCATGGCTCAGGAGTTCTAGTCGGTGGTGGGCTCAATTTTTTTTTTACTACCACATTGTGGGCCTTGTGAAGTGGGCATGGCCAGGGGGAAAGCCCTGTGTTGCACCTGAATTAGGACTACTTTATTTCAAATCTTTAATGGGCGGGGCCAGCCAGAATTTCTGCTACCAGTTCTGGCGCACCAGTACGAACCTGCTGGTGCCCACCACTGGTTCTGGTACCAGAAATATAATTCTGGTACATGTAGTCAAGTGATGCTTGCTATTGTACAGTTTTGTTTGTTGGAATTTTTTAAAAAGGTTTTTTGTTTTATGGCCTTGAAGCAGTCTTTACCTTGTACTTAATCCACATTTTCTTGTAATATACATATTAAAGTTATCTGCACATTTTTGCCCAAAATATGATGCTGTGTTGCAGAGGATTCACAGCTCTCTGTGGTAAACACTTAGTACTATCAACACTTGAGAGGGCTGACAATCCAACAGGGGTATTATTACCTTTGGATCTTTCAATGTAAAGGTACCAATGTAAGTTGAAATATGTTTTCACTTATTTCCTTTTTATTTCTGCATATTTTCCAGTGTAAACAAAAAAACTTTCCCACTTCCTTCAATTCAAGAAGATAATTCAGTTGGTTTCTGTGTTTTTTGTTGGAGTGTATGTTTATGTGTGGGGGGGATTTTTTTACTAGTTGAGGTGTAGTTGCATGTACTTGATTCTAATCCACAAAACTGTAAATTCACTGTTTTCTCTTTTTATAGCTAAGTAATAGAACATCCTACTCTTACTTTAACTGTTATTGGTTTTCTGATACTGAGAAACCTGAACAAATTTATATAGCCATTTAGCAATGTGATTCTCTACAATATATTATTATAATCTGTGTCATACAGGTGACAGAGTCAATTTTACTGCAGCGGCTAGATCAGCTTCTCCAGCAGGGAAATCAGACACACTATCAAAATACAGAGTGGATAGCAGGCCCTCTAAACCTGATGAACGCTTGAGCCACATTGTTTCAGATCAGAAGAAACCAAGGAATACAGAGAATTTATCTGCAAGTGAATCTCTAATGCTGAAATCTGATACTGGAAAGCTGAGGTCAGATTCCCACAGTAGATCATTGTCTCCCAATCATAACACGCTGCAAACCTTAAAATCTGATGGGAGGACAACATCAAACCTGAGAGCAGAATCTCCAGGTCCAGGAACCCGCTCATCTTCTCCAAAGGGGATCTCAACAGGGAAATCTTGTACATCTGGAGTTGGTTCTCGACAGTCTTCATCTCCCCACGATAAGCCTCTGCCTCAGAAGCCCTCAGCTCCTTTGAAAACAAAGCTTGATCCTCCACGGGAGCGGTCTAAATCAGATTCATATACCCTGGACCCAGATACTCTTCGGAAAAAGAAGGTACCCTTAACAGAACCACTAAGGGGTAGATCAACTTCACCCAAACCAAAAATAGTGTTGAAAGATGGCAAGCCTGTCAATGAGACAGAAAACAGAGCCCCTTCTCCTCATGTTGTGCAAGAAAACCTTCACAGTGAAGTTGTTGAAGTCTGTACTTCAAGTACTTTAAAGACAAACAGTATTGTTGATAGTACATGTGAGGATACCTCTGAATTTAAAAGTGTGGATGAGGCTTCTAATAAAGTTCATTTCAGTATAGGAAAAGCCCCATTGAAAGAAGAGCAAGATATGAGAGCTTCTCCCAAAGTGAGCCGCAAGTGTGCAAATAGGCATACGAGACCAAAGAAGGAGAAGTCAGTTTGTGTCTTCAAAGGTGATGGAGCTAAATCTGTAGAGCCTGCCAAGCAAGCCATGTCTCCTTCTGTGGCAGAATGTGCCAGGGCTGTCTTTGCTGCTTTTCTGTGGCACGAAGGAATAGTCCATGATGCAATGGCATGCTCATCTTTTTTAAAGTTTAACCCTGAACTTTCTAAAGAGCATGCACCTATAAGAAGCAATCTTGGCCAACAGCCTGTGGAGGAAAAAGAAACAAAGCTGAAGAACAGACATTCCCTGGAAATATCTTCTGCTCTAAATATGTTTAACATATCTCCTCATGGGCCAGACATATCAAAAATGGGTAGCATCAATAAGAATAAGGTCCTGTCTATGCTTAAAGAGCCTCCTCTTCATGAACGATGTGAGGATGGAAAAACCGAAGCTACTACTTTTGAGACAACTAGCCACCATACAATGAAGACCAAGTCCCCTCTTCCCCTGACCCTGCAACACCTAGTGGCCTTTTGGGAGGACATTTCTTTGGCCACTATCAAGGCAGCATCTCAGAACATGATTTTTCCAAGCCCTGGATCTTGTGCAGTTCTGAAGAAAAAAGAAAATGATAAAGATAACAAAAAATCCAAGAAAGAAAAGAAGAAAAAAGAAAAGGCAGAGGTGCGGCCAAGGGGAAACCTCTTTGGTGAAATGGCTCAGCTTGCTGTGGGGGGACCTGAGAAGGATACGATCTGTGAACTTTGTGGAGAATCTCACCCATACCCAGTAACCTATCACATGAGGCAAGCTCACCCAGGTAAGATGGTGTTTGCTAGAAAGTATGTTTGTGTTTGCAGGAGGCAAACAACTGTTGTTGCAAATGATCCCCCTAAAAAAGGAAAGGAAATGCCCAGAAGCATGTCTTAAGGAGCCAAATTCAACATGAAGGCAAAAGTTAGCATCTTATTTACTTGTATTTCTCCCCTGATCATTTATAAAGAGAAGGGTCTAGGGGTGTGAGGGCCTTTGTCTTCTCCCAGCTTGCTTTTGGCATTGGACCCAGACTGGGTCGTAAGGAGTAAGATTTCCCTCAGAAAGATGTCCATTTTGATTCCAACCTTTTGCGACCCCATGGACCATTGCCTGCCTGGCACTTTTGTCCTCCACCATCTTCCTCAACCCACCCAGCTCTGTGCCCATTGCATCAACTATACCATCTAGCCATCTCATTGTTGGCCATCCCCTTCTTCTCCCTGTTTTATAAGTCAACAGGGTGATCTCCTTACTAAAATACACATGTTTGGTCTTTTGATTGTAGCCTTTATAATGTGGTTCTTTGGTGCTGCTCTAAAACATCTTTATGTTTATCCTGCTTTTGCATAGGATTCCCAGAGGTTTTCCATTTAGATTATGGAACATATTTCAGCCACCATAGTTGCAGCAAAGCCACCACTTTTATGGTATCAGTGGATTACTTGCTGCATGAAGCCAATTAGTGCAAAGGCAGAAACTGGCTTGTTTGAGCTAACTTAAAATTCATTTCCTTGTATTGATGCAAAATGTGAATTGACCTTGTTATTCAGATTGTATTAAAATGATAGGACCTGCTTGCTTCCCTGCCATTTTCTGAGATGTATGTTGGCAAAATCCTGGGTATTGATAACTCTGGAGATGTAGTTCTTCAAAGTTGCTTAAGTACTTTGTAGAGACTTCAATCAACCCAGAAACTGTGTTTCTGTTCCCTAATACCTCAAACATCGCAGAAATAATTTATACAGTTCAAGATACAGTTGAAGATGGAACTCACAGGGCAATAAAACAATAAAATATTGTGGATTGTTGAGGTTCATAACCTGAACCAGGAATTTTTGAGCTTCATCACTGTCTTAAATATTGTTCACCTGCCAAAGATGCATATCTAAGCTAAGCATGTGGGCCCACCTGTTTCATGCCTGGACAATCTGTTTTCTCAAGGAGAGAATTTTAAATCCTCACTCAGTGGATATGTAGCCCAGCAAACGAACTTATGAGTTTAGTAGAACTTTCTGTGATGTAGTACTAAGCATATATTTTATTCTTTTAAGGTTGTGGCCGCTATGCAGGTGGACAAGGCTATAATAGTATTGGCCACTTCTGTGGAGGATGGGCTGGTAACTGTGGTGATGGAGGCATAGGAGGGAGCACGTGGTATCTTGTCTGTGATCGGTGCAGAGAAAAATATCTTCGTGAAAAGCAAGCTGCAGCAAGAGAAAAGGTAGTTCTAATTGTTCTTTCCTGGGTTTGACTCTGTAAGATGTAATAAATAATTACACATGATGATGAACAAGTCACAGGGCTGTGCTGTCTACTTCGATTCTGATGTTTCATTTTTAGGTGCCTTTTTTGTTTAAATTGTGGTGTTTGAACTGACATTTTCGATGAATACTCCAAAAAGGAGGGACTAGAAATGGCTTTAGAATGAGACATTAACTGCAGTATTTATCAAGGGCAGCATTAAGCCTTTAGGAAGTGGTTTTGCTTCCCCTTGTCGGATGATCTCTTGCTGCCATCATCATGAAGCATTCTTGTCTGTTTCTTTATAGGTCAAACAGTCTCGGAGGAAGCCAATGCAAGTTAAAACCCCTCGTGCCTTACCCACCATGGAAGCGCATCAAGTAATCAAAGCCAATGCACTGTTCTTGCTGGCCTTGAGCAGTGCTGCTGAGCCTAGTATTTTGTGCTACCATCCTTCTAAACCATTCCAGTCACAGCTTCCCAGTGTCAAGGAAGGAATCTCAGAGGATTTTCCTGTTAAAATGACTTGCCTCTATCTTCAGACACTAGCAAGGTAACATAGGTGTATCTATTGTTATCAATAATAACTGTCCATATGTAGAAATAATTGACTTAATCGTGAAGAAAAAATTATGCAGAAAAGTTATTATTTCTACTTGTTGCCATAATTCCCGTTTGAGAGAAACACTGTTAATTACAGCCATCATTATTGTAGTGTGCAGAGAATGTTATCAGCTTGATTAGATCTAATTCTTCTGAGGGTGGTAAAGGCAGGTTGCTTTCTAGATATTTAAAAGTTCTTGGTTAACAATACCTTGGGCAGTTGCTTTGACAGCATTTGTGGCCAGTTAAGGTGCAATCAAATGTCATTCTGTCTTATATTTTGGACTGGTTTTGGCACCGTGAGATTAGATTTGTTTTTCAGCAACTACAGGATGTATTAGTAATGAGGAGCCATCCCTTTCCATGGACATATACACTTTTTGGATCACTACTCGGTTCCCCCCCCCCCTTAGGACATGTAGGATTACTTCATTTCAGTTCACTACCCAACATGTTCAATCACTGGTATTGAAACAAAGTGGTACTAGTAGATGCCCCCCCTCCCAGTTCAGTGTTGTGCAAAGCAATACGAAGTGATATGTCACTTGACAATAATTTTTTTTGGGAGGATCCAGCTTTTCCATGCTCCCCACAGAGGGAGCAATAAGAGAGATCATGAAATGTGATATTTTTCTTTTCCTTAGGTGGCAGCCCAATGAAGTGATATACTACTTACTAATATATATATATACTGTATATTTTAAAAAATCTAGCTTTCCCCCACTTCTTTCTTTACTATCCAGCATTATGTCACTTTGGTGACAAGCCAATGAAGTAGTATATGACTCATAAATAAAAAAGGGGGAGAATCAGCTTTCTCCCCACAGAGTGGCAGACAGGAGAGGACACAGGGTCATATGGGTAAAGAGGAAGGAACTGCCTAAATAGGGTTGCTTTGAGGTATGGTGTGGTTTCCTGTTCTGAAACTACCTGTGCATGTCTGGATGTAACAATCATTTTAAATGTCATATTGCATTTTCAAGCAACTCTGTTCAGTCCATTTCAGTTTGGGATATCTTCAGTGTCTAGTCATACCCTTAATTTATGTTCTTCCAAGGGTTCTAATTCACTTCTGAATATTTGATACTTCTTAAATGTCTGTGCTTTAAAAAGCTGGCTTGGGATACAGTCATACCTCGCATAACGAATTTAATTCGTTATGCGAGGCTGTTTGCTATGCGAGTTTTTCACTATGTGAGTCGGACTTTCCCTATGGAAAAACTCGCATAACAAGCATTTCAAGGGGGAAAACTTGCATACCGAAAAAATTTCGCTATGCAAGTTTTCCCCATAGAAACGCTCGTTATGTGAGTTTTTCCATAGGGAAAAGTCCGACTCGCATAGCGAAAAATTCATTATGCGAGTCGGACCGCTTAGCAAAAAACTTGCTCATTATGTGAATTTTTCGCTAAGCGAAATACTTGTTATACGAGGTTTGATTGTACTGTAGAATTGACTGCATCTAAATTGGTGTATCTCAAATGATAGCCAAGCCATGTGATCTGGTGAGAACTCGTTTCCTTTCAAAAGTTGGGGTTTCTACAACCTTGAGACTAGACAAAGCAAGAACTCAGAATAAATATTGTTGACAATAGGGTGCTAATTTTGGCTGGAATCTGGGTTCTTTTGCTGTATTTCTCTTTTGAAGCAGCACTATCTTTGGAATATACCTTTTGGGCGATGATGTCCTTCATGGTAATCCTCCCTTCCTAGGAAGCCATTGACTAATCAGTCACTTAAAAGCTTTGTATCCAACCTGGTGGCAGAGTGGTTAAACTGCTGTAATGCAACCAAAAGATTGTGAGCTTGATCCTGACCAGGGATCAAGGTTGTCTCTGCCTTCCATCCTTCTGAGATCCATAAAATAAGTACCCAGTGTGTTGTGAGCTAAATGTTCTCCTATTTAACATCTACATGAAGCCACTGGGTGAGATCATCCGTTCCCACAGGGTGAGGTATCACCAATATGCAGATGACACCCAGCTGTATATCTCAGGCCGTGCAGATCCAATTGATGCAGTAAAAGTCCTATCCAGGTGCCTGGAGGCTGTCAGGGTCTGGATGGGGGACAACGGGCTACAACTGAATCCTGGCAAGACTGCGTGGCTATGGGTAAGGGGTCCTGCGCTATCTCGGGAGTTGACATCTTTGGGTCTGGATGGGGCAGCTTTGCCTCAAACAGACCCGGTGCGTAATCTGGGGGTCCTCTTGGACTCACGACTACTGCTCGAAGAGCAGGTGGCAGTTGTGTTCAGGAGGGCTTTTGCACAACTTTGTGTAATATGCCAACTACGCCCGCTCCTAGATCAGGACTCCTTGCTCATGATCACACGTGCTTTGGTCACCTCCAGACTTGATTACTGTAATGCGCTCTACATGGGGCTGCCCTTGGTGACCATTCGGAGGCTGCAGCTGGTCCAGAATGTGGCTGCTCAGGTAGTGGTGGGGTGCAGGCATTATGCTTGTGCCTAATGTGCCGCTTCAGGAGCTGCACTGGTTGCCAGTACGTCTCCGGGTGCTGGTTATTACCTTTAAAGCCCTACATGGTAGTGGGCCAGGATACTTAAGAGACCGCGTCGCCCCAAGAACATCTGTCCGTCCCACCAGGGCGGATCGGAGAGGCTCTCTTATCATTCCATCGGCTAGAGAGGCGCATCTCTCTAGCACCAGAAGGAGGGCCTTCTCCGTGGCCGCCCCGACCCTTTGGAACCTCCTGCCAACTGAGTTACGTCTACAGACAGAGCTCCTGCCCTTTCGGAAGGGCCTAAAAACCTGGCTGGCAGGGCAGGTGTGGGGCTCCAGTAATATGGGGTCTCATGTTGGGTGGTTGATCTGATGGGATAGCCACCCCTCCCTCGCCCTTTTAAACGTTTTAAACCTTTTTAAACCTTTTAACTTTTAAAATATTTTAGATTTTTGTAAATTCATAGTTGAATTCTTTTTTAATTGATTTTTAAGTGATTTTGAACCTTAAGGTTTTAATTTATGAATTTGTAGGGGGATTGTTTAATTGTTTTGCATTGTGTATAGTCTCTCCCCCTTTTCTGTAAGCCGCCTAGAGTCAGGTTCGCCTGATTGGGGTGGGATAATAAATCTAAATAAATAAAATAAATAAAACTTGTGAACCACCCAGAAAATGCACTTAGTGCTATGGGGTGGGATACATGTGTGATTGCTTTCCTGTTTAACCTGTGACCTTTCAAGAACATGCAGAAAAGAGGAAGAGGGTAGACTGGCAGGTTGGTAGTGTCAGTGTATATGGTTCACACATTACATAAGCCCCCTGGGCTCCAATGTTTCCTCCCTATACCTCTGAGGCACAGAATATTACGGAGAAATTTATTTAGCAGTTGGGGACAGGTTTGGCTGACAAGATCGTCTTGTATTTATTTATTTATTTATTATTTCAAATTTATATTGCCGCCCACTCGCCGTGGCGTCTCAGGGTGGCTGACAAACATAGCACTCTCTGTATACCCATTTTTTAAAATTGACTATTAGAGAGTGTAGGGGGAATTTTTCAATAAAACATTTTGTAAGTAAAATTTAAAGGGTGGTGGTCATGCAGGGTGGGTAAATAAATGAGGCTGTGGAACTCCCCAGAAAATGGTTATTGCCCCCACCCTCTTATAAAATAAAGAATTTTATCACCTGGAAAATTCCTAAAATGTACTATACATTAAACAGAAATTTAACTTGAGTGATAATACAGTTTTGTTAAATTAATCTCTGTGACAATTGTTTCAGCTGAAATAAATACAGGTCGATGTTTATTAATGGGGTCATTCCATATCAATTCAACCAAAAAAAATTAACTTTCTCACCCAACATCTCAGATTTTGGTGAAACTTGGCTCATTTGTTCTACCCACAAAGATAAGTACCCATGCCAAATTTTAACACTCTAGCTCACTTCGTTTCCATTTTATAGGCTTTTGAAGTTTTGTATTTTTGGCAATTGTAACCAACGGATCTCGCAAAATGAAGGTTGTTGACATTTTGAAAATAATTTATAACTTTTTTATTTACTATCCAATCTTGATGAAAGTTTGTAGTCTTTTTCTTCAGAAAATGAGGATTCTAGAAAAAAATACATAATACCTCTAAGAAAACCTACTAAGTCTGAAAAAATATTTTTGTTTACATCTTTGTATTTTTTAAAAACCAAAACATAGGTCAGCGTAAAATTCCATATCACAGAAATGGTATGTGATAATCACAAAATCTTTTTTTCAAAATGATCCTTACTAAATGGGCTATCAAATGCAGAAAAAAATTGATGGGGTTTTGATACCTTTGTTGTGTTTCATTATGTTATATATTAGTTTTTCAAATTGTTTTATTCACCGATTTTACCGAGTAATAAGGATTTTAAGGGATTAAAATTCTCTAGGTTTAGACTATTATGAAGATTGGACAACTACCTATTTTATCATCAGTTGATAACATAATATTTTAACCAGAATTGTCTTCTTCAATAACTTAATTTTAGACTAACTCAACAACATAAAGAAACGATAAGGTCTGGAAACTTACCAATGTATTTGATATTTCCAATATTTACATTCTTCAACTTCTACAGTAACAAATTTAATGGAGGTTTGACATTTTCTCTTCAATTGACCTCATACATTTTTCAGAAAACCTGTAGGTCCTTCCAGTTGAAGTGTCAGGAGGATCAACAATTGAGAGTACATGAGGTATAGGCACAGCACAAATGTCCTCTTGCTTAGGCCAATAAAATGATGGGGATGGCCCTGCAGGATGTAAAAACTGAACTGTCACATCACCTTCTTCTTTGTTCACTTCAGTTATGATTCCAAAGTACCATAGATTGTCATATTTACAAGCCACATAGCACGATGGGTTCAAATTTTCTTTTCTCACAAATGATGTTAATTTGTTCTTTAAGTCAAACGTGAGGGCGGGTTTCTCGTCAGTACTGATCCTTCTTGCTTCCAAGTTCCCCAAACAGTCTATTGGCTTAAAGTTATGGAAACTTCTGGTTCCTGGAAATGTTTGTGTCACGATCCAGCCGGCCCTCACACTTCTGGAAACCCCTGGAAACCAAAATCAAAACAACCGAGGCGGGCTGGATGGCTAATTAGAATAGAGATACAACTCTCAGCTGCTTATCAGCTCTTAAGGGGTTTTTAATTTGGTAGCGTTCAAAGATTTGTGTGTGTGAATTCAATGCAGCTCTTACCCTTTTTAGTCCAATGAAGACACGTTCAGAAAAAAGGATGAAGATTTATTGATCAGGTTTTTAAAGCATAAAAGTCAATAGCACAGGTCAGTCCAATAAAGTCCACAGGCAAATCTAGGTAACCATTTTTAAGGAGCAAAAATGCATAGCTCCTAGGCTAAAGAATGCTAGCCCATAGAGAACCAGAAACAAAAGCTCTCTAATCAAAAACAGGTCTTAATCCATGAAGAAACAGAGACGAACCCTCTCTGCTCTCCATAATGGAGAATTTGCAGTCAGGTGGGACAGCTTAGCCAATCACGTAACAAAGAAAACTTTCTCACAACAATAGTTGTTTACATTTATGCAAAGACACAACACGGCTAGGCTCTGCTAGAGAGATAAGACGGGTACACTGACACTGAAAACATGGTTGAAAAACATGCTGTTACACAGCCTTGAGGCTCAGAGAGAAAAATGGATTTTTTCTGAGGCCTATTTGAAAATTGGCAATTTCAAGCCTTGGGAGACATTAGGAAATAGGTCCATTTCCTGACAGTTTGTATGTCTACAAACCATTTCTCCAAGTCAGAGCATATCTTCGACATGTCATCTTTAGAAATAAAATAAAAATTAACTTTCGTAATGTTTGATTTACAAAACTCGAACAAATGTAAAGGAGACAGTATTTGATTTTCAAGAGGTCGCTGTAGACTTTCCTTTCTTGCTGATCTTTTCACAGTACCCCCAATCCCATCACATTCCATTTTCCCGTGACTAGTCGCAAAAAACGACCACTGGGCCTTGAATTTAAAATATTTTTCATGCAGGCAATGATTAATAAAATTAAATTTATTTTTATATTGGCCTGCACAGCCATCACTGAATTAGTGGATCTCTGTTACATGTGAATACTGTTCTTTAATGAATTCTGTTACTATTTCTTGGATTTTGTAGACCATAGAAACATCATGTTTCATGTCATCAGATATAACACAGAGAGACGAGATTAATCTTTTACCTGTTACACTGCTTAGGTTAATTATAATAGGATGCACAGTGCAAGAGTCTGATGTCCAGTGGTATCCCTGGGCTTCATCCTGGATAGTGAAAGAGTAATTTTCACTAAAATCCATTGATGCAGCAATGTTTGTATCAGATGATTCCTTCAGTGTTTTAAAAAACTGTGATTGTGACTTTGCTATGAAAGAGTGGGGAACAAGTTTTTCCAATTTAGATGACAGGTCTTCTATGTAGTCTTCAATTTTTGCTGTTTGTCTTATCATTTGTGTTCTATCAGTTGAAATCCACTGATTAAATTCAATGGTGTCATCTTCGTCAAAATCTTCAAATTTTGCTAGTAAAAAACTTGTCAGATGTCCTTTTGGTGGGCAAAGGTTACAGTGTCTTAACATACACTCACGACTTGGGTTTTCACATACCAACATTTTTGTTAGGTCTTTGTAGCTTTCTTCCAAATGTGCAGCATGAATTAATAAAATGACATTCTGAACAGGCCAATAGACTGTTTGGGGAACTTGGAAGCAAGAAGGATCAGTACTGACGAGAAACCCGCCCTCACGTTTGACTTAAAGAACAAATTAACATCATTTGTGAGAGAAGAAAATTTGAACCCATCGTGCTATGTGGCTTGTAAATATGACAATCTATGGTACTTTGGAATAATAACTGGAGTGAACAAAGAAGAAGGTGATGTGACAGTTCAGTTTTTACATCCTGCAGGGCCATCCCCATCATTTTATTGGCCTAAGCAAGAGGACATTTGCGCTGTGCCTATACCTCATGTACTCTCAATTGTTGATCCTCCTGACACTTCAACTGGAAGGACCTACAGGTTTTCTGAAAAATGTATGAGGTCAATTGAAGAGAAAATGTCAAACCTCCATTAAATTTGTTACTGTAGAAGTTGAAGAATGTAAATATTGGAAATATCAAATACATTGGTAAGTTTCCAGACCTTATCGTTTCTTTATGTTGTTGAGTTAGTCTAAAATTAAGTTATTGAAGAAGACAATTCTGGTTAAAATATTATGTTATCAACTAATGATAAAATAGGTAGTTGTCCAATCTTCATAATAGTCTAAACCTAGAGAATTTTAATCCCTTAAAATCCTTATTACTTGGTAAAATCGGTGAATAAAACAATTTGAAAAACTAATATATAACATAATGAAACACAACAAAGGTATCAAAACCCCATCAATTTTTTTTCTGCATTTGATAGCCCATTTAGTAAGGATCATTTTGAAAAAAAGATTTTGTGATTATCACATACCCTTTCTGTGATATGGAATTTTACGCTGACCTATGTTTTGGTTTTTAAAAAATACAAAGATGTAAACGAAAATATTTTTTCAGACTTAGTAGGTTTTCTCAGAGGTATTATGTATTTTTTTCTAGAATCCTCATTTTCTGAAGAAAAAGACTACAAACTTTCATCAAGATTGGATGGTAAATAAAAAAGTTATAAATTATTTTCAAAATGTCAGCGACCTTCATTTCCCGACATCCGTTGGTTACAATTGCCAAAAACACAAAATTTCAAAAGCCTATAAAATGGAAACGAAGTGAGCTAGAGTGTTAAAATTTGGCATGGGTACTTATCTTTGTGGGTAGAACAAATAAGCCAAGTTTCACCAAAATCTGAGGTGTTGGGTGAGATAGCCTGGTTGAACTGACACGGAATTACCCAATGTTTAATATGTGAATAGTAATCATACATAGTTTTGTCTGATTTTGCCATTTATCTACTTGGTTAAGGAGTGACTTGTTAGTCAGAGAAAAAGTTTTCCTTTTAATAACATGTAAAATGTATCTTTTCCCCCCCAGACATCATCATGAAAATTTTGTCAGCTATCAAGATGACAACCTTTTTCAGGATGAGATGAGATATTTGCGCTCAACTTCAGTACCTGCACCTTATATATCTGTTACTCCTGATGCTAGCCCCAATGTCTTTGAGGAGCCAGAAAGTAACATGAAATCTATGCCACCAAGGTGCTCTAATTATGTTCATTAGTATGTGCTGGTGTACTAATAATTAAGTGGTTGTGTTTTTTCTCTCCATAATACATTTTATTAAGTTTTGGAGCAGGGGTTCCCAACCCCGACCCACAGGCCAAATCCGCCCTGTGCATATCATTAATGCAGCCTGTGATGGCCACCTAGGCACCTGTAGACCTGCCCCTCACCACCGGAAGTCATAATACACCAGAAGTCACAGCTGAGCATAGTGGCAGAAACTGGCCTCTGGTGGGAAAACGTTGGGAACCCCTGCTTTAGAGACTTAAGTTAATTATCTTTTCTTTCTTTTTTAAATTGCTGGTCAGCAGCTTATTACGTTAACTGAAGCCAAGATTAAGAATTTTTCATTACCATCTTCCCTTTAACTCTGAAAGAGAATTTCTGATTTTTCTTTGACTAACCTTCAGAATACCAACTTTAGTCTAATATATCTTCATAAAAAGTAGAAACACAGTTTAGCACAGTAACTCTAAGAAGATTCACTAGATCTTTAATTTTATCAGCAATGTATATTATTTCACAAAAGATAAAATCTTGCTATCAGTTTGCAAGTTAATTTAAAGGATTCTATACACCAATTTAGATTTATAAATCTTCTTGTTCCTGAATTGATTAGTAATATGCCATAGTGTTTCCCCAACTTCCATGCAAAGTCCTATCCTCCCCATCATGATGGTCTCATGTCTTAGAAAAAAAATTGTTAGTAAGCTCACTCCGAATAACAGTTTGAGAGTTTTCAGAAATCTCAGAGCAGAGCAAACTATGGTATACTATACTTACTTAACTTACTTACTTACTTACTTACTTACTTACTTACTTACTTACTTACTTACTTACTTACTTACTTACTTACTTACTTACTTACTTACTTGGATTAGGTAGATCATCAGACTATACAGGGTTCTACCATTCTTATATTAAGGATATATGTTATAATTTTATAAGGATTTTAATTACTGCATTATTTTGCTTCCAGTTTAGAGACTAGTCCTATCACAGATACGGATCTTGCAAAACGCACAGTTTTCCAAAGGTCATATTCAGTCGTTGCATCAGAATATGACAAGCAACACTCCATTCTTCCTGCACGGGTAAAGGCCATACCCAGAAGGAGAGTTAACAGTGGGGATGCAGGTGAGGATGTACATTTTCCATTTCTTTTGTTCTAGAGACTTTTCTTTGTAAATGAAGGCAACTCACGGAGTTGTGGTGAGCTGCTCTTGCCCAGCACTTTAAAGTAACCAATATATAATAATTTCGTGTCAGAAGTTATTCTGGATTGTTGCTGGAGAAACTCAGGGGACGCCCGAATGAGGCTCCTTTCATTTTCCCACCGAAGTGGTCCCTATTTATCTACTTGCAATTTCTTGCTTTCGAACTGCTAGATTGGCAGGAGCTGGGACATGGACAGGAGCTAATTCCGTCCTGCAGTACCCGAGTGTCGGAACTGCAGACTTGCCGACTGCCAGCTAACAAGATGAGCTGCTTAATCACTGAGCAACCGCACCCAATAGAAGCAGCAAACAGGCAAGAGTAGTTTTCCAGGGGAACTAGACAACCTCAGCTGTCATGTTCAGTCTGCAGAGAAGCTGGATTTAAAACTGCTTTCAGGCGACCACAGTGCTGTCTTTCATTCCCAAGCTTCTCAGGATTTTATTAATTTTTAATTAATATTTATTATTGTTTATCATTTATTTTTCTTTTGTTTGGATTGTTCTGTTTTTTATGTTACTGTATTGTGGGCTGTTCTTTTATTGCTGTAAACTGCCCAGACTGGTGCTTGCATTTGAATGAATTCTCCCAGCCTGTTAACTTCTGTTTTTCCCAGCCGAAATTTGTGGGAAGTATTAGAGACAAGCAGATAGTGGAATATAAGCAGTTACTAAATAGTGAGTTGAAGTCTGCTACTTAGGTTCATGTCATAGCTTTGTTGGGGACATTTTTAGAATCACAAGGACAGGTTGACATGGTGGTGGTTGGGCGCTGCAGGCACAGGGTGCCCTCCAAAATTAAGTCCTGTTAAGGGGTGGGAACAAGGTAGTCATGTACACACCCAATTTGGGGGCTGTTGCATGCTCCCACAGCTCAGGAAACGGGCAGGGTCACACTGTTGTGCTGTGTCCATATGGTTAACTCCCTGTTTAGCATCAGACACCTGGTGAGGGGGTTGATGAGCATCTTTCCCTGTGGTTGTGCTAGGCTGTTATAACCAATACAGTTGTGGTCAAATTTTATACCAAAACAAGCTGTGTATGTGTGTTTATTTGTACTCCAGCCCTGAGGCCATCATCAGGCTTGCTGACAAGTTCACATGCTATTTACTCCTAAATGATCTCTCTGTATGTCCACATAAGGATTCTATAGTTGTACAAAGCACCATTTAAATTCTAAATCTAGAGACATCATTTTGGGAGAAAGACATCTCTATACTCACAATCTGAGAGGCAAGGCTCCATCCTCTCCTCTCAGTAACCAATTAGTTGAGAGCATTGCTAGCATTAGTAAGAACTCGCAAGTTGCTCTGAGAGAGCCCAAGAGAAGCTCCCTGCCCCCTTTGCTTTTATATTATCTCTACATATGCTGAGTTTTGTACTTCTACATCAGGAGTTTCTAACCTTTTAAAGCCGGGGGCTAGGTCACTCTCCTTCAGACAGCTTTGAGGGGGCAGACGGCCATTTTGCCCTTCCTCCACCACATGGCACTTCCTGATGTGGTGGAGGTGCTGGTGGGGCCACATGAAATGGTGTCGTGGGCCGCATCCAGCCCAGGGGCCGCAGGTCGAGAATCCCTGTTCTACATCTTACTTTATTTTTAATCACTATTATGCCTTCCTTCATCTAAAATAAAATAAGCCCTTTTCTTTGAGAAATAAAAGTCTTGCATTTCTTTCTTGCACATAAATAGTTTCATGGGGCAATTTATAAAGGTAGAGTCATACATTTAAATGTAAAGGAATTTATGCTGCATACGGAGTTTGGTAATGCCATGTCATTTTTCAGTTTCAGCTACTAGCTTACTGGAGCACAAGTTTCATCAGATGAAATTCAACATTTGTGCTTATATATTAAAATGTAATTTTGTTAATATATTAAAGTATCACACAGTGTTCTGTGGAAGTAGGGTGTAATAGGGGATTTTAAAGAAGCAGAAAAGGCCACTGCACAGTTCTATTTTTGATGCTATTGAACTGTTGTTTTTTATTTCCATAGCTGCAGCAATAAAAACTAATCACCTGATGTTTATGTATTTTTATGCTTTCAAATAGAAGTTGGGTCCTCTCTTCTGAGACATCCATCTCCTGAACTTTCTCGGTTAATCTCCGCCCACAGCTCTCTTTCGAAAGGAGAGAGAAATTTCCAGTGGCCTGTTCTGGCATTTGTAATTCAGCATCATGATTTGGAAGGACTTGAAATAGCAATGAAACAAGCTTTAAGAAAATCAGCTTGCCGGGTGTTTGCCATGGAGGTATTTAATTCATTGACTATCTCCCCTATTTCCTACCACCACTTTTCCCTGTGTCTGTTTATAGCCATACTCCTACACAACATTCTCAAATTCTTCAGGGGGTTCTTCCTAAGAGCTTTGTGGTAAATCTTTGCCTGTGGTGGACAAAGGGCTTTTTAACTTTTCAGGATCCTTCCAAGATCTGTATTAGTCATGTTATGCTTCAGTATTTTGTAGTCACACTTCAGGATGGCTGCCTTATACCAGGTTTCATACTCATAATCCAACTTGTAATAAGTGCTTTCAGTCCAAGTGCAGTCCTTTTGAAAATGTGTAACAACAGCACCACTCACAAATGCTTGCAATATTTGATCTAATTCAGCTGAAGTTGCAGTCAATATCTTTATCGTGGATGCATATCTTTTTAGGTGTAATTTCCAAGCCTTATATTATAGTTTGTTAGTGACAAAGGTGCTTCAAATGCAGGTTTCAGACTTAATACAGCTAAGAGAATATGGAGTGAAGCAGCAGAAAGTTCCCTATTTAGAACTGTAAGCATGCCCTTTGCAAACAGTAGATCCCAAGATAAATTTTAAAATGAGAAGTCTCTTTGGCAGATTGGAAGTTAAGGCAAAGAAATTATATAGGAATGGGGTGTTTAATGCCCATCCAAGCAGATTCCCCCCCCCCCCAATAGATGTCAAGTTGCATGTAAGGAAATGGGGAGAATCTTTTGATGGTAGGGACCTATTTTGAACAGATAAATAGGCAGTGAGGGAAGAGATAGCTCTAAGTTCTACTTCAAAATGCTCTTCCCTTTTTTTAAATGACACAGCGCTTGTGTTTTCAAATGAGGTGGCAAAAAGTCCTCCAGTTTTGTGTAGTTATGTCCAGTACGCTGGACAAGCACAAGCACCCAGGATGAGCAGCTTGATTTCGGCTACACATTTCCATTAGCGTGCAGGAATTCTGCATAGCTGCAGTTTTAAGCATACATAGATGTGAGCTTTGTTGAGCACAGAGGGACTTTATTCAGTAATTATTCACAGGAGTGACTACTAAATGAGGATGTCTGGATGCCATCTCTTTCTGTTTTCGTTGTTCTTTTTGCATATGGATCAATATTATAATTATTTTTTTCCAAAAGTTACTAACAGCAAGATGCAAATAGTTAAATCAACTGCTTTTGCTACCTTAGCTAAACTTCCTGGTTCTGCAGTAGTTGTTTCAATTTAGCTTAATGATCATTCCTGTATTTTCAGCATCAGCCATTTAACTTGAAATATCTGTTAAAAACGATGCATAAATATTATAAACATTATTCACTTGCTTCTTCCCTATCTAGGCCAGGCATGAATTATATACACTATGTATGTTTTCTAGAGAATATAATTTCAGATCTTTTAAATCAGCTACTGTATCTTCTTTCTAATTTTTCCTCTACATTTAAACTGTTATCATCTTTTCTTGCTAGGCTTTTAACTGGCTTCTCTGCAATGTCATTCAAACAACATCTCTTCATGATATCCTGTGGCATTTTGTGGCTTCTCTTACTCCTGCTCCAGTTGAACCAGAGGAAGAAGAAGATGAGGAAAACAAAGCAAATAAAGAGAATATTGAACAAGTTAGTTGAAATGGTTATAAAGTTATATACAGCTAATTTTGATGATGTATTTCAGCTATAAACCTTTCAAAGAACTTCTGCATGTCTAGGTGGAAAACATTTTGGATAAGATACACAAACAGGAGGAATGGTGTGTTTTCCATTTAGAAATCTGTAAAGGCTAAAACAGTTAAAATCATAACAAAAGTGTTAGACTTTTCTTTACCTTGGTAGAATTCACTGTTTAAACTACCTTACATTTTCCATTAAGTATCTGCTCCCACCAGCTGGTCTTTGTTTTCAACTTTTTATAATACTCACTTAGTCTTTGAGATTTGATTTGGATAAGATGTTAGGAATTTTTTTCACTAAGCATTGCCATAATCAAACTTTATCCCAGGGGTCCTTAAAATTTTTAAGCTGGGGGCCGATTCACGTCCCCTCAGACTTTTGAGGGGCCAGACTGGTGGTGCTGCCACCACTGCTGTTGCCTTTGGCAGTGGAGGGGGGTGGCTCGGGGGGTGGCGGCTCGGGGTGTTGCTGCCACCTTACAACATCTGTCCTGCTACGGAGCACTATTAGGGACACACCAAGCAGAGGGGACGACGATTGAGGCAGCTGCAGCTGGAACAAGGGCCCAGGGCCAGATGATTTATTGTCGTGGGATGGATCTGGTCCACAGGCCATAGTTTGAGGATCCCTGCTTTATCCCTATCAGTCTTTCTAATATACTGCAAACGCTGAACATTTTCAATTTCCCTCAGTCAGATAGCCCAAACCAAGGCTACTTGGGTGATCTTGTTCTATCTGGCTGAAGTTTCCAAATCTGCAGTGGCCCAGTCTGGATGTACCTGTTGCATGTGTACCTGAAGCTTTGAGAAAACTGAAGTCTTAAACGTCAGTGAAAAAGTTCATTACATAAATAAATGTAACTCATATTTGAACTTTCAGGAAAAAGATACAAGAGTCTGTGAACATCCGTTATCAGACATAGTGATTGCAGGTGAAGCAGCTCATCCTTTACCCCATACTTTCCATCGTCTACTACAGACCATCTCTGATCTCATGATGTCTTTACCAAGTGGAAGTTCATTACAACAGATGGCGTTGAGGTAGGTACCAGACATATCATGTCTCTGAAAGCATGTGAGCAGGGACAAATTCAACATAATCTTAAACTTCTGTGTGTTTTGAGAAAAAATAGAAATAATCTCAATTACTCTTTCTATATTTTAAAAATGCCAAGGTAAGATATAAACTTTAACTGCTGGAGCCTCATTCTCCCTTTCAGTTTCTTGGAGGATATACGCTCTCCTGATTGTTGCTTGAATGTTTTTAATCAAGGGCTGGTTTTTTATCTTTGACAATCTGAGGACCACAAATTCTAATTTGCATTTTTATTTTTTTGTGGTCCCTGTAAAAACACACAAATTGGTTAAATCCTGCGCATGTGCAGACAATTCAAAATTTTCTAGAGCTGTGAAAGAGCCATAGTCTCCATCTGCCTCCCAGTGTTTGCAGTTCCTGCCCAGTGTTCGTAGTTCCTGCCCAGCAGTCTTTCAGTTATGTTCTTACTTTCACAGTATTAAGACCTCTTTCCTGTTCTGGAGTACCAGCGATCTCTGTGAATATTCGTTCCTTTTTACTGTAAATAGTTTATTTTTCTTGTTATTTGTGTTGGTTCGTTCCAATCCCTTTAAAAAACTCCTGTTAGTTCATTGCAACTATTGTTTTTCCTTTTATGGACTTTTCAGCTCCATTTAAGAGATATGAGGATTGTAATAATAAGATTCCCTTCAAAGATAATCACTCTAAGTGCATTTAATGCCTTGGTAAGGGACATCAAAGCCAAACATGTCCCAACTGTAAAAGCTTCACTTGTGTGGAATTAAGGAATAAAGAATCACAGCTGAAATTGCACCTTTGGCAAAAATCACTCCAGACTGTAGTTGCTCTTCCACCATCTACTAGACCATCTCCAACTATCTGCAAATCCAAACACAAGCCAAACATAATGGAACAGTTGCAGGCAGAAACTAGACCTGAGTCTGAGCAACACTCTTCAAAACCCATCATACCTTGCCACAAGAAAACATCTAAATTGTCCAAAGGGACTCTCGGGGAAAAAATCACAGTTGGAATCCAACAAGCAGAAGCCAAAATCTAAATCTAATCAGACTTCTAAACCTGTGCCACCATGACATACTACCTCATTGCACCACTCTGACAAGAGGCATCAAGATATAGTTTGTCAAGGTACAGTTCCTAAAGCCAAACCAGAGCATACTCCTCGACACCATCAACAATCCCCAGACAGATCACCACAGAGACAAGCTCTCCAGCAGATGACTTTTGAAAGTCAGGACCTGGAACAATTTCAATCGCCAGGACTATCCCCAGGAGCTGTTATGAGGGATCAGGCTCATACTTCACTGGAATCCAGGTCTCCTCGAGATTTGGGGTCAAGATCTTTCATTTCCTCGCAAAGGAAAGAAATACAAATATGAACACCGACACCAATATTTGCCCATGGTATTTGCTCCATCTGTACTATCCCTACCCACCCAGCTGTTCCCATGATATGGAATAGCAACAGTTGACCCCTTATTTCACATGGCAGATATGGGATACAGCCCATTGACTCTCCCTTATGAGTCATCTTCATCAGCTCAAAAGAGAAGACATGTGGACTATTCTTTATCTCCTGTGCACTCCTCAGTGTTTAAACAACACTGACAGCCAAGAGAAGGACTTCAAAGTTGAATTGATCTAATCGGCCCTTCCACATCAGCTGAGTCACAGAACATCGAAGTTCAACACCATCACACCCTGTCTCCAGAATCTCAGTCTCAACTTCAACCTCTGACATTGGAGAGAGTAATCCACTGTCTCTTTCTGAGGACTTTAGGTCTTATGCTGATCTTATTCTGAGGACTCCTATACACATTTCTACACTCCCATCTCTTCTAGAAGTGGCCATGGGCAAAGCTTTCATCTTCCCAGTTGCCATCTAGAAGAATTGACAACCTCTACAAAGTTTTGGATGTGGAAGGAAAGTTCCTGTACAAACATCTGTAGCCTAATTCCATCATGGTGGAGGCAGCATAGATGAAATTTAAATAATGAACCAACAGTACGCCATTGGTAAAAATGGCAAAAAGGTGAATGCTATTGGAAGACATCTAACTTAGTATTTGAATTGCAAATTCTTAGGGAGCTATGGGGGCTTGCCAGAGGTTCCTCTGGAATAATATATTACCTCTACTTAAGAGCCTGCTGGGTGACAAAAGAGTCTCACTTTCCACCAAGAAGCCATGTTCTTGGCAGCTTAACAGATGTTATCATCAAGACATGCATTAGATTGCTCTGCCAGGAACCTCACTGCCTCCATAGCTCTCAGATGATAGGTATGGTTACAGAGAAGAGAAATACTGGAGGAATCAAAGGCTCAAATTGAAGATATGACCTTCAATGGTAAAGGACTTTTCAGTTCAACGATTGGTGAGGCCATGGACAATCTCTTTAAGAAACAAACTATAGATAAAAAGATGGCCATGTCACAACATTTCTATACCCACAAGTCTTTCTGTCCTTATTGGAAATGCCATGCCTGCTGTCAACTGACAAAGGCTCCTTCACAACATCAATGCACCCTGGTACCCCCTCAAAAATCTCGACGTACTCAGTTTCAAGGTCAATTCAAGCCTAAACAGCCAACAAAACAGTCAGATAACAAATCTAAAGATCACTTTTGACTCTTGGGCCATGAGGTTCGATTTATCATCTGTCATGCAGTGACTCCCCACAGGTAGTAAGTAGGCTTGTTACTCAATCTTGTACTTTCACAGGCACCACAAAGAAGGGAGATTGGTTGCTTACCTGTAACTAGTTCTCTGAGTGGTCACCTGTGAATTCACACGTCCCATTCAACCTGTTTTCAGTTCATCACACATAGCTATTATGCAGCAGTAGCATTTGAGCTGTGGGATTGCTGGGCAGGAATTGCACAGGCTGGGGAAAGTAGGTGGAGTCTATGGCTCCTTCACAGCTCTGGAACATTCTGAGTTGTCTATGTATGAGCAGGATTTAATCCATTTTTGTGAATTGACAGGTGACCACTTGAAGAACTATAGTTACAGGTAAGCAACCTGTCTTTATTTATATTTTTTAAAATGTAGTCATTATATATTGTAAAGGTTGCTTCAATGAGTTTTGTTAGATGAAAAATTGATTTGATTGAAAGAGGTTTTTTAAACTGGAAAGGCCTCTTTACATCCTGAGTGGCCGACATTTTTTCTTAAACAATCAAAACTCTTAAGGGTTATGTGGGCCTCCAGGGTGGTGAGGCCTCTAAGAAAGTGGGGGAGGGGGGGAATGACACACACACTCATGCTCTCTAGAGGGCATGGGGGTGGGGTGGCTTTTTCAGTTTAAAAGATACCTACTTATTCCCATTTTGGTCATGCTGAGGTCATGTTTTTGAACCCCGGTTTTAAATCGAAGAACTTTTGTTCATGCACTGTTTTCCAGATGTTGGAGTCTCAAATTCAAGCAATCTGACCATCAGTTTCTCCATCAGAGCAATGTCTTCCACCATATTAACAACATTCTGTCTAAATCAGATGATGGAGATAGTGAAGAGAGCTTTAACATCAGCATACAGTCTGGCTTTGAAGCTATGAATCAGGCAAGTTATTATCTCTGGATTGACATAAATGAGTGGAGGTAAATAAAGTCAGTTGAAGCACAGATTTCTGAAACATTTTGTTTCAGTAGATGGATATTTCTAGTAGATTCAACCAAAATTATCTGAAACCCAGTGTGCTGTTTAATCTGTACTTGGTTTAATTTGTACTTTTGTGAGAAAATTTGAAACTTCTTCCTATTTATTTGCTTGCTTGCTTGCTTGCCTGCCTTTTTCACCATAAAGGATCTAAGGAAGCTCATAATAACTAAAAGTATGAAATCATCCATAGTTTTAATAGTTTTAAAGTGCAAAATAAATATTATATTAAAATTAAAAATAATGTAAAAACCATTAACAGAGATTAAAATCTGTCAGTTAATAAACAAAGCATTCTGGAAACCATTATTTTTTGTTAAAAGCCCTCGTAAAGTCTTTGTCTCTTGTGTTCTCACCAAACAAGCTTAGGAAGGCAATGGAACTGAGAAAAGGAACTTCACAAAGGAGGCTCTGAAAAATATCCCCAATGTAGTGATCGGCTTTGGCAAAGACTGCAGAAGGGATGGGACCGACCCAGAGGCTGCTTGGAGCAGCCCAGACAAAGTGTGATCACCGCCACCGCTGCTGATATCAAAACTGTCAGCAGCGGGAACAGCCCACCTCTAGCCCCCACAGCTGTGTGTCGGAGCCTGCAAAAAAAAAAAAGTTGGGCACCATTGGTGTACCACAAATGTGGTGGCTTTCACCTCACCACAGATCCTGTCCATATAATCAGTCAGAACCAACTGAAACATATCCATTGTAATAGGACAAGCAGGGGCCAAAGTTACACCAAAAGGACCTGTGTTGACTACAGCATATAAGGCAGTTTTTATCCATGAAACTTTCTCTGCAAAGTACTATGAAAAATCTTCACAGCAGGCCATTGCATAGACAGTATCCTTCTCTTGTAGCCACCTGTGCAAAACGTCCTTGACCATCCAAAAAAGCTCTGCTGGCCAGCTCTTAAAGATGCTATGGCAGCAGAGCAGAAATTGCTTCTTTGCTGCCATCACTGTCACAGATTTGGCTTTCCAATGAGCTGTAGCCTATGTTCTATTTGGTTCACTCCAGATTTTCCACCACCATCACTCTAGTGTCCTCCCCACTTATTTCATCCTGCCCAGCTCTTTAGTAAGCCAATTTGGTTGCATTTTGTGGGAGCAGACATGTAGGAGTGATTGTATCAATAGCTCTGGCCATTTCCTCATTTCAGAGATCACCCAAGTCTTTGGCAGGCTCAGGAGAGCAGGAACTTCCCAAGAGCTGTCAGAAAACCATTTGGCTCCATCAGTCTCTTAGGGCAAACCATTTTAATTGGCTGCTTGTTCCTGCAGAGTCTCAGACTTCCAGTAAGCTTAAATTCTACCAGGTTTCATTACAACAGAACTGCCGCATCCTCCCTGGTACAGAAAAGCAGGTCAGGGTGTGCCCTGCTGAGCCATTTTTGATAAACTGCTGTGTGTGAATGTTGAAATCCCTCATCACAATAAGTCAAGGCAACTGTAACATCACACCTTAGACCAGCTGAGCCAGATCAGGCCAAGAGACTACTGAGCAATGAGATAGACAGTACACCAATAGAGTCCTTATTCAGTCCTGGGCACCCACTTTCCGGTACACACATTCATACCCCACAATTTGTGGGATAATTTCCCAGCTGCTCTTCCTTTACATGAATAAAAGAAGTATGAAAAAATAGTAGCCATCAATATCTTTTTTCCAAACTGTTAGTTTCAATGTTATGTTGCATTAGTTTATGCCGTAGTCATGGCTAAAGCCTGCATGGGTTACAATCAGTGAGAAAAATATGCCAAGTAATAGTTCTCAGTCGAAAAGGGAATATACATATTTTTGTCACGACTGGCTAAAACAGCTGCCTTGCTGAAAGTGGCTAATGCTTATTTGCTTGTTATCTTTTTGATTCTGAAAATGTATTGTTTTGTGACAGGAGTCATGCACAGTAATTTGTCTAAAAGACTTAACCAGCATTGTTGATATTAAAACATCAAGTCGACCGGCCATGATTGGTAGCTTGACAGATGGATCAACAGAAACCTTCTGGGAGTCAGGAGATGAAGATAAAAATAAAACTAAAAGCATTACAATTAATTGCGTCAAAGGAATTAATGTTCGCTACGTCTCTGTCCATGTTGATAATTCACGAGATCTTGGGGTAAGAGTGAATTCTCATTCTCTTACATTTTCATCAGATCAGTTTTATTGATACTTCCTAAATGAATTTAGCAGCACATATACTAATAGAAGTGGGATTTGTAGGCTTGGAGATGTAGGAATGGTCAAGCCACTGGCCAAAATTTTGATTCTTCTTCAAGGAGTCTGTGAATCACATGTTTGGGTATTGCGCTTGCGAAGGACTAGTTTATTAATCCAAGTGAGCCAAACCATATTTAACAAAAACAGCTGAACTCCTGTAATTTGAATAGTATAGCAATTTATTTTTGCAGTCTATTTGTCTCTTGTTCTCAGTTATAAAATAACATTCACATTCTTTTTCTCAAAGAGATGTTTGTGTTATAGTACACTTTCGAAAAATGTTTATTATTTCATTTTGTCTTTTGTAGAACAAAGTTACTTCAATGACCTTTTTAACAGGCAAAACAGTAGAAGATCTTTGCAGAACAAAACAGGTAAATAATTGGTTTCATTATACAGTCAAACCTTGCATAAAGAGCACCTTGCTTAAAGAGCAGAATTTTCTCTGAACGTTTGCTTCGCTTAACAAATAAAACCAACCAAAAACTCGCTTAACAAATAAATCGGGGTTTGCAATCCCTTCCAACAGAAGTCACAATTGGTCACTTAAAATGGTGTTTCGCTTAAAAAGCAAACTCGCTTAAAGAGCAATCCTGTGGAACACATTATGTTCTTTAAGCAAGGTACAACTGTATGCAGTTATGGAAGGTTCAGTCCATCTATGGGTAAATGGAAAATGAATAGATATCTAGGCATGCTGAAATCATAAGAAAAATCCAACAGCATTTACAACCATCTGGTACAACATCTTAAATCATCTCTGTCATCTCTACCTTCTCAGATGAGGGGGAGGGGTTTTGATGTAGATGGGATCTCACTGGGTGATGCTTGTAGAACCTCCAGTTGATCTGCCACAGGTTTATATCATTTGAACATGAATCAAAATTCTCAACCCTTGCTGCTTTAGGGAATGCTAGGCCCTGGGAAAATGTGTAGAAAAAGATGGAATACACTTTAAAAACAAAGTTTTTACCATCCCTTTCCATTTTTCCAAGATATAAAGATTAATAATCTTAATTACAGTGGAACCTCAGTTAACGTAACTAATATGTTCCACAGGACATTTCTTACAGTGAAAATTACTTTAACCAAAATGTGGTTTCCATAGGAATGCATTGAAAACCAGTTAATCTGTTCAGAATGTCAGACAAAAACTTTAAAAACCTATTTTTTGCTGTTCAAAACTCTTTACAAAGTGGCTAAAAAATCCAAAGTGCAGTTTATGAAGGGTTTTGAACAGAAAAAAGTAGGATTTTTTGTCTTTTTTCTGACCTTCAGAACAGATGAAATTGGTTTTCAGTGCATCCCAGTGGGAAACCATGCTTTGTGCCCTCTAATGGCCAGCTCTGGTAATGATCCGACAGTCATCTGTTTGCTTCCCCCAGCACCCTGGAAGTGCCGAATGCTGCTTTTAAGCTGCCAAAATGCACCAAAAATGCAACAAAAAATTCCAAAAATGGAATGGAAATGCTCCAAATACTCTCCCGCTGCCATAGAAAGTGGCCAAGCAGCCCAAAAAACTTTGTTATGTGATATAAATATGTTAACCAAGCCATTATTTTTTCTGGATTTCATTTCGCTAACGGTTTATTATGTTGACCAAACCGTTTGTTAACTGAGGTTCCACTTTATTAGTAATAATAGTAATCCTTTGACAATCAGCTATGTTATAATTATGACTTAAAATTGACTAAGCAAGCTTGAGATCTTGAAGGGGTTTTTGTTTGTTCTTTATTATCTTGAAAAGTATAAGGGTTTCATGTTGTTCAAAGCAGTGTAAGATCCTGAAAAACTGATTTTATTCTATTTTGTTTTAATTCAAACAAATGTGCTTGTGGGGGTGCATTTTGACAGTATTTCAAGCTTTTAAACTCTTTTTATTGCATTGGTCATCAACCGCAATAAAGTTTGATTGATTGATTGAGATCCTGTCTCTTTTCCTGCTTTGAAGGCATATTTCCTTTTCTGAAGGATGCACTGTCCAGGGAGTGTGGTGAATAGCTACCTACACTTCATGAAATACCTAGATTTTTCTCCCCAGTGTTGCTGATGTGAGTTTTCAGGAACTTCAGGAAGTTTGGGGCTGCTGCTTTCCATGCATCCTGCATTGTGTTAAAGTTATTGAAGAAGGAAGAAAAAGTTCCTTGTGTTTCTCTGATTGGTGTGGGACTTCATTTTAAGTTAAGAATAAAAATGAAGCAACACATACATCATGTGTTTTGTAAAGATATGGAACAATTCATTATGTAGAAATGTAACAGTAATGCAAAAAGTTATCTTTTTGAAACCAAGATGAAACAATGGCAACAAAGAGTCTGTTCATATGCATAACAAAGAAAAGAGCAAATTACTTTTCTAAAGTAAAATTCTAAGCTCTTATTAAATTGCTGCAATAAAACCTGTCAGTATCTTTAAGTACATAGAGGAAAAAACATTTGGTTTGTTTTAGAACTGACTCTTATATGCCTATTTATTACCGTATATGCTGGGGTATAAGATGACTTTTTACCCCTGAAAAACATGCCTCCAAGTGGGGGGCCCGTCTTGTACGCCAGGTGTACTTCAGTTGAATAAAATACAGTAATACCTAGGATAACGTTTACCTTGGATAACGTTTACCTCAGATAACTTTTACCTCGCATAATGTTAAGCAATCTGGGGAGGATCGAATAACATTAAGGTCCTATGGGATGGATTGGATAACAACTTTTAATATCAGATGACAAACAGGAGCTTGAAGGCTTTTAAAGGGAAACTGTCACGCCAGCAAACTTGCTAGGGACTTGCCTAGCACTTACTCTCTCCCTCTATTTGTTCCTTCTATCATTGACAGTTCCAGTTTGGTTAACAGATTAGAAAACAAACAGCATGGCAGCTCCCATAGGTTTATTGTTCCATTCAGCTTTAGTGAATTATCTTTGGTGAATTACGTTTAATAAACTTGCACTGTTTTATGTTTACTGTACATGTTTGATAACAGCCTTGTGACAGTTTTTCTGCATGTCATAAGCATTTGAATATAAATTAACATGTTGAAATCAAATCTGATGACCTTTTACATTTTATTCGGTGTGTGGAAGGTGTGCGGAAGAGGGGGTAGTCTTATGCAGCGAGTATATAACAAACTCTATATTTTGAGTGGAAATGTTGGGGGGTCATCTTATACGCCCAGTCGTCTTGTACCCCAGCATATACGGTACTTTATTACTCGTAGACAAATCCTGGGATAACTTTTGTTTGTAGTCATAATAGTCATGTTCTGGTGTGTATTCAGTTACGCTAGAAGTCCTGTTATGCTAGTGATTGTTCATTTTCAGATGTACAAGGGTGGTTGATATACATTATAGCAAGGGTGGGCAATCTTAGTAGCATCCAGGACCATTTTTTAGATTTTCAGACAGCGAGGAGAACAATTAGGTCAATCGTAGAAGAAATCAACCCTGACTGCTCCTTAGAAGGTCAAATAGTAAAGATGAAGCTAAAGTACTTTGGACATCAAATGAGAAGAGAAAGCCTTGATGCTGGGAAAGGTGGAGGGCAAAAGAAAAAGGGGGCAGCGAAAGATGAGATGGCTAGATGGTATTGTAGAGACAATGGGCACAGAACTGAGCGAGTTGAGGAGGATGGTGGAGGACAGAGGTGCCTGGCTGACAGTGGTCCATGGGGTTGCAGAGGGTCGGAATCGACTGTGTGACTGAACAATAACAAGGCATTTTTCGCTCAGCCTTAATTTTGTTCTAGTTACTTATTAATGCAACTCACAGAGAGTTCTCCATCCCTTTTAAAATATTTTACTTCCTTTCATTTGTTTTACTATTTTTTAGGTTGATTTGGATTCAAGGCATATTGGCTGGGTAACAAGTGAACTTCCTGGTGGAGATAATCACATCATCAAAATTGAATTGAAAGGACCAGAAAATACACTTAGAGTTAGACAGGTGAAAGTGCTTGGATGGAAGGATGGTGAAAGCATAAAAATTGCTGGCCAAATTTCAGCAAGCGTAGCTCAGCAACGGAACTGTGAAGCTGAAACATTGCGTGTCTTCAGGCTCATTACATCTCAGGTGAGACACAGATTTCCTTTATAGAACTTCACCTTTGTCATTCTAAAACAGGAAAGGATTTAAAACTGGCCTACATAGTTCTCTGTCCAAGGTTAACCAAACTTTCATGTGTTTTGATTCAGAGACTGCATGGGAACCTTAAATGTGTTTAGACAGGCAGATAACAGAACTATAAAATCTAAAATAGGTAGAACATTATAAGATCATACCCAGACCTAGATAGATACATTATAGTTTCTAACAGTTTGAAACTACCAAGATTACATTGCATTACAAAAAAATAAATATTGTCTGCTACTTGGTCTAATCGATGTGTCCTATACTAAAGTGCACTGGATCCAAATCTGAAGTCCAATTCTGCCTAGGACATCAGGCTCTTAAGTTGGCAAATCTCACCTCCTGTTTAGGTTCTTGCATTGATCACACAGGATATATTTGCCACATTGTAGCAAAAATTATCTGCCTTATTAACACAGCTGCACCTACTTTAGCTCCAAACAGACTAACTATGGCCTAGCTGTACTATCCAATGAGATGGTTTTGCACTAGAGACAAACTCTTGGTCCATCTTGCCTTCTATACCTATTTCTGACGCCCCCTTACTGGACTTGCCCAGATATGCCACTGTTGGAACATGCATGCCACCAGGGGACATGATTCAGCTGAGGAGGAGGCAAGCTCAGTGGTAGCTGCAACTGTTATAATGTTCCCATGTAAAAATACACTACCCAATTACTGACCATTTGAACAGCTATAGCATGTCTTAAAATCTGTACGTGATAGGCAAATTCTGAGTTCAGATTTGGAATCAGCACACTCAGTATCATACAAATCACATGTGCTATTACCTCTAGCAAAATCATTGTTGTGCAGTGTTATTAATCCAGTTTTCAGAATTTTTTCTCGTAGAAAAATAGTTCATTCTCTTCAACTGTGTTTGAAGGGGGTGAGTTTTTGCTCTTCGGTGGAAAAATTTGGACACCAGTTAACAAATCGTAGAATTCCAGTTGATGAAGCCACAGTAGTTCAAGTGGTGTTGAATAGAATGAACTCTATAGTGTGCATGTAAGGGCTTATGCAGTTAACTATATATCTACTGCAAATTTTATACACAAGTATTTAAAAATTGTTGAATAGAAGGGTGTAGATTACACCTGTCTCACATTGTCTCTTTCATGTTCTCTAATAGGTTTTTGGAAAACTCATCTCCGGAGATGCAGAACCAACACCAGAACAAGAGGAAAAGGCTTTGTTATCTTCACCTGAAGGAGAGGAAAAAGTACACAATGTATTTATTTGTATTCTACAATTAATATGATTCTAAACCTACTGATGCATCTTTTATCCAAACACAATTTTGTCATGCCAGATAGTTTTTCTTGGCCAGTTACTCCTTATAATTCATTCATAAATAGTGTTTATACATTCATAAATAAGTGTGGAGATACACAATGGTACCCCGTACAATGAAAAAATTCAGTCCCACAGGGTTCTTTGTTGTACGGGTTTTTTCATTGTATGGGGCACCACTGGTCACGCATGTGTATGATCGCCAAGAGGCTTAGCAATCCAGCCTAGGTGGCTTTTGGAAGGGCTGGGAAAAGCCTTCGCTTGCTCTGAAAGTCAACCAGCTGGGTGGCTAAGCCCCTTAGCTATCCAGGCTTGGACCCTGGGCTTGGTTTTGAAGGCAAGGGACAAGCTGCTCGCCCCTTTCCTTCTGAGGCAAGCCGAGGCTCAGCGGTGTGCACCCTTGGCTTGTTTCAGAAGGCAAGAGGGGAAGCGCTTGCCCCTTGCCTTCCAAGACAATCTCAGGCTCAGCTGTGCACATCCCCTGCATGCCTCAGAAGGCAAGGGGCGAAGCACTTGTCCCCCCCTTGCCTCCCAAAGCAAGCCGGGGGTGAGCACCACTCAGCCTGGGCTTGGCTTGGAAGGAAAGGGGCCAGTGCTTCTCCCCTTGCCTTCCAAGGCGAGCAGGGAAATTGCCTCCCTCATTCCGAAGGAAGCTGAGATTGGGAGCCTCTGAACCTGGTTTCCTTTCGAAGGAGGCAACCAGGGGGTGCACGGGCTGAGCCCTGTAAGGGAACATGGTGGCGATCTGGTTTGCTTCAGGAGGCACTGCCAGCCACCCATATCCCAAAGCAGAGAGCCTGTAGCGCCGGTTTGGCTGGGGGGGGGGACAGGTATACCGAATCTCCCCCCAACCAAATGGGTCTAAGCCTCGGTAGATCTCTGCCCCAAAGCCCGCAGAGTTGGTCTCTAGTCCTGTGGGCTTTGGGGCAGAGATCAATGTTGGGGAATTTAAGGCAAACAATTGCATCGCACAATGTTATCTTAATGTTGTGCGATGCAAATGTTTGCCTCAAATTCCCCGACATTATCCGATTTTAGCGATATCTGAGGCAGTCGTTATCCAGAGTATCACTGTAGCTCTTAATTTTAACAACAAGGCTCCTTTTGCATTAATATCAAGCAAAGCTTCAGCTGCAAAAAGTGCTTGGTCTCTTGCCTATATGTTGCTGCCTTGGTTCACAAGCCTGGGAGATGTAGTTTTGATTGACAATGAAACTATGTTTTTCCTTGAGTTTCCTGTCAAAACAATCATCTTCACAGAAACACAGAAACTGTAAATTCTGGATTTACTGTAAAAAATTGCTAAACCTTTATTTATTTATTTATTTATTTATATCCCACCCAATTGGTACAAAAATTGCTCTTGACACAGAGTTAAAAAACACACAATGTGTGTCCGTTTCCAAAACACCTGGCAGGCTAAGTCACAAGGAAGTGCTGTCTAAAGCTTCCTGCAGCAAAATTTCTCTACCATGCATTCTTGAAAGGTTGAAAATATGTTAAACACATATTGTTCTTTGAAGGCTTTATTTTGTTTTGTTTCGGCTACATATTTTGTTTCGCTAAATTTCAGCATATACAGTGTAAGAGAAATCAAACTCTTCAAAAAATTTAAGTAATCTTGGACTTCATGCTGAGAAAATCAAGCACACTCTCATCAAATGTTAATGTTTCTATTTAAAGGCAACTTCAGATGCAGACTTGAAGGAGCACATGGTTGGAATCATATTCAGCAGAAGTAAACTGACGAATTTGCAAAAGCAGGTTGGCTAAATTCTAATAATCTTTTACTGTACTCGTTACTTTTGTTGTTGTTGTTCAGTCGCACAGTTGAGTCTGACCCTTTACGACCCCATGGACCACAGCATGTCATGCTCTGTCATCTGCCATCCCCCGGACTCTGCCCAGATCTACACTCACTGCGTCAACAAGGCTGTCTAGCCATCTCACTCCCCCTTTTTCCTTTTTGCCTTCAATCCTTCCTAGCATCAGGGCCTTCTCCAGTGAGTCCTCTCATCTCATTTGATGGTAAAAGTACTGAGCTTCAGCTTCAGTATTTGTCTTTCCAAGGAGCAGTCAGGTTTGATTTCCTTCAGGATTTATTGATTTGATCTCCTTGCTGTACTCAATACTTTACACACCTTTGAATATGTGAGCAAGAGTAGAGGAAGGGAAGCTTCGGGATGACAGGGTCCCACTTCTTTGAGGAGAGAAAAGCGTCAGTTAAAACCTTATGCTATACCCGCCCCTCCCTAAAGGACTGTGTTAAGATCTCATCACAATGTCAAGTCAGTCAGGTTTGTTTGACTTCTGGTAAAGGCAAGAAGATAGTTGTCCTAGTCCAAGGTCAAAATCATTAGTGTGTATGTCTTGTTTATATGTGAAGGATCCTTCCAGTGGAAACTGGTTTTAAAATACAGAAAAATAGAATTACTCTATACTCTGTAAACAATAGATCATCTTCAGAGAACATTTTTTTAAACAAAATGTTCATTGGGGCAGTGTTGTTTACACATAAAGTTTTTTTAATGTTTAATAATACTTTGTACATTCAATAAATGTATGGCAAGCTATGGTATAACTTGCCCCTTCCAAACCAATCTAGAACTTTTTTGCAATAATTAACACCTGTGTCATCTCTATTCCTATTCATACTTCAACACTTCACATACTTTTTTTCTCTCCAGCAGCAGGATTATTTGGACACTCTAGTTGCAAACTGGTATTATTGCATATAAAATTTTCCATGCATATTGAGAAGGGCCAAGTGGCTTAAAACATGGTTTAACAGCATCTTGTATATACTACAAACTTTGAAACAGCAGATATTGCAAAGCTCATTGTGAATCAGCTTGCAGTTGAATAGCCTATTTTCATGACCTTCTGTGTATGCATTTTAGTAAAACATCACAAATAAAAAGCAGTTTTGATTCTGGTTAAACCCAACATTTGGAGAGTCTCAAAGATGGATTAACATAGATTATAATTTTGCTTCTTAATTAAATTATGAACTCTCGTGGCATAGTAGTTAAACTGTTGTACTGGAACCAAAACACTGTGAGTTTAGTCCTGACTCAAGGTTGACTCAGGGCTCAAGGTTGCCTCAGCCTTCTGAGGTCAGTAAAATGAGTACCCAGCATATTGAGGGCCAAAAATGCTAATTACCTTGTGAATCACACAGAGAGTGCACTAAGCGCTATGGGGTGGTATATACACTAGAACCTTGGATAATGTTATGACTTGGTTTCACAAGTCATAACGTTATCTGGTTTTTAATGTTGTGCGATGCATTGATCGCACAGTGTTAAAAAAAAGCCCTGTTCCCTTTCTAAAGAGGAAAGGGAACGGGGGGGGGGGAAATCCGGTTTGCTTGGGGAGGGAATGGGCGTTCCCTCCCCAAGCAAACCAGCGGTCCCAGCGTGAGATTGCCATTTGCTGGCATCGGCACTGGGGTTTGGGGAAATAACATGTATACACAACAGTTCTTTCTCCCAACCCTAGGGCTGATCCCATGCTGGCATCGGTGCTGGGGTTGGGGGAAAGAATGGGCTTAGTGATCCAAGCCGGGGGTGGGGGCATTCTGAAGAGAGGCTGAGGACCCTTTTCCCATCCTCTCTTCAGAAGCCCCCCTCCCCCCAGCCTGGACGGCTAAACACATTAAGCAATCCAGGCCTGGTGTGTGTGTGTGTTTCTGAAAAGAGGCTGGGAAATCCTTTTTTCCCAGCCGCTGTTCAGAAACCTCCGCCTGGATCACTAAGGGGCTTAGTGATCCAGGCCGGGGGTGGGGGTGTTTTGAAGAGAGGCTGGGGACCCTTTTCCCAGCCTCTCTTCAGAAACCCCCATCTGGCTCACTAAAAGACTTAGCGATCACGGTGGCGGTGGGTGGGTTCTGAAGAGAGGCTGGAAAAAGGATCCCCAGCCTCTCTTCAGATGCCCCCCCCCCCCCCGGCCACCTGGCTCATTAAGCCTGTTAGTGATCCGGAGATCAATGTCGGGAAATTTGAGTGAAACTTTTGCATCGCACAACGTTATCTTATCGTTGTGTGATGCAAAAGTTTCCCTCAAATTTCCCGATGTTATCTGGTATTAACGTTATGCGATGCACATGTTAACCAAGGTATTACTGGAAGTGTAATTGCTATTGCTAGATTGGAATCATCATAGTGTGGTTGACTGCAGTTTAATACTTTTTTTCCTTTATGTGCTTGTTTATTTGGAATAGGTTTGTGCTCATATTGTGCAGGCTATCCGAATGGAAGCAACTCGTGTACGTGAAGAATGGGAGCATGCAATTTCTAGCAAAGAGAATGCTAACTCTCAGCCTAGTGATGAAGATGCGTCATCTGATGCCTATTGTTTTGAACTACTGTCCATGGTGCTGGCGCTGAGTGGTTCTAACGTAGGCCGTCAGTATTTGGCTCAGCAACTCACTTTGCTTCAAGATCTCTTCTCACTACTGCATACTGCTTCTCCCAGGGTGCAGAGACAGGTTAGTATAGATGACTCTTCAGATTACACAAAAATATATTACTGTTTAATTTGGAATATTCTAGTCTAATTACACAATCAGTGGGTCACTAAATTTGACAGCAAAAATATTAGCTAACTTGTCTGAGTATTTCTTTTAGGTAACGTCCTTACTGAGACGTGTGCTGCCAGAGGTCACACCCAACCGGTTGGCTAGTATCATAGGAGTCAAAGCACTACCTCCAGCGGATATAAGTGATATTATTCATTCTACAGAGAAGGGAGATTGGAATAAGCTTGGTATATTGGACATGTTCCTGGGATGTATTGCCAAAGCACTCACTGTACAGCTAAAAGCCAAAGGAACTACTATAACTGGTACTGCTGGTACTGCAGCTGGCAAGGGTGTTACTACAGTTACCTTGCCAATGATTTTCAATTCCAGGTTAGTAGAAAATATACTCTTTTATTATTGAACATTTAAAATGTAGTCTTGATTTTCTGATACAATAAAGAGTATGCTTATTCAGATTCCCTTTAAAAATGTCATTCAACTTTGTGTTTTTGAAATAACATTTTTGTTTCCTAAGTACTATAATGTGTCACTTGACTTTGATTGTATTTTCTCTCTCTCTAGCTATCTGAGGCGAGGTGAAAACCATTGGTGGATGAAAGGCTCAACACCAACACAGATTTCAGAGATCATTATTAAACTTATAAAAGACATGGCAGCTGTAAGCACTGAACATTTTTAGTGTCCTTTAATCTTTCTTTTTCATACACAACATTATATGTTTTAAATTCTTTATTTATAAATTTTCAATAAAAATGAAACAATAAAAAAAACAGACATACAATACAAAAAAGATTTCACAGGAGTACTACACTTGATATACATTGAATACAAAAAATAGAAAGCTATAATATATTTTTCAACTTTTATATCACCTCTCTTCAACCAATAATTCTAATACCTCTATTATCTCTACAACATGTATTCTTCATTACTTAATTCACCTCTGTGCTATGTACAATGTCCAGGAGGTTATATCCATTTACATTTTCCAAAAATTAATTTGTTCTGGTACAGGGTTAACTCCTTTATTTTCAACAATCACATATTCCACAAATTTCCACATTAATGCCACACAAACAGCATTCTGTAAATAAGATGAGACGGTGTAATCAACAAAACAAGCTGTATAACGCATAAACTTTCCAAATTCTATTTGACCCCATTTGTACAAATTAAATAATCTGATACTACTGTTCCGTAGTCTCTGCCTGTAAAAGGTATCACATGGAATTCGGAACACTCGTAGGATTTAATTAAACTGTATAGTTTCATTAGCTCTGCTGCTTTGCCACTGAATACTGTGTATTTGATATAATAATATTCTCACCTCAAGCTATATTTTAAAAATTGCCTAGATTTCCATTGCCAAGAGGTGGAAGATTGCTTGGGTGGCCCTGTTTCCATGCAGAATTAGTCTGCGTACCTTCCCTCTGTTTGTACAAAATATCATTTGAGCCAGATATTTCCAGCAGAATGATTTACTAGTCAAGCAGTATTGTAGATTATGCTATAATTTTGCTTTTTAAACAGTGTGCAAGAAACGTCGACCTCAGATATTTTCCACTTGCTGCTATCTACAGAATCGCTTCCTGCACCTGCTGCTTTATTGCCTTTTAGACAGGCATTTTCTTTCGCAGAGTAACAACTAATGAGTAGCTACATGTGCAGTGAGATGCTGTTATACTGAGGGTAAACAAAAGTGATATTTGTCCCCAGTTTATTTAGTGAAGGGAAAGAAATGACTCAGGGCTGAACATCAGGGACACTTCCGGTCTTGCAGAAATTAAATGGCAGTTTTTTGTAGCCTAAGTGGTATAGGAAGCATTGTAGATATGTACTTGATTCAAGATGCCCTATCTATATTTCATAGTGTGATTGCCAAAAGTTAATAAGATTCCACCAAAACGATTGTCTAAAATAAGGGTCAGCAAACGTGGCTCTCCAGATGTTCTTAGATTTCAGTTATCAGAAGCCCAAGTCAGTACACCTGCTGATCAGAACTTCTGGGAATTGACATCCAAGAACATCTGGAGAGCCAAGTTTGCTGATTTCTGGTCTAAAATATCAAGGGCATTATAGCTGATCATCAGAGTGTTCTTCCTTTCCCCTAGAAACAGGGCATCTCATAGACAAGCAAATATCTTTGGTAGCAAATGGAACCAAGTGAGATAAAGAAGATAGGTTTTGGTGTACCAAGAAAATTTCAGCATGAAATGATATGAACAGTGAAAAATCCACGTTATCTTCTCATAGGGTCACTTGTCTGAAGCTTGGTCCCGTGTGACCAAAAATGCTATTGCAGAAACAATAATTGCTTTGACCAAAATGGAAGAAGATTTCAGATCACCAGTGCGATGTATTGCAACTACTCGGGTAAGAGCAGTTGGTTCATTAATTACATAGAACATTGGTCTTTGTTTTTTTGCAACTGTGAGCCTATACCTGGATTATTTAACTTAAACATTTGCATCTTGTATTTAGTTTATTTCTTTATGTTCAGCTCATTTCTTTTTTAATTTTAGTTTTATGTTACTTTTATTGAACATAAAATGCAAAATGTGTGATGAAAGGGGAAAATACCATACTATTGTTGAATATTTTGGTACCTTGTATTTATATTGAAAGGAAAATACAAAAACTGGTAGCCAGTATTTGCATGTTTGTAATATGATACTAGTTTATGTGTAGAAAAAGTTGAAAAAACACCTTTTGGAGAGATACTGATTCATATGACAGAACTGTGCTGTCATTTCTAATAATTTTGTAAGATTTCTCTTATCACTTAAAATGTATTAACTATACAGTATATTATATCAACCAGCTAATAATTTTGTAAGTCCTTTGATCAGCATTGTTCTTGATATAGTATTTACTTCAACCTATCTTTGTACAGTTCTTCTAAGAATCAGCTTAACTAGGTAACCACGACAAAGTAGCTTTGAAAAAGAGGAAATTGTAGAAAAATGAAACCTTTTTAAAAGTAGTGCTGAAGTACAGAGAAGACAAATTGATAATGAAGGATATCATTATTCAGGATAGTAGAAGGTACAGAATATACCAGTTGTGTGTAAAAAAATATATTGAGGGCATTTCAGGTAGACCAACTGGTGCAGCTCAAAGTAAAGTATTTATTTAATCAACTCTGCTAGTGAATGATTGTTTGTTATTAGACCCTCAAGTGTAAAGCTCTTTATGTATATATTATGAGATAAAATCATTGGTTAGCCTGATGCCTTCATAACCTGTTGCTAAAGGTTTGTGTGACATTACCCTCTTTTCAACAGCTCTGGCTAGCTCTTGCATCCCTTTGTGTACTTGATCAGGACCATGTAGACAGACTTTCCTCTGGAAGATGGATGGGAAAGGATGGACAGCAAAAACAAATGGTAAGGAATAGACAGAAATCAATCATTTTATTGAGAAGTTCCTGTTTTAGAAGTCTGCAGAATGCAACAACCATACTGCCTTAAATGTACAAATTCTTGGATCTGTTTCTAAAGTTAGACTAGAACTACAAGTGCTGTGGTTATAGTTTTGAAGATTGTTTTTGGAAATATGATTATCCTTCGTGTTGTTTGGGGATGCACACTGATGTGTTCTGCGCCTGCGCTGAATCCTGAGCGGAGCTGGAAAGCTGATTGGATAAAGAGTTTTAAATGTGGGACCGCCCACCATGCCCAACCCCTTTGGCACCATTTCGCGCTCTCCCCTCAGTTTGCTTTTTTCCGCTGCGCAAGCAGGAGCCTGGAAAAAAAGCTGTGAGTTGTTTAGCTGAGATTGTCTCAGAATCTTCTAATTTTTATACCCAACAATTTTTCTCGGACCAGGGGACTCAATCCCTTGGTCCTTGTGTGGCTGGGGACTCGCCCTCAGCCGCCGGTACAAAAAAAAAAAAACAATCTCGTGTCGGGGCCTCCCGGCCGGGATGATTTTTTCTCTTCGGCCATCTACCTCGGTGGATGGCCTCAGCGGCAGCATTCAAGCAGTGTCCGTCCTGCAAGAGAAAGTTTCCTAACTCGGACGGACACGTGCGCTGCCTCCGCTGCCTTGGGGAGAGCCATCAGATCCAGACCTGTGAGGTGTGTAGAGGCTTCTCGAAGGCCGCGATCAAGAACCGCCAGTACCGCACTCGCTCCCCCAGCTCCAGAGCAGACTGCTGCCTCAACGTCTGCTCCTTCGACCTCCGCTCCTTCTTCACGGCCTTCGGCCTCAGAACTGTTCAAGCGGAAGAAGGAGCAGGAGAAGAGGAAGAAAGACAAAAAGGAGAAAAAGAAGCGTCGTAGCTCCTCATCTTCTCTCCCTCCGACTCCGGGACCGGCTCACCCTTCGCCGCCACGCTCCCTAGCATCCGCCCCGGTTGCAGCTCCACCTACGCCGGGCAGGATGTCGGTCGATGCCCGGGAAGCCGCCACACCGGAAAGGGCCCCCAGCCCTCCGCCATCACCGGAGATGCTTCCACCTCCACCGCCGCAAAGATCTTCCTCTCTTCACGCCTCTTCCGTGGCTCCTGGTCCGGCTTCCGAAGTGCCGCCCCAGTTGAGCCTCATCGCCCCGTACATCGAGGCGATGGTGCGGAAGTTGCACACTGAGCTCCAGGGCCCCCAGCCGGCACCGTCTGAGTTCGTGGAGCGCCCTCTGCCTCCCGAACCAGCCACGGAGGCACCACCGCTCCGTGAGGAGGGCCCGGCACCGAAGAGGCAACGCGTGGAGCAGGCGCGGTCGGAGGCCTCTCTTCCTCCGTACCAGCTGCCTTTGCCCGGGAGCGACCCGAGATCCGCTAGGCCGTACTGGTCGGACTCGGACCCCGAGGCCTACCTACCACCGCCCAGCGTCTCGGAGCGGTCGGGAGGCTCCGACGACTCATCGGACCAGGAGGAGGAGGATCAGCCACCGCCGGTTGCCGTCGACAAATCCCCAGACAACAACATCGGCTCCGTCCACGGCTCCCAGCCGGAGGACCAGAAGACATACATGGCTTTGATCACCCACCTCGGCTCCACGCTCGGGATCCGGGCGGAGGCTCCCCTGGACGAATGTGAGGATGTGGTCTGTGGCATGGCCGACCGGAAGGAGTTGGTCCCTGTCCGCCTGGGACTGCTCCCGAAGATCGCCAAAGCGGCCAAAGAGGTATGGAAGAGACCGGTATCCTCACATTCGGTGTCCAACAGGGTGGACTCCATGTACAGGCTGCTGGACAACTCCAACTTCCTGCACATCCACCCGGCGCCGAACTCCCGAGTGGTTAAAGGCTCCCAACACTGGACACCGATCAGTAGCACTCCCATCCCATCGACTCAGGAAGGGAAGAAGCTGGATGCACTGGGCAGGAGGTTCTATGCCAATGCCTCCGTGTCCTTCCGTGCGTCCAACTACGCAACGGCCATGGGCGGCTACCAGTGCCGACTTTGGGAGCAGGCGGAGTCCTTCAAATCGCTGCTGTCGCCGGACAGACAAGCGGACTTCGAGAAACTCTGCCTGGAGGGCAGCCAGCTCGCCCTCCCAACAGATCTGCACCGGCCGCCACGTCACGGAGTCGGAGGCAAAGAACCTGGCCTCCGCCATCCAGCTCCGCCGCCACGCCTGGCTCCGCTCAGCTGACCTGCAGGAAGACGTAAAGCGGCTCGTGGAGGAACTCCCCTTTGATGGTGAAGGCCTCTTCGCTAAGGAGACCGACACCTCCTTGGGGGAGCTGAAGGGGGACTACGCCACCATAAAGCAGCTCCGCCCTCCATGCCGTGGGTCCAGTCGTTACCAACGGGACCAACCATCGACGTCGCAGGCAGGCCTGTCCTACCAACCTCACCCACCACAGAGGCAGGGGGACTACCCCCGGTACCAACCCTACCGGCCACGACAACAACAACCCAGCCGTCCACGCTACCAGCAGCGTCACCAGACTGGTAAGCGGACGGAACGGAAGGGCAAACAACGAGTTTGACTTCCGTGACCGAGACTCTACCTTACCGTCCCCTAACCAACTACCTATCGGCGTGGTCTGCCATCACCACAGACCGATGGGTTTTAACCATCTTAGACTCTGGCTACACGATCAAGTTCAAGAGATGCCCTACTGTCGGACGGGTCCGCGTCACCGATCCGTCCCCACCGCTCCAGGAGGAACTATCAGCTCTCCTAGAGAAGGGTGCCATAGAACCGGTCGCAGCGTTGGAGTCTCATGAAGGGTTCTTCTCCCGCTACTTCCTCGTGGACAAAAAAGACGGGGGGTCGCGTCCCATCCTGGACCTCCGTCTCCTCAACAAACACATCGACGCGAGGAAGTTCCGGATGGTGACTCTTCACTCCATCCTCCCACTGATCAACCACGGGGACTGGTTTACCGTCATCGACCTGAAGGATGCCTACTTCCACGTATCCATCAGGAGGGAACATTGTCGCTTCCTCTGCTTCCAGGTGGGCAGCGACATCTACCAGTACACATGTCTACCCTTCGGCCTCTCCACCGCTCCGAGGGTATTCACGAAGTGCATGGCGCCGGTGGCTGCTCATCTTCGGCTGCAAGGTGTCCAAGTGTTCCCGTACATAGACGACTGGTTGGTCTGCTCCCCAACCCAACAGAAAGCCAAGGACAATGTTGCTCATTGCCTGGCCCTTATGCAGAGTCTCAGTCTACGGGTCAACTACAAGAAGTCTCAGTTGACCCCCACTCAAAGAATAGACTACATCGGAGCCATATTGGACTCTCTGGCCCTAAGAGCCTATGCTCTGCCCAAACGTCTGCTCGACATCCGTGCGGTGGTGGCATGTATCCAGGGCAGGCGTCGGGTCCGTGCGAGGGACGCCCTCCACTTGCTAGGACTCATGGCGTCGACCACGGCGGTGATCTCGCACGCCAAGCTCAAGATGCGATCGCTCCAGTCGTGGCTCCTCGCCTCCTTCGACAGCACCCACGACGACCTCGGGAAGTGGCTCACACCAACTCCCGAACTGCAAGACCAGTTGAACTGGTAGACAATGGACCGCAATGTGGCCGCGGGGAGACTCTTCATCCTTCCTGCACCATCCGTCCAAGTCACCACCGACGCGAGCACGTACAGATGGGGTGCGTGCTGCCTCGGGTTACGGGTCCACGGCGTCTGGACGCCCGCGGAAGCCAGCCACCACATCAACTTCCTCGAGCTGTTGGTGGTGTGGAAGGCTATGAGGTCCTTCAGACTATCAATAGCGGGCCGCATGGTGCAGATCGCCTCGGACAACACCACGACCCTAGCCTACCTCAACCGGCAAGGAGGGACCAAGTCTCTCTCCCTCCTTCACCTGACTGTCCTGATTTGGGAGTGGTGCCTGAAGGTACACGTGTTCCCCATAGGTGTCCACATCCAGGGCACCCTGAACTCCGATGCGGACTCCCTGAGCCGCAAAGGGACGGCAATGCACGAATGGGAACTAGACGGATCGGTGTTCGACCGTCTGTGCCGGCGGTGGGGCACACCGAACCTAGACGTGTTCGCAACACAGGCCAACACCAAGTGCCGCCGTTACTGCTCCCGAGCGGGATCGGCTATGGATCGGAGGGCGATGCCTTCATGGTGCCGTGGCACCAGGAACTACTGTACATGTTTCCACCGATCCCTCTTATCCAACGGGTCCTGGTACGGATCCGTGCGGAGAACGCCTGGGCGATCCTGATTGCCCCGTCCTGGCTGCGCCAGCCATGGTTCCCGCTGCTCCAAACCCTGGCTTGCGACCGCCTTTGCCTACCCACCAATCCAAACCTCCTCCGCATGGAGGATGGTCGGATCCTCCACTCGGATCTGCCGAGCCTGCACCTGACGGCCTGGCTTATCCACCCAACCTAACACGGATCCTTGAACTATCAAGGAAGCCTTCCACGCGGAAGTCCTACGATGCCAAGTACTGTCGCTTCATGGACTTCTTGGTATCCAGCGACCGTACCGTGGACTCAGCATCCCTGCAGGATGTCATGTCCTACCTCCTGCACCTGGCCGAGTCAGGATCTGCACACTCATCCTTAAAGGTCCACTTGGCTGCGGTGGTGGCCAAGGCTCCACCTTCATCAGTATTGTCCTCCGCTTTCAGAGACAAGACTGTTAAAAGATTCCTCCAGGGACTGCGTAATGCCTACCCTCTAGTAAAGATACCACCTCCTCAGTGGTCCCTCACTGCTGTGCTCACCGCACTCACGAAGGCACCCTTTGAGCCCATGGCTACAGTGGACATTGTTTCTTACAAAACTGCTTTTCTCGTAGCCATCACCTCTGCCGAGAGGGCAGGAGAACTGGCAGCCCTGCGGTCTGACCCTCCTTTTCTCAAGTTCTACCCCGATAGGGTAGTATTGCACCTGGACCTGGCCTTTCTGCCCAAAGTCCTGACTGAATTTCACCTGGCCCAGTCCATCACGCTTCCAGCATTCTTCCTGAATCCTTCGTCTGCACAAGAGAGAGTGTGGCACTCGTTGGATGTCAGGAGGGCCTTGCTGTTCTACACACAAAGGACTGCGTCCTTCAGGAGAGCCAAGCAACTATTCGTGGCTTATGGTGGCAAGTCCAAGGGACACTCTCTGTCTGCCCAGAGACTTTCCAAGTGGATCTCAAGTACCATCTACCTGGCCTATGAGATGTCGTCCTTGCCACCACCTCCCCATGTCCGGGCACATTCCACCAGGACATTGGCTTCCTCCACTGCATTCCTGGAGGGCATCCCGATGGAGGACATCTGCAAGGCTGCTACCTGGTCCAGATCCTCCACCTTCATCACCCACTACCGGGTTGACACAAGGTCCGCTCCCGATGTCAGACGGGGCAGGTCCATCCTGACGGCTGGTCTCCGATCCTCTTCGTTGATGACCACCCATCCATGATGCCATCGCGCTCTCCTACAATCTCAGGACGCCGGCTGCCCACCATCCAAGTAAGTGAGCTTGTTAGTCACCCATCAGTGTGCATCCCCAAACAACACGAAGGAAAAGGACAGGTTTCACTTACCAGTAACTGTCGTTCTCCGAGTATGTTGTTTGGGGATTCACACAACCCAACCCTACCTCCCCTCAGGGCTGCCGGCCTGAGATGGCCTTATGCTTCGCGAGCAGCTTTAGTATCAAACTGAGGGGAGAGCGCGAAATGGTGCCAGAAGGGGTTGGGCATGGTGGGCGGTCCCACATTTAAAACTCTTTATCCAATCAGCTTTCCAGCTCCGCTCAGGATTCAGCGCAGGCGCAGAACCCATCAGTGTGAATCCCCAAACAACATACTCGGAGAACGACAGTTACTGGTAAGTGAAACCTGTCCATATGTATGCCATTTATATCCATAGTTGTTTTAAAGCCAGGGACAGAATCGCGTTCCCTCAGACAGCTTCAGGGGCCAGATGGCCTTTTGCCCTTCCTCCACCACATGGCACTTCCTGGTGTGGTGGAGACAGTGGGAAGCCCACATGAAATGCTACCCTGCGCCGCATCTGAGCTACAGACCACAGCTTGAGAATCCCTGGCTTAGAGCATTATATTATCACATTAAATTAAAGGGAAAATTTAATTTAAATTTAATTTTTAGACTTTTATGCCGCACCCTCTCACAAAAGCGACTCTGGGCGGCTTACAGTAGAAAATCTCTAGAAAAGCATAAACTGACTGAGTTAAATGTATAAATGCCAGATTCATTGAATGAAGTTACTTTTAAAATATCCTGAGAAGTTAAGGAAAGGATGGAGAGCCTGTGGGAGTTCAGATGTTACTGGGCTCCATCTCCCATCAGACTCAAAAAGTATGGCCAATACTGGGATTTATAACCCAAGAGTACCTGGAAGTCTCACATTCCCAACCTTGTTGTATCTTTTACTATATGATTGTATAGGAAAACAAAAGTATATTACAAGTGTACATAATACATAAAGATCTTCTAGAGTGTGCAGCTTCCCCTGTCAAATGCTCCTCAGCAAACAGGATGATGTGGAAGTAAAACTTGAAAGTAGAAATTTGACTATACTGTTCTGCTGTTGGTTACGTATAATTCAGCCATTTCTCTTCCACAGATTCATCGACCTCCATTTCATTTCTGAAAACAAATTATTGAGATTATTTTAAAGTATTTTTAAGATTCTTTTTTTAAAAAAGAAACTTCCTATCACATTTTTCATTCATTACAACTTACCACTCTGATTATAAAATACCATTAGCGTTTAATGTTTTCATTTTTCTCCTGCTTTCAGCCAATGTGTGATAATCATGATGATGGAGAAACTGCTGCAATCATCTTATGTAACGTCTGTGGAAATCTCTGTACAGATTGTGATAGGTTCCTCCATCTTCATCGGCGAACAAAGTCTCACCAAAGACAGGTGGGATATTCAAAATTTCACATGTACAAATTCTGTCATATAGTTGAATTATCTGATTCTTCTGATTATTTTGATTGATTGTGGGTTTGGTCAAACTCAACAGGTATTCAAAGAGGAGGAAGAAGCTATCAAGGTAGATCTTCATGAAGGCTGTGGTAGGACCAAACTGTTCTGGCTGATGGCACTAGCAGATTCTAAAACTATGAAAGCTATGGTAGAGTTCAGAGAACAAACAGGTAGGAAATATTTCCATTTACAATAGTTTTTATCCAGTTCATTTGGTGTGGGTGAGAATATTACTGATTCTCAGGTTGGCTGTACATAAAATGCAGGTTGTTTACTAGCAAACAGAGGAAGTATCCACTATAGTGTTAACCAGATTATCAGATCAGAAATCAAGATGTTTCCTCCAAAGTTACTTGACCTAAGTATCACTTAAACTTGAACACTTCTTCTTTTTCTTCTGTGTCATACATACATACATACATACATACATACTCGCCGAAGGCTCCTCTCGAGTGTTGTTAGTTCCGTGTTGCTGTATGCAGCCCCGATTTGGTCTGAAGCCACAGCAGAGACATTGTACATGCGTCAGATAAATTCGATATACCATAGGAGTGCCCTGCGGGTGGCTTTGGCATTTTGAACAGTCTCATACGATGCTGTGTGTGTCATTGCCGATATGATGCCGATCCATCTGTTAGCAGAGGAACGGGCAGAGATTTACTGGCAGAGGCGAGAAAACCAGGAGAAGGAACAACGCACAATTTATATAGAAGCCAGGAAAGAGAGGATAACACAATGGCAGCAGATCTGGGATAAATCAACCAAGCGATGGTGGACTCATCGCCTTATCCCAGACATTAGTGCATGGTCGACAAGACAGCATGGAGAGGTGGATCACTACCTCACACAGCTGTTGACAGGGCATGGCTGCTTCAGAGCCTACCAACACTGCTTCAGGCTGGATGATGATGCTTCATGCCCCGTCTGCCAGCCCATGCAGGAAGATGCAGAGCACGTATTTTTTCATTGTCCACGCTTTGATACAGAACGGGAAATTCTACAGAGACATTTTTGACAACAGCTGTCTCCAGAAGATATCATCAGTGAGATGTTGAGTAGGGAGACTACCTGGGTCGCGGTGTCCAATTATGCAGCTGGGGTCATCTTGGAACTTAGACGTGTGGAGAGACTGCGAAGAGGGCAGCCAGAGACATAGAGGAGAAGGAGGGCAAGGAGCCAAATTGGAGGAGGGTTTTTAATAGCCATTTTGCCCCCCCCCCCCATGAAGTAATGCCTGACAGCGGTCCCTTGGGGTGGCAGGGCGTAATGGGAGGTGGTTTTAGTGGGTAAAAATCCCACACACTGTGAAGCCAGAGCAAGGACTCACAGTGTATTTTGAAGATTTCCACCTGCCCTTAATAAAAACATACATGCATGCATGCATACATACATACATACATACATACACTTTTATTGGCATTACAGTGGCGCTAAAAGTTCCAGTAGTATCAAAAATGGTCTGTGTCTAGGTCAGACATGAAACTGTCCAAATGAAGCCACCTTGTGGTGACTTCATCACACAGTTCCTTTTGCCTATTTTAATGTGAGAAAGAATAGCAGGCAACACAAGGGTATGCCCAATTGTGGTTCAGAAATACCACAATCTTCAAGGAGGCTCTAGATCAGGAGTTCTCAACCTTTTTAAGCTGGGGGCCGGATCACACTTCCTCAGACAGCTTGGGGGTGTGTGGACAGCCATTTTGCCCTTCCTGCACCACATGGCACTTCCTGGTGTGGTGGAGGCGGTGGGGGGGGCACATGAAATGGTGTCACGGGCTGCATCTGGCCTGTGGGCCACTGGTTGAGAATCCCTACTCTAGATGCAGGTTTTCCTGGAAGGAAAACAGACATATTTCTATCTTTTTTCTTATATTAAATAAAAGTTGAAAGTATACACAAATTCTATAGAAGCAGAGAAGAGCCAAAGAAGAACTCTGTTCCCTAAAAATTTCAGCTTTCATATATTTTTGTTGTTGTCTTAAATCAAGTTTCTAAGTCTGGTGAAGAACACATAAGTATGACAGTCTGGAGAGGATAATCTTTGTAGCTTTCACAGGGTCCTATGATCAGAACTAGCAAGGGGGTTCATTCTTCTCCAAGACCCTTTTTTTATGCAGCAAGAGGAATAGAATTCCACATCTCTGTTTCCATGACAAAACCTTTAAATGTTTTTGAGAAATATTTTGTGAAAATATTAGAGGGCTTAAAGTCTCACCCCTAAACATCAGCTACCTCATATGATTGGCCTTCGGGAGTCGGGGGGAGGGAGTTTGGCTTTCACAAATTATTCATTTATGTTTAATTTGTATTATTGATCATGATACTGGAATGTGGGTTGTAGTGTAAATCACTTCTTAGTACTTTCTATCTGGAAAACCCTGAAAAGGGTCACAATCAGTGATGGGATGTCACCGGTTCCAGACGGATCTCTGGAACCGGTAAGATGAATCCCGGAGGGTTCTCCGTGAGGGGAAGTCCACTTTTGGGGCGTCCGGTTCCGGACGCCTGACCGAAAGGGAAAAAAAAATTAAAATCAGAGATAAAATGGCTCCAATTGACTGCGCATGTCCAGAAACTCAATCTGACGCATTGCGCATGCGTCAAATTGAGTTTCTGGACATGCGCAGTCAATTGGAGCCAAATGGATCCAATTTAAAAAAAAAAAAATCTTCCGAAGCTGGAGCCGCCTCTTTTTAGAGTGGCTCCGGCAGCAGCGGCGGCAGCCCTAAGAGAAGGGCACCTCCCCTAGCCGGCCACCGAGCTCCCACGGGGACGTTGGTGCCTGGCCGCGCCGTCCGCCTGCGCCGCGCCGCCCGCCCGCGCCGTCCTAGGGACTTGGGCCCGAGAAACCCCCATGCCCGAGGAAGCTGCCGGCGGCCGGCGGAAGATGATGCGGCGGTGGCGAGCCCCGCCGCGCTTACCCAGGGCATGGGGGTTTGTCCGGCCCAAGTCCCTAGGACGGCGCAGCGTGGGCGGACGGCGCGGGCAGGCACCAACGTGCCCGTGGGAGTTCGGTGGCCAGGCAGGGGCTGCAGGCGGCTGTGGCGGCCGTGGCAGTCAGGGGCAGCGTGCCTTGCCGGGTGGCCCCGGGCCACATGAAGGTTCGTCAGTGCCAAGGAAGGTAAGTGAGGCTTTTTTATATTTAGGGTGGGTGGGTGATTTATTTGTGTTTTCGGTGGGTGGTTGTACTTTAATTTAAATTTTATTTTATTTATTTCTTTATTTTATTTCTTTAAGTTATATACGGGTCTGTGTGCATGTTTATTTATTTATTTTTTATTTTTGGCCTTGCCCACAACGTCATGACGTCATGACGTTGGCTCCGCCCATGACGTCATGACGTCATGACATTGGCCACGCCCATGACGTCCGTGACGTCATGGCGTGGTATTAGAATTTTTGACATCCCATCACTGGTCACAATGAGTTAAAATTTACAGTACTTGATAGCACACGATGATGATTATTATTGTTTATACACACACACACATATAGTCATCTCTGTATATGTGTTTAACTCTGACTCATTCTCAGATTTATTTATTTGTTTTTTTGTAAATGGAGAGCAAATATTTTGCATGTCAAAAATGTCAGGTTCAGTCCCTGTCACATATATAGTGATCATAAATCACAAAACTGAGAAAAACCCTGCCTGAGACTTTGCTGATACTAATCCATATACTGAGCTAAATCTACTGGTTACCTTATTTCACACTTGTGTGTATTCCGCAAGTGTATTGCTTCACTTTGTAGCTGTATCTACATGCTTTTCTGTTAAACCCTTTTCTTTGGTGGTAAAATTATTTACCATGAACAAACTGCTTAATAGCTCAGTGGTTTAGGGATCTGGCTTCAGAGCCAAAGATTGAGAGTTCCCCAAAGTGCCTCCTTGATGATGATAATGAACCATTCTGTAAAATAGAAGGACAGTTCTAATACTTTTGCTCTCTGTTGATTCAGGGAAACCCAGTACTAGCAGCTCTGAGGCATGTCGTTTCTGTGGTTGCCGAAATGGAACAGAATTATCAGCAGTGGGCAGCGTCTGTTCTGATGCTGATTGCCAGGTATTTTGTCCAGCAAACTCAGTAAACTGTAATAATTCCATTTTATTAAGAAATCTGCAATGTAAGATACATGACGCAGTAGTAATGAGAGACTTCAGTCATCCTGATATCTGCTGGGAGAAAAATTCTGCCAAATATGGCATGTCCAAGACATTTCTGGCTTGTGTAGCTGATAATTTTCTCTTACAAAAAGTGGAGGATGAAACTAGAGGAGTAGCTATCGTTGACTTGATTCTAACCCATAGAGATGGCTTGGAGGAAGAAGTGAAAGCCAGACGAACTCTGAGGGAAAGTGACCTATATGTTGTACTTGAGTTCTTGATTTCATAGGAAACAAAAGCAGTGTAGTTGCGCATTTATGCTGCACTTTAGGAAAGCAAATTTTAACAAAAATTTAGATCAATGAGAGGCTAAGTTGCATGGCAAAGGATCCTACTAGGAAAAGGAGTTCAAGATGGATGGGAGTTTTTAAAAAACTCTAAAGGCACAATTCCAAGAAGAAAAACAGGTAGAAGACAGCAAAAAGTATAAGTTTGGTTCCATAAAAAGCTCAGAGAGAAGCTAAAAACAAAAAAGGACACATTTAGGAAATGGAAGGAAGGCCAGGCTACAAAGATAGAGGAAAGACATGTAGAAAGAATTGCATAGAAGGTATTAAGAAGGCAAATGCTGATAATCAACTGAGGTTAACTAAAGATGCTAAAAGGAACAAAAAGAGGATTTCTCAAGCATTGTGTGTAGCAAAAGATAGAGAAAAAACTGTGGCTCAGCTACTTAATGGGGATGGGGAAATGATAACAGACAACCAAGAAAAGGCAAAAGAGCTTAATTTCTACTTCAGATGAATATTTTTCCAAAAAGTAGTATTGGACTCTCCAGACAAATGTGAAGTACAAAAGGGGCAGGGGCAGGATTGCATCTTGTGATTGATAAATAGTCAGGAAATATCTTATTACTGTGAATGAGTTCAAATCTCCATGGCTGGGTGAAATGCATCCAAAGATATCGAAGGAACTGACTGAAGAGATCTGAAAACCACTGTCTTTTTTAAAAAAATCATGGAGGATGGGTAAAGTGACAGATGATTGGAGGAGGGCTAATGTCCCTATCTCAAAAAGGAGGAACCAGGGAACTACCACCCAGGCACTCTGACATCTATCCTAGGGAAATTTCTGGAGCAGATTATAAAGTGGCTTCTTCTTTCCTTCTACTTGCCAGAAAGAATTTTTCCAGGCAGAAGGAAGGGAAAGAAATGTTTGTGTGACTGAAAGAAGAACATGGTTCTCTTACCATTGTCATCTTGTTTTTTCTGTCTTTCTCATTTGCTCATACACCTACTGTAACCAGCAGTATGTTTATAGTGTTAATTTATATCTGTCTTTCATAGGAATATGCTAAGATTGCTTGCGGCAAGACACATCCATGTGGTCACCCATGTGGTGGTGTCAAGAATGAGGAGCATTGTTTGCCCTGCTTACACGGTTGCGATAAGAGCTCTACCAGCCTTAAACAAGATGCAGATGACATGTGCATGATATGTTTCACTGAAGCACTTTCAGCTGCACCAGCTATTCAGGTTTGAGTTTGGGTTTAATGTACACAATCTCTGAAGTATTAATTGTGAAAGGTTTATAGTTAGCAGGTAGGAGTACAGCAGAAGTCATGAAGTACTAAAATGTAAGCGTATAAGTTCTTTAGATGTATGCATTCTTTAGATGTATGCTGAATATATCTTGGTTCTGAGTTGCACTTGTAGTCTTCCGTTTCTGAGAGGTTGGTCTTGCTGTGACACACATATACAATACTGAAATCTACCAGACTTCACCAGCAGATGATACTTAGACAGCATGTGATGTTAAGAAATCACTAATTAGTGGGTAAGACAGATCATCTAGGTGATACATAGTATGGACTCAAGAGTCGACCTCACCCTTGTTCAGGTTTGGTATCTGGTTCTAAGTGCCAAATTGCTCATCTATCTTTCTCATCTAAATCAATTTCAGTATCTGTTCAAGACTTTCCAATATCTCTTAATGTAGGCTGTCCTTGCTTTAAAGAAAGTTTATGTGGGGACAACTGCTGCTCTACTTTGTATTAGAGTTCAGTGTTTTCTTCACCATGGGAGGTGTTCTTACTGTTTCATAAATGTCTTGTTTTCTTTACAGCTGGACTGTAGTCATATATTCCATTTGCAATGCTGTTGTCGAGTTCTAGAAAATAGATGGCTTGGCCCACGGATAACATTTGGTTTCATGTCTTGTCCTATTTGCAAGGTAAGTATAAGAGCAAGTACTGTTTAATATCCTGAAAAACAACTTTATATTGAAGGAGTAAGAGATGTCTTCAGTAGATTTGGAAGGTGAAAACAACTTTTTAACAATTAGGGTCCTCAGATGTGAGATATAAACCACAATCCAATTTCAATTTATTTGAATAGTTGCTGATTACTTGCAAGATAATATCTTATCTTTAATATACAATAGTATGCAATCAAATAATAAAGAAAATAGGGAATTGTACTAAGAATTAAATCAAGATTGTGGTACTGACAAACATGAAGCAGATTTAGAATGCTGCAGTGAGCTTGGAGGTTAGATGTCAAAAGTCCAACCATTTCAAATTCTGACTTGTTTGAATCGGTTACCTTTAGGTTTCCATGCCCGATTAAAGGTGCTGGTCTTAACACATAAAGCTTTGCATGGCTTGGGGCATCAGTATCTGAACAAGTTGTCTCCATCAACAAAATTCAGCCCAGACCACCTGTTAGATAACATGTGGTTATCTAATAAGCAAGCAGACTGTAGATTATTAAATGTTTGATAATTTGTAATCAGTGTTTCAGTTAAATATCAAACAAAGTTCTTAGGGCATATAAAATATTTTAGTAGTTTGATGAAATGCATAGTAGCCTTATTCAAAAGATGATGGGAGGAAAATCAATTAATTCAAAATATTATATTGCATAAGAACTTTACAGATATGAACTGCCAGAGGGAAAAAAATGCATTTTAGATCAAATCCAACTGAGACTGTTGTGTTCTGTACACACAATAAGAAGATTCAGTTCACTGGAAAGAGTGATCCTATTAAGGGTGAAAGGCACTAGAAAAATAAGAACTGACATGAGATAGGTTGACTAAGTAAAGGAAGCCACAACCCTTAAATTTCCAAGACCTCCGGGATTTAAAGATAGGATCTTTTGACGTTCATTAATTCAAAGTCACCATAAATTTGAAAATATATGGTAACAAATAACAGACTAGCCTTGATGTTCCAGGGGTAAAAACTTTGCAGTCCAGTACACTCATTCTTAAGTGCTGCAAGAAACTGCAGCTAATGTTGAGATTTTTGCTGTGCTACAAAATGTGTCAAGTTTTTGCATTTGATGTAGTTTATACAGATTTCAACTTTTTTTTTACTTATTAAGTAAAATGTTTTGTTCGAATGTATGATTGATGACATGTCGCTAATTGGTTTCTCCTTTTTTTATTTGCAACAGAACAAAATTAATCATACAGTATTAAAGGACCTGCTTGATCCTATCAAGGAGCTCTACGAAGATGTAAAAAGGAAAGCATTAATGAGGCTGGAATATGAGGGGCTGCACAAAAGTGAGGCTATCACAACCCCTGGAGTTCGGTTTTATAACGACCCTGCGGGCTATGCCATGAACAGATATGCTTATTATGTTTGCTACAAATGCAAAAAGGTATGACTCAATGTTAGTATGAAATAATCACAAAAGAAACTTCTGAGAAGGTGATCTGTTGCCTTCGCTGTTTTTAATTTTTGTAAATTTTTAAAGTTTTAAATCTCTTTTAGTATTTTATCAATTACAGTCTCCACTATTTGAATTGTTAAGTGAAGTTTTTGTATGCAGAGGGCATGATGGGACTGTCTAGTCGGTTACACTTAATGGGGAATTGATTGGTTAAACTATGCATTTTTTAATGTATGTTGTAAGCCACCCAGAGTTGGGTTTACCTAAATTGGAATAAATAAATAAAATCTGTTCTGACATATATTACCAGTCATTTCTAGATAAGTCTGCCAGTCATAGTTTAAAAGATGTAATAAAACCATGGTAGTCATGGAAGACAGATATCACCTTTAGTCTACCTTATGGTTGGTAGGCTTTTATCCTTATACATTTAAGTCTCTTAAAATGTAACTTTACTGTTCCATTGCTTCTCAATTCCAGCCTTATTTTTAAAATAAGTGTTTGGAAATTAATCTAATCAGGATGAAGTTGAGGAAGATTATTCTTTTAATTCTTAATAGTGTGACAGTTAAAAGAATTGTTTTTGGTCGACTGTTAGAGAGCCTTGTAGTGACTCTCCACTTAAACCTTCAGGCCAAGATTCAACTTACTTCAATCTGTATATCAACTTCAACGTTTCTGATTTCTACATGTATTAGCTACATGCAATTTCAGAACACATCTTTAGCCATGAATTAATAGAAGCTATAAATTTGCTATATTTCTGTCCCACATTTAGACCTTCTGTGTTGTTTGGCCTTCCCACCAAATAAGTATGGCACTTAGTTTTTTAATTCTTATGCCGCTAAATCTAAAAAAGAGGGCTGCAGAGATATGGAAAACTCATTTAAAAACCCAGCTTTAATTATCATCACATTCTAGAAAGTCAGATACACATATAGACTTTCCCATTAGACACAAGTAAACACAAAGGAAATGACTGCTTATTAATTTATTTCTGAAATTTATTTATTTATTTATTATTAATCACATTTATATCCCGCCCTCATCAGGAGACTCAGGGCAGCTTACACGACACTTTTAACTAAAAGGTTAAAAAGCTAAAAAGTTAAAAGAGATTAAGAAGGAGAGAGGTAGGGGTCAAAAGAGCCAGCTGGCCAAGCTGATCGCCTGGTCCGCACCCTACACATGCCCCACCAGCCAGGTCTTAACCCCTTTCTGAAGGGCAGCAGCTCCATCTGGAGATGCAGCTCACTTGGCAGGAGATTCCATAGGGCCGGAGTGGACATAGAAAAGGCTCTCCTAGTGCTAGTGAGGTAAGCCTCTCTAGCTAATGGCACGACCAGAGAGCCTCTCCGGTCCACTCTGGTGGGATGGACAGATGTTCTCAGGGTGATGTGACCTCTTAAGTATCCTGTCCCACTACCATGTAGGGTTTTAAAGGTAATAACCAGCACCTTGAATTGCACCCGGAGGCATACTGGGAGCCAGTGCAGCTCTCAAAACAGTGGTGAGGCATGAGCATAATGCCCGCACCCCAACACAACCCGAGCAGCCGCATTCTGGACCATCAACGTATTTTCATGCCCTGATACTCATTATCAAGTTTTCTCCTTAGGCTTACTTTGGTGGAGAAGCACGTTGTGATGCTGAGGCAGGTCAGGGAGATGATTATGATCCCAGAGAGCTTATTTGTGGTGCCTGCTCTGATGTTTCAAGAGCGCAGGTAGGGAAACATTTTTGACTTGTGTTTGTAAACCTTAAACACATTGAACAAAATGTTATCTTCCATTTAGGCTGTATATGCCAGCCTAACCTGCAGTTTTTCCTTCTTCCCCACAGATGTGTCCCAAACATGGTACAGATTTTTTAGAATACAAATGTCGCTATTGCTGCTCAGTGGCTGTCTTTTTTTGCTTTGGGACAACACATTTTTGCAATGCTTGCCATGATGACTTCCAAAGAATGACGAGCATTCCTAAAGAAGAACTCCCACATTGTCCTGCAGGTAATGTTTTCGATATAGTTAAAGGTATTTAAACTTTCAAGAAAGTAGCTAGTATGCTAGGTAATGGTTTATCAGGTTACAACATTATAATTATACTCTTTGGGTGATTTTCAGAAACATAGTTGGAAAATTACTGTAAGAGATTTTACATGACTGTTTTCAGTGCACATTTTAGCTGAATTATATCCAGCTTGATTTGTAAATAAAGGTAAGTTGTTAAACAAGTTAAATGGTAAATTTTAGCAATAATAAATCAGAATTGCTAGTGTAAAAACATTTGCAAAAAAGAGCCTTCTTTTTGTTTTACATTTCCTCTCAGAATGTTCATGTAGCACTTTAGCATATTGTACACATTGTGGAACTATGAAAGCTCACTTGTTTGCTGGCCATTTGGGGACATTTCAGACATCTCTGTCCCAGTGTCTATGAAAATATCTGTACCCTTCTAGATCTCAATTTAAAAAAAACAACAATACTGAAAATAGGGGTGAAAACAAATGCTATGACCTGGGAGGGCTCCCAGGGTTCTAATATGGTCTGTCTTGAGGAAGAAAAGGAATATCCTAAAATGCAAAAAGGGTATCTAAATATTATGCAAGTCTTTCTCTTCTCCTTGCAGCTGTGCAAAATTTCTGTTGGAGTGGGTGCAAAGGGGTTCAAATACTTCATTGTGATCTGTCTCAATCCTCCTTAGCACCTAATGGGAATCTCTAGGTCTAGGACAGTGGTGGTGAACCTATGGCACGCATACCAGAGGTGGCACTCAGAGCCCACTCTGTGGGCACTCGTGCAGTCACCCCAACACAGAGTTTACCCCGCCCTCTGCCCAGTGAGAGTGCTCCCTCCCTCCACAGCACAGAGTTCACCCCATCCCTCTGCCCAGCAGCCCAATGGGAGCACTTGCTCCGTCCACCCAGCACAGAGTTTGCTCTGCCCAGCAGCCCAGTGGAAGCATTTCCTTCCTCCCCTGTTGCTGTGTTGGCACTTTGTGATAAATAAGTGGGTTTTAGGTGGCAGTTTGGGCACTCAGTTTCTAAAAGGTTCGCCATCACTGGTCTAGGAGATGTCTTGGGCTCATTCACATTTTTGGTGGCAATTAGATGATGTAATTACTACAGCAAACTAGCCTCCCACCAGTGTGTTCCTACTTGCAGGTGCCTGAGTCCTTGTCAGGGTCATTTTGGGGTGGAGTGTATAGGATTGCTCCGTTTTGGTTCATTTCCAGCATGTGCGATAGCTGGAAACAAACTCATTTGAACTTGCAGCTTTAAATATCGCTTCAACCTTCAATTTTCCAATATTGTTAAGTGGCTTAAGAAGACACTTCACAACATTGTAAAATTAAACACTTCCCCTGCTCTTCTCTAGAGGGGAAGAAGAAGGAGATAAAAGTTTTTAAAAGTGTATTATGGCATGGATGTGCTATACTACCCAAAAATAATAATGAAAATGTCCTCTTGGAAGTGATAAGAGAGAAGAGGAGGCAAGGTCGCCCCCCCTCCATAAAGGAAGCAGACCAAATAGGTTCACACTAAATACCAGACCTCTCCCTGAGTTTAAGTGACCTTGTTTAGCCCAATCCAGCTTGGTGCAATTGAGCCTGTGTGTCCAACTTACACATGGAGCACTAAGTGTCAAACCTCATACACATACCCTTTACACTTTAAAGTTATTATAGGTCATGAGAAAATATCCCTGAACTGTGAAAGTCATATGTGTTTATGTCTGACATACAGGTTTTGTGAGTGGGCAAAAGTCAACAAACTAAAAGCTTTTTAATGGAAGAATCCCATAAGAAATAAACAAAGTTTGATGACATAAGTGACCAGCTGCAAAGCTAAAATATTCAGTGTGACTAAAAGTCTTGGCCATACAAATCTGTTCTGTTGAGTTTATGTCAATGTCAACATGGTATACTGTATGTCAGCTGGGAAAGAGCCTAGATTTCTGAGTTACTCTATGTGGCCTGTCACCATTTGGTCTTCTTGTGAGTGACATGCAGGATGTTCTTTTATGCATCCTGACATTAAGACTCAACCTAGAGACAGGGATTAAAATAAGGTGGACAACTTATAGCCCTCCACATGTAATAATAATAATAATAATAATAATAATAATAATAATAATAATAATAATAATAATAATAATAATAATAATAATAATAATAATAATAGCTTGTTGCCATCTTAATTCTGCTTATACCAAATGATTCTCTCTGTTTACTTCTCACAAGAGGAGGGCCCTTTTGCACTATAAATATTAAGAAAAGTGGGTGCCACAGACCTTTCCTATGTGATAGAATCATTGTAGCACAAAGAGGGACAATGTAGTCAGATGAGGAACTTTATGAAATTACAATGTGTGAGGTTCTTTTAGCATAAAGAATTTGGAGCTATTGTTATATATATCACCACCATTCAGATATTCCATTTGTAGGAGTTTCTGCCTAAACTTCTATGGCCTTACAGATTGTTTGCTCTTAAACTTTTCTTCAGGTCCCAAAGGTAAGCAGCTTGAAGGAACAGAGTGCCCGCTTCATGTAGTCCATCCACCAACTGGCGAAGAATTTGCACTAGGCTGTGGAGTCTGTAGAAATGCACATACTTTTTAGTCCCGTTCACTTATATACCAGAACAAAGCTGCTGTCATCACATAAATGTCCTGAGTTCAATATGAATCACAATTGGAGTGAGTATGGGACCATTTCATATCCAGAGAAAAGGAACAATTCACAGTATGAGAAGGATGCCAAATAATATGTACATAATCCTTGCTGTTGAAAATTTATAATCCAGGACATAAAAACCAGTGAGGTGCTTGCATGTGGCCATTACGCACATCAGCTATGAAGCATTGGACACTTAATATTTGCTGTCAAGGAAGCATTAAAGGCTTTATTTCCATGGACTTCAAATGATGCTGGATATCAAATTTAAAAAAAGTTGATTATTGTATACTGATTTTTTTGTATTCCTGTAAATTGTAACTGCATCATGGGTAGGGTTGGAAAACAGGAGTATTCTGGTTTATTTCTTAGACTGTTATCTAAAAAGTGTTAGGAAGGCATAAATGTAACCAGTATCACACTGTATATATAAAATATCAATGTTTGTCTTGTATAAGAATTACTAAATTGTAAACAGCAGTTTCATTTAAACTTCTGGGTTATGTTTAAGCCTGAAATTTTAATGAAGTGCAATACTGAGTGTGCCTCATATCTTGCAGCTGTAAACATAATGGAATGTATATGTCAATAAAGCCACTGTACATTTTTATACTGTGAAAGTCTAATGAATGTGTAAGAACTTTATTTAAGAGCATGCAAAATATTTTTTTTTAAATGGAGTTGGAAAATACAGCTGCTTTTCCTATCCATTTTTGACATTTTACCAAATAAAGCATACTTTCAATCTAAAAATAATAAGAGAAATGCACCTTGATATCATCAAACACATTTCATCCCAAGTCATTTACCCACATCTTCCAATGCAGACAAAACAGATGAACTGGAGGCTGTCTTACTTTGGGCGGGTCATGAGAAGACAAAGATGATGATACGGGGCAAGTCAAAGGCAGCAGGAAGAAGACCAAATGTGAGATAGCTTGACACTTTAAAGCAGGGGTTCTCAAACTACAGCCCACGAGCCAGATCCGGCCACCAGCACCATTGCATGTGGCCCACCGCCCTCTCCCACTGCTGTAGTCTGTGCCATGTGTGGTTCCTTTTTAATGTAAACAGTATTTCAAAGTTGTTTACATTAAAAAAGAACCACACATGGCACAGCTTCTGGTGGCGGCGGTGGGGGCAAGGGCGGCAGACCACACAAAATGGTTCTGTGGTGGGGAGAATCATTGGGCTCCTAGCCTTGTCTCACGCCAACCAACCCCCTCTCCAGGACCACAACCCCAAGGATAACCTCCAGTCCCACAAGGAAGGACCTTAAAAAGCCCCACTCACCCTTTCCACTTTAGTGTCAGTTGGGGAAGGGGGCTCAAAACCTCCATTGACAATTGGCGTCTACCAACCTTCTTTGAGGGAGAAGCAAAATGGCCACTTCTTTGAAGCTGTTGGGACAAAATGGCTGCCTCAAAATGGCCACCCCCAATGTGCAGATAGGACAATATGGCCATCCGGTCTGCTCAGCTGTCTGAAGGAGTGTGACCTGACCCCTGACTTGAAAAGTTTGAGAACCCCTTCCCTAAAGGAACCCACAAGTTTGAGTTTAGAAGAACTGAGCAAAGCCGTGGAGGGCAGAACATAAGCTGGAAGTGACTTAAGAGCATGTAACAATATATATCCATACATATATAAAGAAAGGTCTTATTTCAAGCTTATTTCATTTAATTTTATCTCAAACTTTAGCAAATCTGATGAAAATAGCAGATCAGGGTCAATAGCAGATCAGAGTTAATGTATTTTTAATTCAAGTCATCTTTATCGTGCCAAGGCAAACGCAGAAAGCAGCCATCATCTGTTAAACAGCAGAGGAAAAACTGGTGGAACTAATATTGCCACATTAAAGGGTCACAATGCTACTGCAACCCTGACTAATCCATCCTGCTTGTGGAGGGAGCAGCTAAACCAAGCAGCAGCTTTCTATGTGGATTGTGATATGCAAGGCTTAGCAGAGACTGGCTTCTCTTTTCCCATCACACTGCCCAGATGCCAGAAAATTAATCCAAGTTGGTTCTTTGGTTAATTATCTAAATTATCAGGAGAGAAAGGAGACAGAAAACCAACACCTTCCAAGTACAGTATCCTGTTAACAATAAGGAAAGCACTGATCAAAGGGACCATGCTCTTTAATTCCTCCTGGGGCAACTGTGAACAACAAAGCAAGGTGCAAACTACTCATCCTCAGTAAGTCAACCTTCCCACAGAACTGGTTTTCTACTGGCATCCAAACACAGCTGTTCAAAACTAACTTGTTCTTCTTCGAGGAGTCTGTGAATCACACGTTTGGGTTTTGCGCTTGCGCAGGACTCCATTTCGGATCTTTGCCAGAGCTTTGAAAAAAGGAGGGAAAATTCGTTAGTACTGGGCCCCGCCCCCTCCATTTATATTCCTGGCGCCCGCCCTTCCCGCCTCAGTCTTTTTCTTTCCGCTGCGTCTGTCACTCCGTTCGGCGCTCAGAGCTCTTTTCCCTCGCTTTTTAGCGGTTTGAGATCTCGCTCCGTCAGTTTATGGCCCCTGCGGGCCTCTTTAAGCTCTGCTCTCACTGTTCAGCCAAGATTCCATTCTCTGACGGCCACCCGCTGTGCCTCCGCTGTTTAGGAGAATCGCACCAGGTGCAGAGCTGCGTTCACTGTAGAAAGTTTTCCAAATCTACTCTAAAAAACCGCAAGTCGAGACTTTGCACTTATTTGTGGGAGAAATCCCTGACAGCTATGGAATCTCAGTCTTCCGAGATCCCTACCTTGTCTCCCACTAAGGAGATGGGCTCGCAGCCTCACTCTCCTCAGCCCTCTCCGATGCCTTCTCAGTCTTCTAGAAAGGAAAATAAGAAGAGAAAGCATAAGGATTCTGCGGAGGTGCCCCAGAAAAAACATAAGAAAAGTACTAAGACCCTGGTCACTAAGATAGCTAAGCCCGCTGCGGTTGCCAAGCCGTCATCTGTCATTTCAGCGGCAAGTGACAGTGACGCCATCTTGTCAGTCGACCATGAGGACCCCATTGACGACAATGCCTCTGTCGTGCCTGTCCTCTCTCCAGTGCCTCCTTCTAGCCCGGAGTAGGGGCGAGTGAGAAATCATCATTCTATGTCACCTAGACCTGAGGTTTTCGAATGCCAGCTGCACGGCAGTCACCACCAGCCGCGTTTCTTCTGCCCTCCCCTCCCTCCTCGCTCAGGGGACTGGGCTTGTAATGGGAGCTGCTTGGAATGTAATGGCCACTATTGCATGGGGATGCCCTGGTTCTCCCCCAGGCCTCATGGGTACCCGGCGACGGACCAAACCTTACACAGTCATCCTGGCACCGTGTCCCCCAACCCAAGCAGTCAACCTCCCAGGACCCTCGCCACCGAGTGGTGAAGGGCACCCATTTGTCGCGCGAGGCGACACGGGATGGCCGGGTTCGTCAGTTGGAAGAGACCCAATGCCAACGCAGTCTCGACGCCAGCTCGCGTCCGAGGACCCCGACCTCACCCGCATCTTCCGCTGTCAGCGAGCAGGGTCGGCGCTCTGGGAAGGTGGAGTCAGCTAGAGGACCTTCCCCCTCCAACTCAGTGTCACCAGCTCGCTCGGATGCGAGCGTCAACTCATCTATCCCCGACACTCCGGGATCTGAGGCCGTGACGCCGAAGGCTTCAAGCCCTCCAGAAGACTCACGCGCCTATTCGGGACAAGTTTCCAGAATGGCTCAAGCGCTGGAGCTGGAGTTTCAGCAGCCTCCTGCTCCCCGCTCCGATAAAGTGTTCCAGAGGCTGCATAAGGATGCAGTTCGTCCGACGTCGGTGGGCATGCTCCCCTCCCTGATTGACCTGGGCAAGGAGATCTGGGCTAAACCATCCACGGCACAGAATATCTCGCGTGGTATGGAGAGTTTTTACAAGGTCTTCGACCAAGAGTCGGCTTTCCTCCTTAAGAATCCTGTCTCTAACTCTATTGTTGTTGAGACTGCCCAGGGCCGTTCAGGTAGCCGCGAGTTCGCTAGCCCAGCATCAAAGGAGGGAAAGAAGCTGGATCAGATGGGAAGACGCCTTTTCACCTCCTCTTCTTTGTCCATTCGCATTGCAAATTACCAAGCGATGATGGGCGCATACCAGGCTCACCTTTGGGACAAGGTAGAAACCATTCTTGACACCTTGACTGCTGAGAATAAGTCACAGCTGAAGGCATTGTTTGATGAAGGCTCCCTGCTTGCTGCGCAACAGATCCGTTCAGCTAGCCACACTATGGACGCGGCTTCCAGAGGTTTGGCCACAGCGGTAGTGCTTCGCAGATACTCTTGGCTTCGGGCGGCTGGTCTCACTGATGATGCTAGACTCCGCATTGAGGATCTCCCCTTTGATGGGGAAGGGCTCTTCAATAGTGGCACCGATGACATCATGGAAAACTTGCATAAGAAAACTAATGCTGCTAAGAGACTGGGCTTAAACCAGACCTCCTTTACCAAGCAACAGACATATCAGCCACGTCACTATCAGCCATTCCGTGCATTTCCTTCTCAACAGCCTGCTTCTGACAGGTCCCGACCAAGGTCCTCCTTCCCGTCCCGCCAATCCTCATCGAAGCACTCCTTTCGTCCTCAATCTAACAACAAGGGTTGGGACAAGAAACAAAAGCATCACGCCTGACTTCGCTCCGCATCCCTTTCCCATCAGCAGTCCCACTCCGCAGTCCCCTCCTACTCTTCGACCTGTTCTTCATGCCTGGCAGTCTATTACTTCGGACACATGGGTTCTCACCATCATTCGGAAGGGTTATGCCATCGAGTTCGAGCACCGTCCACCGACAGGTCACATCCGGGTGACTCAACCATCCCCAGCGCTCTCCACCGAGGTGGCAGCGTTGCTGATGAAGGACGCCATAGAGCCAGTGCATCATGCTACCCATCGCGCGGGATTCTTTTCCCGTTATTTCACGGTAGAAAAGAAGGACGGGGGACTGCGCCCAATCCTCGACCTCAGACGTCTCAATTCATTCATCGCGAAGAAGAAGTTCCGCATGGTGACTCTGCAAGCTATCCTCCCTCTCTTACAGCACGGAGACTGGTTTGCAGTCATAGACTTGAGAGACGCCTACTTCCACATTTCAATAAGGGAAGACCATCGCCGTTTCTTGCGTTTCACCCTCGGACACCGGGTGTACCAATTCAAGGCGCTCCCTTTCGGTCTGGCATCAGCACCCAGGGTGTTTACAAAGTGCTTAGCTCCAGTGGACCCAGGGCATAGTCGTCTTCCCATACATCGACGACTGGTTGGTGACAGCTCCGTCAAGGGAACGGGCGGTAGAGGCTGTGGAATTCACCATGCGTCTGATGGCAAGGTTGGGGCTGACCATAAACCATGAAAAATCCGTTTTGACACCGCAACAGGTGGTGTCTTATATCGGAGCGGTCCTAGACTCTCGCCCCGCGAGGGCGTACCTTCCCCCAACCAGGATTCAGAAAATAAGCAGACTGGTATCGCGGCCGGGAGGAGGTTAAAAGGAGCCTCCCTGGGCGAGGGAGGGCTCGAAGATGCCGCCGCGCGAGACATCGCTGCTGCCGCGCCCCCCCGGCCCCCGTCACCGGCCGGGAGGAGGTTAAAAGGAGCCTCCCTGGACGAGGGAGGGCTCGAAGACGCCGCCGCGCGCGACATCGCCAATGTTTGTTGGACCTTGTTGGACTCTCCCTTGGCCAGCCGGCCTTGGAGGGAGAGAAACCTGGGGGCCTTGGGCGGCGATAGAGGATTTTGTATGGGGGGGGTCTTTGGTGGGATATTGTTTCTTTTGTATATTATGGAAGCCGCCTAGAGTCAGGTTCGCCTGAGCAAGGCGGGGTATAAATTTGAAGAATAAATAATAATAAATAAATTTCGACCTCGCGGAAGGGTCACTGCCCACACGGCCCAGAGGCTTCTGGGCCTTATGGCATCGACTCTGTCAGTAGTCCAACACGCGCGTCTACGAATGAGACCTCTGCAGAGCTGGCTCCTGAAGCGATTTTCCCCGCTCAGGGACCGCCAGTCCAAACTTCTTCTAGTCCCCCCTTACCTGTCTGCCCAACTCCGCTGGTGGACATGCAGCCTGAACCTATCCCAGGGACTGCCCTTCCAACCACCCCATCCCTCCGTGCAGGTCATCTCCGATGCCAGCCTCAAGGGCTGGGGGGCTCATTGCGGCGACCAGCAGGTGCACGATGTATGGCTCCCAGCAGAGAGGGAGCATCACATCAACCAGCTCGAGCTACTCGCTATCTGGAAAGCCCTGAGGGTGTTTGCCCCGGCGCTGCATGGCAAGGTAGTCCAAGTTACCACGGACAACACCACCGCGGCCGCCTATGTCAACAAGCAGGGTGGAACCAGGTCCGACAGGCTCCTCGACATCGCCCTAGCATTCTGGGACTGGTGCATTCTACACAAGATCTTCCCAGTGGCTGTTCATATTCGGGGGCAGAACAACGACCTAGCCGACGACCTGAGTCATCGGAATCGCTCGATGCACGAGTGGGAACTTCATCACGGCCAGTTTCACCGTCTATGCTGCAAGTGGGGGACTCCAGCCGTCGATGTTTTCGCCACGGAATTGAACAGGAAATGCACCCTCTATTGCTCCAGAGCGGGCGAGGGGCGACACTCCCTGGGAGACGCTTTCATGCTCCACTGGAGGGGGAAACTATTGTACCTGTTCCCCCCCCTTCCCCCTAATCACCAGGGCGCTGGTCAAGATACAGCAGGACAGGTCGGACGCCATCCTCATAGCCCCATGGTGGCCGAGACAGCCTTGGTTTCCGATCCTCAGACGTCTTGCATCGGAATTCATCAGGTTGCTGAACCACGACGATCTGATTTCCCAGGACGGAGGGCGGGTACTCCATGCTGATCTTCCCACGCTCCATCTGACAGCGTGGAGAATATCCCGCATTCTCAGCGCAAGCAGGAAACCGTCAACCACTCGTCTCTACTCTTACAAGTATAAATCGTTCCTCCAGTTTATTTCAAAGGGAGGTCAAGTTGTTACTGAGTTCTCCGTTGCAACAGTTCTTACTTACCTGTTACACCTGGCCGAACAGGGCCAAGCCCATTCATCAATCAAAGTTGCGCTCGCCGTGATAGTCGCCCACCAACCATTGCATTCACCGCACACTTCTCTCTTCAAAGACCCCATAGTCAAGAAGTTCCTCAAGGGTTTGCGGAATACCTTCACCCGCTCCCTGCGACCAGTGCCACAATGGTCACTCCAACTGGTTCTTCGACGTCTCAGGTATCCCCCGTTCGAGCCTATGGCGTCGGTGGACATCAAGATGGTCACTATGAAAACGGTGTTCCTTCTCGCTGTCACTTCTGCCCGCAGGGCTTCTGAAATTGCTGCTTTGAGAGCGGACCATCTGTTCCTTCAGTTCTTCCCAGACAAGGTCATGCTCTACCCGGACTTGTCATTCCTGCCTAAGGTTGTGTCTCAATTCCACGTGTCCCAACCGCTGTCCTTACCGGTTTTCTATCCGAATCCGTCCTCTGCGATGGACAGGTCTCTCCACACACTGGATGTGAGAAGAGCGCTCCTCTGTCTTCTACCTTGACAGGACTAAGTCTTTCAGGTCATCCACTAGACTTTTCATTGCCTATGGAGGTCACAAGAAGGGCTCCGCCATCACCTCCCAAAGACTCTCTAAGGATTGCTGCCACGATCCAACTCGCCTATCAGCTGTCCTCTACCCCTCTTCCAGGACGGGTTAGAGCCCACTCGACCAGAGCAGTCACCGCCTCCACGGCTTTTCTGCTAGGTGTTCCACTCGAGGTCCGCCACATGGTCCCAGCCTCTCACGTTCGTCCACCACTACCGTTTGGACACGAGGGCGGCAGCTGATACCAGCTTCGGGACGGCGGTCCTATCTTCGGCACTATGAATTCTCCCGTTTGGATGCCAGATCCGGACCCTCCATCCGGTAAGCAGCTTGGGAGTCACCCAAATGTGTGATTCACAGACTCCTCGAAGAAGAAGAGAAGGTTACTTACCTGTAACTCTAGTTCTTCGAGTGAATGTCTGTGAATTCACACGTCCCCGCCCTACCTCCCCTCTGTCCGGCCTGGCATGGTGGCTGGTGATGTGGTACCAGTCGCCAGCTTAAAATGGACTGAGGCGGGAAGGGCGGGCGCCAGGAATATAAAGGGAGGGGGAGGGGCCCAGTACTAACGAATTTTCCCTCCTTTTTTCAAAGCTCTGGCAAAGATCCGAAATGGAGTCCTGCGCAAGCGCAAAACCCAAACATGTGAATTCACAGACATTCTCTCGAAGAACTAGAGTTACAGGTAAGTAACCTTCTCTTTTGTGAACCTTGGCTTAATCCAGGGGTTCCCAACCTACCGCCTATGGGACGGATCCAGCCCCTGGGCCAAATTGCCACCAACGCTAGAAGTGCCCTGATGTCACTGAAACACTGAAAACGTTGCGTGGGGAAAATGGCATGGAAATGTTCCTCCCTCCTCCAAGGGAAGCGGCTGAGGTGGGGAAATGTTTGGGAATCTCTAGATTAATTAGTCTTTTTCTGCGTATAAATAGGCCAGATGTCATGTGTTTTATTTTGATCTCTGACGAAGTGGACTTGATCCACAAAACCTCACAAATACAGAAGTTAGTCTTTTTGTTTACCCTAGTTTGTGACTTTAGCCCAGGGGTGCCCAAAATACGGCCCGGGAGCCGGATCCAACCCCAACACCAATTCATCTGGCCCACGAAGCCCTCGTCACTCCTGGAAGCAGAAGTAAAAGTGCTACTTCCACTTCCGGGAGTGAGGAGGGCTTCGTGGGCTGGATGAATTGGTGTTGGGGGCCGGATCTGGCCCCACTGGGCCATAGTAGTGACCAGCCCCCTGAGCCACGGGCGCCATTGTTTTAACCTAAAACTCAAGGCTTCGGGCTCAACTCTAGCAGCTCGATTCCCAGTTCTCACTTTCACTCCCCCTCCCACGACACCGAACGATAAGATCAAGAGCCGCCTGGGATTCCAGGTCTGTTGACAAACCCAACCATCAAAACAAACTCGCCTCCGCGGGAGAGGGAGGGCCAGCGACGCTTGCGCATGCGCGCCCGGGCTCCAGCACCGCCGGGGCCAGTCTCAGGCGCCGGGGGCCGCCATTTTGGATGCTCCCGGTGTCGCGCAGTAAACAAGGCGAAGAGGGCGGGCGTGGAATGCCTCGCGCAGCCTCTGGCGACCATTAGGACGTGAAACGTCGTCCTGAGGGAGGGGGGGGAAGGTTAACGGTCCTTGGGAAACGTGAGGAGGCGCCGCTCTTGCAGACCTGCGCCCGAGGCCTTCGCCGCCGCACCGGCCCCTGATGAGGCGTCGTCTGGGAAGGCAGCGCAGCCCGAAGCCAGGTGAGCGAGTGGGACTGGCGGGCAAATGGTGGCGTCAGGGAGCCCTTTCTCGGACCTTCAGGCCATTAAGGATGTGTGTGAGAGGGGCTTTTAATTGCCGCGGAGAGTGCGTGGGGTCCCCACGATGTCCTCCTTTCCCCTGGGCCCGCCTTGGTCTTCGCGCTGTTGAGCCCAGGAGGAGCGGGACCTGTGCGATGGGGGGAAATCACCTGTAGGGCCACACCCAGCCCCTTGGCGGGCCCTTCCCCAGCCCCTCTCCAAAGTGCACACCGCGGAAGAGCAGCAGCAATTAGGCTCATCTGCGGTGGCTCAAGTGGTTAAGACGCTGCTGAACTTGAAGACTGGAAGGTCAGCAGGCCGAGACCCGAGTACTGCACGAAGGAGTGAGCTCCCGTCTCTATTCCAGCTCCTACCAGCCTAGTGGTTGAAAAGCAAGAAATTGCAAGTAGATAAATATTTACCTCTTCGGCAGGGAAGGTACACATCGTTCTGTGCACTCCTGTATCTTGTCATGCGTGCCACGTGAACACGGAAAGGTATGCAGGCGCAGACAGCACTGTCTCTTTGGCTGTAAACAGAGATGAACACCGAACCCTAGAGTTGGATACGGCTGGCTTTACTGGCCCATAGTGCTTAGTGCACTCTCTGGATAGCTCATATAGTATTTTGCCCCCAACATGTTGGGTACTAGCTTTACTGATCTTGGAAGGATGGAAGACTGGGTCAACCTTGTTCACATCAGGATCAAACTCACTGTTCTGGCTGCAGTACAGGAGTTTAACCACTGTGTTACTATGTGTCTTATCTGTCATTTCTCCCAGCCCCCTTTTCCATTAAATATGCCAAATAAAAGGCATTATGCTTAATCGTACCATTGTGTATAAGGGGGTGGTCTGCATGAGTGCAGCTCCAGCCCTCCTTTCTGTATGGAGGGTTTTTCCCCTCCATATTTCCATATTTGCAGCCTTTCCTGTTGTGACATCCGAATAGTTATGCTGGTCACCACTGTAAAAGCTTATGTACAGAGGTGTGTGTCCTCCCCCCCCCCTGTGGAAATATGGTAGCTCCCTTGACAAGGATAGGGTGGTAGTCTTGATATGTATTTTCATGCCCTCCCAATGTGTACGCATATGATTTATGTTTTTGTTTTGCTGTAGAAACACCTACATTAAACACCTGCTAAGCCAATTTCACCTGCATTCCTGGGCATTACCCCAGTTTGTAATATTTTGATGTGGTAGGAATCACTGGAAGTTTTACATTATGGAGGGAAACATTTAAGCTGTTACTCTAACATGGTGAACCCGAGCCCCTCTAGACATGCCCCCACCCACGCCCACCACCAGAAGTCACGATACATCACTTATCACGGCAGTGATTTTGTCCTTTTCGTGGTGTTTTCTACAGCCTCTGTTGCATCCCAGGGTGGTGGGGGCTTGCTGGAGGACAATTGTTCTGTTTTGAAACTTTTCCACTGCTTCCCCACTTTGTCCCAGCAGCTAATCCGCGGATCTTGGAGGCATCCATTGGCACATGATGCTGACATCAGTGCCTGGTCTCCTGGCGCTGAACCAGGAAGTATCCAAGTGCTGTGGATTAGCTGCTGGGACAGAGTGGTGCTATTGGCGATGCACCGTATAACAAAAAAAATGGTTATATGTATCGCTATTGGCGATACTCCGTACAACGAAAAACTTTTGTTCGTTGTATGTGGTATTGCCAATAGCAATCCGTATAACAAACTTTTTTTGTTATACAGTGCATCGCCCATAGGGATCTGTATAACGAAAAAACTGTATAGTGAAGAGCTCTGTGGAACAGTTTTTTCATTATACGGGGTTCTACTGTACTACCTTCCTCCTGCATTTGCTGCATTTTTATAATGTAACTAGTTTAGTTGCAATAAAAATACAGTAAAAACTCGGGTTACGATGGAGATCCGTTCTAACAGTCTCCTTTGTGACCCAAAAAAATTGTAAACAAACATCCTTAGGGATGCATTAAAAATTTTAAAAATGATCCTGCATTGATCATTGTAAACCAATAAATAAATAAATAAAAATTTGTAAACCAGGACGGCATTTTCGTAGGATTTGTCGTTGTAAACTGCAACAAACTTTAACTGAGGTGGTTGTAATCCGGGGTTTTACTGTACAGTTTAGGAAATTATAGGAGACAAATGAAACAATGCATATTGATTAATCATAAGAGAGCCAAGAATAATAATATAAAATAAAACTTGAAATTATCATTCTTTCCTTGCCAGCAAATAACTGATAAAGGTTAAGCAATCTGATGCTGCACCAGTTGAATTTAATAAGTACTGTTATTACATTAAGTGTTGGCAGTAGTTATATTGTTTTGAATTTATTTATTTATTTATTCAGATTTATATTGCCGCCCACTCGCCAAGGCAACTCAGGGCGGCTTACAGTCAAAACAGCAACAGTACAATAAATTTTTTTAAATATAACCTCACAAAATACAACCAAATCAGAACACAGACTAAATCCCCTCAGGCTGTTGTTGTTGGCCCAGAGGAGTGAGTGTATAGTATAGGTAATTTTATTTAGGTATCATTATTTGAAAATAATATAATAATGACAATTTGAAAAGTTTTGTTACAAACCTGTTAACCCTAACAGTGATAAATCAAACTATTGTCATCTCAAATGACTGCAACCATGAAATGATGCCTTTAGTGTAGAGTTACAGTGCCTTTCACAAATTTATTATTTGCATAGTCAGTTTCACATATGCTCTGAAATACGAAAGAGGTAAATATGTGAACTTTGTCTGTTTTCTGCAGAAGATGTAGTTCATGTAGCTTTTTATTATGGATATACATGATGTAAGAGCACAACTTTAAAAGAAAATAGCTAACTAATGATGCAAAATGTAAAATATTATATTTTCATTATGAATGGTAAATTTATTCAGGGTTGTCACAGTAGCTGTTAAAAGTTGTGGATGTTTTATCTTGTAAGACTTGTTTCAGAAAACAATGTTATAAAAGTTGCCACCCAAGTATTTCTGATACAAAATTTATTTTCTGTTGCTTATTTAGAGGGAAAGAAATACGGGGGAGGGGGAGTGTTTTCATTTTGTGAAAGTGTTGTATAACTTGTGTGCTTAATCTGTTTGGATTTTTTTCTTTAATAGCATGAAACGAGGAAGGAAAAGCGGTAAGACTGGCAGCCATTTATCAGATGAGAAGAATACGTTAAATTGCAAAAAACTGAGAACTAGAGATAAAGGATCAGTGGAAGATTTTCAAAAATCAGATTGGGGGAACATCCTTCCAGAGATTGTTCTGCACATATTCCAGTATCTGCCTCTTCTTGATCGTGCTCATGCATCACAAGTCTGCCGTAGGTGGAATCAAGTATTCCACGTGCCTGAACTGTGGAGATATTTTGAGTTTGAATTGAATCAACCAGCTACATCTTACTTAAAGGCTACTCATCCAGAACTCATCAAGCAGATTATCAAAAGGCATTCCAAACATCTACAGTATGTCAGCTTCAAGGTAACTGCTTTGACTTAATTAAATAAAATATAGAAATAAATTGTAACTGCAACTTCTAATATATGCAGCTGCCCATAACAGATAACTGGTCAGCTGTTTGGTGAGGTAAAATTCCCATACCACTTCAAACTTTCTTGACCTCACCTGATTACAGAAACAAAGGAGAATCAGACTGTTTAGTACAGTAAAACCCAACATAACGAAAAATTTTGGTTCCACAACGTCTTGTTATATGAATTCTTTCATTATATGAAGCATACAATTTTTGTACAATTTTCCACATAGAGATGCATTGCTTCATATAACAAAAAAAATCGTTATACGGGGTATAGCAGTTAGTGCAAATCCCCTTCGTTATACAAATTTTTTGGTATATGAAGTGTTTGTTATGCAGGGTTCCACTGTACTTGGGTAGAACATTACCAGAGATTGACAGGGAAAGCTGGAAAAGAATCCTGTGTGAAACCCTAGAGAGGTGCTTCCGTATAAGTGTGTGTCTCAAAATATGGTAGCTATTTCTATTCCTAAATCAAATTCTGAGTTTTATTTTGATAGCTGAATTGTTTTAAATTATCTTTAAAAACTTAAGTGGTTTTGTTGAAATAGTCTCTTGTTGGCTAAAACCCCATTGCGTCACTTATGCCTACAGGAAGGTGATAACATCATAGACAAGTTGTGATTTTTAGTATCTAAAACTTCCTATTTCTGTCCCATGCCTTTTCCTATTCAGTGTGTAAGCCATTTGCTTCTTATGAGAACTGCAGGACGAAAAGAAAGGTTTGAATGATGAAAAAAATCTCTTCCTGCCATTGACTTCATTTAGCGATAGTGATTATTGATAATTAAAGACAATTCCATCTCATGGTTTCCCTTTTCTTTTACAAAATGAAAACGATTACTGTACAGTAATACCTCATATAACATTAGTATCGAATAACATGAAAATCGCATAACATTAAGGAATCTGGGGGGAAGAATTGCATCAGATAACATTAAGATCCTATGGGATGCTTCAGATAATAACCACTAAAGCCTGTGTGGTTACAATGTATCTCTATGGATCCCATAGGATTTTAACATGCATCAGATAACACTAAAAATCGTATAACACCAAGACTTGTGGAACCAGGTTTTAGCGTTATCTGAGGTTTTACTGTATATGGGAATCAGAAAATCCACAGGAGAGGGGTAGGAAATGTTTATTTGGAAAAAGCTATCTCCTTTTGCCAGCATATCCTTCTTTTGCAGATGCAAGTTATACAACAGCAAGGGTATTGTCTTGCTCAAACCTTAGTGTATCCTTACATAGCAGTGATTTAGTTCTTGAGAATGCATCTTATAGAGATGCTGTTTCCTTGCTGCTTTGCATTCCTTCCAAATGAGAAATCTTTCTAAAGGGAATTAATAGTATGTTGTAAGACACCTAGCTAGAGTCATGTCTAGTGTAACTCCTTACAAGATGAGGCATTCTCAGAACCTTCATTTAGTGTACTACATTTGGGTATCTGGGTAGTGATGGAGCTGAGAAGATTGTGCAGACCACAAAATGTAACATCAAATAGGGCTCTGCACTATTGCATAGTACAGTGTTTCCCAAATGCTGGTGTTTGCACTTCAATTCCCAGAAGCTTAAGTCAATTCCCCAAAGCACTGATCAGTCAATATACTGGCTTAGGCTTCTGGGAACTGAAGTCCAAACACCAGCATTTGGGAAACACTAGCATAGTGCATGTATGGTCAGGCAGTCTACCATAAGAAGACAGGTCAGAGACATCCACCTAGTCTTGCGAATATGTGGTTGGAGATCATTGACACACCTGCTCCTCATTCGCGAAATCAATTATTTTCATTGTTTGCTTGCTTTGACGCAAGCACTAAGTCAAAACAGATGTTCAAAAAGTGATGTTGTTGGTTTTATTAATTATTCATGGTGTTTTGCAGTGATCCAGAATGGAAATTTTTCCACTGCTCAGTTTTTTCTTGTGGAAAGTTGACAATTCCAGTTGACAATGCTCTGGTGTATAATTGTTTTTCATTTGTGTGAGCGTGACCCTATACATTAATATATCTAGCTTCCTCAGTATCCTTAGAGGGGAGCACCTTATGCACATGTATATTATCCTTTGCTTTCACAGTGAAGTCTGCAGAGCAGTAATTCTAGCTGAGATTTAGGCTCTGTATGTGTACAAGAACTGAAAATCCAGTGCCTTGGTCAGAGGTAGAACTGACATAAAAGCATCACCTTTTCAGATCTGATATTGAAGCTGTTAGCATTGTGACAGTGGGAGCACAGCTAGAAAATCCCCTCTAAAGATGTTCACAGTGCTGGATAGTATAATATCTGAATAAGGCTAACTTTTTTCATACTGTCAGCTAATAATTCTTTGTTAGCTGTAATCTTCTCACCCCCTATCAGTTGTCACATAGCAGTCAGATATTGAGAGGGATGTGACTGCTTGCTGAAAAAAGATAGAAACTGCTGATAATATCCAGCAATGGAGATACCATATAGACCAGGGATTCTCAACCTGTGGCCTGTGGGCCAGATGTGGCCCATGGCACCATTTCATGTGCCCCATCAGGAAGTGCCATGTGATGGAGGAAGGGCAAAATGGCTGTCCGGCCCCGAAGCGGTCCGAGGGAGCATGACCTGGAAAAGGTGAGTTTTGAGGAGGAAGTTACAGTGAATAAGAGTAGAGGTGTTTTGGAGCTGTTTTGTGAATGAATTCTAGGTATAAGAGACAGTAATAGACAAAAGATGGGGTTATATCAGGAAACAAGAGAGTTTTCAGCAGATGAAAGTCATGGAGCTGGACAAGTGAAGGTCATAGAATGCATAAGGATGTAAGAGTGGAAGGATTTAAATGAAGTAGGGCTAGAGAAGGTTTTTCGGCCAGGACAAGAAGCTTATATACTGTCAAGGAGTGGACAAGAGAACAGCTCAGATATTTAAAGAGGACATCCTGTTTAGAGAGGTGTTAAGATTTGAGTGGCAGAAACTAGGAATGAATGGATGAAAGTGGAATGGTTAGAAAAGGATTTCAGGAGGCAAGGTGAGAGATACCCAGAGTCTTGAGCAGAAATTGTGCTGAAGAGACAGGGGAAAATGGTTCTGTTTTTGCAGTAAGAAGGTGGAATTCACAAGATTGAGTGAAGACTGAATATGGGGAGCCAAGAAAAAAGAGGCCAAGACAAAGTGAATGGAGAATATATGTAATGGGATAAGAAATATGAAAAATATAATAGGAAAGTTAAAAATGGTGGAAGCCTTTAGGAATATCAGAACAAGATTGGGAATAGGCATTTTAGTAAATCAGTGCTGGTGTTCCTGATATGCTATCAACTTTTTTATTTTAAGGCTCCCCATCTTTTCCCAGACTTTGCAAGAACAAAAGAGGATCGAGCAAAGCTTGGATCCTGAAAGGGGAGGGACAGAAACTCTTAAAGTAATAATTTTAAAATAATGATTTCATAATTTCTTCAGTATAATTTAAAACCCCAGAGAAGATAATCCCGTCAGAAAAAAAATTCTAATAGAATTCAACATATTCAGTAACATAATATAAAGTATTTGAAAAGAAAAATGAAAAATAGATGGGTGTGTGATGGACTGCCTTGCTTAGGCAGAATGACCATAACCAGACAATGACAATTTCTTTTTGGAAGTAAGATGTATTACACACACCCAGGAAAAAATCCTTCTAAAAGTGATAGCAAAGCTAACTCATGATCTCTGTGTCCTAAATTGGAAATATTTTTTCCATCTGATTTTTTCATAGTAGAAAGATAACTAATAATGGTTTAAAGGGTATTATACACATATTTTAATTGAACAGCTAGACTTTATTTTAGTTTTAAAATGGTGATCACATCCATTGATTGATTGATTTTCTTTTTTAGGTGGACAGCAGCAAGGAATCGGCTGAAGCAGCTTGTGATATCTTATCACAGCTTGTGAATTGTTCTTTAAAAACACTAGGACTAATTTCAACGGCTCGACCAAGCTTCATGGATTTACCAAAGGTAATACAGTGGTACCTTGGATAACGTTTGCAGCAGATAAGGCTAAAATCGGATAACGTTGGGGAATTTGAGGCAAACATTTGCATCGCACAAAGTTAAGATAACGTTGTCCAGTGCAAATGTTTGCCTCAAATTCCCCAACTTTGATCTCTGCCCCAAAGCTTGTAGGGCTGGACCCTGCGGACTTTGGGGCAGAGATCTCTGCAAAGGCGAGAGAGATTCTTCCTGCCTCCCCAGTTGAAACAATAGGATGAACAAGACGAATCCCTCACTGTTAGTCTTTCAGTGTGGGATTCGTCTAACAGTGAGGGATTCGTCTTGCCAACCGTGTCATTTCAGCAGGGGAGGCAGGGAGAATCTCTTTGCCTTTGGGTTGGGGGGGGGGAAACGGGCTCCAGTTCAGCCCCCAACCCAAAGGCAAAGGCAGAGAGATTCTCCCTGCCTCCCCTGCTGTAATGACAGGGTGGGCAAGACAAATCCCTCACTGTTAGCCTTTCAGTGTGAGATTTGTCTAACAGTGAGGGATTTGTCTTGCCCACCCTGTTTTTCAGCAGGGGAGGCAGGGAGAATCTCTCTGCCTTTTGCCTTTGGGTTGGGGGCTGAACCGGAGCCCGTACTCCCCCACCCCACCCAAAGGCAAAGGCAGAGAGATTCTCCCTGCCTCTCCTGCTGAAACGACAGAGTGGGCAAGACGACTCTCTCACTGTTAGACGAATCCTTCACTGAAAGGCTTGCAAGGCTAACAGTGAGGGATTCATCTTGCCCACCCAGAAAGGAAGCGGGTTTTTTTTTAAACGTCATGCAATCAATGCATCACACAATGTTAAAAACCAGATAACATTAAGATTTGTGGAACCAAGTCTTAACGTTATCCGAGGTACTAGTGTATTCGTGTTCAGTATGTTCAAATGTTTAATAAACTATAACTGCCTGACTTGCTTGGTTCCCTGCTCTTTGTGAGTTGCAACATCATGCTTTCTGTGGTCATGATTCCTTTATAGCTGTAGTGAGCTCCAGTGGGCTCCCTACCACCACCCTTTTGAGTTACTTGCTTTTCACAGTGAAGATGCAAATATGCTCGTATTCCTGCTGTGCTTGCACGTGCATTTATGTTTCCCTGTAAGATCAATTCTTTTGTTACACTTGTCTAGAATAAACAGTCAGGCAGTAAATTAATATTCCTCTTGTTACTCTGTTCATGCCACAGCACTGATACTTTCCACTGCACTGTGATGCAGATTCATAGAGAAAAAGAGCAGCATAATTTAACAACTGCACGTGCAGTTCCCATTTTCACAGAGAGAGAGAGACTTTTAAATGAGCAAGCTGTGGGGTCTTTCACTTCCTTGTTTTTGTGTAATGATTATCCGCACACTCATGTTATGTAGAAAACTCAAAGTAGTTAATTTTAACTATGATTTACTGAAATGAATTGCCTGTTTCCATGAACTGTAGTTAAGACTAACCACAGTTTGGGTTTTGAGATAAGAGTGAATTATTGTTTTGATGAAAACAAACATTTTAGATACATTACAAGCATAGCTATGCGGGCTTCTACGGTACTAACAGCTTGTATCTCTGTTTGGAGATGCTTCCTTGCAATAGCAGCGGATAGCTTCTGATGGATGTGGGCCCAGAGGAAAACTGCTTTCACTTCTGTTCTAATAAACAGTCAGTCAACAACTTATTTAAATGGTGTGCCAACCTCTCTTGTGCTTCAAGGATTGCCTTCTCAGTCAAGTATTGTTTGTTTGTTTAAATTAAAATATTACCTTGGATTGGTTGTAGAATGTGTGACTGATGTTTATTGTAGCTTTTACAGCAGATGGTAAACTTGAGCATGCACTCTTGGCTTTACTCTGAACTACCAGCTTACAATATTATTAAAATTTGCTGTTCATATGTTACCTGGAGACAGTCTGTAGGTTGTCGTTTGTAGGAGACAAACTGCAGGCTTATGTTAAGTATTTATAAATGTAGCTTTTCTGTCTCAAGTTAGTGTAACATTTCAGAGGGAACTGAACAAGGTGCCACTTGCTCAGAGAACTTAAGAACATATTCTGCTGTGCATTGAATGCTTTAATGTGGCTGCTGTTAAGTTTTACATCTACATCTCACTATATTTTTCTCTTTCTACAGTCACATTTTATTTCTGCACTGACTGTGGTGTTTGTAAACTCGAAATCACTTTCTTCACTTAAAATAGATGACACACCGGTAGATGACCCATCTCTCAGGGTACTAGTGGCAAACAACAGTGATACCCTCAAACTGTTAAAGATGAGCAGTTGTCCTCATGTTTCTCCAGCAGGTGAGTTTGCTCGTACAAGTATCATGTGTTACTGCCCTGAATCTGCTGCTCAGATATCTACATATGTATTTTTGAGCCAACTTAGGTGGTGCAAAGTTATTTGTATAAATTATTATTTTTCTATATTATACTTAGTTATATCAGAATTTTTTTACTTTATATAGTATAAACTGTTTAAATACTGTTATCTATTTGTGTGTGTGAATGAATGCAGGTTGGGAAAATAATGTACAATAAAACATACTTGGTTATTAAACATGACCATGTTAGCATGTTAATTGTCACATTAGCATTCCAGGTGACTATGTTAACTGACATGAAATATTTCAACCTGATATCCGACAAGTATATGGAACTATGTGTGACTTAAGGAAATTGTATTCCAGCACATCTGGAGGATACTGCATTGAGGAATCTAGCTTAATAGCATGACTTAAAATTCCAAAGTGGTTAAGCTCTTTGTTTACATATTTGAGACTAACTTTAAAGAATGTTTTTTTCAGTTGTGTACCACATCTTTTCATTTCTATCACAGACTGGACATGAATTCACATGTTGATAATTTCATTTTCTTCTCAAGGTATCCTCTGTGTCGCTGATCAGTGCCATGGTTTACGTGAACTTGCATTAAACTATCATCTGCTAAGTGATGAGCTCCTCCTTGCTTTGTCTTCTGAAAAACATGTCAGACTAGAACATTTGCGCATTGATGTTGTCAGTGAGACTCCTGGACAGACACACTTTCACCCAATTGAGAAGAGCAGCTGGGATGCTTTTATCAGACATTCCCCAAAAGTGAACTTAGTCATGTATTTTTTCTTATATGAAGAAGAGTTTGATCCATTCTTCCGTTATGAAACACCTGTTACTCACCTCTATTTTGGGAGATCAGTCAGCAAAGAAGTACTTGGACGGGTTGGCATGACATGCCCTCGACTTGTTGAACTGGTGGTATGTGCCAATGGTTTACGGCCGCTGGATGAAGAATTGATTTGCATTGCGGAGCATTGTAAAAATCTGTCAGCTGTTGGCCTTGGGGAGTGTGAAGTTTCTTGCAGTGCCTTTGTGGAGTTCGTGAAGATGTGTGGTGGCCGCTTATCTCAGTTGTCTATCATGGAAGAGGTCTTGATTCCTGACCAGAAATACAATTTGGAGCAGATTCATTGGGAAGTGTCAAAATATCTAGGTAGAGTTTGGTTTCCAGACATGATGCCTACATGGTAGAATCTCTGAAGAAGGCATGTAGAACAGTACTTTTAACTTTTGAACATACCACAAAGAAACTTAATCATATAAGCTAATATAATACTAATGAGTTTGTAAAATACTCCAGATAATTATGTTATTTAATGATATTTTTAAAATCAAGATTGAAGGATGTCAACATCTGAGGATGTTGTGAAACACATGTCCCTATAAAAGTTTTTTAAGCTTGCTTTTTCACACTGAGACAGACACTAAAATATGTAGAAACCTGAGTTTGACCTACTGAAATGCTTTGGAATAGATTTTAAGCTAGTATGTTGACCTAGGTTTTAAAATCTGACTTGGTGATACTAGCACTACTTGGATTATATAATGATCAAGTGCTTAGATTTCAGAACCACCATTTAAGCTTACATACAATAGTCCAGTGGTTCCCAATGTGGGGTACAGGCCCCACAGGGGAACTTCAGTTCCCAGAAGCCTAAGCCAGTATATTGACTGATCAGTGCTTTGGGGAATTGGCTTAAGCTTCTGGGAATTGAAGTCCAAACACCAGCATTTGGGAAACACTGCAATAGGCTATAGGCCATTAAATATGTTAATATTTTATTTATTTTATTCTTCAAATTTATACCCCGCCTTGCTCAGGCGAACCTGACTCTAGGCGGCTTCCATAGTATACAAAAGAAACAATATCCCACCAAAGACACCCTCCCCCCATACAAAGTCCTCTATAGCTGCCCAAGGCCCCCAGGTTTCTCTCCCTTCGAGGCCGGCTGGCCGAAGGAGAATCCAAGAAGGTCCAACAAACATTGGCGGCGTCTTGTGCGGCGGCTTACAATACAGAATATAAAGAAATCTAAACAGCCAACCTGAAAAGAAGCTGGCTTTGTTACAAGTACATTAAAATTAACAAACTATTTTAACCAAGCCTCCCTGTTGTACAATGCAAATTAAGAGATAATGGGATGTGTTCTCTCCTTGCAGTTTAAAATCTTTATTGGAGGGGGGGAAAAGATGAAGCTCAATAAATAACGTCTCCAGGGATTTCTTGTAATAAAGGTTCCTCAAATTTAAAGTTTGGAAATGGTTTTGGGTTCAACTATGTTATCCTTTTCTGACTGCCTACATTGACCTAGGGTATAAGTCAACGATCAATTCTTCTGTAAATACAGATTCTTCTGGTTTGTCTTCATCTGCAGAATATTCGGAATTTGCATAATCATATTATGAAGACAGCAATATAGGCACATAGTTGGATATATTGGTACAGTATATAGAAAATTCCTTTCCCCCCCCCCCTTATTAAACTATCCTAGAAAATATAGTTGTGTATAAATACTATCAATGTGTTTCTCAAAGGTATCTCTCTCTGTGGTTTTCAAAATGGAAAATTGACATTTGTACAGTGTTGAAATTCTATAAAAACCTGTTCTAAGGTATTACTAAAGCTCCGGAAGCTGAAGAATTCTGGGAGGTATATACTGTATTTTGTTGACACTCTTAGGTTGATGTTCTTTTCTTCTCATGGCAGTTGTTTTGCAGCATTGTATTTATGTGTGCTAAATCTCTTTCAGTAAAGGAAACCAAGTGTTTGCTCAGAAGCATCAAATATAGTAGACTTTTAGTATAATGGGAAAAGTACTGATTCCATGAAACCAGTGGCAACCAGAAGGTTGAGGGGTCAATAAGAATGGAAGTTGCTAGTGTTTCAATTGGGTACTTGATATAGTTTATGTTCTGTGATGAGAGCATTTTGTTTACCAGGCCTTGGACCTAAAGAGACATGAGTTCCTAGTTTTTCCTTCTAGAGTGGTGCTTCACACCAGACCTTATTTTGTAGGAATGTTCCCTGACTTCAGGGTATGTTTTAAGGCAAGATAATTGCAGTCAAAAGGTAATGGCTGAAACTTTGCAGAAAACCAGATATGCTGTTTGATCCCACTCAATCTAAGAACCAAAAAAACCTTTCTAATAACAGTAAGGATCAAACCAATGGGTAAAATAGTTTCAGGAACTTGAAGGGGGACTTGTTACTTAAGCACCAGGTTTTCCCCAAGCTACATGGCAACTGCTGAAATTCCCTTCAGTCTGAAAAATACTACATGGTGGGGTGGAAGGGAAGGATTGGCTGTATAGACCTTTTAAAAAAAAATTCCATTGGTTGCTCTTCCATTCTCTGCCATTTAAAAAACAAGGTGGAGCTCGCCTTCCATATTATTCATCAGCACAAGATCTTTCTATGAAAACAAGTGCCATTGTAGTCACTGAGTTGATGTGATGCAATATGAAAAGCTTTGTATGTCTACATTATTGCAATAAATAAAGTGTTACAAAAATAATATCCAGGAATTGTGCTTCACATTTTTAATAAGTTACAACTGAACCCCAAAATTCACTAATTTGGAAAAAGGACTTCTAGCTGTTGTCAGGTACAGGCCCAGCCCCATATTCAGCAGTTGTGCAGCTCTGGTAGATTGCTAAAAGTTTACAGCAATAATATGTTACGGAAATGAACCCCAGAAACATTTTTGAAAGATAGTTGTTGTGTGGAAATATAGACTGAGAGTAATAGTCATACCTCTGTGAGTTTTAAATGTGGCATCATACTCATTAATATGCATTAAATTCAGAACCTTATAAGAATTAATAAACCTGGACAAACTAGAATTCAATGTAGATATAAGAAATGTGTTCTTAAAAGCAAATGTAACTTCAAATTTACAATGTAAAAGGTAACCGTAGGAACCAATTCTGTCATGTTTGCTTGAAGAACTGCAGGAAACAGTTTAGATCAGTAGTTATGTCGTAAAAATCCAAGACTGCAGAAGCCTAGTAATTTAGCACTCATGACTCACGTACATTAAAAATAACTAGGAACCTCCCCAAGTTTCCATAATAGCCCCAAGGTTTACAGCAGGGAGGGAACTGTACCAGACCCAACGTCATTTTCCCAGGTAATAAGCAGTCCCTTGGTAACTGCATCTATAGCTTTCACTTATTCTTCAGAATATTGTCTCTTTAAGGATTAATTCAAATGCATTAATTCACATGCAATCAATGCATTGATCCTAGAAATTGATGTGCTTTTGACTTTGTTTCCTAATCTGCACCAATAGGTCAGGGGTGTCTAAACTATGCCCCAGGGGCCAGATCTGGCCCTGGGGCCATAGTGACCGGCTCCCTGAACCATGTGACCCGCCTGTGGGCTGAAAAGTTTGGGCACCCCTGCAATAGGTGTTCTCGTTGGGTTTCAGATTTGAAACAGGATGGATATCTACTCAGGAGACATTCAAGTTCGTATTACACATATGCCAAAGTTTCTGATCTAATTTCCCAAGGCTTTCTGCATTTCTCCAGGCAGAGGGTCATGGGAGGAACCAGACGTAGCTCAAAAATTTAATAACTCGTCTGTAGATATTATCATCAAGATGACCTGTCTTTTCATAGGCAAAATATGTTTCTTACTCAGCTCCAGGTAAGACGTCATCCTACCAGAAGAACTGTCCCACTATTAGAAATCCAGATATCTAACTTTATTTGAAACCAGTGGTGGGATTCAGCAGTCGCCCTGTTCGCCAGAACCGGTAGCAGAAATTTCAGCTGGCCCCATCCATCCAAGTTTTGAAATAAAATAGTCCTAATTCGGGTGCAACATGGGGCTTTCCACTGGCCACACCCACCATACAATGCCTACAGAGTAGGTAGTAACAAAAATCGAATCCCACCACTGCTTCTAACGGTCTACATAACCATGAGCAGTTATGAGACATCATTTGGCCTGCCCATAATGAATGGAGTTGTGGATAATCTTTTGTTTTTTAACCTAGAGGAAAGTCCAAAGTGGCATTTGAGTTAGGTAATGGGGTTTCTTCATAGGCTATTTTTATAAAGGGATATTTCATTGGCAAAAACCAATATTCTAGGTTATAGTATAGAAAAAACTCATGGTCCAAAGCTACTTCATCTAGTATTCTAAAGAGGTTGATAAGGAATTCTTTGACTGAGTGGTAAGGTTTGAATGGATAGTAGAAGTGTCTAATGACAGCAGCCAGTGTTTCATTTCCACGTGGTCCAAATATAGTTGTTTCATTGCCCAAGAAAGTGGGCTCTCCGCTAAAGAGAGTAATAGTGGTATAATTTGTTTGTATTTTCTTGAAAATGGCCCCCAATTCAGCCAGTTTTTGGTACGTCCGCAGTATAAACTTGGAACATTCATAAGACTCAAACCACACTGTGGCATTCTCTTCAGGGCTGTCTTTCACCGTCCATGTCTCATAGTAAATGCCAGTTTCATTGTCAATTTTCACCCATTTTGCCATTAGATTAAATATTGCTCCTGTAGAAAGAGAGGAAGGGAGGCAACAGTATTACAGTAAGAATCTAATATGCTCTGCTGCTGGTATTCTGAGCCAAAAAATTATTCACCCAGAAAATACGAGTTCTGCAACCTACATGAATAAATCTAATGCCTATTTTTGCCACTTTCCCTAATGGTTTTATTTTTGCTAATCACCAAATGCTGGTGTTTGGACTTCAGTTCCCAGAAGCTTAAGTCAATTCCCCAAAGCACTGATCAGTCAATATACTGGCTTAGGCTTCTGGGAACTGAAGTCCAAACACCAGCATTTGGGAAACACTGATAGAACATAAATTACCTGTTCGCAATACTT